>OY730195.1:63150120-63890120 GCA_963422505.1 Pseudognaphalium luteoalbum
ATATGTTAGAGGATATTCAGCAGAGATTAGAGAGGATGGAGATTGCTCATGGTAGGAGATTTGATATGATTGATCATCGGTTTACTAGGTTTGAGCAGCGATTTGATAGATTTGAGAGGGAGAGTTATCACAGATCTGATTATCAGCACGAGTTACTGCAGCAGTTATTACGAGAGAGGTCTATTCAGTACCAGCCATATGTTCCTTCATTCTTTGATGCTGGAGCTGGACCTTCGAGGCATTCTGGGCAGGATGATTCGGATGATGATTAGTTTCTGATTGATACATTTGATATACATTATGGATGACTGTATTTTTATTACTATCATTAGTACTTATTATTATTATTATTGTGCTAATTTGGTTGTTTTATTTTTATAGCACAAGACTGGCAGTAAGTTCAGCACTTTCTTTCATACAGTCTATTTTATTAATGAACTTTGTGGGTATGTTCCCTGGGAAACCCTCACGAGACTATAACTCGTCCACTCAGGATACCGAGGGGTTTAAAGGCTTATTGCATATGCTAAATGCAATCGTGATTAACTACGAAAGTGTGGATGTTGTATATTATTTTTCAAGAGATCAAGAAATCAACCAATCAGAAATTTTCTTAGCCAATGATGAATTTTGAAAATTCAGTCAAGGGAGTTTTTCTGTTCTATTTTTCTTTTCCTTACTCACTTTTATTTATCATTTTTATACAATGAGGGCATTGTATAATTTAAGTGTGGGGATAGGGTTCGTAAGAAAAAGAATTTCTTTAATTAATTAATTATTTAAGTTTCTCTTGTTCTTAATTTTTACTAAAATTTAAAATTTTGAGTGTATAACTAAGTATTTATTAGTTAGAATACTTTTGTTAAAAAAAATTTGTTTTCTATTTAAAAGTTTAGACTTTAATATGGATTAACTGTTTTGTATATATAACGTAAGCAACTTAATAAATAAAGTGATATATAGTTACATGATATGATGTATTAATAGGCAATCTATATGAAGATTTCTGAATTTTAAGAAATTAATAACTTGTTTATTATTTTATGATACATAATATGATGTATGACATAAAAGTCTTAATTCTTAGATTTATCATGCGATAATTTTATATATCTTCATATTTATATAAAAACATTTGGGAGTCTACTAATTGTTTCCTCTATTGTACGTAAGTACAGACCTGGTCTCTAATTAGTATTCTTAAATAAAGTAGAAGAAAGAGAAAGTTCTTTCAAGAGAGAAAAATATATAAATAAAAATCAAACTATGTCGCTTTATTGTACGGCTGTATAGACCTGTCACCGCTGGTTTAATTTAAAAAATTTTACTTTACCTGAATCAAGTTATGTCGCTCTGTTGCATGTAAATGCAGACCTGTCACCAATGTCTTGATTCTTAAAAATGGATTTTATATACTTATTAGGAATATAAAAGTAAATTGCATGATTAAGTTTAAGAGTATATCATTTATGGAAATCATAAGTAATACACATAATAATAATAAAGATGTATTCAGAAGTATAAATATAGATTGTTTAAAATGGATAAATATATTAGTAATCATTCATGGGCTATATATTACACGAATAATAATAATTTTTATTTATACATTGTAGTTATCCATGTTAATTAAATTGTTTAAATTTTTAAATTATAAAAAAGGTTTTTAGTTTTGGTATTTTGATTTTTGAATATTAAGTTGATGCTTATTTTTGAATTTTATTCAGTATTCTATTTGAGGACAAGCATAACTTAAGTGTGGAGATATTTGATAAGCATCAAATATATAGTATATTTTATAGTAATTTATCCCTATATTTATATATATTTTATGCATTTATATGATTTTAGGTACTTATTTTGTTAATATTTGCAGAAATGTATTTTAATTGAAGATTGAAGAAAAAGGAACGAAAATAAGACTGAAACTGAAGTAATTAAAGCAATTGAAGAAAAGGAGATCTAAACCTTGAAGAAATAAAGACTAAAATGATAATATTAAAGATTTGGGCTAAGAAAACAAGTAAATCCGTTTAAAGAAGAAAAAGAGGCCCAATTTGAAGTCCAAATCGATTTTGGAAGATTCTGGAAAATAAGCCCAACCGGCGGTTGGATTGCCCAACCGGCGGTTGGGGCTAAAAGGTTCAAACGGTGGAAAATATCGCAGAGTTGGAGTAATACTCAAATACTTCCAACCGGCGGTTGGAGGTCCCAACCGGCAGTTGGAGGGTCGGCCAGGAAAACTATAAATAGAGGCTTGATTTAAGCTAAACCATATACGATTCTTAGAATACAAAGTCGAAAGTCAAGGTGTAAGGTCGACTTTAGGTGCGAATTTGGAGGCTAAGGAGCTAGGGTTTGAAGGTTTTCAACCCTAGGAAAGGCTAGTTAGTCAATTGGTTCGATTTCTTTATCCTTGTAGCTTCACTAACCTTTTGGGTTACTATGGATATGGTTTATTTGAATTAATTGCTTATTAGATTTTCATCATGAATGTTTAAATGTATGTTTATTATGTTTATTATATGAATTATATGTTTATGTTGGAACTATATTATTGAATATTATTATGCAAGAATTATGTGTTATATTATGTTAATAATCATAATTAACTGATTTATAGATAAACTGCAATAACTTTTTGGGTTTTTAAATTAAGTGATTATGTTTTATTAGATGTTAAATAGCATTATGATTCAACCGACCCTGGAATTGCATGAATAATATGTTGATAGATGTTAATAAATAGTGATACTTACATAACCTTTGATGGTATTGCTATATGAGAATTGTCATAACCTTTGAAATTTTCTACATTAGTAAATCACAATAATAATAGCCAACATGCAAATAGACATAAGTTGATATAATAAGTATAATAAATAATAGTTTAAATAGTCATAATCTTTTATCCAATTTAGTATTCTTAAGTTGTTCTTTAAACTTATCTATTAAAGAATTGGTATCAATTATATATATGTTCGATCGGAACTAAAACGTCCCCCCTATCTTATATATTATTGTATATTATTGTTTATAATTGTGAATTTGTATATTAATTGTAATAAGGATAAATTTATAGTTAGTAAAGATTAAATCACGTTCCCTGTGTTCGAATCTGGACTTACTTATAAAACTATATTCTATGATTAGGATAACACTTGCCTGAATTGTGTGATAGTATTATTTAGTATTTCCTTAATTAAACTTGTGATTATAATTGTCTATACTTAGCACACATCAAAAACATGCTTTAGAAATTGTACAAATAAATAACTGACACACTCTCTCGCTTCCTGAATTTAGATGGACCCTCAATTTTAATTTATAGTATAAGTAATAAATTCATGTTAATGAAAGCCCTTAGGGCTTCGTTTAGCAAAACCCAAAAAAATATAAGGTTCACAGTTGAAAAAGTTAAAAACTTTTCGTGAACTAAAAAAAAAATTAAAGTTCACTATAAAAAAAATTCGTGAAAAAATTTACAAAAAAAATTGTTAAAACTTTGTGTGAAACAAAAAATTTAAAAAATCATTACGAAAATTATATGTGAATATAAAATAAATAAGGGTTCACAACTTAAAAAAATTGTGAATTAAAAAGTGTTTTCACCATTTT
Source organism: Pseudognaphalium luteoalbum (assembly GCA_963422505.1). Lineage (NCBI taxonomy): Eukaryota > Viridiplantae > Streptophyta > Magnoliopsida > Asterales > Asteraceae > Pseudognaphalium > Pseudognaphalium luteoalbum. The sequence continues at coordinate 63,153,739 of OY730195.1, forward strand.
TTTATCCTCACCCCTTTATATATATATATATATATATATATATATATATATATATATATATATATATATATATATGTATAAGGTAGTGATTAAGGGGGAAGTGTCAAAACAGGGGTAAGGCTGCTCCAAACGTTGTTCGTCACTCTCCGTCGCTTTGCAACCGACGAACCGACAGGGATGGCACGCCCTCGACGATTTCGTCGGTCGGTTCATCCCTTTGCTTTACCGACGGGTGTTCGTCTCGTTGTGGGGCCCATTTTTCCTTCTTTTTTTTATGTGTGTAGCCGTTTGAGTGTGGAAAACAACAAAAAAAAATATTTTTTTATGTGTGTAGCCGTTTGCAGGCGCTCAACGACATTTTCGATCCGGAATGGGCAATAAGTGTTATCAACGCCATATCCTCCGAATTGGAAGACGAAGAAGTAATTCCGATCCCGAGAGCTCCCCGTCGATACTTTCCAAGAGATCGCGAAGCAACGAGCCAACGTCTGTTTCAAGATTACTTTGTCGACATCCCAACATTTCCGGCAGATGTATTTCGACGTTATTTTCGGATGAGTAAGCCATTATTTATCCGTATATGTCAAAATATTATATCTTATTCTCAAGATCCGTTACCAGAATACTTTGCATATTTTCGTCAACGTATTGACGCACTCGGCAGACTCGGTTTTAATGTTTTTCAAAAATGCACTTCCGCCGTACGCCAACTAGCGTATGGTTGTGTCGCCGATGCGTTTGATGAATACTTGCATATGGGTGAACAAACTTCATACGAGTGTTTGGATAATTTTTGTAAATGTGTATTTCATTTGTACTTTACGGTGTATTTAAGAAAACCAACAGTAGAAGATGTGCAATGTTTACATCAACGTCATTCCGAGTTGCATGGTTTTCCGGGTATGCTCGAAAGCATCGATTGTATGCATTGGCCTTGGAGAAATTGTCCAGTAGCATGGCAAGGTCAATATACTAGAGGTGATCAAGGGCATCCAACTATCATGCTCGAAGCAGTTGCGTCTTATGATTTGTGGATTTGGCACGCTTTCTTTGGTCCCGCGGGCTCGAGCAACGACATTAATGTTCTTAATCAATCGGATTTGTTCTCCGATTTGCTACGAGATAGAGCTCCCCAAGTTAACTTTACGATTGCTAGACAACATTTCACAAAGGGGTATTATCTGGGGGATGGAATTTATCCGGAATGGGCGACAATTGTTAAGTCGTTCAGGCATCCACTAACTCAAGCCGAGGCTCGCTTCAAAAGATACCAAGAATCTGCAAGGAAAGATGTGGAATGAGCATTTGGTGTGCTTCAAGGCCGTTGGAAAATCATCAAGAATCCGGCTAGACCATACAGCACTAACAGAATAAAAAGAATCATGTATGCTTGTGTTATTCTACACAACATGATAACCAAGGATAATGGCCGAAATATGTGTGACCTGGAAGAAGATTATCCATCTGAGCTGTCAAATAGACCAAATCGCTCATGGGAAGAAAGAGTTGCAACTTCTTTGCGGATGGAAAAGGAATTACGGGATCGGGAAGTTCACCATCGACTTCGCAATGCTCTAATCCAACACATTGCGCAACTTCCACCAAATTATCGTGTTCGTTAGGATTTATTGTAATTTTTATTTTTAGGCATTGTGGTAATTTTTATTTTTAGGAATTGTGGTAATTTTTATTTTTAGGAATTGTTGTAATTTTTATCTTTAATGGAATGTTTTTAATTTAAATTATTGTATTTAATTTAAATTATTGTGTTTAATTTAAATAGTTTTGTTTTAATTGATTAAAGAATTGGTCAGTAGGTCCCAGAAATATGAAGTGATGGATCAGGGATGGGAGGGGTCTGTTAGTTTCACTCAGTTTTAGTCAGTTTTCTGAAAAAGCTAACGTGGTGCTGACGTGGCTCTGTCAGTTTCAGTCAGTTGAGTTTTGGGTTGGGAATGCCCTACGGGAGAAGTAAATCTGAACCATCAGATTTAGTCATTTAAAAAAATGGGCGGATGGGAAACAGTGTAATTTCATAATTAGGTTATCTAATAAATAAATACAGATAAAATAAAATACAGAATGAAGAGGCGGATGAATGTGAAGCTGAAAAACCCACTGCACAATTTCAAACGAGAAATTAGGGTTTCAAATCCCAAAATTGAATATCAAAAACATCTAAATATTCATTCCAAAAGTTGTGGATTCACCATATCATCACAAAATCAATTGTTCGTGATGGCAGAAGAAACATCAGATAAAGGTGAACCTTAACTGAAGAAGAAATCGGTAATACTTTTAATGTGTTAGTGTTTATAATTGATATTTGAAACACTTGAATATTAATACGTTTGATGAATCTGTATACACTTTCAGCAAAATTTTAAGGAATTTTATGGTAAAATGTGAATATTAGTAATTAGATAGTATTTAAAGGAAGTCATTTAATAGTTTCATTTAGTGTTTATAATGAATAATAGTGTATATCAAAAACATGTTCCTGAATTAAACGTTCATGTTTATAATTGATATTTGAAACAATATATTGAACATTATTCAGTGTGGTGAATCTTAATTGATATATACTAATTTTGTAGTGTTGATTATGAATAATAGTATATATTGAAGAAATTTTACTGAATTAAACACAATATGATTGTATGAAGTTATGTGTCCAATGTATAGAGAGGAGGTTTAATGAATTGATCATTTATTTTCTCATTTTAGAGTGTAGAGGAGTATACGGTTGTAGATTATTTAGTTATGAGAATTTATTTAGATCAGACCTAAGAAAATCAAAGATTGTTTTGTTTTGTGGCATATGTTTTTTGTAATAAATCATGATTAAATAAGAAGCATGGTTGTATTCTTCTGGGTTTACTAGTCTATCTGGGGAAAGAAATGTTACAATTAACATGTAGGGAAAGGTAAATGATATCAGTTTTGAGAAGCTATAATTAGATTAAGAGGTTTTTTTTTTTTTTTTTTGAAAGGCAGAAGGATTCTATTAATAAACGACTAATAGCAAGATGCTAAAAGCCACCAATGTACAAAATACATACCAATTAGATTAAGAGTTGGGAATTGGATGTATGCAAACTGGCTGTATAGTATCTGATGTATTCTCCTCTAGGAGTTTTTGTTAATACAAGTTGAATTAAGGACCATATGAGGTGTAATGGTAAGCTTGATGTTCAAGAAGATTATGGCGAAAATGTCATTTTCTTTTAAGGTTGATGGTGAGGTTTGTAGAGCTAATGGTGTTGGTGGGGCTGGTGGTGTGCTAAATGATGTTAAAGGAAAGAGTATTTTTGTATCGTCAGTTCTTAATATAAATGGGTGAAGTGGTTTAGGGTTCAAACTCAATGCAAACTTCGTTAATTAAGGTATGTTAATGGCCGACTGGTTGGCTAGAGATTTACTCTGATTTACTCATCCTTCAATGAGGTTCAAATCTTAGAAAATACTTGATATTCATGATGTTTTGATTCACTGGATAACGTTGTAGGAAAACAGCTTACTGATGAGACATAAAGCAGATGCTTAGATTCATACATCCAAATTTTTTTGTTTAAAAATTAGAATCGTGCAATCTATTCTTCATGTTTGAAGGAAACTCATTACATGGTTCTCTTATATGGCTTGTAGTTACTTAGATAATTTTACAATGTTGGCAATATCCTAATAAATGAATCTACTGTTATCACCCATCTGATAATTTTATTAGAATGCGTTTAGAGACCGTAATGCTCTTCTACTTTTGTGTTTGCATATTTAGAGTCATTCCACACTTCAGTAGGCTTGGTCAGCGACTTGATCAATATATGCACCATCCTAGCAGGTTTTATTCATTATGAAACATCTTACGTATGTTGAATTCTAATATTTATTGTAGTTTCTTTTATTGATGTATGTTAACATTCATGTAGATGTGTACTAATAGTTTGCATTGTGATGCATGTTAATTTAAGTTTTAATTCTACTAATATATTGATTTGTTAACATTCATGTTAATGTGTACTAATAGTATTCATTGCGATGCATATTAATTTAACTTTTAATTCTACTGATATATTGATGTATGTTAACATTCATGTTGATGTGTACTAATAGTATGCATTGCGATGCATGTTAATTTAATTTTTAATTCTACTGATATATTGATGTATGTTAACATTCATGAAGACATCATTGTTTTCAAACTCTCTATTTCGATGACTAGATCCCTCAGATGTGGCTTTCTTGGAGGCTGATTTTACAATGAAAGAAATTAAAGAAGCCGTGTTTGACTGTGCAGGATCAAAGGCTCCTGGGCCTAAAGGGCTCAATTTTTCTTTCATAAAAATGTATTGGGATTTAGTTCAATTCGATTTCTTAAATTGTTTTAAGCACTTTGAAGCATCAGGTAGATTGGGTAGAGCGTGTAATCCTTCCTTCATCAGTTTAATTCGAAAAATGGTGATCCTATATCCTATAAAGATTTTTGCCCCTTACACCTATATCCTAGGATATATCAGTTTGATTTGCATTACCTACTAAACGATTATCGAAACTTCTGTTTTCATGTTTACAAGAGTTAAACCAACAGACTGAGAGGCAATGATGGGGTCAAATGCTATAGTGATGGGCATGGTTTTGGTACATATATATATGAGTTGTTTGATGTTTTTGAGTATCTTCACCTTTTTGTGATTTTCTACATGTGCTTATGTGCTAACGTCTAATGATATTGGTAGGTTAGATTGATGATAGTGGTGGTAGAAAGTGCAGAACATTATTGATATACATTTGTTATGTAGAAGATCCATTGTTAATACACAGGGGACCATAATTGCTCACCAAGATGCCAAAGATATTACACCACCGTCTCCAACACAGATTGCACCAGTATATGAAGGATTGAATGTATATCATAAATAACCTTCTTAAAGTGTTTTGAAAATGTAATGGCTATACAGTTAATCAATGGTATACATCGAATTATAGCTTAATTATGTATTGATTGGATTCGACATAGGTTAAGATTTGATTCTATATAGCTTAATTATGTTTCAATTTATCAAAAATATGTTATATGCATCGAGTTTTGATTGTAGAAATTAAATACATGCATCTACGTTTATATATTATTATTTCAAAATATTTTATATAAATCATATCATATTACTTCAGATCTTCATCAAGACATGTGTTATTATGATATATAGTACTATGTACAAAAGAAAATATTAAGCTTATGTAATGATGTATCACAATGTATATTATTGGTACTCATAAGCATGTATGTTAACATACATCGATATACATCACTACGACGTAAATTTATCTTAAGATGCATCACAGTACATACTATTAGTACTCATCAGCTCGAATGTTAACATACATTGATATACATCACCACGATGTAAACTATGTTAACATGCATCACAGTCCATATTGTGAGTACTCATCAACTAGAATGTTAACATTAATCGATATACATCACTACCATGTAAACTTAGGTTAACATGCATCACTGTGCAAACTATTAGTACTCATCCGCATGAATATTAACATACATCGATATACATCACTAAAGATGTAAACATATGTTAAGATGCATTGCAGTGCATACTATTAGTAATCATCGACATGAATGTTAATACACATCGATATACATCACTACGACATAAATTATGTTAACATGCATCACAGTTCATACTATTAGTACTAATCAACTCGTATGTTAACATGTATTGAAATACATCACTACGTTGCAAAACAATGTTAACATGCATCGCAGTGCATACTATTAGTACTCATCAGCTCGAATGTAAACATGTATCAATATACATCACTACAATGTGAACCAATGTTAACAAGCATCGCAATGCACTATAAGTGTTCATCAGTTTGTATGTTAACATGTATCAATATACATCAATACGAATTAAACTTATGTTAAGATGCATCACCCTACATACTATTAGCATTCATCAACTCGTATCTTAACATGTATCGAAATACATCACTACAATGTAAATCAATGTTAACATGCATCGCAGTGCATACTATTAGTATTGAAGACAACAGATATAATGAGGTCAGCAGACACTATGAAGGCAGCAGAAACTTTGTATCAACGGAAACTATCGTTAGCAGTTAAACACTTAGAGCAGCAGGAAATAGACCAACAGGAGAAAGATAGAGAGGAGTAGAAACAACAAGACCAGCTTAGATAATGAATTGAAGATGATCCCTGTAAATATTACATAGGATGAATATTATATGTACTAAGATATTGAAATTAGCTACTATGTATATTATTAGATTGTGTTGTTGTTGATATTGAAATTAGCTACTATGTATATTATTAGATTGTGTTGTTGTTGAGATGATGAATTTTATAGTAGTAATAAACTAATATTTTGAATATAACTCAAAATATGAGTTGCTACTATTTGTAAATCAGTAAGTTGAGCTACAAATTTTCAAGATGAAAAGTATGCTAGACTTGGATCTCAAGACTACATTTATTGTTGCTATCATTTTTGAAAGCTTTAGACGTTTAGTGTGATTTTCTAGATTGCATGAATCTGAGTTGCTTAAGCTTGAGGCTAATTTTGTAGATATGAAGATTCAACATGAAGAAGTTGAAAGTGATCTTTTGTTGATTTAGAAACTTTACAGTCACTTGGTAGTGCGGTTCTAGCACATTTCTTATTGAATGAGAAATTGTAGAGATTGGGAATACTTGGTTGTGTTCTATGTATAGTGTATTAAACTTTTGTTAAGATGCATATTAGCACTCATCAACTCGTATGTTAACATGTATAGAAATACATCACTACATTGTAAACCAATGTTAACATGCATCGCAGTGCATATTATTAGTACCGAAGACAGCAGAAACGATGAGATCAGCAGAAACTATGAAGGTAGCATAAACTTTGTATCAACAAAAACTATCACCAGCAGTTAAACACTTAGAGCATGAGGAAATAGACTAACATCGGAAATAAAGAGAGCAGCAGAAACAAGAAGATCAGTAGAAACTTTATAACAGTTGAAATAACATAAACAGTAGAAAACAAGAAGATCATATATCAATATACCAGAAGATCATCGTAGTGATGTAAACTTATATTAAGATGCATCACAATGCATACTATTAGTACCCTTCCGCGTTATTGTGAACATATATCGATATACATCACTTCGATGTAAACCAATGTTAACATGCATCATAGTGCATACTATGAGCACTCATCAGTTCGAATGTAAACATGTATCAATATACATGACTACGATGTTGTCGCACCCCCAAATTATGATGCGGAAGCGGGTCGGGTCGGAGCGCGAATAATCAAATATCAACAGCACATAAGATATAATGAACGACTCTATATGCGTCGTTTACAATACATTGATATTATAAAAGTCTTACACTGTTATAATAGTTTACAAAAGCTCGAATTGATGTAAGAGATTCTATGTCATAACTAATTTATACAAAATATAGTAATGCATGATAATCTCCTGATGTTTGCATGAGACTCGAGCTAATGGGCATCCTGAGTGAGCAGACTTACTGCTGCTGCGAACCTGAGAGTACACGCTAAATTGGTCAGCTTACGCTGGTGAGCTCACAGGTTTAATGATAAAGAGTAATGTATGAACCGCAAGATTTAAGTATAATGATTTGCAATTAAGCAAATAAGTAAATGATAAAAGATGTATATAACTGCCATGAGTACATAGTCTGAGCTTAACTGAGGTGTCAGGATCACAATTAAGTGCCTGAGTGAGGGTGCCTCTATGCGTGTGCCTAAACAACACACGTATGAACAAATGATAATGCGTCCATTTTGACCAGTCAGTGCTTGCTGAACCGGACGGGGATTGTCAGTCCCTAAATGTGTTTTTCGATTTTGTCGATTCACTTCACCTATTTTTCTTAACGAGTTATGATCCGAATTAGAGTCCACAATTTTTATCAGTTGTTCTACTATGTGTCTAGTTGTTAACTTATTTTTTCCAGTAATTATAGAGTCCATCTAGATAGGTATAAAATTTGCGAAAGAACCGTACTCGGTTTTCGAATACATGCAGACCAATCTCATAGATCCGTTTTTATCTGAAAATTCGTAGATTTCTGGAAAGATCCATAGAAGAACTTTTTATAGATCTTTTCAATACGCAAATTTTAAAAAAAATCGTTGTCTACTTCTTAGTTATGAACATTTTTGTAAACTGACTTTTCTGGGACAGAATCTGTCACTTTTAGATGTTTAACAAAAACGAGTTTTTGCTTTAGATTTGGACATAATAGTGTTAGATGATCAACTTAGCATACAAATAACTAACATGCAAGTATATTTAGTGAAGATTTTAGGTTATTCTTACAAAGAAATGATGAGGAACAAAGGAAGGAGATGATGGTGATGAGGAAATCTTGAGCTTTTCCTTCTTGTTCTTGATCTTCAAGTGTGATGAATGATGATGATTTTGGATGATGATGGAACTGAGTTTTTGAGATTATGATGATGAACATAGATGATGATGAATCTGATTTTGGTTTAAAAATGGTGATGATTTTCGATGGAGAGAGGAGAGAAAGAGATGGAGTGTTTTTGATAGAAAAATGATGAAAATGAGAGGAAGTGGAAGTGTATGGGTTTGGTTAATCTTAGTCAAGTAAGTAAAGGCACATGGGGGAAAGTGATGGCTGATTTTCTGCTGGAAATCAGTGGGTCCCACCCACTTGTGATCTTTAAATTTTATTCCCAAAGCTACGTTAAGTCTCGTGGTCGTTTACCCGATCGTTTCGACGTTTATATAGACGTTTAACGATTACTATTCGCGTTTTGGATAACGATTTAAATCTTGATATTTTTTATTGAAGTATTTATTAAAATACTTGAAAACATTTATAAAAATGTTCCGCTAATTTATTTGCCTCTATTTGCGTGTTCGTTTTACGGAGGTCTAATCGCGTAACGTTTAAACTAGACGTTTTTGTTATCGTTTTTAACTACGATATTTTCAATGAAGGTCTTACTAGAAATGATATATTTTAAAGTTATAAAATATATTTTGGTTCACATTTGATTGTCGAGCGCGTTCCGCACGTTTTTGTAATGTACGGGTTACTTAATACTATACAATTGATCTGTTAAATATTATCAACATAATATTTATGAGTTTATTAAATAATTTCATATTATTTAATATCATATTCACCAACGTCCGTATTTATAATGTGTCAGAATTCATCCGATAGTGAAATGTACGATTTAAAAAAATCGCATACGTGTGTATATATACATAAATATATCAATACACATAGTGATACACATAATTAACCCTAATTACATGTATTAACACTTATGATTAGGCACTAATTACTAGTCCTAATTGGTCGGGTGTCACAGATGTAAACTTATATTAAGATGCATCCTAATGCATACTATTAGTACTCATTAGCATCCATGTTAACAGCTTATGTTAAGATGAATCATAGTTCATACTGTTGAGTCACTGATCGCTGAACTCAAGTTGTCACTGATCACAAGGATTAAGGGGGAGATTACATAGGAAATCGTTGAAGTCATTAATCGTTGATAATGTGACGTCACTGATCATGTCTTATATTCACAGTCTCTGTCCTACTCAATAAGAGAACTCTCCATGAAGAAAATGATTCAAGTCAAGCTCCTGTCGCTGAAGGTCTCATGATCGTTGTTCGTATCTTAGACCAGCGAAAGATGAAGAACTTATAAAGATCAAAGACTCAACTATGTGTATCGCTGATACTCATCTATCAGCGAGAGTCTCCAAGTCTTCTTGAGTTCTTCTTTCTGCTAAATAAAAGAAGTCACTGAAAATTAGCTATTCAAGTCATTCTTTAGAGCATGTTAGCTCGCATCAAAAATGAGGAGGATTGATATATCTATCAGTGACTGCAGCATTAAATGCCGCATTAAATAAGAAGTTGATATTCGGCGTTATTACGGCGCAACACGTGTTCCTCGTAACTTGAAAACAGTAACGTGGAAGCATCTGATTGGTTTATGGTACAAGGTGATATTTCTCAAGACAGAATGTCGAACCATGATGTATCACATCTCATACACCTCACCAATCATGCAGCGACACGTGTCCTTCCAGATCCTGAATTTAAGGGTTTCAGCGTCTATAAATAGCGTAGAATTCTCCATTTTGTGTTGATTGTTTGTATTGTTACTTGTTTGTCAGTAACTAGTTTGTCTAAAATACAAACAACACCAGCGAGTGAACTAGTAGCGTGTTTGTCCACTATTAGTCCACCTTAGCGAGTGAGCAAGTTAGCGTGTTTGTCCACTACTGCTCATCTCCTTTTGTAAGAGCTGTATTGTTTGATTTAGATTAGCTTTGGCTAATCTATTCCGTAATTAACAATAGATAAATTTTATCAATAAAAGAATTTATCTTTCAGCTAGTATTGCATCAGCAACTGAACTGCCTATCTTACTTATATATATTTGTGTTCATATTGCTGTCACTTTAATACGGTTAAAAACTTGATAAATAAGTTAACACATTAAAATAGAAAAGTTTTTAATTGTATTCAACCCCCCCCTTCTACAATTAACTCACTGTTAACGATTCATAATCACTAACATAATAGTGATTAGGGACTCACAATTGGTATCAGAGCGGAGTTGGTTTAAATATAATTAAATCAGATCTGCAATGGAATCGGTTAAATACAGCTGTGTTGATTCTGAGTACCAGAAGGGAAATGGCTCCACTACCAAACCACCGGCTTTTGATCCATCTAGAATTGAAACCTGGATGTCCAGAATGATGATGTTCTTAGATCTTGCTGATGATCGTCTTTGTGCAATAATTACTGATGGTCCATACACCCCAACTACTATTGTTCCTGCAGTTGCAGCTACTACAACTACTCCTGCTATACCTGAAATGGTTATGCCCAAAAGGGAGGAACAGTGGTCAGATGAGGATAAACGTATGGTAAGGCTAGATAAACAAGCTAAAATTTACATAGGCATGGCACTCCCTGATGAAGTGTTTGAGTCCATTAGATTGTGCACTACAATGAAACATATGTGGGATACTCTTAGAAACATATATATTGGAACTCCTGATATAATTCGCTGTAGAGAAGTTAATCTAACTCGTCAATATGAATTGTTTGCTATGGAACCCAATGAATCACAGGCATCTACCTATACTAGATATCAAGCTTTAATTAATAAAATTGAAAAAGCAAATATAGGAAAGGACCAGAGATTTGTTGTCGAAAAGTTTCTAGAATTACTACCTAGGAAAATCTGGGGAACCATTGCAACATGCATAAGATAAAGAAATGATTATAACTTTCTCAATCTAACTCAAGTTTATGGAATTTTACTTAATTGGGAACAATCTGAGAAGCTAGCTGATCAAAGTGAGCACATTCGTGCTGCACTAGGAGGACAAAAGATTTCTAATGCCCTTGTAGCTGAGCTTGATGAAGTTGACCAAAAGCAGAAAGCAAAGCTCACCAAGATGAGCTCAAAGTCGCTGATCGCAGAAGAAGAAGGCAATGTCGCTGATGATCAGTCAGAAGTCAGCTATGACGAAGGACTTGAGAAGTTAGAGAGAGATATGGCCATGATGGTTGCAAACTTCAGAAAGAACAGCAGATTCAACAGATCTGCTAGTGCTTCATCAAATGAAGTTTCTAAACCAAAAGGTGAATGCTACAAATGTGGCAAACCTGACCATTTTGCAGCTGAATGTCGGTCCAAAGCTGTCAACTCTTTCGCTGATCAAAAACCCAGCTTCAGAAATGACAAGTACAACAAGTACAAAGCAAAGTACAAGAAGCTGAAGGAATTGTCCAAGTCAAAGAAAAAGAATAAAGGATTTATTGCTGAAGAATGATCCATCAGCGACTCTGACTCAACTTCATCATCTGATGAAGAAGAAGCTATGATCTGTTTGGACAGGGATTACTGCATGATGGCTGACGATGCTGCTTTTCATGAAGACATCAAAGAAGTAGCACAGAAATGTTCAGCATCTGGCTGGGATCCAGAGACTCTCTACATGGTACATTGTTTTAAGTCAGCATCAGCTACTGAAAAAGATTTAATCTTTGAAACTTTGATAGTTGACTTATCAAATGCTCATGACATTCAGAAAAGACAAGAATGTATGATCAGTGACTTAACATCTAAATTCAACTTCAAGAACAAAATTTGTTAAAAATAAAGAATCTTACACTTGATCTTGATGCACAAATACATGCAAATCAAAAATGCATTCAAGAAAAAGTAAAATTTGAAACTAAATTTTCACAACTCAATGAAGTGATGAAGTCATGGTGTAGATCTGCATTAAAAGTGAATCAGTGCATAAGTAATCAAATCCTAAAACAAGTTAAGGCTATTCTGGGAGGTGATTATGAAACTGCTGCTGCTCTCGCTGATGCAACCAAAGTTGATCAAATATTCAATCCTGATGAAACATTCTCAGACTTTGTCTTTGAACCAATGTCAATTTTCAGTGAGCCTAAACCAAATCACTTTGTGAGGAGTTCACAGGCTACTAGTAGTTATGATATTGCTGCAAGTATTGATGAACTAAAGAAACTAGAAATTTATGAATCAACAACTTGCACAGCTCTTATCAAAACTATCGCTGATGATCAAAAATCTATCAGCGACTTCACTTCTGACACTCCAGTCACTGATGATCTTATTATCAGTGACTTAAAGTCAAAAAAGCAAAATGAGGCAGTAAATCTGAGAACTTCTAAGTCCTCATCTAGTGTGAACAATAAGTCAAAGAAATCTAAGTCCACAAATAAAAAATGTTACAAATGTGGAAGTAGACAGCATGTGTCATCAGATTGTTCATCATCACAAGTTTCACTCAGTCAACCATCATTAGAATGTCAGCATGTGGTATCTGAATGTTCAGCTACATCATCTTCAAAATCACAAATAATCAGTGAGTATTCAGATACTATTGATGCAAGCCTGTGGAAGCCTGAACCAAAGGTTGACCACCATGAATCCATCTTAGGATGGGTTCATCAATTGAACTAATTGTTTGTGTGTGATGCAGGGCATTCTCAGAGAGACAATTTGGTATCTGGATAGTGGTTGTTCCAGACATATGACCGGATGTAAGTCCTTGCTCAGTGACTACCAGGATGAAAGAGGTCCTGATGTAGTGTTTGGTGATAACAACATTGGTAAGACCAGAGGGTATGGGGTCTTGACCAATGGTAATGTTATGTTTAAGAAGGTGGCATATGTTGAAGGACTGAAGCATAATTTATTAAGCATTAGTCAGTTCTGTGATGCTAAAAATAAAGTGTTGTTTGATCATGAAGCTGGAGTTGTTTACAACAAGAATGGAAGCGCTGTCCTGGCTGCTCAAAGAAAAGGCAATACATATGTAGTCAATATGGACTCAGCACAATCAGGAACATGCTTTCATTCCAGAACCGTTTCAGAAGAAAAATGGTTATGGCATAAGCGTCTCTCTCATCTGAACTTTAAGGCCATCAGCAAGCTCAGCAAGAATGACTTGGTAAATGGTCTTCCAAAGCTAGCTTATGACAAAGACAAGCTATGTTCAGCATGTGAGAAGGGAAAGCATCACAGCTCTTCATTCAAAAGCAAACAAACATCTTCAGTGACAGAATGTTTTCAACTGATGCATATGGATCTGTTTGGTCCAGTAAGTTCTCCCAGTCTTGGTGGTAAAAGGTATTGCTTGGTAATTGTGGATGAATACTCCAGATACACCTGGGTATTCTTTCTCAAAGCCAAAAGTGATGCAACATAGGAAATCATATCCTTTATCAAAAAGATGGAAAACTTAAATAATTGTTCAGTTAAACATTTAAGAAGGGATAATGGCACTGAATTTAGAAATATTGACCTTGAAAGTTTTTGTGATTCAAAAGGTATTTCTCAAAACTTCTCTGCACCAAGAACACCTCAACAAAATGGTGTTGCAGAGAGGAGAAATAGAACCTTGATTGAATCAGCAAGGTCAATACGCATAGATGCTGGTCTTAAGACTCATTTCTGGGCTGAAGCAGTCAACACTGCCTGCTACACTCAGAATAGGTCTCTGATTGTCAAGAGACATAATAAGACAGCCTATGAGGTGCTAAGGGGGAGAAAACCTGACATAAGTTTTTGTAACACCCCCAAATTTCGTTGGTTTTAATTAGCGGAAGCATTTAGTTAAGTATGGGGAGTGCCACAATATACTGAACATGCATACGTATCAGAGCATATGATTACAACAGAACAAATATATTAAGATGCCAAAGTATTAGTTACAAAGTTTACGATTTCTCGAACCGTAAAAATTAAAAGTATTAAGTTTACAAAAGTAGATTTCGTAAATATGACTAAACAGTTTCAGTTATATAAAAGAAATCCAATTGTCAAAAGTTGGCATCCTATTCTTCGTGGGTCGCCTAAATTCCAATGTGCAGGCGGTTCTTACATGCGCAGCTAATTCCCTGAAAAACATAGTAAAAGTCAACAACGAGGTTGAGTGAATTCACAGGTTTTATGTTTGCAATAGTTGAATCAAGTTTGTAAGCACAGTTGTTTAAACCAATACGTTCACAAATAGTTATTGCCATAATAGTCAAGTAATCATTTTGTGGAATGTTATCCAAATATAGTCGGTTGGGATGTTGCCCGAAATACAGTTTACGTGGGATGTTACCCAAAATACCGTTTACGTGGGATGTTACCCAAATATAGTTTAAAAACACCGCTAGTCGTTCTCCAGCGGAATACGCACCGGTCGTTCTCCGGTCCAGAATACGCACGGGTCGTTCTCCCGTCCACTTGGCCAGTCGTTCTCTGGCACTAAAATACGTAGCTAGTTGTTCTCCAGCATTTTTAAAAAAGTACCGGTCGTTCTCCGGTATACCAAACAAAGTTTAACACGACATTTGTATGAAAACGTTGTATCATAAATAATCATATGAGTAAAAGCAGTTATGGCAATAAGTAAAACAGTTGACTATGTTTTCCACCCCTGTTCAAAAGCAGTTGAAACAGTAAAAGTAGGGGCTGTGAACTCACCTGTTGAGTTAAGTAGTAGTGCGAGTGCTAGCAAAGCGTAGTCCGGGTAAGTCACTAACGTCCTAAACGTATGAAATTTAATAAGTATGTGGAGGTCTAAGTTTAACCATCCATGCTAGTGTTTGTACAACCAAGTTATGTCCACATGTTTGTTTACACATTTTATGTTTTGAAAAACATGTACGGCTCGTTGGTGAGTTTTCGTAATAATAATTTAAAGTATTATTATTATATATTTCGTGTTGTATACTTCCCACAGTATATGTGTTTCATGTGCGAGTTATATCATAAAGGGTTGATTCTTGAAGATGTTTAATGATTAGCGTGAAAATATCCTTACATTTTCTGTTATTTTATCCGAAAGTACACACACACACATATATATAATTATATATATGTATATATGTCCGAATGTGACAAAATTCATCGTTTAGGGTCAAAAATGCATTTTTTCAAAAAGTCAACTCGCAGTCAAAAAGTCAACTCGTAAGTGGATCCGCAAGTCAAGTGGATCCGCAAGTCAAGTGGATCCGCAAGTCAAGTCGACCCGCAAGTCAAGTCGACCCGCAAGTCAAGTCGATCCGCAAATCAAGTCGACCCGCAAGTCCAAATCTCGACTCGCGAAAATCGATCTCAATCCGCAGAACGAGCTGTTCGCGATTTTTGTGTGGATTTTGACTCTTAAAGTGTTTTTCAAGAGATTTTTGGGCATAATAAGTTGATATAACACTAATACATGGCATATTAAGTGTTTTTAACAAGAAATCATAAGAAAAAGTGAAGAAATCCTTACGATTTGAAGATTTGGGGTTTGAGGATGAAGATGGTGAGTCTTGAAGATGAAGAAGATGAAGATGATGATGATGGATGCTTGTTGTTGCTCTTGTTGGTGATGAATCTGAAAATACAAGTGTTGGTGGTGATGTTGTTGTTGATTTTTTTGTTGTTGTTGTTGTTGGTAGTGAGTTAGAGAGAAAAGAGATGAGGGAAAGAAGAAGAAAAGAGATAGAATGAGGATGGGATTGGGGTTTGGGGGGTGTTTGGGCAGATTTTTCTCAACCAAAAAGGGAGGGGAATTTGTCCTAATTTTGTGGTATTTTACCCGTGTTCACTTACCCGATCGCTAAATGTTCAAACGTTTTTAAACCATAGGTTTTTAAATACGTTTTCGATTATTCTTTTAGTTGTATTATTTTATTTAAAACAATGTAGTTGAGTAATAAAATTATAACTAAATTTTATTTTAAATTTTACAAATGGGTTTCAAGTTGTTTCAGTTGTACGAAATAAATGTTAATTGTAATAAAATACGTTGTAAATATTATCAACATAATATTTAATAATTAAATAAGGTTGTTTAATAATTTCATATTATCACATAATTTGTTCACCAACGGTCGTATATTTTGTCGTATTTGTTCTGAATGTTTTGTACGCAATTATACTAATTACGAAATATGTAATACTACGCGTATTAACTAGTCGGGCTTTGCTAGACTTACCTCTAAAAGTAGTTGTGAATTCACTCATGTAGGGAATTAGCCTTATAATGCAAATGTTTAAAGCTCGTAATTACGTTTAAATTTGCGAGTTGTTACATTCTCCCCTTGTTAGAGAAATCTCGTCCCGAGATTTAAATTCAAGTCGGAACGCCCGTCGCGTATGTTTTCCGAAGAGTCATTTTGTTAGAATTAGTAATAGTTTACGTGGCGCTCAAGTGTTGCCATAAAATTTTTAACAATCAATGTATACTCGCGGTATAGTTCGGTAAGTGGTACGTTTCGAAACATAGTCTACGTTTGGTCAGCATCAGGTTTGGATCAACATCCGGATAACGTAACGTTAAAACATAATAATGGTTGTTTAAGACGTACCGTACTGATTTAGGGAACCACAGGCGCGTCCCGCGCTCCGATGATGTATGCGCGTCTACGAGCGTTTGGAACGTTGGCGATGCGGTTGTTGTTGTTGTTGAGTTGTGGGCATTGGTTTCGGTAGTGCCCGGGTTCGCCGCATTCAAAACACCCATTGTTCGTTCGAGCGGGAGGGTTGGTTTTACAGTTTTGGGCCAAGTGACCCCAGTTCCGACAGTCTTGGCAAAAGGCGTAATCGCCTGCGTGGTGCTTCCCGCACTTGTCACATTTCGGTTTGTTGCCAAGGTAGGGTTTGGGTCCAGTTGGGGCGGTGGCAACGTAAGCCCGGGAGTTACCCATAGGTTTCTTGTTTGCTTGGCTCTGGTTGTTGTTTCCCTCGTTGATCCATTCCCGTTTTTCTCCCCCATGACCAACAATCTCAGTACTGCTCGGTTTATTCCTCCTAGTAGCAGCTTTCAACGTGCCAATCAGAATGGCGTCGTCGGTCAAACTCTGAGCCAGGTCAACTGCGCTCCTAAAGGTGGTTGGTTTGGAGGACATAACCATGCCTCTGATTTGTGGGGCTAAACCCCTGATGTATCGTTTGATGCGTTCCTTCTCTGGAGTCACCATGTGGGGCACAAGACGTGCAAGCTCTTGAAATCTAGTTGTATAAATGGTAATGTCAGCGCCGGTCATCTGAATGTTCCAGAGTTCAGTCTCAAGTTTCTGGATCTCGTTGGGAGAGCAAAACTCCTCCATCATCATCTGTTTCAAAGTTTCCCAGTTCATAGAGTAAGCAGCTGGGCGTCCAATGATCTGAACCTGAGCATTCCACCAAGTTAACGCTTTATCAGCTAGGGTACACATGGCGAATTTCACTATGTTGTTGGTAGCACAGTTGCTAATGTCGAGGACTGATTCCATTTTCTCGATCCAGTGAATTAGGCCAATGGCCCCTTCAGTCCCGGTGAAGGTGCTTGGTTTGCAAGCCTGGAAAGTTTTGTATGAACATCCCTGTTGGTTGTTTGCTGGTGTCTCACTGTTGACGGGGGTGGTACCACTGTTGTGCACCACATTATCACGATTGCGGCTTGCCTCATACTGGGCAATTGCTTCAGCCACACGTCGTTCGATGATCTGTTTGGTAGTTTCGACGACAGGAAGGGTAGGCGCGCGACGACTGTTTCGGGTATTTCTTCGTTTAGGCGGCATGATGACGTTCTGCGATGAAGGAGTGCAGAAGTCAATGCCAATGAAAAGGGTGTGAAGAATAAAGTTTCACATATCTTAGTTATCGAGTATTTATAACAAATGATAGGCTTCCCATCACGTATCTCACGACTATGAAATGCCCATATGTACTTAGTATAATATAATCACGTTGGCCAGGCGTCATTATATGATGCTAAATACATACTTCTTTTCATCAACCGTTTAATACGATCAAGTTCGTATGAGATCAGAATGAAAGTGAACGGTTCGGATGAAGTATGGTTCAACAAGTGGATTACGCGTATCGATGTGTCGTAATGATAGTTAGTCGTATGAAAATGTGTGTATGCATGTGCGTTCTAGCCAAGGCTATAGTCTAGGTCTCTAAGGTCTCTAAGTCACCTACGAAATCTAGTTTGCTATAACCAATGGCTCTGATACCAATCTGTAACACCCCCAAATTTCGTTGGTTTTAATTAGCGGAAGCATTTAGTTAAGTATGGGGAGTGCCACAATATACTGAACATGCATACGTATCAGAGCATATGATTACAACAGAACAAATATATTAAGATGCCAAAGTATTAGTTACAAAGTTTACGATTTCTCGAACCGTACAAATTAAAAGTATTAAGTTTACAAAAGTAGATTTCGTAAATATGACTAAACAGTTTCAGTTATATAAAAGAAATCCAATTGTCAAAAGTTGGCATCCTATTCTTCGTGGGTCGCCTAAATTCCAACGTGCAGGCGGTTCTTACATGCGCAGCTAATTCTCTGAAAAACATAGTAAAAGTCAACAACGAGGTTGAGTGAATTCACAGGTTTTATGTTTGCAATAGTTGAATCAAGTTTGAAAGAACGGTTGTTTAAACCAATACGTTCACAAATAGTTATTGCCATAATAGTCAAGTAATCATTTTGTGGAATGTTATCCAAATATAGTCGGTTGGGATGTTGCCCAAAATACAGTTTACGTGGGATGTTACCCAAAATACCGTTTACGTGGGATGTTACCCAAATACAGTTTAAAAACACTGCTGGTCGTTCTCCAGCAAAATACGCACCGGTCGTTCTCCGGTCCAGAATACGCACGGGTCGTTCTCCTGTCCACTTGGCCAGTCGTTCTCTGGCACTAAAATACGTAGCTGGTCGTTCTCCAGCATTTTTAAAAAAGTATCGGTCGTTCTCCGGTATACCAAACAAAGTTTAACACAACATTCATATGAAAACGTTGTATCATAAATAATCATATGAGTAAAAGCAGTTATGGCAATAAGTAAAACAGTTGACTATGTTTTCCACCCCTGTTCAAAAGCAGTTGAAACAGTAAAAGTAGGGGCTGTGAACTCACCTGTTGAGTTAAGTAGTAGTGCGAGTGCTAGCAAAGCGTAGTCCGGGTAAGTCACTAACGTCCTAAACGTATGAAATTTAATAAGTATGTGGAGGTCTAAGTTTAACCATCCATGCTAGTGTTTGTACAACCAAGTTATGTCCACATGTTTGTTTATACATTTTATGTTTTGAAAAACATGTACGGCTCGTTGGTGAGTTTTCGTAATAATAATTTAAAGTATTATTATTATATATTTCGTGTTGTATACTTCCCACAATATATGTGTTTCATGTGCGAGTTATATCATAAAGGGTTGATTCTTGAAGATGTTTAATGATTAGCGTGAAAATATCCTTAAATTTTCTGTTATTTTATCCGAAAGTACACACACACACACATATATATAATTATATATATGTATATATGTCCGAATGTGACAAAATTCATCGTTTAGGGTCAAAAATTCATTTTTTTCAAAAAGTCAACTCGCAAGTGGATCCGCAAGTCAAGTGGATCCGCAAGTCAAGTAGATCCGCAAGTCAAGTCGACCCGCAAGTCAAGTCGACCCGCAAGTCAATTCGACCCGCAAGTCAAGTCGATCCGCAAGTCAAGTCGACCCGCAAGTCCAAATCTCGACTCGCGAAAATCGATCTCGATCCGCAGAACGAGCTGTTCGCGATTTTTGTGTGGATTTTGACTCTTAAAGTGTTTTTCAAGGGATTTTTGGGCATAATAAGTTGATATAACACTAATACATGGCATATTAAGTGTTTTTAACAAGAAGTCATAAGAAAAAGTGAAGAAATCCTTACGATTTGAAGATTTGGGGTTTGAGGATGAAGATGGTGAGTCTTGAAGATGAAGAAGATGAAGATGATAATGATGGATGCTTGTTGTTGCTCTTGTTGGTGATGAATCCGAAAATACAAGTGTTGGTGGTGATGTTGTTGTTGATTTTTTTGTTGTTGTTGTTGTTGGTAGTGAGTTAGAGAGAAAAGAGATGAGGGAAAGAAGAAGAAAAGAGATAGAATGAGGATGGGATTGGGGTTTGGGGGTGTTTGGGCAGATTTTTCTCAACCAAAAAGGGAGGGGAATTTGTCCTAATTTTGTGGTATTTTACCCGTGTTCACTTACCCGATCGCTAAATGTTCAAACGTTTTTAAACCATAGGTTTTTAAATACGTTTTCGATTATTCTTTTAGTTGTATTATTTTATTTAAAACAATGTAGTTGAGTAATAAAATTATAACTAAATTTTATTTTAAATTTTACAAATGGGTTTCAAGTTGTTTCAGTTGTACGAAATAAATGTTAATTGTAATAAAATACATTGTAAATATTATCAACATAATATTTAATAATTAAATAAGGTTGTTTAATAATTTCATATTATCACATAATTTGTTCACCAACGGTCGTATATTTTGTCGTATTTGTTCTGAATGTTTTGTACGCAATTATACTAATTACGAAATATGTAATACTACGCGTATTAACTAGTCGGGCTTTGCTAGACTTACCTCTAAAAGTAGTTGTGAATTCACTCATGTAGGGAATTAGCCTTATAATGCAAATGTTTAAAGCTCGTAATTACGTTTAAATTTGCGAGTTGTTACAGTTTTCTTCATGTTTTTGGCAGTACCTGCTATGTCTTAAACAAAAGAGATCACTTAGGAAAGTTTGATCCCAAAGCTGATGAAGGTATATTTGTTGGTTATTCAATCATTTCAAAAGCTTTCAGGGTTTATAATAAAAGAAGGGAATGTATTGAAGAATCAATGGATGTTACCTTTGATGAATCTTATGATAAATCACTCACTGATCCAAAAGACTATGAAAATCTTATTTTTAACACAATCAGTGATGACAAGCATGAGATTCATATATCAGATTCTGAAAGGGAAGATGATGTCCCTGAAGGCACTTCTGGCTCTACTTTAGCTAAGAATGATTCAGGAACTTCATCTTTGCCTATTGACATCCCATCATCATCATCTCATCATCTGCATCAAAATGATAACACTCACTGTCCAAATCAAAGCTTAAACATTAATCATGCTTCTAATGCTGATGTGTCTGGTGGATCATCTCTGGATAATCAAGTAACTGCTGAACCTCAGCGAGTGACTAAATGGACTAGACATATTGATAATCAATTGATTATTGGTGATCCAAAATCCAAAGTCCATACTAGATCAGCAACTGCTAACTTTTGTTTGTTTGTAAGCTTTGTGTCACTGATGGAACCCAAAAAGATTGATGAGGCACTCACTGATCATCACTGGATAGCTGCCATGCAAGATGAGCTATCTCAGTTTGAAAGAAATAAAGTGTGGAAGTTAGTACCTCAAGTATCTGGGAAATCTGTGATTGGAACAAGATGGGTGTTCAGAAACAAGATGGATGCTGATGGTGTTGTGATAAGGAATAAGGCCAGACGGGTTGCACAAGGTTACTGTCAGCAAGAAGGAATTGACTATGATGAAACCTTTGCACCAGTTGCTAGACTTGAAGCAATCAGGTTGTTCTTAGCATATGCAGCTCACAAGAAATTCAAGGTATACCAAATGGATGTAAAAAGTGCCTTCTTGAATGGAAAGCTGCAGGAAGAAGTGTATGTGAAGCAACCACCTGGATTCACTGATCCCAAGCATCCATGTTATGTCTATAAGTTGGAAAAAGCTTTATATGGACTAAAAAAAGCTCCTAGAGCTTGGTATGACACTCTCTCTACTTTCTTAACTAAATGTGGGTATGTCAGAGGTAAAATTGACAGCACCCTATTTATCAAAAAGGATAAGAGAGATGTTATATTGGTCCAAATTTATGTTGATGATATTATATTTGGGTCTACTAACAATGACTTGTGTAAGGAATTCTCTGACCTCATGACTAAAAGTTATAAAATGAGCATGATGGGTGAACTAACATTTTTCCTTGGTCTGCAAATAAAGCAAACCAAGACTAGTATTTTCATAAATCAAGGAAAGTATGTTAAAGATTTATTAAAGAAATTTTAATTCAGCAACTGCTCATCCCTTGCTACACCAATGTCATCTGCAGTAAAATTACATGCTGACCCTGATGGTAAATCTGTAAACATCACTGCTTACAGAGGAATGATCGGGTCACTGCTGTATTTAACTGCTAGTAGACCAGACATTATGTTTGCTACATGACTATGTGCTAGGTATCAAGATGATCCAAAGGAATCTCATTTACTCGCTGTCAAAAGAATATTCAGATATCTGAAGGGTACACCAAATCTTGGTCTCTGGTACCCATCCGATTCAGATTTCTCACTGAAAGGATATTCAGATTCTGATCATGCTGGATGCAAAATGGACAGAAAGAGTACCTCTGGTAGCTGTCAGTTTCTTGGAGAAAAGCTTGTAAGCTGGTCAAGCAAGAAACAAAATTCTGTCTCAACTTCTACTGCTGAGGCTGAATATGTCGCTGCTGGAGCTTGCATTGCTCAAATTCTGTGGATGAGGAATCAGCTCGCTGACTATGGTTTTGACTTTGGCAACATTCCAATTTATTGTGACAGTCAAAGTGCTATTGCCATAGCAAATAATCCTGTGATGCACTCAAGGACAAAGCACATTGATGTCAGATATCATTTCATCAGGGACCACGTCATGAAAGGTGACATTGAACTGCATTTCATTCCAACTGATTACCAACTCGCTGATATATTTACAAAACCTTTAGATGAGAAAAGATTCACCTTTCTCATCAGCGAGTTGGGAATGTTGAACTTAAATGATTAAAACCTGATTGTTGAATAAAAGGTATTTACAGAATATATGGCTTATAGTTCTAACTCACTGTCCTATTATTCTCACTGATATAATCAGCAAGAACAATAAGTTAGCATAGTTATGATCAATAAATTGTATACTTTGTAACTACACATGAAAACTCTTTATATCACATAAATAAAATATGTTTTATGCTTCACAATTCGGCTAGCTGATTAGATTAATATTCTAAGTTGTAATCTGATCAGCGAAATCAAATATGAGACATAATATTTATTTTATTTTAAGATATAACTTATTTTCAACTCGCTGAGACGTAGTGTATCAGCGAAGTTTCTTCTTATTTAGTATGGCATTTATTTCGACATATATTCCTTTACATTTAATACATTTTGTATTTAATTTTTAACGATTTATATTCCTAATAAATGCTTTATTAAATATCTCATGAGACTTCGAAAAGGTACACTTTTTCTGACACCTCGTATACCTTTCCGGCGTACCACTCCCATCACCATTTAATGTTACCACTCACCACCATCATCACCCTACTCCCCTACCATCAACCACCACTTTTTGACCATGTACATACTCGTTTTGACCACATAATCTGTACATCCGTAACCCTATAAAAGCAGAGACTCATCTTCCTTTTCATTCATTACGCTCTCTTATTTTTAAAACTTCATCTTCTTCATTTTCTCTGCAAAAGCAAAAACAAAAAAAAAAAAAAAAGGGAAACCTAATTTTCTTAAAAATGGCTAGAACTAAGTTTTTCAACAATGCTTACACACCGACCCCAGAGATTAAAGCTCTTCGAGCCTCTGCGGTCAGTGAGACGCTTGTTGTTACAGTTCCCAAATCTAACTATTTGGGAAATGTAACCTGCCCTAAACCAGAGTATGCGAAGGTGATAAACTTTCTCAAAAATCACTTTATCCTCCCTGCTCTTACCTTGTCTCCTGGGGAAATGAATCCAGAATGGCTCAGTGAGTTCTGGTATACCTGCATTCACTCTGTCGTCTCTGGTGTTTCACAACTCCAGGGTTTTATCGACAATGGTACCCATCCCATCACCATAACTGCCAACGCCATCCGGTCCATTTTACATCTCCCGACCTATGAGTCATACGAGTCGCTGCCAGAGAGCGACGTAGCCAAACAAGGCCTCGTCAATCTTACTGAGATTGAGTGTAAATACTCAGTCAATGGCAGTGGCAACCGTAAGTACTCTACGGTCCACAAAACTAAAATGGATGGTGTTTGGAATGCTATTTTCACCAATTTCATTCAATCTTTGGGTACAAAATCAGGGAGCTATGATCAATTCAGCTCCTGGAGGCCCAGATCAGTTAGTCACTGGTCAACTCTCTACGAGTTGACTATGCAAGTGTGATCTTCAATGAACTGATCACCAAAGTCGCTGATCCTGCCAGGGCCAAATATGTACCCTACCCTAGGTTTCTCTCACTGATCTTTAGGGATCAGTTTGATGCCTATGATAGGGTATCTTTTCAAGGTTTTGAGCCGACCCTGGTAGGATCTCAAATCTTTGCCAAACCAGCGACTGCGGTGTTACCTGCTTTCATGAAACACCCGGGGATCCTTGCACCCCAGCCTGTAACTTCTGTACATATGTCCGTTGCTGCCCCCCAATCGACCACATCACTGATCACACCCCCAGTGACTACTGTTGGTCAACCACCACTCAAGAAACCACCAACTGCTCCTAAGAAAAAATCCAAATTAGGGTCCCTGACATTAAAGGATCAGGGACATAGCAAAAAGAAGACATCTACGGATGCCAGGGGTGAAATAGTGACTGTACGTTCAGTTGCTGAGGGCACCACTGCTAAACCCTCAACTTTACCTGCTTCACTGGACTCCCAAAAGTCCAGTGACTCTAAAAAGGGAAAATTACAGACAGCTGTAGTGGATCAAACCACTGTTAGCAGTGATTCGGGTGCATCCCTCACCCTCAGATTGAGTCAACCCAGCCACTTGTCATCCTCACAAAAGGGTGACATTTCACTCAAAGGGCTAGTGACATCAGTGGGTGATAACACACTCATTGCTGATGTCACACCACTGACTACAGACCCGGGCCATCTCTCATCTATCACTGCACCGGCTGTCAATGTCTCACCACTGACCCATGGTGAGATACAGGTCGCTACCTCTATTTCCAATGAACCATCAGCTAAATCACAAGCTGATGATGAGGAAATCATGCCCATGGACACCTCAGAGGACACCCAACCCATTCCTCTACCCACATCTAACTCTCCTATCAGAGAGCTATCTCCCACCTCTTTCTCCAGTGACAACATTCAAGTCACTGCTGCTGGTCAGACCACACCCACTGACCAGGCAGTCCACTCTACACCTACTCCCACTATACCCCCCACAACTACTCCCCCAAATACCTCCACCCACTCCACATCAGATTAGCTACTGATGGAGTACATTGCCTCATCTCAAACCCAAATTTAGATGCTCACTGCTGACCGTGAGGCACTTATAGGCAATGTCTCTGTCCTCCAAAAAGCCGTCACTGCTCTCACTGATGTCTATAACTCCATTGAACCGTGGAGTACATCAGTCAGTGAGAGGGTGCAAACAGTAGCTGAGGCTAGTGCTGCAATAAACTATGCAGTTACTGAGCTAGCCTCCACCTCCACCACAAACTTTACCACTCATGCCACTGCCATTGCCCAGCTCACCACCAACCAAAATGACTTGGCTATCTCTGTATCCAACTATCTTTTCAACACTGACAAAGTTGTCAAGGTGCTTTCGCAGGTTGTTTCACTGCTTGATCAGACTAGAGCTGAGGTCGCTGCCCTGCGAGAGGAAAATGCTAACTTCACTGATCAAATTCTCAGGGCAGTAGATCAGTTTGAGCGAACCAGTCAGGGGGAGAGTGAAGAAGAAGATGATATTTCTGTCTCAGTCTCTGATCCTGAGATGCCCCTTCAAATGACTAGTCCGCTGTCAAACAAAGCTCACAGGGACATTGTGCTCAACACTTATGCACTACGTCCAATCGTTGAGTAACCTGAGTTGGAAGCCCTTGCAGTTGCTGAACTGCATTGGGTTGATATGGAGATGGCTACTGACATGGTGGATGTCGCTGAATGCTTCCCTGAGTTCAGTGCTGAAGAGCTCAGGAATTATAATGGGCTGGTACAGCATTGGGCAGTGGATGAGGCTGCTAGGGTAGAGGGTACCTCAGTGAGTCATGAATTGGCTCGCTGGGAGTGGATGAACAGGGAGGTGGTAGATGATGTATCTGATGATGAGGAAGATGATACCATCATGCATGATGCTGATGATGATGATGACAACAATGATGATGGTCAGGGAGGTGGTCATGGAAATGGTCAGGGTTCAGAAAGTGAAGCTGAAGATGATGTAAATATGGAGGATCAGCAACCCATATCATCTGTCATTAAAAGAAAAAGGACCAGTGACACCTCTCCTGCATCTACTCCTCCATCAAAGAAACAACAGGTCAGTGACCCTCAATCACATATTGTCATATCTGAGGTAACTGTACCTTCATCTACACCAGCAACCCAAAACCTACCCTCACCCACAGCAACTACAACTACACTCACCCAAATAACCACACCTACCCCAGCAACAATAATACCAATCTCCACAGCAACTCTCTCCAACACTACCACTTCAGACACTTCCCCTACAGCATGCCTTTCCTCTGACTCAGCCTCAGAAAACCTCTGTCCTGATGAAACTAAAGAACAGCGAATTGCTAGAAAAGTAAAGGCAAGACAGGACAGGGAGCAGGAGATGATCATGAAAATAACCTTTTAGGCTGAGTTAAGAGAGGAACAAGAAAGAAAAAGGCTGCTGAAAGAGCAATTAGATGCTGATAGAGCGTACCTACTGGAATTGAGCTCTAAAGATGCTAATGAAAGGGCCAGACTGCTTAAACAAAAGCAAGATCAAGAAGAGTCTGATGCTGCAATTGCCAGGGTACTTGCTGAAATAGAAGAGAGTGAGCTAGAGCAACAGAAACTGAAAACATCAGCTAGCAAGAGCTCTAAAAAAAAAGGGGGAGCTGTCAAAATAGCAGTGGATAGAAAGTGGGATGAGATAGATAGAAAAAGGTTTGCTGCCCGTATGACAGGGAGATCAAACCCTGCACCTATTACCAAGGTAAGGTTGAAGAAGTCTAAGAATCAATCTCAACCTCAGCTACTCATTCAAAGAGGTTCAGAGACTCAAGCCATGCTACTTGATCAAGTATGCAAGCTGCACAGAGAGGAATGGAATGAAATCAGGCTTGCTATCAGCCACTCTACAAGTGCAGCTAAAGCTGATGTCCTGAAAGAGATAGATAGGCTATATCAGAAGATGGTGTCGCTGCAACTTCTCAGACCAGAAGATACTGTCACATATGGTGAAGAGATTGTTCAGCCACCAAGCCCGAGATATAGGTCAGGCACTAGCAGCATCTATCGAATCCCCAACACTTCAAGGTTAAATCTGTCACACCCCCAAAATCAGTTATCGCGTTTATTTAGTAATTAGCGGAAGCATTTGATTATTAGCGGAAGCATTTTAAGTTTACAGTTCAACAGCGGGGGTGCTGACGTTATAATAGTGCATTCATCGTATCAGAGCATATGATCACACAGAACATATTGATTTAAGATGCCATAAGTTTAAACGTTATTACAAAAGGGTACGACTTATAAAGTCGTACAAGTAGTGGTGTTGTAGAACAACATAAGTTTACAAAACATGAGTTTATAAAAGAGGGATTTCGTAAGTATAACCAATGGAATTGGTAATACGAAGGAAATCCAAGTGTCCCAAAAGTGGCATCATAAATAGTCTGGGTTGCCTACGTCCTTTATGCATGCAGAAGTACCTGAGTCCTAATTCCCTGAAAAACATAGTAAACCGTCAACATTGAATGTTGAGTGAATTCACAGGTTTAGTATAAAAGTAGTTAAACCAAGTTTTGTATAAATCATTCATGTACACAAACATAATGTTTATATGTATAACAGGAAACACAAGTGTTCTTATTAAAGAAAACATTTCCTATTTGACTGTAAGAATGTCATTCTTACTACAAATCAGTCGATGTGTTAGGAAACACAAGTTTAATCATAAACATTTCCTAATAATAGTTACAGGAAATACAGTTTAACAATCAAGTAAACAATTTCCATATAAATAGTTGTAGGAAACACAGGTTTAACAGTTAAGTAAACATTTCCTATAAAAGTTGTTTTGTCGGGAAACCAAGTTTATCCAATCAAGGTAAACGTTTCCTAAAAGAAATCATGTGTAGGAACACCTGTCCTATTAGTTACCACAGGGAATACCCTTCCCAAATCAAGTTGTAGTTTAGTTGTTTAGTTATGTGGGAAATATAGACTATGATCCCTCTAAGGTGAGCGACACCTTTAAAGTTAAAGTAACGACTCCTAGTACTATAACCAAACCACGACTAGTTGATGTTTTTGCCTCAGTAACACGGTAAGTATACACTCCTCGTTACGACTGCCGTCGTGTGGTTGGAATGACCAACGAGTTATTTCAGTGGGAGGGTTGTCAAATCGATAGTACTATCTGTATACTCAGTGGCTAGAGTCACCTAGCTAATGGTTATAGGTTGCAAGCACCGGGACTTATGTGCACTACAACTACCTCGCGTAAACCTAGGATTGTACCAAGATTCGTTGTCTTATTCCCAAAATAGTTGTGAAAACGTTTCATATAGTTAACAATTGATTTATAAAGCAATAAGTATTATTACAAATCAATTCGATATAAAAGCATGTCAAGCAATTATATAAACAAGTAGCATGTAATAGCACGTAGTTCTATGTTTTCCACCCCTGGTTTTAAAAGCATTTAAAACAAGTAAAAGGTAGGGGCTGTGAACTCACGTGTAGCAAGTCTTCAGCTAGTACAGCTAGAAGTACTGTAGTCCGAACGTGCCTCTCAATTACCTAAGCACAATTAAATATACTTTACATAAGTATATGGATAAATCGTTAAGTTGAAATGTTCATGACATTTTAATTATTGGTGATAATTGCGTTGAAGTAATCGTGGCGTATAAGTATATATTTACATATACTTATTAGTTGAATATATATATCCTAATATATATATGTCATTTTTCATCATCTTATATATATATATATATATATATATATATATATATATGTAGTTGTCATTGTTGTTGATTATGTTTCCAAAACCTAAGTATAGTAGTTATAAAAATAACTTTGTTTAATACTATTGTCGTAGTTCATTTATATAACTATATATAAATTATAATAGTCAACTATATATATAACTCATTTGTCGTGTTTCTAATCTCATTTGTCTTGTTTAACTCGTCACTTATATATATTCTTTCCACTGCTAGTTATTTGTTACCACTGTTAGTTATATTCTTCTCACTGTTAGTTAGTCTGTTACCACTGTTAGTTATAACTTTGCCACTGTTAGTTATAACTCGTTACCACTGTTAGTTATAACTTTGCCACTGTTATAGTTTGTTGCCCCTGTTAGTTATAACTTTGCCACTGTTAGTTATAACTTTGCCACTGTTAGTTATAGTTTGTTGCCCCTGTTAGTTATAACTTTGCCACTGTTAGTTATAGTTTGTTGCCCCTGTTAGTTATAACTTTGCCACTGTTAGTTATAACTCGTTAAGCCTTTCGATTTGGAGCATTTCTCTTTCGATTTATACCTAACCAAAAATCATGCATGTTCTCATATATGTCTAGTTTATTTCTGCACTTTATGGTATTTTTATATGTTCATTTACTATTTTAAACAAAAATAGTTTCAAGGTGTGGTCAGACTGGGTCCAAAACAGTTATATGTTCAAAGATCGAGTTATACACGAAATTACGGACATTTCTGGAAATGGTCATAGAAGAACTTTTTAAAGTTAACAAAATATGTGAGGTTTTGGCACTGGTCTCATACGTTTTAGTGGTCTAGAACTCAAGATATGGTCTCGAGAAGTTACTGAAAATTCCTGTCTGCCGGAACAGTAAACCTATATCACCGAAGAAAAATGTTTTCGAGTAGCAAACGGAGTCAAAAAGTCACGAGACTAATTTTGTTGGAAAGATAACTTCTTGTACTACATTCTAGGCTTAAGAAACGTCCATTTTGTTGTTGTAATGATTTTTATAAAATTCGTGGAAGTGGAAACAGAATCTGGACAGGAACATAAACTCTTAGTTTCTAGATTTAAATTGCGTTTCGGTTAATGTTTTGGACATGTAGAAGTTGAGTGAACACTAACACATGTCTATAACCATAAAGAAAGTAGAACTTGTGAAAATAAAAGAGTCCTTACAATGGTGATGATGATAAAATGGTAGATGTGCTGCTGATTATCGTGAAGAAGAAGAAGAAATAGCCTCTGCTCAGATCTCCTGTTGTTGCTTCAGTCGATGGATGAAGAAGAAGGAACAGAGAAAACCAATAATTTGAGTTGGTGGGAACTTGTGTGTGTGTGTATTTGATATTGAGTGTAAGGAAGTATAAAGGATGGTGTATGGTTTAAATTGTCAACGTAGGGAGTATGGTTCAACAGGAGAATGTTCCCCAGATATTTTAGTTGGGTTAAAATTGTAGGCTTTTAACATGTTAATTTCGTATAATATCTTATATTATTTCAATAATATAAGTTA
Source organism: Pseudognaphalium luteoalbum (assembly GCA_963422505.1). Classification (NCBI taxonomy): domain Eukaryota; kingdom Viridiplantae; phylum Streptophyta; class Magnoliopsida; order Asterales; family Asteraceae; genus Pseudognaphalium; species Pseudognaphalium luteoalbum. Next base: position 63,184,708 of record OY730195.1, read on the forward strand.
CTAATATTAGTAATTAATAATTTTCGAATTATTAATTATTTTGTGTCACCAACTTTATTGTATTTTAGTTTGTCACGTCTAGTACGTTTATTTCACCCGTAATTATATACATATAATTGCGAATTTAATATATCACGTATCACATAATAAGTTTCATAAACTTAACATATAGAAATTGTTTTGAATTCACTAATCAGGGAATTACTCTAGGTAATGCATGAAATTAAGAAAGGATTAATACCCTAAATGGAGGATTGTCACAAAATCTGTCTATCCCTACTAGTGTGCCAAAGCTTGAAGGACATGAAGTCATTGAGGGGGAGAAGGGTCTGGTATACAGGGACTTAAATGGTGCCCTTAGGTTTCAGAGAGAAGCTGAACTTGAGAAGGTTGATCAAGAACAACTCATACACCTAATCAGGTCAGCTAGCATGCTTCCTACAAATTCAAAAATCAGAAAAGCTATTCTCGATGAAGCCTTGGCAAGAAAATTCAGATACCTGCCCTCCAAAGACAAGTATGAACTTGAAGTTGAGCTTGGCATAGTGAAAGAGGAGGAGATGTGGAGAGATAAATAAATTAGATCTTTTGTAATAGTTAGTCTCTTGTAAATATTTATTTCATGATATAAATGAGGCTTGAAACAGAAAAACTACAAGTACAAGTCTCTGGGCGACCAACCTACCGTCAGAGACTAAAAACCTTTCAGCAACAAATATTTACAAGTGCAAGTCTCTGAGCAACCAACTTATCATCAAAGACTAAATCTTTCTGCAACTAGTTTGTCTAAGGGAGCTTTGACTTAAACGATTTAGGTGGAGATTGTTGAGTCACTGATCGCTGAACTCAAGTGGTCACTGATCACAAGGATTAAGGGGGAGATTACATAGGAAATCGTTGAAGTCATTAATCGCTGATAATGTGAAGTCACTGATCATGTATTATATTCACAGTCTCTGTCCTACTCAATAAGAGAACTCTCCATGAAGAAAATGATTCAAGTCAAGCTCATGTCGCTGAAGGTCTCATGATCGCTGTTCGTATCTTAGACCAGCGAAAGATGAAGAACTTATAAAGATCAAAGACTCAACTATGTGTGTCGTTGATACTCATCTATCAGCGAGAGTCTCCAAGTCTTCTTGAGTTCTTCTTTCTGCTAAATAAAAGAAGTCACTGAAGATTAGCTATTAAAGTCATTCTTTAGAGCATGTTAGCTCGCATCGAGAATGAGGAGGATTGATATATCTATCAGTGACTGCAGCATTAAATACCGCATTAAATAAGAAGTTGACATTCGGCGTTATTACGGCGCAGCACGTGTTCCTCGTAACTTGAAAAGAGTAACGTGGAAGCATCTGATTGGTTTATGTTACAAGGTGATATTTCCCAAGACAGAATGTCGAACCATGATGTATCACATCTCAAATACCTCACCAATCATGCAGCGACACGTGTCCTTCCAGATCCTGAATTTAAGGGTTTTAGCGTCTATAAATAGCGTAGAATGTTGTACTCCATTTTGTGTCGATTGTTTGTATTGTTACTTGTTTGTCACTAAATAGTTTGTCTAAAATACAAACAACACCAGCGAGTGAACTAGTAGCGTGTTTGTCCACTATTAGTCCACCTCAGCGAGTGAGCAAGTTAGCGTGTTTGTCCACTACTGCTCATCTCCTTTTGTAAGAGCTGTATTGTTTGATTTAGATTAGCTTTGGCTAATCTATTCCGCAATCAACAATAGATAAATTTTATCAATAAAAGAATTTATCTTTCAGCTAGTATTGCATCAGCAACTGAACTGCCTATCTTACTTATATATATTTGTGTTCATATTGCTGTCACTTTAATACGGTTAAAAACTTGATAAATAAGTTAACACATTAAAATAGAAAAGTTTTTAATTGTATTCAACCCCCCCTTCTACAGTTAACTCACTATTAACGATTCATAATCACTAACATAATAGTGATTAGGGACTCACACATACTATTAGTACTTAACAACATGAATATTAACATTTTTTAATATACATCTCTATGATTTAAATTATGTTAACATGCATCACAGTGTCATATTATGAGTACTCATCAGCTCGAATGTTAACATATATCGATATACATCACTATGACGTAAATCAATGTTAACATGCATCATAGTGCATACTATTAGTACTCATCCACATAAATATAAACATGTATCAATATACATCACTACGATATAAACTTATGTTAATATGCTAAAGAATATCCATATCATGAAACCCAACCCAATATATTTTGGTCATAATCCCCTAAAGAATATCTATATCATGAAACTAGCTTTTAGGTCCATCTATCTATTATCATGATTAAATTTCAAAAGTATTTCGATGTGTGATGTATTTTTATTTTCTAATGTATAAGAGTTCCAAATCGATTTATCATATTTCACAGACCAAATTTCTAAAGAAAAAATGAATACCCAAATTGTTTTGACCCGTACCATACTTAACCATTTTGACCATTTACTCAACTTGCAAAATTTTCTTTCTACCGAAGTTCAGCTCACTGAAGAGGGAGAAATTGGAGCAGTTGTTCATACCAAAACATCAACAAATCTAAAAAAGAAAAGCATACATTATCACCCATAAAACCAAAACGATGTCATGGCTTATGTGAACCTCCCTTGAATATTAGGGACACTGTTCCTAAATATGGTCGATTCAGTGAACTCACTGGTTTATGTGGCAACAGGTTCATTGGCCTTGGACCCCATCATCTTGCCTTGCTTTAGTTGCTGGTGTACAATCATATATGAAGAAAATTAGCATATTGTAATATCTAATATTTTCTGATAGTTCAAATCAAATACCTACTTCTATATTATCAGGTTTGCTAATTTGCATTTTATGTATATTTGGCACAGGGCTTTGTTGGGCCCGCAACCGTCGGCTCAGTGTCGTTGCGATTCCTGATGGTGATGCGGGCGCAACAGGGGTTTTAAAATTTATATTTTGCTGGGCTTAAATTATACGTACTACCTACTCTGGTTAGTAAGCGGTAAGTATGACCTAAGATCGTTCTATGAATCCAAACGTGTGGGCGATTAAAGCAGGTGCTTTCAGTAGGAGATATTTAGGATGGAACAAAGTAGGTAGGTTTGGGGGTTTTAAACTAAAGACAGGTAATTAAAATGCAGAAAAGTAAATTACAGGAAAGCAGATAAAGATAAACATGTGATTGCTGAGATTTCGATAATTAATGTTTCAGGATGACAGATTAAACAGGGACAATGCTAAATGTAATGATCTAAACTATCAGGTGTAAACTCTAGAACCCTACCAACTAAATTTCCCATTGGCATGTCACTAGGAACTAGGTTATCGTGATTCTGATCGGAGCAATACGCAAACTTCCAATACTTATCTAGTTAAAAGATAAACAACCTATTTTGGCTTAACGCCGAGGTTCATGAATCAGTAACGTATCGTCTCATAGGTCTGACCTTTCTTAACCCCTAATATAGTTTAGTATTTTATTAGCATGTAGATTAATAACTTTGTATGTTTTGACCGCTGATTGTGTAAGGCTTAGTGTTTTAAGGTATTTAAATCACGAGGATGTTATCCTTATTCCTAAGTCTTGTTTTATGCATTAAGGTTTGGTTACTTCAACTTATGACTTGAGTTCTCCTTTTCAAACAGTTATACATCCCTAGATTATTCGCAGTTTATAAAAACGTGTTTCATATGCAGGCCATGCCTTTCAGTAATCGGACAGTGTACTTTACATGGTAGTTCGACTGCTTCTTACATCAGACATGCGGTCAAGAGTAATTAACGGTGAATGTGACACTCTAAACTAACTAAATGTAAAGCGATGCAGAAATGTAAACCTAATATGTACAACGAGTGGGTTCACTGTGTCTTACTTGTTGCATGCCATGGGCACAAATAACTACTTACCATAACTAAGGTTGATCAAGTCCTAATTACTAGGTTGCAGTCACGTGGATAACCGGAAAGGGTACTCCATAAATTAAACTCAAGTTCATAAAGTCTTAACAGTACAAAGGTCATTAATTCCTATTTTATCTGAACGTGTTTTCGAACATTATTTTATTGTGCATTGACTTTCGTAGGATATACCAGTTAGTTGTGAAGTTGTATTATCCTTTCGGAATTCCAACTGTTAAAACAGAGCTGATTCCAGTGATGTAACTACCTTCGGTCATTTATCGACTTCCATACATTTGTACTCCGTATAAAACGTTTCCAGTACTATATTAGATAAACTGTCGAATAGGGCCCGTTACATCACGTTTACAATTGTCGTACACTTAATTATATAACGTCATCCTTACTTATAATTATCTACATCATCAACAATCACAATAATAGACTACTCGCAATTCATGGCAATAGACAAATCACATACAAGGCAATAATACATAATTGAAATATGAAATAAAGCAAGTATGATAAATGTTTCGATATCACCCGGAAATAAATGCGCAGCAGCGTATTATTATGACAGACAACTCGTTCACACGTACAAAGATGAATCTCCAAACTCCTAACGTTCGCTCTAACCTCTATGTTAATCCGTAGATTAATTACAATAACCCTAGACTAAAATATAAGAGACTTTTAGAGTGAGAAAGTGAAAATGGAAGAATGGGAGTGTAAATATGAGAGAGTATATGAGTGTGTGAGTTGGTGTGTTGAAATGAGAGCTAGGGGCTGCCTTTTATAGAGGAAATTCGGCTCAAGTAAGCACCCCAAAGCTCATGATAGCAAAAGGTGGAAAAGGTACTGGCACCAGGTACAAAAGGCGAAAAAGGTAGTGGCACCAGGTACGAAAAGTAGGAAAAGGTCTAGCACCGGGTATGAAAAAGGACAAAAAAGTGCAACCCGTGTGGGTGAGTGGCAGCCGGAGGCGGCTGGCTGCCAGCAGCCGGCGGCAGGCTGGCTGGCGGCGGCGGCTGGCTGCCAGTGGCCCCAGTCTGCTGCCGGTTGCTGCGTTTCTCGATTCGTGCGTGTTTTCTTTGTTATGCACCCGTTTGCGTTGATTCTTTTTGCATTGGATTCGTAATTCAAAAACGAAGCATTTGATGAAAAGAAATCCCAAAAATATGTCTCTGAACTTTAGATGTGTCGTACGAATCGTCTGGATCTTCCGGAGTGCGTAGAATCTTCGTTCTTCGTCCGTTTCTGTTGATTCTTCTTCTGTTGGATTCGTAATTTGAAAATGAACATCTTGGGTTAGATAGATGTTGGTGATGGGTTCTTTGGTCTTGAAACCTCATTTTGATGTCTAGAATCTTCCAATGTGCGTGGAATCTTTGTTTTCTGCCCGTTTTGCTTGATTTTCATCATGCAACCTTGTTTTTACCATCTTGATATAATATTACAGATTTGTGATGTTTTTGAGTTAAAGTGCCAAGAATTGTTCCAGAATGAGAGAGATATCGATAGTAAAAACGTGACTTTTTACGCGATATCAAGTATCCCACACTTAGAACTTTGCTTGTCCTCAAGCAAACTCATTCTTATAAGCTTCTGGAATGATTCTAATTGCATCAGTTTTTTAGAGATACCTTTTTCCAAAGAATATAAAGTTACAGTTATGAAAGAGTTTTTAACAGAAACTAAGGGTTTATTGAATTTGATACCTTCTTCAAGCAATATGATGATCATGACTACGCAAATGCAGTATTCTCGTCATAGGCTTGATCGAGAATCAAATCTCTATCACTTTTGATGAGGACGGTATTAACCTTTCGAGATATCTAGGAAGGAATCAGATGTTTTTGGTGTGAAGAAGGTGTGAGGGTTTTCCTTGTATTTTCTCGAAACTTTTCTTGAGACAGTTTCTCTGGAATTTCTCGGATTTTGAAAGGACTACATAGCCTTTTTCTTTGGAATTTTTCTTTTCTTGGCCCTTTTTTCTTGGAGCTCCTTTTACGGACTACATAGCCTTTTTTTTTTTTTGAGCAGCTTCTGCTGAATTTCTTTTCTTGGAGCTCCTTTTACGGATGATGTTCATCCTTTGGGGAATGCTCCGATATAAGCTTTTTGCTGAATTTCTTTTCTTGGAGCTCCTTTTACGGATGATGCTCATCCTTTGAGGAACGCTCTGATGGCTTTGTGTTAGGCTGTAGAAGTCTTGGAATATCTTTGAGAATTCGTTGGAAAATGAAACTTCTGTAGGTTCGGGATGAATGTTAGGAGGTTTTGATTGGGTGTGAAGAGTGAGTGTTGAGTGGGTGGATGTTTGATGGTGGAAGGGTGTTTGGATTCCTTAGAAGTTATCAAGATGGGTTGTACGTATGACACTCATCGATGTGTTCTTGAAATGTATTACAAGAGCAAGTTCTAATTCAAATGCGTATATCGGCGCCTAGCCATGTGTTGCCCTTTTTGTCCGTATCTTATTCTAAAAAAGTTTTGTTTTGTTGTCAAAAACTCGTTCCTTGTTGTAATTTATACTTTTGAAAGATAGGATTTCTAAAGAACGATGTTTTTTGAATCTGAAAATTTTGAAATTTTATCCATTTTTAGCTTTTAAACAAAAATATTGTTTGACTTACGAACAAGGGGTAAAAACTTGCGGTTGAAGGCCGTATATCCCACACTTAGAGGAACATTGTCCCTAATGTTCGAATCTATTTGTTGAGTACCTCTTGTTGAAGTATCCCACACTTAGAGATTCTACTTATTATTGGATTGTTTTGTAAGTGTAGTGTGGTTTTTATTATCCCACACTTAGTGTTTGGAATATCGGATGAGGCAATCAAAACGGGTAGAGGGTTTTGGAACGTTGTACCGCTTTTGCTGTTATCGGTGCCTCGTTGGAAGTCTGCTGGTCCGTGGCTTGTAGCTTATGGCTCTCGGCATTCTTCATTGCGTGGTCCACAGTCCTCCCTTGCTTAGGTCTTCTATAGTTTTTCAAACAAACCACTCAACTCAATCAAGTAATAGCTGCTGATAAGAAAAGTAAAGTAATAAAATGATAAAGTAATAATTGGATAGATGTGATGTCTATGCATCCACAGTACATCAAATAATAATAATAATGTCTTGGTAGAAAATAGAAAGAAGTTGAAGGCAGAGCAATCTATTGCTCGGCTGGTGGTGGTACTACAGTCGAAGATGCTATGGGAGATGTCTCATCTGATGAAGAGTCATCGTGCTGATAGTGGGTGCCCTTATCTGATGCATCCCTATCATCCTCTGCGTCTGGTGTACCAATGGTGAATATCCCGTCATGTATCAACTGATCGACAAACTCCCCTGCGAGCATGTCAAAGTTATAGAGTGGAGTCTCATGTATCCCCTGCTGAGAGTGCTCTCTGATTAGATCGGTCTGTCTATGAGAAGATACTGGAGCAATCGGTGCAGCTGCAGGGCTAATGCTCCTGAGAATCCTATGACTCTGAACAAAAGTGGCTCGAGTAGGGGCTCTAGATATCTTACTGCTACTCGAAACCTGTCCTCTAGCTGAGCCAACGACTTAGGGAATCTGCTGTCTCTGAAGGGGGATCTGTGCTCGCGGTGCCTGTGGCCTGAGTGGGACTGTCCGAGGCGGTAAACCATGGCCATGGACTGGATGTCGGCGAGGTGCTGGAGTAGGAGCTGCAGGGGGATACAAATGTGGTGGGGCTCGGCCCATCCCGCACGGTATGTCCGGGAGTGGGCTCACTGGTATCCCTGCGATCTGCTGCCTCATAGCTCTGTAGCTTCTGACTTGCATCTGCATCAGCCAGTACCATTAATTGGGTCCTGGGGGTGTCCCGTAATGGTATATGTAAGCTGGTATCTGAGCTCTAGGGGCCGGGACAGAAGGTCCTGGCCTAGTAGGCTGTGGTGGTGCAACTGGGATATCAGAATCTTGTGCACCCTCATCTGAATCAGAGTCTGAATTTTGGGCCTCTCTCGGTTGCTTCCTCATTCTGGACTCCCTGGGTAGGACTAGACCTGCTACCAATGTGTCAATACTCTCAGGGTCTGATGATCGTGCCCTGATGTAAACGGTACCATCCTTCAGAATCCTAAGTATATCCATTTTCCTCAGAAAATCATAGTTTACTGGTTGGGCACTCCATCCTGGAAGGCTTTTAAACTTTACTATCTTCGTCATCCTAATCAATCCCATTTTCCTAATCAACCTAGTAATTACTGAGCCCATGAATGATCTTCTTGCACCAAACTCTTTCTCTTCCAAAATCCGCTGGGCAACTAGATGGGCAACCTAAATGTTTCTCCTCTCGAGGATACATGCCATCATGATAACATCAAACTCAGACACTCGGCCATTAGACGTATGTTTCCCATCAAGCGAACAAGCCAGTAGTTTATGCAAAATCTGCATAACTGGGTCTGTGAGCTGGGTAGCTTTAATACCCGAGAAATATGGCTTTGGTGACCAATGACTCCATGCCTCTGCGGTAGTAGTCGTGAGAGAAATCGTGGTGGCTCCATCAGTAAACAGGGGTGAATCTATCTCTTCTGGTGTATAGAGATCTAAGTGACGTGCAAACTGAGCCAATGACAAGGTGAATAGGCTCCCCATATATCTAAACGTGATCACCCCGTCTTCCACTCTACTCCCTGGCTCAAATGTATAGGTGGTCATGAACTCGGTGATCATCTCCATATACACCGGTTCGTCAATGCTGAACAATCTCTTGAAAGACTCAAACTGCTGACCCTTTATTGAGTAACTGAGTAGACTCTCTAATTTCTGCCTGAACCCTAATATCTGTAGCTTTTCCCAATCTACATATGTAAAATGGCCAAAAGGTTTATCTCTCCATATTCATGCCATCTGGTCGTATGTTGGTGTTGCACTAAGGTATGCAAGAGATCCTGTAAGTGGACGTGCTGGTTTTAGCTTTTTCTTCATAGTACCTGAGAACATGAGAAATTTAAAGTAATAGGTCTTAAGAAAGGTGGAATTTCAAGCGCTTCTCAAATTTTCTAATGGAAAATTCGAAATGAGGGCTTTAAATTCTTGACAGTCCAAAGATTACAGTAAATATCAAATGCCCCCAAGTAACAATAGTAAGGCAATCATCAATGTGTGAAAACATATAGTCATGGGATGGCGGTAACTTAACGTGTGAAGTAATGTCGTTTACAAAGTCTGGTGTTTAGCCAAATTTGAAATGTGATTATTTCACAGTTTATAGTCTCATTGTAGGTTTTTGACTTTTAAAAGTTCAATTTGAAGTAAGGTTTATGAATAAAAATCTCAATTAATTTATTTTAAAAATGCAATACTTCAAATTGACTTTTAGGTCAAAACTTACTTCGGACGATAATTCCAATTTGTTCGCATACCAAAATTATAACCTAAACATGTAAACATTATTTTTAGGCATTTTCCTACTAGATAATAAGCTAGGTCATGCACAAAAAGTTATGTCATCCATGTGTTTGGTTTTATTCAAGACCTTTGTTTCTAGTAACATTGCTTATTTTGACTAGTCAAGCAAGTACAAGTGTCCTAGTAAGCAAGAGTTTTCAAGTAATCTCAATTTACTATCATACATGCTAGTTAACTTTTTGTTGACTTTCAAAAGTCAAATTTGCTAATCATAATTTATCCGCATTATGCAATTAACATAGGACAATCATTCAAAACACCATAATTACTTAAATATCTAACAACTAACACTTAATCAAGCTAAATTCTAGACTTAATCAATAAGTTAAAGTACATCTTCTTGAAAGGTCCAAACTAGTATGAATTAGCATGGGTAAGTGGTAGTAGCATGTAGTTTCTAAGCATTCAACCAAGAAAAATACCAATTCTTAGTTACTAACTTAGGTAACTTCATAAAATGAGAAACTTTAAGCTTAAAGTGGGTTTCTTATGATCATACCTTGTTTTAGTGCGTTATGCTTCAAAATGAATGTACAACCGAGAATATCATGCAATGAGGAGTTCAAAAGGACATGAAATTAGAGAGGTTGGTGAAGATTGGATGGTGATCCATGGAGTGGTGATGGTGGCCGGTTTTGGGAGTGAGGGAGGAAGAAGAAGAAAAGTTTTTTTATGTTATTTTTGAATTATGGGATCAAATGGAAGGCTTGTGGTCCATGAGAATATTTGTCATACTCCCATGACCCATATTCCTTACATGGTCCCCTATGTACTTCTAAGTACTTCCCTAGATTAATTCCTAATGTCCCACTAACAATGATTACAAATCCTAAACGTATTTATTGTAACTAGTTACTTGTTAGTCTTTCGTTACGTTATAAACAATTTAAGAAGCGCGTATATTTTCGTGGAATAATTAAAAACAATCCTGAGATATTAAACTTAAATTATTTTTGGTTGTTTTAAAATTAGTTGTCTGACGTGGACTTGTTGAATGTACATGTTTCGGCTAAAAGCTTAACGTTGTACGTTCTTGTTGTCGCGGACGTGTTTTCAAGAAAAAATTTAAAAACGTTTTTTTTTTTCAAAGGAAACTTTCAAAATTTTATTATATTACTATATTTATACTAAAATATGCTCATTTAAAGTCGCGAGCTTTGACCTTTTTCGGAAGGAATTGTTTTAAGATTCGTTCCGATCCCTCCATAGTGAAAGGGTCGAGACTTGCTCCCTTAAGCGAACATTTTTCATCACAAAACATTTTGAAAGTTCCAAAATGGTGTTATAAACTAAATAGTAATGACGATTCTCAAATCCGAGGACTTCTCGTTCTTCGTATCCTAAATTGATAAGAGCACCAATTAACTTATTGTACGCTTTGCTTATCTTTTTAGGGTTTGACAAACCGACGCGTGGACCTTGATCCTTGTAATTAAGTTCGTGACTGAGTTTATTCATGACTTCCAGCAACGCGTTCTCTTCCTGTGAATCAGGGTCTCCGGTTGTAGACTTAACTATCCTGCAGAGTTCACTGATTGTGGATTTTTGTACGGAAGTGAAAGGGTATTTGGTAAAGGCAAAGATTCGAGTAAGCTTATCGTGAAGGTCTTTTCTTTTTGTGAAGAAAACTGTGTTGATTCTTTCCTTGGTGGAATCAGGAAAAACGTCTCGTAATTTTGAGATCAGGTAGGACGCGGGGTCAACAAAGAAAGGAATTTTACCAGGAATGATGATAGAAATCATCGGATCTTGTTCTTCCCAGAATTCAAGTTTGTTGATCATTGCGGCGACAATGTGATTGATCAACATCATAGATGTTGGAAGAAAATCCATGTCGGCGAGTGATTCAAAAAGTAGATCTAAATCTGCTATAAACTTTAGTTCTTGGTCTCTGAAATTTGTGGAAGTGCTTTCGCATTCATGACTTGATAGGCGAAGAAGGAATTCTACTTGTTTTTCTAATGTGGCAATCGTTTCTCGTTGTTCGTAAGAATACGGGAGGTCGGCATAGGTTAACTGCCTGACGAATGCTTTATAGACATCTACCCTACGGGAAGGATTGAAGGAAGCACCGAGGTGGCGTTCTTCAAAACAAGGATTGAAGGAACCTTATCCACCACTCGGTAAATGGTGTATTGGTGGTTGTGTGAAATGAATGGAAAGATGCCGTAATTCCGAGAATCGGGCGTAGTTTGAGAATACACCGATGTTTCAGGAATGAGGGTGATTAAGTCACAAGACTTCGGAGGTTTTTCTTCAAAATTATCTTCAGGAAAATAATCGAAGTGGGAAGAATTTTGTAAATCAGGTGGGTGTAAAGTTGGCGAGTGATCTTCTGGAGATGATGCAAGGTCAGGTAACTGGTCCGTGTCATCAAAATCCAGGCAATGTTTTGGAATTGAAAGTGAGGTCCTATATTCTTCTTGGGTGTCGGAGGTTTCCTTAGTTTTAGAGGAAGAAGGTGAAAAGAAATCAGATCCTAACTCTTTTTCTAAGTAATCAAAGAATTCTGTATCATCCATTGAAATGAAACAAGAAGTGGGTTTTCGAGTTGTCATTTAAAGTTATCCTAACTAAATAATAATTAATTAATACTAATTACTTAAATTAACTTTCAAAAGATTTCTAAGAAGATTTCAATCGGAAGGGTCTCATAAATATTACTACTTAAGGCGGCTTTGAATCGTACGTTTGTGATTCCCCGGCAGCGGCGCCAAAAACTTGTTGGGCCCGCAACCGTCGGTTCAGTGTCGTTGCGATTCCTGATGGTGATGCGGGCGCAACAGGGGTTTTAAAATTTATATTTTGCTGGGCTTAAATTATACGTACTACCTACTCTGGTTAGTAAGCGGTAAGTATGACCTAAGATCGTTCTATGAATCCAAACGTGTGGGCGATTAAAGCAGGTGCTTTCGGTAGGAGATATTTAGGATGGAACAAAGTAGGTAGGTTTGGGGGTTTTAAACTAAAGACAGGTAATTAAAATGCAGAAAAGTAAATTACAGGAAAGCAGATAAAGATAAACATGTGATTGCTGAGATTTCGATAATTAATGTTTCAGGATGACAGATTAAACAGGAACAATGCTAAATGTAATGATCTAAACTATCAAGTGTAAACTCTAGAACCCTACCAACTAAATTTCCCATTGGCATGTCACTAGGAACTAGGTTATCGTGATTCTGATCGGAGCAATACACAAACTTCCAATACTTATCTAGTTGAAAGATAAACAACCTATTTTGGCTTAACGCCGAGGTGCATGAATCAGTAACGTATCGTCTCATAGGTCCGACCTTTCTTAACCCCTAAAATAGTTTAGTATTTTATTAGCATGTAGATTAATAACTTTGTATGTTTTGACCGCTGATTGTGTAAGGCTTAGTGTTTTAAGGTATTTAAATCACGAGGATGTTATCCTTATTCCTAAGTCTTGTTTTATGCATTAAGGTTTGATTACTTCAACTTATGATTTGAGTTCTCCTTTTCAAACAGTTATACATCCCTAGATTATTCGCAGTTTATAAAAACGTGTTTCATATGCAGGCCATGCCTTTCAGTAATCGGACAGTGTACTTTACATGGTAGTTCGACTGCTTCTTACATCAGACATGCGGTCAAGAGTAATTAACGGTGAATGTGACACTCTAAACTAACTAAATGTAAAGCGATGCAGAAATGTAAACCTAATATGTACAACGAGTGGGTTCACTGTGTCTTACTTGTTGCATGCCATGGGCACAAATAACTACTTACCATAACTAAGGTTGATCAAGTCCTAATTACTAGGTTGCAGTCACGTGGATAACCGGAAAGGGTACTCCATAAATTAAACTCAAGTTCATAAAGTCTTAACAGTACAAAGGTCATTAATTCCTATTTTATCTGAACGTGTTTTCGAACATTATTTTATTGTGCATTGACTTTCGTAGGATATACCAGTTAGTTGTGAAGTTGTATTATCCTTTCGGAATTCCAACTGTTAAAACAGAGCTGATTCCAGTGATGTAACTACCTTCGGTCGTTTATCGACTTCCATACATTTGTACTCCGTATAAAACGTTTCCAGTACTATATCAGATAAACTGTCGAATAGGGCCCGTTACATCACGTTTACAATTGTCGTACACTTAATTATATAACGTCATCCTTACTTATAATTATCTACATCATCAACAATCACAATAATAGACTACTCGCAATTCATGGCAATAGACAAATCACATACAAGGCAATAATACATAATTGAAATATGAAATAAAGCAAGTATGATAAATGTTTCGATATCACCCGGAAATAAATGCGCAACATCGTATTATTATGACAGACAACTCGTTCACACGTACAAAGATGAATCTCCAAACTCCTAACGTTCGCTCTAACCTCTATGTTAATCCGTAGATTAATTACAATAACCCTAGACTAAAATATAAGAGACTTTTAGAGTGAGAAAGTGAAAATGGAAGAATGGGAGTGTAAATATGAGAGAGTATATGAGTGTGTGAGTTGGTGTGTTGAAATGAGAGCTAGGCCGGGGCTGCCTTTTATAGAGGAAATTCGGCTCAAGTTAGCACCCCAAAGCTCATGATAGCAAAAGGTGGAAAAGGTAGTGGCACCAGGTACAAAAGGCGAAAAAGGTAGTGGCACCAGGTACGAAAAGTAGGAAAAGGTCTAGCACCGGGTACGAAAAAGGACAAAAAAGTGCAACCCATGCGGGTGAGTGGCAGCCGGCGGTGGCTGGCTGGCTGGCGGCGGCGGCTGGCTGCCAGTGGCATCAGTCTGCTGCCGGTTGCTGCGTTTCTCGATTCGTGCGTGTTTTCTTCGTTATGCACCCGTTTGCGTTGATTCTTTTTGCGTTGGATTTGTAATTCAAAAACGAAGCTTTTGATGAAAAGAAATCCCAAAAATATCTCTCTGAACTTTAGATGTGTCGTACGAATTGTTTGGATCTTCCGGAGTGCGTAGAATCTTCGTTCTTCGTCCGTTTCTGTTGATTCTTCTTCTGTTGGATTCGTAATTTGAAAACGAACATATTGGGTCAGATAGATGTTGGTGATGGGTTCTTTGGTCTTGAAACCTCGTTTTGATGTCTGGAATCTTCAAACGTGCGTGGAATCTTTGTTTTCTGCCCGTTTTGCTTGATTTTCATCATGCAACCTTGTTTTTACCATCTTGACATAATATTACAGATTTGTAATGTTTTTGAGTTAAAGTGCCAAGAATTGTTCCAGAATGAGAGAGATATCGATAGTAAAAACGTGACTTTTTACGCGATATCAGGCTTATAGGGACTTTTTTTGTATTATATTTGCATTTTATGTGTATGTGGCACAGGGCTTCTAGGGACTTTTTTGTATTACATTGATAGATCATAAGTCAATGTTTAGTTTTTCTACAATATGATTGTAGGAATTGATCATGAATTCATAGAACTTTTTTTTATGAATCTGAACTTGGTTTCTGGGAGTTTACGATGAATCATATGCTGCAACTACTGCAATTTATAGAATCCGAATTTGATTTTTGCCTAGTTGTGTGACTTATATATGTAGTCTAAATCTGATTCTTTTGATCCTAAATCATCCAACTATTGAAATGATAATGTTCGTTTTAGATAAACGTGATATGTGAGTATTGACTTTATACATACCTTAGGCCAAATTTACATCCAAACAACCATAAGGCCTCCCTTTTTTCAAAGTCAAATATAGATACAAAAGTTAACATGCGACACAATATATACCATTAGTACTGAACATGAATATTAATTGTATATCAAAATAAATCACTACGTTGTAGACCAAAGATAACATGCATCATAGTTAATTCCATCACTACTTGTCAACATGAATTTTAACATAGATCAATAAACATCAGTAAAATATAAACATAACTTAATATGCATCGAATTGCATACTATTAGTATGCATCATCTTGAATGTTATCATATATCAATATATGTTACTTCAATGTAAACATAAGTTAACATGCATTGTAGTGCATACTACTATTAATCGTCAACCAAAATTTTAAGATACACAATATACATCAGTAGAATGCTAATTTAATATGAACCAATATGCATATTATTAGTACACATTAAAATTTATGATAACACATATTAATATATATACCATTAAGATGTAAACATAAGTTTGCATGCATAATAATGCATACTATTAGTACACATCAACACAAATGATAACATATATCATTATATATAACCATGATATAAACCTACATAAACATGCATCAGAGTACATAATAATATAAAAATAATACCAAACTGTAAGATTTAAAGAATTTAGTCAAATAAAAATTAGATGTTCAAGTAACATTGAAAAGAATACAGTAAGATAAAAGTAACTAAAAAAATCAGAATCTTATTCATCAGAATCTTCTTCATCAGAATCTTCATCGTCTTCAAGTTGATAATTATCATCTTCATTATTTACATTCTCAGATTGTTTCAATTCATCTTGAATTCTAAACTTGGCAACTCCTAATATTATCACCAGTTCCAAAACAATATTGTCATTCTCTTCTCTTAACCTGTTTGTTGACAACCTTTTCTAACGCACTAGTATATCTATTCAAATTACCTTGACCTTTGTTATGAACATTCTTAGGAAGCCATCACGTGAACTACAAAATAACATTCAGCTCAAGGCATATTAACACTAGTACAGCTTAAAAAATGTGAATTGAATGAACAATACAATTATTAGTATACACTTACCAGTAGGTTCAGGAAGAACTGAATTCGACTCATCGGGAAAATTGAAACTAGATGACATATTAATCACTGATAAAAACTTTATCAATTGCGATTATGGTCTAAAACCTAATTATGAAGGATGAACATTAGAACAAATTAATAAAATCACGAGAATGAAAATTGAAGAACGAACAAATTGAATGTTTATAAATTTCACTTCAGTGTTTACGAGAATCAATTTAGTGTTTACGAGGATCAAAAATTGGAAAAAAATGAATTGGAACCCTGATACGAAAGTATTGGAAAACTGATCAAGAAATTGATAGCGTGATATCAATTACGTAAGTAATTATTGTTTTTTAAATTAAAAAAAGGAAAAAAAGTAAAATTACCATACTAGCCTTATCTCTGTAAACATGTTGATATGCAAGTACATGGAAAATAAGATGAGCCGGACTGTTTAGATGAAATAGGATGGTGGATGATCCACTTCCCCCTTCCCCCAAATTATACCCCTTCCCTCTGGATCATGCCAATATATATATATATATATATATATATATATAAAGTATAGTACATGACCGACAAAATGTATTTACCCTACAATAAACATAACCCAATAGCATAAATTCTCGTCTAACTCTTTATTTCTCGGAGGATGCAATGGAGCAGCAATATGGAAATTAAAGATACACATGCATTAATTTTCTTGTTTTGTTTCCGATATTTGAAGGGGCCAGAACTTAACATACGAATAATATGTGTCGATTACCATACTAATGTACTCGATGGATAAAAACTTTCATAACAATTAACAACACCTACGATTTGAATTGGGGCCACAACCCCCTCTAGCCCCTTAAAAGCTCTGTCATTGTTTGTGGGGGGAGTTGCCCCCATTCTTACTCCGCCTTTACAGGATATATACATAAACATTAGCCGAAAATGTCTCCATCACCTCATGATCATCCTCCTCCTTCGCAAAGCAAATTAATTGATACATCTGAAGAGACAACTGACATTTCTAAAAATAGTAAGTAACAAACTCCTTCTATCTTTCCCTCTCTTTCTCACTCACCCTAATGAATTTCCAAAAGGAATAAAATAAAACTATTTTGAACTTGTACGTATTTTGTTTCTCTCACAAAAGCAGGCTAATATCACCGTCCTTGTACTATTCAATTTTGCAAACAGAGATCCATCTCCCGGCCATTTCAACCCTAATGAATTCCCAAAAGGGATCAGATAGATCGAGATAAATAGTTAAAGAAAGAGAGAATCTTGATTTTTTGTCCTATGTTCTCTTTGGCGATATATGGTGCATTCCGTGGCATAGCACAATACGCAGGGAAGGCGTAATAACACCATCCCTCAAGGTATGCA
The DNA here is from genome assembly GCA_963422505.1 of Pseudognaphalium luteoalbum. NCBI lineage: Eukaryota > Viridiplantae > Streptophyta > Magnoliopsida > Asterales > Asteraceae > Pseudognaphalium > Pseudognaphalium luteoalbum. The sequence goes on from OY730195.1 coordinate 63,202,177, forward strand.
AATTATTTCAAGACGTGCAAATAGCATGTTAACGGGATTGTTTATGTCAATTGATATATAAATCCTCCATTGGAAACAAAAGTTATTTTCATTTTTGGTTGATCCTTTATTGACATGTGCTCTTAAAACACCAAGAAATTGTTAAAGCTATGGTTCTTATAAAGATCAACTATTATGACATTATTTGTTTCTTTTTGGCCGGGTTCTATATAAGATCTTGTGATACATATATATGTTTTGATATATAATTTTTTTTGTTGACATGAATGATGAAGGTGGATAGAAATAATGTTTGGTTTTCAAATAAGAACTCGCCAAAATGTGGCAAGTTCTCCAACAACAACACCGGGTTCTCCAGGCGTATCAACTTCTCCAAAACCAGCAGCTGCAGGTTCTCCGAATGCCGTTGTTGGTGAGATCGATACAAGAGCACCCTTCCAATCTGTTAAGGCTGCCGTCAATCTGTTTGGGGAAGCATCTCCAAAATCTGGAAAACCTAAGTTTAGATTTAAAACCGGTGAAGAGGTAGGCATATAAACACAGATCAACTGAATAATTTTTTTTATCTCTTTTTACATAAAAATATAAAATAATACTATGTTTCTCATATTGGTTAACGTATCTGTGACAGAGGGTGCTGGAAAAGGAGACACAACTACATTGGACATTAAAGGAGCTTGATAAGTATAAAGAGCTTCTGAAAAGTGCAGAAAGTACAAAAGCACAAGCACGTCGTGATCTAGATAAGGCTAATAAGTCGCTGCAGGAGTTAACGAATAAGCTAGAGATGATAAGCGAAGGTAAGCAAGCAGCTATTGAGAGCACAGAGGCTGCAAAAGCTCGAACCCAAGAACTGGAATTATTAAAATCCAGCCAAAGCCAAGTAAATAATGATGGATGGCAAGAAGATGTGGACAATGAAAGAAATCAGTATAAAACATCTGCTAATGAACTTATTTCCATCAAGCAAGAACTCACTAGCCTCAAACAAGATTTCGATGCTGCTTTAGAATCTAAATTGGCTGCTTTTCAACAGGCTGCAGATGCACAACATGCTGCAAAAGTCAACCATCAGAAAATGGTTGAACTCTCGAAAGAAGTTGACAACATGCGTGAAACCCTTCACCGGGTCAAACTTGCTTCTGAGAAAGCTCATGAAGAGCATGTTACTCTTGTAGATGAAAAAGAAGCTCGTATAGAGTCAATAAAGAAAGCCAAGGAAGAACTAGACTTAAAAATTCAGTCTCTGAGAAAAGACAATGAAGTTACAGAACTTAGGATTTTAGGACAAAAGCTAGAAGAGAAACATGAGGCGATTAATGTGTTAGAGGAACAGTTGAGAGAGGTGCGTGTTGCAGATATGGAGACGTTAGAAAATGCTAATTTACAAGTAGAGGAAGCCAAAAGGCGACTTGAAGAAATTAAAGAAGAAGAGACCTCACTTGGAGCCGTAGTGGAAACCCTAAAACAGCAGCTAGAACATGTGAAGCGGGATATATCTTTGTTGCGAGGTGACGACTTAAAAAGGGAGCAACAACAAGTCGAATTAGACAAAATTAAATTGGAAATCGAAGAGGCCACTGCAGAATTAGACAAAGCAACAAATAGTATCAATGAACTTGAGTTGAGGATACAAGAAACAATGGCCGAAGTTGAAAAGGCCAAAAGGGAAGAAGAAGATATAAAAAAACAAGAAGAAACACTTAAAAGACAAGCAGAACATTCTGAAAGCGCCAACAAAGAGGCTGAAGAGCAGCTGGAGGTTGCTCTTAGAGAGCTCGAAAAAGCAAAAGCAGCAGAGGAGCTTGCAAATGATCAGATACGTAAAAGGACTGATTCGGGTTCTGCAAGGGATGATAATAAGATCAGGCTGACAGCTCAAGAATACGAAGCTTTGAAAAGGAAAGGTGATGAAGCAGGAAAAGCAGCTGATTCGAAAGTGGCAACGGCCATGTCTCAAGTGGAAACGATCAAGAAAAAAGAGAGACAAACCCTTATGAGGCTGGATAAGAGCATGGCAGAAACTAAAGATATAGAAGCTGCACTTTCTGATGCTTTGAAGATGGCTGAAATGGCCGAAGCAGCAAAAGAGGCAATAGAAAGTGAACTCAGGAAGTGGAGAACAGAATGATGGTTCTGGCTTGATAGATGATTGATAATCACACCAAGTTTGACAAAATCAGACATATTAAACTAACTCAATGGTTTTTTGTTCTATACTCTTTGTATTATCAGATAAAGGTAGTAGAACTTCAAATCTATAGGAAATGAAAGGCACTAGCTACAATAGGATAATGGAAGAATCTTTATTATGATGGGTACAAATTGCGAAACCATCTCTATGTACAATCCCATTGACAATTACCAGATGTCATATTTGTTCATCGTGTGATCGAGTTACAAAACACATCAATATAGAAGGCCATACAAATGGCTCTACTCATGTTTGAATATGTATTAGACTTATGGTCAGCACATCCTAATCACTGATTTGGATATCATGTAACCTGTAACCATCGTCTTGATTCTGAAATTTCTTCCACTCAGATTCCAAGGTTTTGCAAAACTCTGCCTTTTTAGGGTCTGCTAAGGGGACTTCTACATGCACAGATCCATGCTTCAATGGTCTTGTAGGTTCAACAATCCCTGATTGTTTGTTGATGTAGCTGTATAGTTCTTGATGGAAAGGATGGTCCAGTGAGAAGCAATCATCTATTGTATTATCAGAGCGGCGAGAAGAGCCAGAGGCTTCTCTTCGACAAAAATGAGGAAGGGCAGAATAGTCCATTATCTATACAAGATTACGAAACAAACATCATCAGATTCATTTAATAACTTAATGAGTAAACAGGTATCTACAAACATCAACTTTAAGTAAGCCATTGAATTATCAATTAACCTTTAACAGTTCATCACGGCCACAACCTTGCAACACTTGAACTTTTAACTTAGTCCGCTCCTGTAGAAGGGGTTTTACAACCTGCATATATATGATTGTTACATGCTAAATATGTGATTTTTTTTCTCAAAATGAATTGGTATTTCGTAATTGTAACGAAGTTCAGGTCTATACGGATCTGACCTTCCAACAAGCCGAGAATATGTATGGCACATTCACTATATAATACGTAATCGACTTCTCCGGATAGTTGAGGTCATCAACAGTAGATATAGCTGTCAGCAGCTGCTAAACTAATGATTCTTGAGTTTTATGGTAGTTATCATAAAGTTAGATTGCTACACTTATATCCAGTATCCAGAAATTTACCTTTATTTGATTCAATGCAGACAGTTTCAGGCCACTCATATCCAAAACCTTGACGCACTTGCCAATATATCTTCCCTTTTTCTTTGTTGCTGCAGGCTGCAATATAATTGAATGCATAAGTACAGTGTTTTTGAGCTATAAGGAACAATATCGAATGTAATACATGCAATGCTGTCCTCACCAATATTACACGATCTCGGTACTCATTAATTTGAATATGTGATTGCACATAATAATGGACCTGTAGTTGATTAAAAAAAAGAGCAATAAGATTAGTCATTTTGAGTGGTGAAAAAGAGAACAGATGAACTACTAGATGATAGTCGTACAGATGCTTTGTCAAATGTGCTGAGACCTACACCAATAGCGAAAACCGGAAGGCCCTGTCATTGAGAATTTGAGAGCATGAGTATCTACGGGCGAAATAGTAACAAAGTATTAAGGCATAGTGATTTTGTATGAAAACAATGGATGTGATGTGAAATGTGCACCTCTCTTGTATAACCAGACAGTCCTATCAGTTGTGAATCACGCACTCCTCTGTATAGATTAGTTGGAAGTATGGGTTTCTGCATTAATATTCATATATGCAAATGACTAAGCACCACAGCTTTATAAGAAGATGAAAAAACAAAACATTAAACATACATTCAAAGATTTTCAATCATCTTAATTTTTGTGGCAAGAGGTCGAAAACTGGCAACCTAGACCGGCCAACAATCGGCTGCCTATCCATAATATGGGGGCATACTTGACTCACTCCGCGATTGTGGCTATGAGGGTGCTAGCCTATCCATGATATGGGGGTATACCTGACTCACTCCGCGATTGTGGCTATGAGGGTGCTAGGGTTTGAACCCGTGACCTTGTAGAATTTATAGCGAAGATGCCCCACCCAATACCACTGATCTAAGAACCATTGGCTGTCCTCGGAGATGAAATAATAACAATGTAAAAGACACTTACAGATAATATGTCATCAATGCCATTCTCCAGCCTCCAGAGTAAACTATCTACCAACTGTTGATTCACAAATTAGTCATCCATCCATTTAGGAAAAATGTGTTTGACAATATATGATATGAATAATCACAGGGGACGAAGATTGAACCATTTTGTGGGCTCTCGCAACAATCCCATCCCTTGCTTTTAAAAAACGCTCCAATGTTTCGACAATATATCCCTGATGAACATTCTGTAGATAAAAATATTAATTTTGTTTAGAAACCTTTTAAAACACAGTATCAGCTATCAAGTATATATTAGCGTGAATCTATGATTTTGTATGCATGAACTAAAAAGGATGGTGAAGATAAATGGAAATGGTTGTTGGGTAAGGAGGGTAGATTTTCTGTAACGGAGCTTAGAAGGATGATAGATGACAAAATGCTTATAGATTCAAGAAGAGAAGAAACCGTGTGGTGGGATCGACCGTGTGGTGTAGGTTGATCCCAAAGAAGATTGACATTTTTATTTGGAGACTTGGAAATGAAGAGTTCTGGTTAGGGAGGTGATATGAATAGTAATTATGTTCACATTGTGAAGAGGAGGTGGAAATCTATTAATTATTGTTTTTTATTTGCAAGTTTATAAAAGATGTGTGAGTCAAATTGTTTAATTGGTGGGAGTGGATTGGGTAAATGATATAATTATCCATGAAGGTTTGGGTTCATTTACAAAAAGTCTAGAAAGTTATTTGGCGGGTATGTATTTAGTCTTGTCTTTATGTGTGGTGGAGCTTTAGAAACAGAAAAGTTTTCAAGTAAAAGAATGAGTAATTCCAGATTTACTTAAAGAAATTCAAGTCAGGACTTTTGGGTGGATCACGGTTAGAGACAAACGCAAGAACTGAGTGGATAAAATGGAAAAAGTTCATGTTGGTCGTATATAGTTCTAGCTATATGCTCTGTGTTTCTATTTCAGCTTATTTGGTTAGTTTATAGGCTCAAATTTATTTGTTTTGTTGGGCCAAGACTTCTAGTTTCTACATGATATATTTGAATTATATTCTGCTGTCTTTTTTAGTTCTAGATTGTATTGTCCAATTTTTAATTTTTTGGTGTAAGGTTAAGTAGTATTTGATCTGTAGTATTAGTTGTATTTGTCGGTTTTTGTAGCTAATGGCCTCATCTTATATCTTGTAGCATGATGTTTAGGTAACTTGGGGTCAGTTTGTGGTTATGTTATATATCGTTGGACTATGTATTTTCGTTGTTTTAATGGTAATTTTGTCTGCCTTCTCCAAAAAACTAAGGTCTGACATTTATAGTTTGTACTCAACTATTCAGACGTGTATTGTGTATAACAAACTTGTAAATTTTTTCCCATTATATGTATCTTGATGACGTGTCAATTTGTAAGGATGCCGTGTGGCATCCTATATATATAGATGATTTGCGGAAAAAAATATTATAAATTAAATGCAATGACAACAATAAACTAGTTTTTTACATACAACGTGTTCCCGAATAATTGTATACAAAATATGAATGTCGGACCTAAGTTAATTGAATTTTCGCGTACTTAACCCAAAGAAAAAGTACTCCAACTTGGTAGAATAATAACACAAATTAAAGATGATAGTAACAGTTACAAAGCTAGTTTTCCATTAAAAAAAATTATTCATATTTAATATTCATTAAGTTCGTAACGAGTTTATCGAACACTACTAACTATAGGCAAAAGACAGGTACATAATACTACTAACTATATGTATGAAGATCATGAAACAATAATGTATAGTAAAACAGCAGCACTAAAGAGCCATTTGCCTAGCGAAAATCGAGATGACCCTTCAATCATAAAGTTGTGGGTTCAAGTTTAGAAATATCCATGTATATATATACTCGTATTTTAGTGAAAAATTTGTGTATATGAGTGGTTTGGTGTGTGAATTCATTGTCTTTTAACAGAAAATAATACTAAACAAGTAGCAGATCAAGATCAAACCTGAAAAGTTCTTTTCAGAGGCTCATCAACTGCATAATGAAGATGCATATAAATACATATAGATATATATGTAAAAATAGAAAGGTTAGTAACGATCATACGGAGCTGGAAAGGAAAGCAGTTAGGTATCAAGTAAATTACGTATATTATTATTATTATTATTAAATAATTAATGAATTACCTTGGTCCATTAAGGACTTCAACTGCTTAATTGCTTCCTGAGAAACAACACCCATTTGCTTCCTGCTTTGGTTTCTTCCAAACCAACAACAAAACTTTAAGTTTCAGACGATGTTATCACATGGTCTTTGACTCTCTCGCGTTGATTTCTTATTTATATTACTGAATGAATGAATAAAAAGAGAGAGAGATCTAAAGAAAAATATGTAGTATGTGTGTCCAGAAAGATTCCATTATTAATTTATATTTATTTATTTATAGCCTTTATTATTGTAATAAACCTTTATTATTGTAATAAATAAGTGGTTTTCAAAAACAAGGTAGGGTCAAGGAATGGCAGGTGTGACAAAGAGACACCGGTCATCTTTTTTATTTATTTTATCTAAAATGTCCTCCTTTTGATTTAGGCTGTGATGCGTAGCCCTCGAAATCTAGTGCGATCGGAGCTATTTTAGTATTACTCCATCCGTCCCAAAATAAGTGTCTCATGTCAAAATACACACAGTTTAAGGAAAGTCACTATCTACCAATAACATCTTATCTTTACCCATTAAAGTCTTTTCTGATTGGCTAAAAAGGAATCTGGACACTTATTTTGGGACGTCCCAAAATAATAAGTGAGACACTTATTATGGGACGGAATGAGTATATCTTACTACCATAATTAATTAAGTAAATATAAGTATCTTTTCCTTAAAAAAACCGTTGCAAATTATTCTTACATCTCATCAATAATGATTGTTAGAGTCTTGATTATTATTATTAATTAAATATGTAAAAATTAAAATATATTTATCAGGTTACTAGGATTCTAGCTGGTGTTTTCTAACAATCTTATCTTTTCCATGTTATCATGAAACTTAGAGTTCGAAGATTATTAAAATTAAAATATTAATTTCATAGAGTAAGGTTTAAATAAGTATAGAAATTTTTGTGAAAATGAATTAATAGGAATATGTCACGTGTCATTACACCCAATTCGCTCCACGTTTTTAGAAATAAAATATCTCGTAAACAGTAATTCGAAAAATCACAAAAACCACACCATAAAAGTTAGCGTTTTATTCTCTTCGATTAGAGATGTGACAATGTATACTTTCGACGAATTTTTTTTCTTCTGTTTTTTGGTAGGTTTTGAAAACGAGCAACACATGTGATATTAGTGGGTAACACATGTGTTACAGGCTAGTAACGCATGCGTGACTAACTTTGTACAATTAGTAAAACCCAAAAAAATAAAGTTGTCGAAAGTGTACCTTGTGAGTTGGCAAATTGAAGAGAAAAAAATTCTAATTTTTATTATGCAATTTTTATAATTATTCGACTTACCGTTTGTGAGATATTTAATTTTTAAAAACGTGGAGATAATGAGTTTTTATGACACGTGACATATTTTTATTGATTCCTCCATTATTACAAAATTTTTCATTCTCATTTAAACCTCACTAGTAATTCCATATAAGCTTATGAAATCTCCTCTGCCAAACACAATCTATAGTGTGATGTTATATATATATATATATATATATATATATATATATATATATATATATATATATATATATATATATATTTAACGGTGAAAATATTAAAAATAAAAAACTATTAGCAAGAAGCTAGTAAAGAAAGTATACAATTACAAATCAAGAAAACACACAAAATTACAAATTCTAGATTCTTCCCCGAGACTTTAGCTGCTAAGACCATAAAGAGATGAACAAACTCTTGCAAATTACGGAAACCAAGACAAGAGAAAAAACCCCACCCATAGAGGCCGAGTCACCGGTTTTCACTCCATTATATTTTTGATACAGTCCCATGCAAGCCCCGAGGAAGATCCAGCAGAAAGAAATAAAGATAAAAAGGGAAACATGATATCAGAAAGCCAATTCCTTTTGAGGTGCTCGATATATCCCGCAACAAGAAATGAAGATACGAATCCCTGTATGTCACACCCCCAAATTCGTTAATCGTGGTTAGCGGAAGCATTTGGTTAAGTAGGGGGTGCTGACGTATACATTGTACAAACACACATATCAAACCATATGATTACAACAGAACATATATATTAAGATGCCAAGAGTAATAGTTACAAAGTTTTACGATTCATCGAATCGTACAAGTGTAAAAATAGTTAAGTTGTACAAAAGTAGATTTCGTAAATATGACTAAATCAGTTTAGTTATATAAAAGAAATCCATCTATTTCAAAATGGCATCCTAAACTCTTCGTGGGTCGCCTAGAGTTCCATATGTGCGGGCGGTTCTTACGTGCAGTTGATTCCCTGAAAAATATAGTAAAAGTCAACAACGAGGTTGAGTGAGTTCACATGTTTTAAGTTTGTAAGTTTGGTTGATAAGTTCGATGCATTCTCAAATAGTTATTGCCATAACCATTACGTAAAGTTCAGTGGAACGTTATCCAAATATAGTCCGGTTGGGATGTTGCCCAAAGTACATTTTAATTGTTTGTAGGAAAATACGTATCCTATTATTAGTTTGGTGGGTCCATGTCAGTAGGATCCAGTACCCATGTCAGTAGTGTTTGAGTAGTAGGGAGTGTCTGTCACACCCCAAAATTCGTTGATTTTGATTAGCGGAAGCATTTAGTTAAGTATGGGGGTAATGACACCAACATTGTACATGCATACGTATCAGAGCATATGATTACAACATAACATATATAATAAGAATGTCAATAGTAATAGTTACAAAGTTTTACAATTCATCGAATTGTACAAACGTAAAAGTAGTTATGTTTACAAAAGTAGATTTCGTAAATATGACTAAAACAACTTTAGTTATATAAAAGAAATCCATGTGTTTCAATAGTTGGCATCCTAAAGCTTCAAGGGTCGCCTACGTTCCATATGTGCAGGTAGTCCTTACGTGTGCTGCTAATTCCCTGAAAAACATAGTAAAAAGTCAACAACGAGGTTGAGTGAATTCACAGATTTTAAGTTTGAAAGTATAGTTCGTTAAACCAAATACGTTCATAAACAGTTGTTGCCATAATAGTTAAATAAACGTTTTGTGAAATGTTATCCAAATATAGTTCGGTTGGGATGTTGCCCAAAATACAGTTTACGTGGGATGTTACCCAAAACACAGTTTACGTGGGATGTTACCCAAAACGTAGTTTGAAATACGTTGTTGGTCGTTCTCCAGCGTTTCCAAAACAGTACCGGTCGTTCTCCGGTCTAAAGACGCACGGGTCGTTCTCCTGTCCAACTCGGCCAGTCGTTCTCTGGCACTAAACACTGCTGGTCGTTCTCTAGCGAAACACAATACCGGTCGTTCTCCGGTCTAAACACGCACGGGTCATTCTGTAACATCCTCGATTTGGGCCTAATAGAAATACGGTATTTTCCTTATTTTATTGTTATTTAATTTTAATTGTGAATACTTGGCTCTCTTTTTTTGGTTAATGGAAATTAATAGGTCGAATGGTCAAATGACCTATAGTGATAAATTAATTATTATTTGTTTTAAATTAATTTAGATGACAGTATAATAAAATGTATTTTCTCGCTAATGATTTCTTTAGGTTCCTGACAATAGATTTATGAAGGATATAATATAATGTATTTGAGTTGGGTTAAATGAGTTAGTGGACCTTTATTTCTTTCATTTCCTGATTTTGCATAACTCACTCAAGAAAAAATACACACACATGCTCTCAAAGAAATTCATTCAAAAATCAGATTCTAGGATTTAATTGATGTTGTGATCTTGTGCAATAATCTGACATTCATCATCCTCATACTTGTGTTCATCCCATTGTAAGTGATTTTCTAAGTTCTTCATGAAATTATTGGATTAATTGAGAAAATGAGGAATGAGGTGAAATTGATGCTTGAATGTGGTTAGATGATAGTTGTTAAACCGATTTCATGTCTATTTGAATGAATTGCTAGTGTTTCAAGTTGCAAGTTGGATTAAATGAGTTAGGTTTTGAATAGCTTGAAAGATTGATGCATGTTTGAATTTAAAGGCTTGATGATCTTTGTTTGTTGTTATAACATGTTTGAAGATGTTGCTTGTGGTTAATTTCTGGTCAAAATCGTGTTTTACAACTGAAAATGGTGATTTGGATGTTAAGGTTTCGAGCAGGTTTTGAACAGCACCTGCTGGTGCTGGAAACGAAGAACAAGCCGGCGGGTTGGGAACCCAGCCGGCGGCTTTCTTGTAATACCAAGGGTACCGGCGGGTCCCCAGCCGGCGGGTTCCACTCCCCACCCGGCGGTTCATAAACCCTAGACGGCGGCTCATTTAGGCTTTAATACGCATCTTTGTTCTGGTGTCACAAATTACCTTGAACCCGGCGGTTCATACTGATGAGCCGGCGGCTCGGATAGAGGAGCCGGCGGGTCCAGTGACCCAGCCGACGGCTTCTTGAGCTGGAACAGCAAACCCGCTTTTGAATTTAATTCCTTTTCTAATTGATATGTTATATGTTCATATAAATGACGCATGTAATATGATATCATAATTGGTGAATTCATGAGTTTATATACATATTGAATTTTAGTAAAGTCAATTATCATTATCGATGTGAATGATGCACTTTATTTAAAGTAATGGATATTTGGAATGAGTTCTTAACTCGTATTATTTTGTTGTGTTCTCAGATAAACAGAAGACTCAGTAAGATTAGACCTCTGAGTGGAGACTGTGATAGTAAGGGTGAGTGGATCACTGACTTTCAGTCTAAGTTGGTTGTAACAATCGAGTTACAATGGCTAAACGTAGTTTTACTAGAACTTTGTTTGAGGTTTTATATTGCCATGATGATTATGGATTATATGATTTTATTTCAGAGGTCAATTGCGATTGGGTTTGGGTACTATTACTTGGATAACATTAGTACTTTGTACATGTGTTGCTCATTGGAATAATGTTGGAAGTAGTAATAGTTCCAAACTATCGGTCATATCACTGATTTGGCCATCAGTGATTGTAAGTGTTGCTTGGGGGCCTCCGCGGCATTAGGGTGCCTCAAGGACCACCGATCCTCTTTGACGTTTGTTGTCTGACTGCTTTGTTGTAGACAATTGATATGCCAAATTAGGTTGATAGTTATTGATTTATTCACTTAGCTTCGTGCTAATCCCTCCTCCTTATCTCTTGCAGGTTTTCATTTTAGTATGTGGGTTGGCAAGAGAATGGAATTGGAATGTTTGACACCGTGTACTCTGTTTTGGATAATGATGTTAACGGTCTATTATCAAGATTGGATTTAAATACGCTAAGACTTCATGTTTTAAAATTTTGTATTATACTAAGTATTTGGATTATATTATGTAGATTTTACCTTTGTTTTATAATGCCATCTATGTGGTATTTGTTATTGTACGCTTCCAATATGTTTTAAAAATAAAAAAAAAATAGCCTTGGTATTTTGGAGTGTGTTATAAATTGGTATCAGAGCAAAGGTTTGGGTGAATTGAACATGGGTTAAGTGTTCAATCCCAAATCTATTGGTGATAGTCAAACATTCCAGGGTATGGGATTTAGCTATGATAAGAGAATTAGTTAGTGTGTAGGTACTAACAATTAACGAATTGTGAGATGATGTGTTGTTGCAGATAATATGGCATATGATGAACATCCGACCGATACTCCCAACATCGTCTCTAGAGTGAAAGTTACTCCTCCAGAAAATCCTATTGATAGACGAGGTCAGTCTGGTACATCTTTTTCCGCGGGTGATTTAGATCGTGATGACTATGTCTTATAGTTAGAGGAGGAAGTACTAAAACTTAGAGTCTTACAACAATCATTGTGTGATCAACAAGCCCGATCATTCCAGCAACTACAACCTAAATTATGTTCTTTTAAGACTTTTAAATCTAGTGGACCATCTGAATTTTGTGGTAGTACCAATCCTTCGGTCACACTCGATTGGTTAAGGGATGTGGAAAGGAAGTTTGAGGTTTGCCGGTGTGAGGATGAGATAAAGGTTTCATATGAGGGTCAACTCCTTAAGGGTCCGGCTATGGTATGGTGGGATTCTATTACACTACCTTTAACACCACAACAAAGGGAGTCCATTAGATGGCCCGATCTCTATAACGAGGTGTGTAAGAAATATTGTTTCGAATTTGACATGACTCGTATTCGACGTGAGTTTATGGATATGCCATTGACGGATGATATGACCATGGATGAGCTTATTTCTCAGTTTTTTGAGAAGTTAAGGTTTGTGCAACAATGGGTTCCAGATGAAAAGACTAAGATTGACCATTTTGTTGGGATGTTACCACATACCTATCGAACAACTGTGAGATTAGCGGGTTCTCTTACTCAAGCTTTCAAATTAGCCTGTTCTGTGGATGGTGATATTCGGGCGCATGACTTGGAAATTAAAGGAAGATCTTCTTCTAAATCTAAAGGTGATTCCCCGGTGAATCAAGGATAGAAAAAGTGGCATGGATCCCCGCAAGGTAAGAAACAAAGTTCTAGTGGTGGTGATATTGCGGATAGAGCTAATTGGTGTCGAAGTTGTAAATCCAAGCACACAGGACCTTGTACTCCTTAGACTCGCAGATGTGTCAAGTGTGGACAGTTTGGTCATGATTTTAAAGATTTTACTTTTCCCAATAATGTATGTTGGAACTGTCATAAAGAGGGTCACCGAGCAGGGCAATGTACTGAGGCTAACAGACAGAGAACAGGTACGGTCGGAGGGTCTTCATCGTCTGGCCAGAAAAGAAAGAATGCACCATCAGCATCCAGCAGAGCATTTCAAATGACAGCTGATGAAGCTGTCAGGACAGAGGATGTCATAACCGGTACTTTCCTTATCAATTCTGTACCGACATGTGTTCTATTTGATTCAGGAGCAAATTGTTTGTTTATATCCATGTTTTTCTGTGATAAACTAAAATTGACGCCTAGTGTTATTACAAATCCTATTGAGGTTGAGGTAGCGGATGGTAAAATGATTCCGGTTACCACATCGGTGACTGGAGCTAATATTTTGATTGATGGCCATAGTTTCCCCGTTTCTTTCCTTTTAATGCATATTCCCGGTTTTGATGCGGTTTTGGGAATGGATTGGTTAAGTAAGAATAAGGCTAATATAGATTGCCATAGAAAGTTGATAAAAATTCCAATCTCGGATGAGTAACATGTCGTGGCTCGAGGGGAACGGGAGACTGGAAGTATTCCTTTGATCTCTTTGTTGAAAGCTAGAAAATGTTAGCTAAAGGGTGTGAATCGTGCTTGGCTTATGTCATTGATGCTAAGTTAGAAAAGAAAACCGTATCCGATGTCCGAGTGGTTTCTGAATACTCAGAAGTATTCCCTGATGAATTGCCTGGCCTACCTCCTACTAGAGAAGTAGAGTATAAAATTGATTTAATTCCTGGTTTTACTCCTATAGCTAAAGCTCCTTATAGATTAGCTCCCTCAGAAATTCGTGAAATGAAGAGTCAAATTCAGGAGTTGTTAGATAAGGGTTTTGTTAGGCCCAACTCTTCTCCCTGGGGTGCACCTGTATTATTTGTTAAAAAGAAAGATGGCACCTTTCGTATGTGTATTGACTATAGGGAGTTGAATAAGAGAACCATTAAGAATAAGTACCCTTTGCCACGAATAGATGAATTATTTGATCAATTACAAGGGTCTTCCTATTTCTCTAAGATTGATTTGAGGTCGGGTTATCACCAAGTGCGGGTTTGTGAGGAGGATATTCCTAAAACTGCCTTTCGTACTAGATATGGTCATTATGAATTTCTTGTTATGCCTTTTGGGTTGACTAATGCATCGACGGTTTTCATGGATTTGATGAATAGAGTATGTCGGCCTTTCCTTGATGAATTTGTCATAGTGTTTATTGATGATATCTTGGTTTATTCTAAGTCCGAAGCTGAGCATGAAATGCATTTACGATTGGTTCTTGATACTTTGAGAAAGGAGCAATTGTATGCTAAATTCTCCAAATGTGAGTTTTGGTTACGTAAGGTACAGTTTTTGGGATACTGATGTATGGCCGAAGCGTCATATGAAGACGGTGCTCGGACCGCAATCGGTTTGTTTTAAATTTATATTTGCTGGGGTCTAAGTGTGACTTACTAATACTGAACCAAAGGTTAGTAGATGGTAAGTATGACATAGAGTCGTTCTTAAAGAGAAACTGAATTGAAACGGAGGTGATCCAATCAACCTTTCTTTTCTAGTAAATGTTTTAAAAGAGTGCGTTGGGGGTTTTTGGTTCAGTTAATTAAGTAAACTAAATAAAGTGAATAAAAGATAATGATAAATCAGATAATAAAAGGAGTATTTGTTGTGAGTTCATTAGCTTATAATGTGGGACAATGACTTGTAGGGAAAACGTTTACTAAATATGGAATGTTTACTAAACTTGGTAGTTCATGGTATAACCGATGGATTCCCTATTAGTCGGCTATCAACTAATATGTCACAAGGAACCACGGTGTCATGATTCTGATCAAACAGACAATGCTCAACTCTCCACACTCTCCTGTGAGGGAGTCAGTGGCCCTTGTTATTGAACACATTTGCTCGTGGGCGAAGGAATAGAGTAGCAAGTCTACAACAAGTCTAACCGTTCTTAATACCATAAAGACTATAAATTTAGCAAACAACTAACTTAGCAAATATGTTCGGACTTAGTTGATCAATTCCCATTCATGAAGTTTAAGCATGGTAAGCAAAGGAAAGTGTTGAGGTTTCTTGCGTACCTTACTTTATATTTCATAGGTTAAGGAAAAGTATCGATTTAAATTGGATTTTTAAACTTGCCTTTCTCAATACAATTAACAAATCCCTAGGTTTTCGTAAATGGTTATTTAGCCTATAGCCTACCTAATCTAATCTAAACTAACTAATCTAATTAAAACGTAATTAAAATGTTGACGGCTTTTTGCAAAAAGTTAAACCCAGACCATGTCGGAAAATGCTATGGTAGTCACAATGTATTTAATCATTTACCGATGTTTCCATTGTGAATTCAATTGCTTCGCGATGTTTACATGATAAGTACATTGTGATTTCAAGTGTACAATACTCATGGCAATTCCACGTAATCACATTGCATTTTATGATGCTCGCATGACGTTACAATTGAAACCATAGTTTTACAAAGATAACTATTGACCAAGTAGTAAGGTTCGCGACTCCTCTTTATAAGGTTACAATCACGTTTGTTAATCGAAAGGCGAATGTAAGTTTTAGGTTTAAAATCATAAGATAAGTCAGTTCATAAAGTTTCCGTTTTATAATGTCGATCCATAATACAACTACCTTCGATCGTTACCGGCTTTCATACGTATGTACTTTGCTTAAAAGCATTTCCAGCACTATACCGAGTAAACAGTCGAATAGGGGCCGTCATATTATTTCACGAAATATTTAAAGTCATCCCACAATTATATATGCTAACTACATCACAACAAATACAATAGTAATCTACTCTCTAATCATGGCACAAACTATCTCTAGCATAATTAAAGTATACATATTTAATCAAGATAGATAAGGATAGAAATAACCGAGATTAATATGTGAGAAGGAATAGGCTTGAATTAATAAGAGTTGCTCTAAGCATACACCAACGATTACAAATAAGTTCCTCACCAAGGACTATAAGCACGTTCCTTGCTTCTATTTTAACTAGCCTAATACTAATTTAAAATAAAGAAAGAAAGAAAAGCTAGAAGCTAGAGAAAGAAAGTGTGAAAGTGCCTACGTATGTTGGTATCCTAGTGCCCCTTGGTGTGTTTTTGCAAATGAGCCTCATGCCTCCTATTTATAGGAGAGTTTTGGTGCATTTTAGCAAGTGGAAGCACACAATAGCAAAAGGTGGAAAAGGTAGTGGCACCGGGTACGAAAAAGGTGGAAAAGGTGGTGCACCGAGTACGGAAAAACACGTAAAGGTCTAGCACCGGGTACGAAAAAGGACAAAAAAGTGCGATCCGTGTGGGAAGGTGGAGGCCGGGAGCGACTAGGTGCCAGTGGCGGCGGCCTGGTGGCTGGCCGACGGCGGCTGGCTACTACCTGCACCAGCCCGCTGCCTGTTGCCTCGTTTCTCGATTCATGCGTGTTTTGTTCGTTATGCGTCCTTTTACGTCGATTCTTTTTGCGTTGGAATTGTAATTCAAAAACGAAGCTTTTGATGAAAAGAAATCCCAAAAATATGTCTCTGAATTTAGATGTGTCGTACGAATCGTTTGGATCTTCCGGAGTGCGTAGAATCTTCATTCTTCGTCCGTTTTTGTTGATTCTTCTTCTGTTGGATTCGTAATTTGAAAACGAACATCTTGGGTCAGGTGGATGTTGGTGATGGGCACTTTTGTCTTGAAATTTCATTTTGATGTCTTGAATCTTCAAACGTATGTGAAATCTTCGTTTTTCATCTGTTTTGCTTGATTTTCATCGTGCAACCTTGTTTTGACCATCTTGGCACAATACTATTGATTTGTACTAAATTTGAGTTAAAGTGCCAAGAATCGTTCCAGAATGAGAGAGATATCGGTAGTAAAAACGTGACTTTTTACGCGATATCAATAGTAACATCATTTGTGAGGATGGGGTTAAAGTGGATCCATCAAAAATTGAGGCTCTTATGAATTGGCAATCACCTAGATCTCCTTCTGAGATTAAGAGCTTTTTGGGATTAATGATTTTTCTAAGATTGCGGGTCCTTTGACTAAGCTAACTCAGAAAGATGTTAAATTTCAGTGGACTGAACGACAGGAATCAGGCTTTCAAACTTTGAGGCAACTTTTGTGTCAGGCTCCGGTTTTAGCATTTCCAGATGGGTCCGATGACTTCATTGTTTATTGTGATGCTTCTTCTGCAGGTTTGGGTTGTGTTTTGATGCAACGAGACCGTGTTATTGCCTATACTTCGCGTCAGTTGAAACCTCATGAGATTAATTATCCTACCCATGTTTTGGAATTAGCGGCAGAAGTTTTCGCTTTGAAAATTTTGAGGCACTATCTTTATGGCACGAAATGTGTCATTTGTACGGATCACAAAAGTCTCCAATATGTGTTCACTCAGAAAGAGCTCAATATGCGACAAAGACAATGGTTGAAATTGATCAAAGACTATGATTGTGAGATTCGTTACCACCCGGGTAAGGCCAATGTTGTGGCGGATGCGTTAAGTCGGAAAGGAAAATCAGAAAGGGTTTGTTTTATGCGTTTAGAGGTTTCTTCGGATTTGATTGATCAAGTGAAAGTGGCTCAAATAGAGGCATTGATGGATGATAACTTGAAATCCGAGATTATGTTAAAAAGGAAGGACTCACTAATTGATGATTCTGAGGGGTTGAAGACTTTACAATCCCGAGTTTAGGTTCCCTTGCTTGGTGGACTTTGAGATATGATCTTGTTGGAGGCACATAAATCTAAATTTTCGATTCATCCCGAAATTACTAAGACGTATCATGATTTGAAACCGTTGTATTGGTGGCCTACTTTGAAATTGGATGTGGCTCGGTTTGTAGAATCTTGTCATATTTGCTCGCAAGTAAAAGCCGAACATCAAAAACCATATGGAGCTTTGAAACAACTTGAGATTCCTGAGTGGAAATGGGAGCATATTACCATGGATTTTGTAACCAAATTGTCTCGAACAGTTAAGGGTAATGATATGATTTGGGTAATTGTTGACAGATTAACCAAGAGTGCTCACTTTCTTGCTACTTGTGAGACGGCATCTCAGAGCAAGTTGGCACAGTTGTATATTAATGAGGTGGTTTCTAGGCATGGAATTCCGTTGTCCATTGTTTCCGACAGAGATTCTCGGTTTTCATCGGGTTTTTGGCAGAGTTTGCAGCGGGAATTGGGTTCTAGAATTAAGTTGAGTACGGCTTATCATCCTCAGACTGATGGTCAGTCTGAGAGGACTATTCAGACCTTAAAGGATATGTTGCGGGCGTGTGTTTTGGAGTTTGGGGGATCTTGGGATTCTCACTTACCGTTAATTGAATTCGCCTATAACAATTCTTTTCATTCTAGTATAGGCATGCCACCCTACGAAATGTTGTATGGCCGTAGGTGTAGAACACCCACTTGTTAGTTAGAGGCGGGTGAGAAACAGTTTGCGGGTCCTGACATAGTACAAATTACAGCCGATACAAATTACAGCCGATAAGGTAGCGATAGCCCGTGATAGGTTAAGAGTTGCCCGTGATAGAAAAAAGCAATATGCCGATCCTCACCGTCGACCCGTTTCATTTGTAGAGGGTGAATTGGTTTACTTGAAGGTCTCACCTTGGAAGGGTGTTATCCGGTTTAGTAAACGTGGTAAACTTGCCCCTAGATACATTGGCCCATTTAGAATTCGGCAAGTGGTTAATGATCAAACTGTTTCGTTAGAGCTTCCTCCAGAATTAGCGGGTATTCATGATACTTTCAATGTGTGCTATTTAAGGAAATGCAATGTGGAGGACCAATCCCAAGTTCTTCCATTTCAAGGCTTACGTGTTGATCAAAGTCAAAGACTTGTAAAGGAACCCGTAGCGCTTTTGGACCGTAAGGTGACTAAACTTCGAAGGAAGGACATACCAATGGTGTTGGTTAAGTGGAATCATAGTTTGGGTCCAAACCTTACTTGGGAGACCGATTCTAGCATGAGGACGCAATATCCTAGTCTTTTTTGGCATGGCAAGATTTCGGGGACGAAATCTTCTTAAGGAGGGAAGATTTGTAACATCCTCGATTTGGGCCTAGTAGAAATACAATATTTTCCTTATTTTATTGTTATTTAATTTTAATTGTGAATACTTGGCATTCTTTTTTGGTTAATGGAAATTAATAGGTCGAATGGTCAAATGACTTATAGTGATAAATGAAATATTATTTGTTTTAAATTAAGTTAGATGACAGTATAATAAAATGTATTTTCTCGCTAATGATTTTTTTAGGTTCCTGACAATAGATTTAGGACGGATATAATATTACACTGTATTTGAGTTGGGTTAAATGAGTTAGTGGACCTTTATTTCTTTCATTACCTGATTTTGCATAACTCACTCAAGAAAAAATACACACACATGCTCTCAAAGGAATTCATTCAAAAATCAGATTCTAGGATTTAATTGATGTTGTGATCTTGTGCAATAATCTGACATTCATCATCCTCATACTTGTGTTCATCCCATTGTAAGTGATTTTCTAAGTTCTTCATGAAATTATTTGATTAATTGAGAAAATGAGGAATGAGATGAAATTGATGCTTGAATGTGGTTAGATGATAGTTGTTAAACCGATTTCATGTCTATTTGAATGAATTGCTAGTGTTTCAAGTTGCAAGTTGGATTAAATGAGTTAGGTTTTGAATAGCTTGAAAGATTGATGCATGTTTGGATTTAAAGGCTTGATGATCTTTGTTTGTTGTTATAACATGTTTGAAGATGTTGCTTGTGGTTAATTTCTGGTCAAAATCGTGTTTTACAACTGAAAATGGTGATTTGGAAGTTAAGGTTTCAAGCAGGTTTTGAACAGCACCCGTTGGTGCTGGAAACGAAGAACAAGCCAGCGGGTTAGGAACCCCAGCCGGTGGCTTTCTTGTAATACCAAGGGTACCGGCGGGTCGGATACCCCAGCCGGCGGGTTCCACTCCCCACCCGGCGGTTCATAAACCCTAGACGGCGGCTCATTTAGGCTTTAATACGCATCTTTGTTCTGGTGTCACAAATTACCTTGAACCCGGCGGTTCATACTGATGAGCCGGCGGCTCGGATAGAGGAGCCGGCGGGTCCAGTGACCCAGTCGGCGGCTTCTTGAGCTGGAACAGCAAACCCGCTTTTGAATTTAATTCCTTTTCTAATTGATATGTTATATGTTTATATAAATGACTAGCATGTAATATGATATCATAATAGGTGAATTCATGAGTTTATATACATATTGAAGTTTACTAAAGTCAATTATCATTATCGATGTGAATGATGCACTTTATTTAAAGTAATGGATATTTGGAATGAGTTCTTAACTCGTATTATTTTGTTGTGTTCTCACATAAACAGAAGACTCAGTAAGATTAGACCTCTGAGTGGAGACTGTGATAGTAAGGGTGAGTGGATCACTGACTTTCAGTCTAAGTTGGTTGTAACAATCGAGTTACAACAGGTAAACGTAGTTTTACTAGAACTTTGTTTGAGGTTTTATATTTCCATGATGATTATGGATTATATGATTTTATTTCAGAGGTCAATTGCGATTGGGTTTGGGTACTATTACTTGGATAACATTAGTACTTTGTACATGTGTTGCTCATTGGAATACTGTTGGAAGTAGTAATAGTTCCAAACTATCGGTCATATCACTGATTTGGCCATCAGTGATTGTAAGTGTTGCTTGGGGGCCTCCGCGGCATTAGGGTGCCTCAAGGACCACCGATCCTCTTTGACGTTTGTGTCTGACTGCTTTGTTGTAGACAATTGATATGCCAAATTAGGTTGATAGTTATTGATCTATTCACTTAGCTTCGTGCTAATCCCTCCTCCTTATCTCTTGCAGGTTTTCATTTTAGCATGTGGGTTGGCAAGAGAATGGAATTGGAATGTTTGATACCGTGTACTCTGTTTTGGATAATGATGTTAATGGTCTATTATCAAGATTGGATTTAAATACGCTAAGACTTAATGTTTTAAAAGTTTGTATTATACTAAGTATTTGGATGATATTATGTAGATTGTACCTTTGTTTTATAATGCCATCTATGTGGTATTTGTTATTGTACGCTTCCGATATGTTTAAAAAAAATAGCCTTGGTATTTTGGAGTGTGTTATACATTCTCCCGTCCAACTTGGCCAGTCGTTCTCTGGCACTAAAATACGTTGTTGGTCGTTCTCCAGCATTTACATAAAAAGTACCGGTCGTTCTCCAGTTTACCAAACAAAGTTTAACAAGTTTATAGTATAAAAATGTTGTTTCATAACTACCAGTTTAGTGTAAGAGTTCAACAGTTTAAAGTACTCTAATCGTTTGAGTAAAACAAGTATACAATCATGTAAGTAAAAGCAGTTATTGCAATCAATAAAGCAGTTGACTATGTTTCTCATCCCAAGTAGAAAGCGGTAAAACAGTTAAAAGTGGGGTTGTGAACTCACCTGATGAGCTAAGTATGTTCGAGTGCTAGCAAAACCTAAGCCCGGATTAAGTCCTTAACGTCCTGAATATATGAGGTTATAAGTATAAATACGTGGATGTCTTAGTTTGACCATCCATGCTAGTGTCCACGCAACTAGATTATGTCCAAAGTGTTTGTTTGAAGTTTGAAAACATGTATGGCCCGTTGGTGACGGTTTATTATAATACTCAAATGTACTTATAAAAGTATGTCCAGTCTGTTTGTTATTCATATCTGAGTGTCAAAATATCGTACGGGGGATCGGGGGCAGCGCCCCTGGTAGCGGGGTCTAAGGGGTGGCAACCCCTAGTGGGGTCCAAGGGGCAGAGCCCCTGGCTGGGCTCGAGCTGCCAGGTCAGCTTGGAAATTTTTTGTTTCTGCTTATGTTGCTTTAACAAAAACGCATTCGAGACTCAAATTTGAGTTATTTTGTGTTAAAATTCAAAGTGTCGAAAAAGTTGAGCAGGGTTGACTGCGAACTAAGGTTTGAGTTCGCTGCAAAATGAGTTTCAGTTTGCATCGCAGCTCACTTCGCAGTTGGATTCGGTTCGCAAGTCTCGACTCGCAGGTTGGTTCACTTCGCAGGTCAGTTCGGTTCGCATGTTTAAGTTCGCTTCACAGAACCCTATCTATTCGGATAAGGCTGCGAACTGAGATAAATCTCGGTTCGCAAAGAGGCGCTGTTCAGCGATTTTTGAGCGGATTTCGAGTTTAATACGTTTTTGACCTATTTCTTGGGTATATTCTTGTTGTGTGGACTTAATAACATGATAATAAACATAAATCAAGTATTTCGAAGGTGCAAGTTCGGGTTTTCATACCAAATATCGATTTCGAGCCGAAACGAGATGGGATGATGAAGATTCTAGGTGTTGGAGATGATGGTGATGATTTCGATGGTGGTGGTGACGTCGGTCCGGCGGTGGTGGTGACCGATTTCTAGAGAGGGAAGTGAGAGAGTGTGGGTATGTGTGTTTGTAGAGAGAGAGAGAGATGAGATGAAAATGAAGGGAAATGAGGAAGGAATGGGAATAAAAGGGGTTGGGTCTTGGGTTCGCGGGTTTCTAGTTGTGTAAGGTTACATGTTAACAAAATGCACATTGTGTAATATATTTTCGTAATATATTAAGGTAAAAATGTTCCTTTGAATAAATTCACATTATTTAGAAAAATTGTCACCAACATCCATATTTTTGTCAGGTTCATTCTGAATATTTTGTAACTATATTAATTACAAAATATGTGTTACTACGCATATTAAATAGTTGGGCTGATATCGCGTAAAAAGTCACGTTTTTACTACCGATATCTCTCTCATTCTAGGACGATTCTTGGCACTTTAACTCAAAAACATTACAAATCAATAGTATTATGCCAAGATGGTCAAAACAAGGTTGCACGATGAAAATCAAGCAAAACGGATGAAAAACGAAGATTTCACACACGTTTGAAGATTCAAGACATCAAAACGAGATTGCAAGACAAAAGTGCCCATCACTAACATCCACCTTACTCAAGATGTTCGTTTTCAAATTACGAATCCAACAGAAGAAGAATCAACAAAAACGGACGAAGAATGAAGATTCTACTTACTCCGGAAGATCCAAACGATTCGTACGACACATCTAAAGTCCAGAGACATATTTTTGGGATTTCTTTTCATCAAAAGCTTCGTTTTTGAATTACGAATCCGACGCAAAAAGAATCAACGCAAAAGGACGCATAACGAAGAAAACACGCACGAATCGAGAAACGATGCAACAGGCAGCGGACTGGTGTGGGTAGCAGCCAGCCGCCGCCTGCCAGCCACCCAGCCGCCGCCGGCTGCCACCCAACCGCCGCCGGCTGCCACCCCCCTGCACGCTTCCCGCTTTTTGGTCCTTTCGTGTACCCGATGCTAGACCTTTACATGTTTTTCCGTCACCGGTGCACCACCTTTTCCACCTTTTTCATACCCGGTGCCACCACCTTTTCCACCTTTTGCTATTGTGAGCTTCCACTGGCTAAAATGCACCAAAACTCTCCTATAAATAGGAGACATGAGGCTCATTTTCAAAAACACACCAAGGCACTGGGACACCAACACACCTAGGCACCTACACACTTTCACACTTTCTTTCTCTAGCTTCTAGCTTTTCTTTCTTTCTTTATTTTCTTACATTAAATTAGTATTAGGCTAGTTAAAATAGAAGCAAGGAACGTGCTTGTAGTCCTTGGTGAGGAACGTATTTGTAATCTTTGGTGTACGCTTGGAGCAACTCTTATTAATTCAAGTCTATTCCTTCTCGCATATTAATCTCGGTTATTTCTATCCTTATTTATCTTGATTAAATATGTATACTTTAATTATGCTAGAGATAGTTTGTGCCATGATCAGCGAGTAGATTACTAATGTATTTGTTGTGATGTAGTTAGCATATATAATTGTTGGATGACTTTAATTGCGTCGTGAAATAATATGACGGCCCCTATTCGACTGTCTACTTGGTATAGTGCTGGAAATACTTTCGAGCAAAGTACAAACGCATGGAAGCCGGTAACAACCGTAGGTAGTTGTATTATGGATCGACGTTAAAATGGAAACTTAATGAACCGATTTACCCTATGATTTTAAACCTAAAACTTACATTCGCCTTTCGATTAAAAAACGTGATTGTAACCTTGTAAAGAGGAGTCGCGAACCTTACTACTTGGTCAATATTTATCTGTGTAAAACTATGGTTTTAATTATAACGCCAGGCGAGCATCATAAAATGCAATGTGATTACGTGGAATTTCCATGAGTATTGTACACTTGAAATCACAATGTACTTATCATGTAAACATCGCGAAGCAATTGAATTCACAATGGAAACATCGGTAAACGATTAAATACATTGTGGACTACCATAGCATTTTCCGACATGGTCTGGGTTTAACTTTATGCAAAAAGCCGTCAGCATTTTAATTAGCGTTTTAATTAGATTAGTTAGTTTAGATTAGATTAGGTAGGCTATAGGCTAAATAACCATTTACGAAAACCTAGGGATTTGTTAATTGTATTGAGAAAGGCAAGTTTAAAATCCAACTTAAATCGATACTTTTCCTTAACCTATGAAATTTAAAGTAAGGTACGCAAGAAACCTCAACACTTTCCTTCGCTTACCATGCTTAAACTTCATTAATAGGAATTGATCAACTAAGTCCGAATGTATTTGCTAAGTTAATTGTCTGCTAAATTTATAGTCTTTATGGTATTAAGAACGGTTAGACTTGTTGTAGACTTGCTACTCTATTCCTTCACCCACGAGCAAATGTGTTCAATAACAAGGGCCACTGACTCCCTCATAGGAGAGTGTGGAGAGTTGAGCATTGTCTGTCTGATCAGAATCATGACACTGTGGTTCCTCGTGACATATTAGTTGATAACCGACTATTAGGGAATCTATCAGTTATACCATAAACTACCAAGTCTAGTGAACATTCCAAATTTAGTAAACATTTTCCCTACAAGTCATCGTCCCACATTATAAGCTAATGAACTCACAACAAATACTCCTTTTATTATCTGATTTACCATTATCTTTTATTTGATTTATTTAGTTTACTTAATTAACTGAACCAAAAACCTCCAACGCACTCTTTTAAAACATTTACTAGAAAAGGAAGGTTGATTGGATTACGTCCGTTTCAATTCAGTTTCTCTTTAAGAGCGAATCTAGGTTATACTTACCATCTACTATCCTTTGGTTCAGTATTAGTAAGTCACACTTAGACCCCAGCAAATACAAATTTAAAACACCCACCGATCAGCGTTGCAAACCGCTCGCGACGTGCGCATCATGGGCTTTGCTAGACTTACCTCTAAAAAGTGCTGTGAATTCACTCTAAGTTAGGGAATTAGCCTAGAAACGCGTACAATTACTGTTTATAATTTAGTCGAAAATGCGGGGTGTTACAGTGTCAGTGTCCCATGTTCAATAAGCATAATGGATCCATGTCAGTAGAATCCAGTACCCATGTCAGTAGGGTTCGAGTAGTAGGGAGTGTCATTGTCCCATGTTCAATAACCATAATGGATCCATGTCATTAGGATATAGTACCCATGTCAGTAGAGTTCAAATAGTAGGGAGTGTCAGTGCCCCTTGACCCATGTCAGTAGGGTCTGGTCCATGTCAGTAGGACCCATTAGTTGCTCAAGAAGTAGAGACTTTGTACGTGTGCTCAAGATGTAGGGACTTCTCAATCAGTTTATGTAACATCCAATTTACGGGTCCAGTATTTTATTATTATTTCCTGACTTGAAATGGTTAATTGAAATGTTAGGAAATATTGTAAATTGGTAATGGAAAATAAATGGGTAAAAGAGTCAAATAATTTATTGTGGTTAATAAATTATTAACTGTTTTAATTTAATTCAGTTGACAGTAAAATAAAATAATGTTTCCCCGCAAATGGTTTTTAGGTTCCAGACAATGATAAGTACGGGGAATGAGATTTAACCACTTCTAGTATACTTCCAAATGTTGAGTCGGTTGTTTGACTCTTATCTTCACAGATACATACATACATCTCGTACATACATACGTATCACTTGAAACTCTAGATTGATTCAAGAAATCACTCTTTAACATGAAATTGAAGCTTCGTAACTTGGATTCAAGCTTCTTTAATCATCCTAATCAAGGTATAATCTTGTGTTCTTCATTTTCTAAAACCTAGAATTTGGGGGTTTTAGTGTTCTTGGTTAAAATCCGAAATTAGGGTTTCAAATGATTAAATTGATGTTAGTTAAGCTTTAATAACATGGATTAATCATTCCATCATCATTATAAATATGTTGTAATTGCTAATTCTTGAATTTAATGTAAACCCTAGAAATTGGGTTTTTGGGTATTTGATAGAATTAGCATGATTAATCTTAAATTGAAGCATGTAATACTTGTATAATTGTTACTTGATGCTTATATGAGAATTATAACCTAAACCCTAACTTAGAAATGAAGAAGTTAGTGTATGATCATGAGAAAGTCATGGGTTTAGTTGATTTTGGAAGAATCAATGTTTAAGTTGATGGTTATTATTGAATAATTGATTATTGATGAAGATTAATATGATTTTGAGCTATAAACTGATTATGTGTTTTTGAAGCTAATGATGAGTTTAATGATTATAATGGGGATTAATAATATATGAGGTTAATGATTTAATGATGTTAATTAATCATAATTGAGGTGAATTAATGTAGTGACGTGATCCTATGATCATAATTTGATAAGTAATGGTGAACTAATAATATTAAAATGGTTGTTTATAATCTTGGATTGAATTATTAGATTGATGTTATATAGATTGTGAGACAAGTAACTAACTTGTGTTATTTATATTGTACTCTCAGATATGGAGGAAGACTCAGTGACATTAGACTACTGAGTGGACGACTGAGGTATTCGGTGAGTGGATCTTTAATCCTCAGTGTGGTTTAGTTGTAACAGGTTTGGTTACAACAAGTAACTTATTATTACTGTTCTAGTTTATCATGATGATTAGGGTTGTTAGTAATAATAATGTTGATAGACTGTTTAGTCTGATATGTTGACCTAATTGAATATGTGAATATGTGATCACGTGATATATATATTTGGCCTTCGGGCATCAGTTGTTAATGAGGTCAACGAGTTGATGAACTGTTGGTTGGGCTAATTATTATCCTAGATTTAACACATCTCCTGTGTTGGTGGATGATAATAATTAGCTATCGGTCTCGTCCGTATGGCCATACGGATATGGTGGGTAAGTGTTCTTTGAGAGCCACCGCGGCAGAAGGGTTTCTCAAGAACCACCGATCCTCATTGTTGAGATGTGATGTTGTTGAATTGTTGCATTGTTGACAAGTTGTATTGTGTACTGAAATGTTTAAGATTAGTTGTTGTACACAAAGTTGTTATGCTAAGTTAGACTGTTGATTAACTATCTACTCACTTAGCGTTATGCTAACCCCCCACATTAACACTTCTTGCAGGTTATAGATTTTATCGGGTGGGCAAGAAGTTGGACTGAAAGGAATGTTTGACATCTGGGCGTTACTCTGATATTCGATTATACAAATTAATGTTATTTTGTGGTTTTTAAATAACACCCATGTTGATAAACTATGATTTAAATTAAGTTGAATTTGTAATGTAAATTTGGTATTATTGAAAATTGGACTAACGCTTTCGGATTTATTATATTTAAATGATGAAAATTGAGGGGTGTTACAAGTTGGTATCAGAGCATGAGTTTGGGTGAGTTGTACATTGTAAAATGTTCAATCCCAAACTTAAAGTGGTGTCAAGTCAAACATTCCGGGGTGTGGGGATTAGTGGTTGTATGAGAAAGTGGTTACTAAATGTGTACTAACCTATAACAAGTTGCAAAAGTGTTATTTTGGTTGCAGAGACGGAGGAACATGAGGAACCGTCTGGTATTCTCAATGATTCCTCAATACTCGTGGGCTTATGTGTATCAGGTACTTTTCGATAAGCTTGGTGTATTTCAATAAACTTGAATTATTTACTTTGCTATGATATGATTGGTAGTAAAGTAAGTTGAGTCAGACTAATATGATTCCCCATTGACGAGTCATTGATGATTATTACTTGTTAATATGAGGATAGGAATATTAATCGGTAATTGTGAATAAAGTTGATATGACTCCATGTGATAAAATGAATGAGATGTTGGTATATCTCCAATAATTGGTTTGGAGTTATGTGGTTGTTTAAATGGGAAAGTGTCTAGTGTTGCAATGTGTGTTGTTGACTTGGAAAAGTCAAAGTTGAATGTGGTGGTGTCAAACTTGATAATTGCAATGTTATAAAATGATAAATGTGGCTAGATGCTTGTATGTTTAATATGGATCATGATTGTGGTTGGATTATGATCTAGGTATTAAAAGTGGTAGATAGAAAGTTAAAGTGGTCAACGAGTGTTTATGTAAGTTGACATGTTGTGAAAGTCAAAGTGATCATGAATTTGAGAAACTTGTGGTAATTGGTCTAACAATGATGGTTTTAAATGTGAATTGGTGTTTTAAAGTTATAGTATGACACCAATAGTGAAAACAGTTTTATTTGACTTAAAATAGTCAAAGAAGTGTGAAATGAATATTAGAATAGTGATCATATGGGCGGAAACCCAAATGGGTTGTTAAAGTGCCCAAATGGGTCACTTGATGGTTACGGTTAAAATGATTAGTGGTTTGGTTATAACCAATGTCAAAGTGACCTTAAGTCCTACATATAGTGGGAATGTGTGTTGAAAATGTTATGGTAGTCAAAATGGTTGAATTTGGTTAAAATGCCCAATTGGACCCCTAAACGGGTCAACGAGTTAAAACATGATCGAATGGGTATGTGGGGGTGATGAATATGCCCACACGTCATAATGATATGTATAAACATGTGGTTAAAAGGTTAAAGTCAGAAACTAAGCAATTTGGAATATGGCGTGTCAACCAAAATGGTTAAAAATGGCCCAAAATGAGTAATACGTCCGTTTTCTCGTAAAATGTGTTAATTGAAAAAGTGGAAAAATGAAAAGTTGCATTTTGACTATATAAAGGTGCCCGCAAAATTTCAGGACCTAACTCTTTACGGTTTGTGAGATATGCGCGTTTGAATTTCAGAAATTTGCATTAAGGTTTGCTGGTGCAGGGTCTGCTGTACAGGCATGGGACCCGGCGGGTCCAAAGGGAACCCGGCGGGTAGTGATGGTGACCCGGCTGGTACATCTTAAACCCGGCTGCTCCTTCAGCCCAAATACGGCAAAAAGTTTCTGTTACCCCAAAACTTAAATCACCCGGCTGTTGGACCAAGAACCCGGCTGCTCCTTTTGAGAACCCGGCGGGTTGTCCCTATGAGCCGGCGGATCAGGCCTTTGACCGGCTGATTCTAAAAATAAAAAAAAAAAAAAAAAAAAAAAAAAATTTATGTTGTTCGACGTTTGACGTAGAAATTTCCGTTAGAAAATTTGGGTGTCAGAATGAGACAAAATTTACATGTCCACTCGGAAATGACCCAACGGTCAAAGCTCATGCGTTGCCATGAGCCCTAGCAGTTTTGGGCAGTTCGGGGTCGTTTGGGGCCTGAAAATGGCATTTTATTGTTTTTCGGACCTTATTTCGGACTTTTAGTCTACGTTTTGTATTGGGCCTTTGTTTCTTTTAGCCCAGGGATCATTCCTATGACTAAATACAATATAAAAACTTGTTTTAAGAGGTCCATATATGTTATTGTATATGAGTTGTTTTTAGATGGTTTAATTAACTGCCGAAATATACCAGTAAATGGTATTGTGATTGTTACTAACTAAGGTTAGTAAACATTGAGTAGGAAATTATGTGATCATTAAACATGAAATGCTCAATTGTGATTCAACTAAAGACATATATGTTGATGAATATGTGTTGGATATTACATATAGTGTTGACAAGTGTTTAGTACTAAATGTACTATAAGTATTAAGTGATGTAACTGGTAATTGATATTGTATCAGGTAATGAAGAGGTTGATTAATGTAATAATGTGGACATTACATCAGTGCTAATGAAATAGTGAAAAGAGTTATATTTACCTGATTATGTGATTAGTTGTTCATTCAAAGTGATAAATGAAATTGGTAGCAAGTTAATAAGTGGTTATATAACTGCTACAAAGTGTTATTATATGTGTGATAATTATTGATGTCGCCTTGTGAGATAGGTGAAAGTAAAAGTTAATCACTTTGGAGGTTAATGGTATGAAGTGTACCTGACATAATATGATGACGTCTGGCCAACGTATTTATATTATGCCATTTTACATGGAATTGTTGAGGTTACCAAGTACCAGAGAACTTAAAGTGATTTTGAAATAACAAGTGAGATATGCTGACCTGTAGTTGAAAAAAAACAAAAATAGTCAATGATTGACTGAAATGAAAGAATAGTAAACCATAAATTGTTGTTAATGTGGTACCTATGGTACAAGTGATGTGTATATGGTTAATTGCAACTGGTGATAATAAACAGATGATTTAAGCAAAGTAGAGGTCAGTTGATTGCAAATAATATTGTATTGATGTTGTTGAACAGATGACTAGTGACAACACCTTGTGTTGCTAAAATACCTATGCTAATGATGCATGGTATTAACAGGTGTTGATTTAGCATCCAGGTTGATATGATAGGATGCTAATTGATTATGTGATAAGGGTTTTACTTGAAAGATTTGACTACTTACTGTTACTTTTATGTGAGTAGGATTATATGAATTGTGATTCTTTTGAATAACGGGTTTCATATAATCAGGTTATGTTTATAATTACAAGTTGTAAAGTGGTCATTAAACAGTTGCAAAAGTAAGAATTTCTAGCAAGTGGTTAGCTAAAGAAATACATAGTTGTTAGCTAAATTGTTAGTTATAAATTGAGTTGAACTTTATTGCTAATGTGCATGTTGTGGTATTCATTACCACTTGTTGTTGTTGTTGTTGTTGTGGTATAGATGAAATTTTACATGGCTATAAGTAACACTATATCAAGGGATTATGTGTTCTAAATTGTATACATGATTAGTTGTGAATAGCTATGTAAATGGTCGACTAACTTATCAAAGACGGAGTTTGTGCACAGTATTTGTGCAGTGGAAAATATAGAAACCTGTATATAAGGATATGTACATGTAGAAAGAATTTTAATTGTGAAGTTGTTGATGATATTACAATTATTGGGAATATTGTGATTAAGTAATTGATGACATTCCATTTGTTGCCAGTTAATGTGCTTTGTGTTAATAAATTAAGTGTAATACCAAGCACAACCTATGTGTTCATATAAATTCAATGGTAATACACACTGGTGGTGTGTAAGTTGATGAAATAATATATCTAAATAAATAGATGTAGATACATTGATGTTGTATGATTAAAGATATGCATAATGATGATATGCATAAGTAAATTAAATTATAACCACATCTTGTGTAATAAGAGTAATGAATAATTATGTGGTTAGGAGTATATGAAAATTGTAAATTGAAATAGAAATGAATAGGTGATTATGTCACACTAGAGTGACTAAGTGTGATTAGATTTCGGGGATGAAATCTTTTAAAAGGGGGGGAGATTTGTAACATCCAATTTACGGGTCCAGTATTTTATTATTATTTTCTGACTTGAAATGGTTAATTGAAATGTTAGGAAATATTGTAAATTGGTAATGGAAAATAAATGGGTAAAAGAGTCAAATAATTTATTGTGGTTAATAAATTATTAACTGTTTTAATTTAATTCAGTTGACAGTAAAATAAAATAATGTTTCCCCGCAAATGGTTTTTAGGTTCCAAACAATGATAAGTACGGGGAATGAGATTTAACCACTTCTAGTATACTTCCAAATGTTGAGTCGGTTGTTTGACTCTTATCTTCACAGATACATACATACATCTCGTACATACATACGTATCACTTGAAACTCTAGATTGATTCAAGAAATCACTCTTTAACATGAAATTGAAGCTTCGTAACTTGGATTCAAGCTTCTTTAATCATCTTAATCAAGGTATAATCTTGTGTTCTTCATTTTCTAAAACCTAGAATTTGGGGGTTTTAGTGTTCTTGGTTAAAATCCGAAATTAGGGTTTCAAATGATTAAATTGATGTTAGTTAAGCTTTAATAACATGGATTAATCATTCCATCATCATTATAAATATGTTGTAATTGCTAATTCTTGAATTTAATGTAAACCCTAGAAATTGGGTTTTTGGGTATTTGATAGAATTAGCATGATTAATCTTAAATTGAAGCATGTAATACTTGTATAATTGTTACTTGATGCTTATATGAGAATTATAACCTAAACCCTAACTTAGAAATGAAGAAGTTAGTGTATGATCATGAGAAAGTCATGGGTTTAGTTGATTTTGGAAGAATCAATGTTTAAGTTGATGGTTATTATTGAATAATTGATTATTGATGAAGATTAATATGATTTTGAGCTATAAACTGATTATGTGTTTTTGAAGCTAATGATGAGTTTAATGATTATAATGGGGATTAATAATATATGAGGTTAATGATTTAATGATGTTAATTAATCATAATTGAGGTGAATTAATGTAGTGACGTGATCCTATGATCATAATTTGATAAGTAATGGTGAACTAATAATATTAAAATGGTTGTTTATAATCTTGGATTGAATTATTAGATTGATGTTATATAGATTGTGAGACAAGTAACTAACTTGTGTTATTTATATTGTACTCTCAGATATGGAGGAAGACTCAGTGACATTAGACTACTGAGTGGACGACTGAGGTATTCGGTGAGTGGATCTTTAATCCTCAGTGTGGTTTAGTTGTAACAGGTTTGGTTACAACAAGTAACTTATTATTACTGTTCTAGTTTATCATGATGATTAGGGTTGTTAGTAATAATAATGTTGATAGACTGTTTAGTCTGATATGTTGACCTAATTGAATATGTGAATATGTGATCACGTGATATATATATTTGGCCTTCGGGCATCAGTTGTTAATGAGGTCAACGAGTTGATGAACTGTTGGTTGGGCTAATTATTATCCTAGATTTAACACATCTCCTGTGTTGGTGGATGATAATAATTAGCTATCGGTCTCGTCCGTATGGCCATACGGATATGGTGGGTAAGTGTTCTTTGAGAGCCACCGCGGCAGAAGGGTTTCTCAAGAACCACCGATCCTCATTGTTGAGATGTGATGTTGTTGAATTGTTGCATTGTTGACAAGTTGTATTGTGTACTGAAATGTTTAAGATTAGTTGTTGTACACAAAGTTGTTATGCTAAGTTAGACTGTTGATTAACTATCTACTCACTTAGCGTTATGCTAACCCCTCACATTAACACTTCTTGCAGGTTATAGATTTTATCGGGTGGGCAAGAAGTTGGACTGAAAGGAATGTTTGACATCTGGGCGTTACTCTGATATTCGATTATACAAATTAATGTTATTTTGTGGTTTTTAAATAACACCCATGTTGATAAACTATGATTTAAATTAAGTTGAATTTGTAATGTAAATTTGGTATTATTGAAAATTGGACTAACGCTTTCGGATTTATTATATTTAAATGATGAAAATTGAGGGGTGTTACAGTTTAGTAAAAGGTGTTGTTGGTGGTTCTCCAGCGAGTTCCAAGTTGTAACAGTTTGTGAATGTGAAAATGTTGTTTCATCAGTAACAATTCGTTATAAAACTTATCAGCATTTTATAATTTATTTATACCCCTAGAATACAAGTATCCTCGGTATAGTTCAAAAGTACTCTAAATTGTTCGAGTGAAACAGGTATATAAATGTGTAGTCATGAAAATCAGTAGTAATAGTAGTCTATGTTTTTCACCCCAAGTTGAAAGTAGTAAAACAGTTAAAAGTGGGGCTATGAACTCACCTGGTGAGCTAAATGTGTTCGAGTGCTAGCAAAGCCTAAGCCCGGGTAAAGTCATTAACGTCCTAAACGCAAGAGATAGTACTATAAGTAGATCTCTCGCAAGACCATCTAGGCTAGTTGTCTACATAACTAGTTATATCCAAAGTTTGTTTAATTGTTTATTTTAGAAAACATGTGTCATCCCTTGGTGACATTTGAAATAATAATTTCAAAGTATTGTTATTATGTTCGAATTGTTGTATACTTGGGTAAAGGGGGCGGGGGGCAGCGCCCCTGGTAGCGGGGTCCAAGGGGTGGCAACCCAATGCGGGGTCCAACGGGCAGAGCCCCTGGCTGGGGTCGAGCTGCCAGGCCAGCTTAGAAACTTTTTATTTATGTATATATTGCTTTGATGAAAACGCATTTAAAATTTCAATTCGCTAGTTTCAGCCCGAAATTTTCGGTCCACAAAAGTCAGTTCGCAAGGTCAACTCGCAGGTGGGTTCACAGTTCAGTTCGGCTCGCAAGCCAGTTCAGTTTGCGACTCGGTTCGGCTCGCAAGCCTCGACTCGCAAGTCTCGACTCGTGCTCGGTTCGCAGGTCAGTTCGCTTCGCAGTTTGACTTCGCGAGTTCAATTTTGGTAGATGAGTTTTGGTTCGCAGGACGAACTGCGAAATGAGATCTCAGTTCGCAGGACGAACTGATCGTATTTTAAACTTTAACAACGCATTTTAAGTCGGTTTTTGAACATAATATCGTTGGGTAAACGTTCTAGTATGTAAATAAAAGTTTTATAATTATTTTAAAAGTGTTTAAAGTTTATTACCTCGAAATAGAAATCGTAAAAGATGTAGATGTAAAGCTCGAGATGGTAATCGTTTCCTGGTGAATCAATGTCGTGATTTGGTGTGTTTTTTATGACGACATTCATGGGGTTTGGGGCTGATCTCGGTTCGCCGAATTGAGAGAGAAAGGAGAGGAAGAAAGGTTGGTGGTGGTGTGTGTGTGAAAAGATGAAGAAAATGAAGTAAAAAGGGGAAAGTGGGTGGGTCGGTTTGGGTTGGGTCCGCGGGTCTGGGCCGACCCGTTTGGGTCTCGTGTTCGCGTTATTTCATTTACCCTATCGTTAAATAGCATAATATTTTTAAATGATAGATTTCTAAAAAAAATGTTTTCGAATACGTTCTTAAATCGAATATTTTATGAAAATATTTTAGGTGAGTTATAAAATATAACTTTGTTTTGTCTCAGTTTTACGGATATGTTTTGTCATTCAATTTATGTTTCGCACGATACGAACTACTTTGTAAATATTATCGACATAATATTTAATACATAATAACGTTATTTAATAGTTTCGTATTATTAAATAGTTTTGTTCACCAACAGTCGTATTATTTTCTCGCGTTTATTTCCAATTGTTTTGTACGTAATTATAACAATTAAAAAATATGTAATACTACGTGTATTAACTAGTTGTGTTCTGCTAGACTTATCTCTAAAATGTGTTGTGAATTCACTCTTAGTTAGGGAATTAGCCTAGAAATACGTGCAATTACTGTTTAGAATTATGTCGGAATTGCAGGGTGTTACATTGTATAACAAAGATAAACTTAATATAACTAACATCGAAGGTTCTTCAGCCAATCTTCCCAATGAATTGTTGCCTTCGGATTTCTGTTTCGGTGCCACATATAAGAAAAATTAATGATGGAATCGACTTTAAAAGTATCCATGATTTTAGAAGGACAGAAAATGGCTTCATTCCGATATTTCCAAAAATCCCACCACAATGCATAGATAACAGTGTAGAGCAGATGATATTCTTTTCTTTTATGCTCCTTTGACTATTCAAGACATGCTCAAGAAGATCATTCGGTTCAAGATGAGTAGGTAATGAAGTGTCCAGCCATTTGCATATATAATTCCAAACTCTACCTACTAAAGAACAATCTACAAAAGTATGGTGATTTGTTTCGATACCATTACTACATAACGGGCAAATAATAGAATTCGAAATAACACCACGGAACTAGAGATTAAATCGATTATTCAATCAAACCAAAATGTACCCATTTAAAGGAATTCCAATAGGAACATACTCCCTTCGTCATTACAAATGTTCAGTGATATCGCGTAAAAAGTCACGTTTTTACTACCGATATCTCTCTCATTTTGAAACGATTCTTGGCACTTTAACTCAAAAACATTACAAATCAATAGTATTATGCCAAGATGGTCAAAACAAGGTTGCACGATGAAAATCAAGCGAAACAGATGAAAAGCAAAGATTTCACAGACGTTTGAAGATTCAAGACATCAAAACGAGATTTCAAGACAAATGTACCCATCACCAACATCCACCTGACCTAAGATGTCCGTTTTCAAATTACGAATCCAACAGAAGAAGAATCAACAAAAACGGACGATTCCAAACGATTCGTACGACACATCTAAAGTTCAGAGACATATTTTTGGGATTTCTTTTCATCAAAAGCTTCGTTTTTGAATTACCAATCCAACGCAAAAAGAATCAACGCAAACGGATGCATAACGATGAAAACACGCACGAATCGAAAAACGAAGCAACAGGCAGCGGGCTGGTGCAGGTAGCAGCCAGCCGCCGCCGGCCAGCCACCAGGCCGCCGCCGGCTGCCAGCCTCCCGCACGGATCATGCTTTTTTGTCCTTTTCGTACCTGGTGCCACCACCTTTTTCACCTTTTCGTACCTGGTGCCACTACCTTTTCCACCTTTTGCTATTGTATGCTTCCATTTGCTAAAATGCACCAAAACTCTCCTATAAATAGGAGGCATGAGGCTCATTTGCAAAAACACACCAAGGGCACTAGGATACCAACATACCTAGGCACTTTCACACTTTCTTTCTCTAGCTTCTAGCTTTTCTTTCTTTCTTTATTTTAAATTAGTATTAGGCTAGTTGAAATAGAAGCTAGGAACGTGCTTGTAGTCCTTGGTGAGGAACGTATTTGTAATCGTCGGTGTACGCTTGGAGCAACTCTTATTAATTCAAGTCTACTCCTTCTCGCATATTAATCTCGGTTATTTCTATCCTTATATATCTTGATTAAATATGTATACTTTAATTATGCTAGAGATAGTTTGTGCCATTATTAGCGAGTAGATTACTATTGTGTTTTTTGTGATGTAGTTAGCATATATAATTGTGGGATGACTTTAAATATGTCGTGAAATAATATGACGGCCCCTATTCGACTGTTTACTCGGTATAGTGCTGGAAATGCTTTTAAGAAAAGTACATACGTATGGAAGCCGGTAACGACTGAAGGTAGTTGTATTATGGATCGACATTATAAGATGGAAACTTTATGAACGGACTTATCTTATGATTTTAAACCTAAAACTTACATTCGTCTTTCGATTAACAACTGTGATTGTAACCTTGTAAAAAGGAGTCGCGAACCTTACTACTTGGTCAATAGTTATCTGTATAAAACTATGGTTTCAATTGTAACGTCATGCGAGCATCATAAAATGCAATGTGATTACGTGGAATTGCCATGAGTATTGAACACTTGTAATCACAATGTACTTATCATGTAAACATCGCGAAGCAATTGAATTCACAATGGAAACATCGGTAAACGATTAAATACATTGTGGACTACCATAGCATTTTCCGACATGGTCTGGGTTTAACTTTATGCAAAAAGCCGTCAACATTTTAATTACGTTTTAATTAGATTAGTTAGTTTAGATTAGATTAGGTAGGTTATAGGCTAAATAACCATTTACGAAAACCTAGGGATTTGTTAATTGTATTGAGAAAGGCAAGTTTAAAAATCCAATTTAAATCGATACTTTTCCTTAACCTATGAAATATAAAGTAAGGTACGCAAGAAACCTCAACACTTTCCTTTGCTTACCATGCTTAAACTTCATGAATGGGAATTGATCAACTAAGTCCGAACATATTTGCTAAGTTAGTTGTTTGCTAAATTTATAGTCTTTATGGTATTAAGAACGGTTAGACTTGTTGTAGACTTGCTACTCTATTCCTTCGCCCACGAGCAAATGTGCTCAATAACAAGGGCCACTTACTCCCCCACAGGAGAGTGTGGAGAGTTGAGCGTTGTCTGTCTGATCAGAATCATGACACCGTGGTTCCTCGTGACATATTAGTTGATAACCGACTAATAGGGAATCTATCGGTTATACCATAAACTACAAAGTCTAGTGAACATTCCAAATTTAGTAAACAGTTTCCCTATAAGTTATCGTCCCACATTATAAGCTAATGAACTCACAACAAATACTCCTTTTATTATCTGAATTATCATTATCTTTTATTCGCTTTATTCAGTTTACTTAATTAACTGAACCAAAAACCCCCAACGCACTCTTTTAAAACATTTACTAGAAAAGAAAGATTGACTGGATCACCTTTGTTTCAATTCAGTTTCTCTTTAAGAACGACTCTAGGTCATACTTACCATCTACTAGCCTTTGGTTCAGTATTAGTAAGTCACACTTAGACCCCGACAAATACAAATTTAAAACAAACCGATTGCGGTCCGAGCACCGTCTTCATACGACGCTTCGGCACCACATCAAGTTCTTGGCGCCGCTGCCGGGGAGACTAACTGTCCGATACAGAGGCCCAACCAATCCCAATTCTAGTAAACCCTTAGGATAAAACCTTCTAGAATATATATATATATATATATATATATATAATATTTTCTTTATTATTAGTTTTTTCTATATTTTTAGTTTCTCTTTAGTGTATGACCTGTTCCCCTAGATCTGCACCACTGTTTAATTTCCCTGATCCAGAACTTATAATACGTACCATTCGACGAGAAAAGAAGTAATCCGCACTTAGACAAGAAATGGCTGAACACATCACTCTCGCTGACAACAGTAAACCCTCTATCGAAGGAAGAGGAGGACCAATTCTTTACCCTGAAACCCCTGGTCAATCTTTCGAGCTTAAACACCACATCATCCAACTAATCCAAAACTACTGTCAATTCCATGGATTACCAAGTGATGATCCCAACTCTCACCTCGACAAGTTCATATCTCTTTCAAATTCCTACAAACAAAACGGAATTA
Organism: Pseudognaphalium luteoalbum; assembly: GCA_963422505.1. NCBI lineage: Eukaryota > Viridiplantae > Streptophyta > Magnoliopsida > Asterales > Asteraceae > Pseudognaphalium > Pseudognaphalium luteoalbum. Next base: position 63,241,193 of record OY730195.1, read on the forward strand.
TCCAAGACACGATCCGATTGTATCTTTTCCCTTATTCGCTCACTCATCATGCACAAACATGGTTTGAAGGTTTAGAGACCGGCTCTATCCCTTCATGGACGGTAATGGCAACAAAGTTTCTAACCAAATACTTTCCGCCTTCTAAACAAACCAAACTTCGAAATGACATCATGAATTTCCGACAAGCTTTTGATGAGTCATTATACACCGCATGGGAACGATTCAAAGGAGCCTTGAAGAAGTGCCCCAATCACCGTCTCGACAAATCCGCGCAATTGTGTACCTTCTACAATGGTTTAGATCCCAACCACCGAACCACCCTCGATGCTGCTGCACAAGGAAGCTTCATGGCAAAGACCGACGAAGAAGGATGGAACCTGATAGAGAACATGATTATGCATCACCATGATTGGAACTCTGGAGATCACTCAACATCTTCAGCACCTATCGCTGCATCAAATCCAGTTCCAGTTGAAGCACTTAAAGTATTAACAGAGAAAATGGACTCACTTGTCAAACAGTTTGGAGAACTTAAGAAACAACAGCACCAAGTACACCAAGTGCAAGTCTGTCAACATTGCACCAATCCGCAACCATCTGGTGAATACCAAGTGGAATACGAAGAAGCAGATGGCACAGTCTACTATGCTCCGTTTCCCGCTCGACCACATAATTTTCCACCCGGTTTCAACCAAAACAATAACCAACCTAGAGGACCTCCATTCCCACATAGAACTAACCAACCATACCAACCCCGATACCCACCTAGATACCCACCTTACCCACAACAATCACAACCTTCTTATAACCAACCCCTCGCACTTCCTGCACCCACTTCCGATACAAACCAAACCGCTGAACAACCTGCAAAGACAAATGCCCCAGCTTCAAGTTCAGATGACGCCTTCACCCAATTCATGCAAGGTCAACACCTACTCAACCAAAAGACGTCCGCTAGACAAGATCAAGCCGACCTCTTTATGAGAAACCAATTGATCGTGCTAAAGAATTTGGAAGCCCAAATTGGACAATTGGCATAACGTCTTGATAACAAACCCAGAGGAAGTTTGCCTAGCAACACGGTTCACAACCCACATGTTGAGGAAGCAAAGCAACTCACTACCACAAAGGAAGCAGCCATTCCACATCCTGCTGCTATACCAGTAAAAGAAGAACCAGAGATCAAGATATCAGCTGTGGAAACCACTCCGACCATGAACAAAGAGGTTAGGATCCCTTATCCCGCTAGACTTAAAGCCCAACCTAAGAAATTATCATCCTTTAAGCTAGATGGAAAATTCCTTGATACCATGTCTAGAGTTCCCGGTCGAAATAAATATATGAGGAAATTGTTATCCACTAAGGATAAACTGCCCAAAGTAAACAACATTCCCCTTAGTTCTGAAACATCAGCCCTACTTAAGAATAGCCTTCCTGAAAAACTAGGAGATACTGGTAGATTCACACTCCCTTGTTCTATTTACCAATCCGAAGATATCAGCACTTTAGCCGACCTAGGAGCTAGCATTAACCTTATGCCCTACTCCCTGTTTAAGAGGCTAGAACTTGAAAATTTGAAACCCACTAAGATGACTGTCCAGCTAGCTGACCAATCTGTTAGATACCCAAAAGGAATAGCTGAAAACGTCTTAGTTCAAGTTAACAAATTCTTCTTTCCGACGGATTTCGTGGTAATGGATATCCACGAGGACATAAACATCCCGATTATCCTTGGAAGACCATTTATAAACACAGCCAGAGCAGTGATTGATGTGTATAATCATACGATCGTTCTACGAGTACATGGTGAAAGCATCACCTACAAAATCGACCAACCAGACTGTACATCAGAACAAGAAGAATGCCACGCTATATCAACAGGCAGAATTTGTTCCGATGACGAATCAGACCCCGAAGAAGAACGATGCTTCACTCGACCAACAACCTTGATCTACGACACTGAAACAGACCGAGACGAGGACGAGGAGTATCAAGATGCTGAGGAAGAAGAAGAATCCGAGGAGGACGAATCAGAACCCGAGGAAGAAGAGGAAGAACCCGTTGAGGAAGATGAAAGAACGGAAGAAATGGAAGAAGAAGAACCTGAGGAAGAGGAAGAAATGGAGGAAGATGAAAATCAAACTGATTCACCACAGATGGCTGAAGTCAAGAGAATACAAGACTGCAAAGACTACACTTCATCAGAAGAATCCTTTGATTATGGAGCCATCCACCAAGAGCTTAGATCCACTCATCTCAAAAGAATGGGAAACGTTCTCGACTCTTATCTCGATCCATCGAAACCCTTTACCAGAACCCGACTCCGAGACATAGATACTTTTGAAGAAGAACTCCGAACATCACAGCACCCTGACTTGTATGCTAAACTCCTACAAAGAATTTCTGCATATAAGGCACGATAACCAGGAAGCTTTGCTGAAGAAAACCTTCAAAACACCATCAAGGAAGTCAGAACCATCAAAATCGACAGTACTCAACCTTTCAACAATGCACCCTCAGACGAAGAACTCCACCAATTCCCAGACTCGCGAGATGAAGATTCTGACTACCAGAGTGTCGAATTTGACAGAGATTGTATTGACGTCACTATCGATGAACGCTCTATTCCAAAAACTCCTCTTGCTCCACCAAATTCAACTGTCATCACAGCTGAAAGACTAGAGATTCCCCTCATCGACACTCACGAGGACATGATCGAACTAATTGATGAATACACCGATGTGTGCGTCATTGTGGAGGCTATCAAAGAATCAACCAATGAATACAACACCGCTCAGAGACACCTGATCAGGCAGATTAAACGAGAATACGATTCATATCTCACCAATTATGGAGAACCAGTACCCCAGACATTGCTCAGACATATCCAAGAATTCTCCGATTCCCTTCAAGAACAAGTCACCAAAGAAGCTCAACAGCCAGAAAGACCAGACTACCCAATGGGAGAAATCGAGTTCTGCAGCAACCAAAGGCAAATATACCAAAAAGTATATTGTGCCTTAGCCGGATCAGCTTTTCCCTACTCATCAAGTCAAAAGGCTACGCTAGCATCCATGAGGACCCATCTTGAAAGAGCTACTGGAAATCCACAGAATTATGCTGACATAAGAATGGTGGGAGATCTTAGAACTCTTCTAGATCTCATCGAAACTGGAGAACATCTCACAACTCCTATTAAACTTCAGGATCGTCATTCACTCAACTATAGTTCATCACGTTGAACTAATAGTTGATGAGCTGAATCAAGCTTCATTCGAAGAAAACACTCGTGACATTCCAACACGTTATTGGCACATATCACCGGTCAACTTAGCATCCTACGTAATAGATTGACTGCGTGGAATGTATGAGGAAGAAGACATAGAAATTGACGCTTACCGCAATGGATATCGCGAAATATTCAGCAAGTTAATCTACGTCTTCACAGACTCAGATTTTCCCTTCGACCGTGAGCAACATCAACTCATCAGACAAGTATGCCAAGCAACCCGATCTTTTGGAGGAGACCCTTTAGCTGAAGACTTTCAAGAAGTGAAGACTCAATTCATGGCTTTAATCACCTCAATAGGCAGAAACCACCCCCAGCATGAAATTGTTCGAACTCACACCTGCACTCGAATCGATCCTAACGGACCGGTCACAAGGGCAGTTCGATACATCAGCTATGGGATGGCAATCCTCGACCGACTGGCCACTAATCACTTCAAGAGCTTCAGGATGGAATCCACCACTCCACCAACTCTCATTGCCGATATGATAGAGCAATTCCTGCGATACTTCCCTCCACGCTACAGCTTACCTAGGAACCACAGTGACCACTCTAGCACCACGGACACATCCAGCATCATCTGAAGAAGAAAGGACTAAGTCAAGCTCTCGACTTTAAAAGAGCGCTTCTCGGGAGGCAACCCGTGTTTGTTCTTACATTTCTGCAATTTAACTTTCCAAGAAGTGATGAATTCTCCGACTATCTTTCACACGCGGATCATACAAAGCATGCTTCAGCCTGCAAGAAAGCATCAACACCTGAAGAATCATAGATCCGAAGTGTTCACACTTACGAGACCAATCACAAGAAGACTTGATCAAGAATGCACCAAACAAGACGGAGCCGGCAAATGCACCAAAGGAACACTACAACCACCGGGGAGTACTTCTATACCGTCTCTTTCATTCGTTTTAAATATACCATATCCAATATGCTTATCACTAAGTGTGGGATTCAAACCCAACACATACTGAAAGAATGCGACTTAGATATTTAAAACCCTAAGTGTGGGATTTTACCCCATTCAGAGCTTAGTATAACATCGAGGACGATGTTTCTTTAAGTGTGGGATAGCAGTAGTTGCACTACTGTAAAATGGATAATGGTATATGCTTGATTCTAAAATTGTTGCTCTTTATAAGACCATCCTTCTCCAAAAAGTAAATAAAATTTTCAAAAATGTGTTGAAAATGAAAAATTTTAGACGAAGAATGATTTACTTTGGGAAAAAGGATAAATAAAATACAAATTCTTTTGAAAAATTAGTTTAGTAATCCCATAAAGAGCATCGCATGACTAAGCACACAACAACCTAACTTTCGATTCGTGAGGTATCTTGAGCCATACGAAAAGCATTCACTTTTAATGCTACACTTTTTCGATTCTTGAGTGTGCCGATGTATGCGTTTAGAATCAGAACTTGCACTTGTTATGCATTTCGAATCCGAGCTGGTGATCAAAAAGGAGATCGAATTACATCATTCCTAAACCCATTCGTACACCCATACTCCCAAAGAAAAATAAATACGTTACCCCTACTTTCTCAAAAGCATCCCCCAAACTTTGAAAATTTCAAAGATGAACAAAGAAAAATCGCAAGGAGATGACGTCGAAAAAAAAATCCAAGAAAGAAAAATCCGAAGAAAAAGGAAATCAATAGGAGAAAAAGACTCCTTACGCGAATATCAAAAAGGCGTCAATCCCCCAAAAATTCCAACTTCAACAAAAAAGAAAACCCATCAAAAACCCAACAAAACCCCTCTCATACCACCAACCTTTCACTCCAAAAACCTTACATCCCCTCTCCTTGAATGATTGTGGCTAGATCGACTTCGCACTCACCAAAAAGGTAACGATTTGATTCTCGATCAAGCCTATGACGATAAAAGATACATGACTGGCTGTCTGAGTGATTGATAATATAAGAATAGGAAACCCAAAACACTTTGAGTGATTTGAGTGACCACCTTGAGAGGATCGCCTAGTCATGTATCTAAGATCAAAGATCAAAAGCATGCTCCTAAAGATTACAATCCTTCCTTTTCCAAGAACAAGTATTTTACTTTCCCAAAACCCCCTTAGTAAAAAGTTCTGCCTTAAAATTATTTTATTTTTAACCATGTTGAAAATCGAGTTTGCTTGAGGACAAGCAAAGTTCTAAGTGTGGGATACTTGATATCGCGTAAAAAGTCACGTTTTTACTACCGATATCTCTCTCATTTTGGAACGATTCTTGGCACTTTAACTCAAAAACATTACAAATCAATAGTATTATGCCAAGATGGTCAAAACAAGGTTGCATGATGAAAATCAAGCGAAACGGATGAAAAGCGAAGATTTCACACACGTTTGAAGATTCAAGACATCAAAATGAGATTTCAAGACAAAAGTGCCCATCACCAACATCCACTTGACCCAATATGTTCGTTTTCAAACTATGAAACCAACAGAAGAAGAATCAACAAAAACGGACGATGAACGAAGATTTTACGCACTCCGGAAGATCCAAACGATTCGTACGACACATCTAAAGTTCAGAGACATATTTTTGGGATTTTTTTTCATCAAAAGCTTTGTTTTTGAATTACGAATCCAACGCAAACGGACGCATAACGACGAAAACATGCACGAATCGAGAAACGAAGCAACAGGCAGCGGGCTGGTGCAGGTAGCAGCCAGCCGCCGCCGGCCAGCTACCAGGCCGCCGCCGGCTGCCACCTGGCCGCCGCCGGCTGCCACCCTCCCACATGGATCGCGCTTTTTTGTCCTTTTCGTACCTGGTGCACCACCTTTTCCACCTTTTCGTACCTGGTGCCACCACCTTTTTCATCTTTTCGTACCTGGTGCCACCACCTTTTCCACCTTTTGCTATTGTGTGCTTCCATTTGCTAAAATGCACCAAAACTCTCCTTTAAATAGGAGGCATGAGGCTCATTTGCAAAAACACACCAAGGGCACTAGGATACCAACATACCTATGCACTTTCACACTTTCTTTCTCTAGCTTCTTGCTTTTCTTTCATTCTTTATTTTAAATTAGTATTAGGCTAGTTAAAATAGAAGCAAGGAACGTGCTTGTAGTCCTTGGTGAGGAACGTATTTGTAATCTTCGGTGTACGCTTGGATCAACTCTTATTAATTCAAGTCTATTCCTTCTCGCATATTAATCTCGGTTATTTCTATCCTTATATATCTTGATTAAATATGTATACTTTAATTATGCTAGAGATAGTTTGTGCCATGATTAGCGAGTAGATTACTATTGTGTTTGTTGTGATGTAGTTAGCATATATAATTGTGGGATGACTTTAAATATGTCGTGAAATAATATGACGACCCCTATTCGACTGTTTACTCGGTATAGTGCTGGAAATGCTTTTAAGCTCAGTACATACGTATGGAAGCCGGTAACGACCGAAGATAGTTGTATTATGGATCGACATTATAAAACGGAAACTTTATGAACGGACTTATCTTATGATTTTAAACCTAAAACTTACATTCGCCTTTCGATTATCAACCGTGATTGTAACCTTGTAAAAAGGAGTCGCGAACCTTACTACTTGGTCAATAGTTATCTGTATAAAACTATGGTTTCAATTGTAACGTCATGCGAGCATCATAAAATGCAATGTGATTACGTGGAATTGCCATGAGTATTAAACACTTGTATTCACAATGTACTTATCATGTAAACACCGTGAAGCAATTGAATTCACAATGGAAACATCAGTAAATGATTAAATACATTGTGGACTACCATAGCATTTTCCGACATGGTCTGGGTTTAACTTTATGCAAAAAGCCGTCAGCATTTTAATTACGTTTTAATTAGATTAGTTAGTTTAGATTAGATTAGGTAGGCTATAGGCTAAATAACCATTTACGAAAACCTAGGGATTTGTTAATTGTATTGAGAAAGGCAAGTTTAAAAATCCAATTTAAATCGATACTTTTCCTTGACCTATGAAATATAAAGTAAGGTACGCAAGAAACCTCAACACTTTCCTTTGCTTACCATGCTTAAACTTCATTAATGGGAATTGATCAACTAAGTCCGAACATATTTGCTAGGTTAGTTGTTTGCTAAACTTATAGCCTTTATGGTATTAAGAACGGTTAGACTTGTTGTAGACTTCCTACTCTATTCCTTCGCCTACGAGCAAATGTGCTCAATAACAAGGGCCACTTACTCCCCCACAGGAGAGTGTGGAGAGTTGAGCATTATCTGCCTGATCAGAATCATGACACCGTGGTTCCTCGTGACATATTAGTTGATAACCGACTAATAGGGAATCTATCGGTTATACCATAAACTACAAAGTCTAGTGAACATTCCAAATTTAGTAAACATTTTCCCTACAAGTCATCGTCCCACATTATAAGCTAATGAACTCACAATAAATACTCCTTTTATTATCTGAATTATCATTATATTTTATTCGCTTTATTTAGTTTACTTAATTAACTGAACCAAAAACCCCCAACGCACTCTTTTAAAACATTTACTAGAAAAGAAAGATTGATTGGATCACCTTTGTTTCAATTCAGTTTCTCTTTAAGAACGACTCTAGGTCATACTTACCATCTACTAGCCTTTGGTTCAGTATTAGTAAGTCACACTTAGACCCCGGAAAAACCGATTGCGGTCCGAGCACCGTCTTCATACGACGCTTCGGCACCACATCATCCAGCTTGGAAATTTTTTATTTATGTATATATTGCTTTGATGAAAACGCATATAAAATTTCTATTCGCTAGTTTCAGCCCGAAATTTTCGGTCCGTAAAAGTCAGTTCGCAAGGTCAACTCGCAGGTGGGTTCACAGTTCAGTTTGGCTCGCAAGCCAGTTCAGTTTGTGACTAGGTTCGGCTCGCAAGCCTCGACTCGCAAGTCTCGACTCGCGGTCGGTTCGCAGGTCAACTCGCAGGTCAGTTCGCTTCGCAGTTTGACTTCGCAAGTTCAGTTTTGGTAGGTGAGTTTCGGTTCACAGGGCGAACTGTGAAATGAGATCTCTGTTCGCAGGATGAACTGATCGTATTTCAAACTTTAACAACGCATTTTAAGTCGGTTTTTGGACATAATATCGTTGGGTAAACGTTCTAGCATGTAAATTAAAGTTTTACAATTATTTTAAAAGTGTTTAAATGTTTATTACCTCGAAATAGAAATCGTAAAAGATGAAGATGTAAAGCTCGAGATGGTAATCGTTTCCTGGTGAATCAATGTCGTGATTTGGTTTGTTTTTGATGACGAAATTCGTGGGGTTTGGGGCTGATCTCGGTTCGCCGAATTGAGAGAGAAAGGAGAGGAAGAAAGGTTGGTGGTGGTGGTGTGTGTAAAAAGAAGAAGAAAATGAAGTAAAAAGGGGAAAAGTGGGTGGGTCGGTTTGGGTTGGGTCCGCGGGTCTGGGTCGACCCGTTTGGGTCTCGTGTTCGCGTTATTTCATTTACCCTATCGTTAAATAGCATAATATTTTTAAATGATAGATTTCTAAAAAAAAAATGTTTTCGAATACGTTCTTAAATCGAATATTTTATGAAAATATTTTAGGTGAGTTATAAAATATAACTTTGTTTTGTCTCAGTTTTACGGATATGTTTTGTCATTCAATTTATGTTTCGCACGATACGAACTACTTTGTAAATATTATCGACATAATATTTAATACATAATAACGTTATTTAATAGTTTCGTATTATTAAATAGTTTTGTTCACCAACAGTCGTATTATTTTCTCGCGTTTATTTCCAATTGTTTTGTACGCAATTATAACAATTAAAAAATATGTAATACTACGTGTATTAACTAGTTGTGTTCTGCTAGACTTATCTCTAAAATGTGTTGTGAATTCACTCTTAGTTAGGGAATTAGCCTAGAAATACGTGCAATTACTGTTTATAATTATGTCGGAATTGCAGGGTGTTACATTGTATAACAAAGATAAACTTAATATAACTAACATCGAAGGTTCTTCAGCCAATCTTCCCAATGAATTGTTGCCTTCGGATTTCTGTTTCGGTGCCACATATAAGAAAAATTAATGATGGAATCGACTTTAAAAGTATCCATGATTTTAGAAGGACAGAAAATGGCTTCATTCCGATATTTCCAAAAATCCCACCACAATGCATAGATAACAGTGTAGAGCAGATGATATTCTTTTCTTTTATGCTCCTTTGACTATTCAAGACATGCTCAAGAAGATCATTCGGTTCAAGATGAGTAGGTAATGAAGTGTCTAGCCATTTGCAAATATAATTCCAAACTCTACCTACTAAAGAACAATCTACAAAAGTATGGTGATTTGTTTCGATACCATTACTACATAACGGGCAAATAATAGAATTCGAAATAACACCACGGAACTAGAGATTAAATCGATTATTCAATCAAACCAAAATGTACCCATTTAAAGGAATTCCAATAGGAACATACTCCCTCCGTCATTACAAATGTCCACTTTCATTACAAATCTCCACTAACTATACTTTTCACCAATCAAATATTAAACTCACCCACTAAAGTCTTTTTTGATTGGTTGAATATCAAAGTGGACATTTATAATGGGAAATCCCACAATAGTATTGTGGACATTTCAAATAGGACGGAGGGAGTATATAAAACCAAATACTTACTATAACTATTTGCAATTTTTAGAATACTTTAACAATCAATGGTACCAAAAGCAGTGGAATAATGGAGTATGAACCGTCACTTTTATCTATCTATGGGTATACGATGCGATTTGACAAAAATAAATAAATACACGTTTTCTCCTGAATTAAAATGATTGATTTGACGTATTAGTTTTCTTGCTTTTTGTTGCATAAACTTTACTTTTCAAAGAAGCGGACGGCTCTCATGCCCCATGTTGCGAAACAAGATACTTTTTTAGTGCCTATTTCTTGGAAGTTAAGCTATTGTGTTGAAAAACATAAGATGCGTTCTGTACCCGAATTACTATACTAGCTATATGGACAACGCTCAGTCAGTTGACTCGTTGATCCTGACCGTTCATTTAAATTGACTTTTGATCAGACCATCCGATGGAGATCGATGCAGTTTTAAATTATATAGCTAAAGTTATAGGTTATCTAACCCGGCCCTTTACCCTACTGTAACCGTCTTCCCACGTACTCCACGTCCCTTTTCTTAATTAAAGTTAATTAGTATTTTACTCGGAGTACAAACGATATCTATCGCTTTACCGAAAAAAGCAAGTACAAAAGAAAATTTTACAACTTATCCCATACACAGTTAGTACTCGTGCCTATAATATAAAGTTGCAATTTACAATTCCTTTATATTTTTTACTCATTATGTTTCCTCAAAGGAATCCAATTCGTAATACCATTATTTATTATATTATTCTTGTATTGTTAACATTTTATAGTCTAAGAAGAGCAATTAGGCAACGTAATTCAAAGAGTCCAATGATAAACATATATATCTAGTTCACAATTCACTACAATAAAATTGAGCTATTAGGGCCCATTTTTATTGGGCATTTTTAAAAGGATAAATGACAAAAATCGGCTACGTACTGTCTTCAGTTATTTCAAGTATGTAATTTACCCATTAAATTGTTCATGTATGCAATCAACCGGAAAAAACTGTACTTATTGTTAGTATTTGACTCAAATTTTGTTGCCTATTTTAATAAGAGTTATTTTAAGAATTTAATTTTGAATCAAATTAGAGTTAGGGTTATGTCTTACCTATATATATAGAGGTGTAGGTTACATAATTATGTAGAGAGGAGAGAAAAACTTGTTAGAGAAAACTTGTTATTAAAGTTTTAGAGAAGTTTTTCATTGTGGATTAACCTTGAGGAGGTAAACCACCTAAATCGTTGTGTTGTTTGTTTTTTCCGTTTACGTTTATTATTAGCTATTTAATTTTGTGTGACTTCTTGTTGGAGATCGATCCTAACAAAGTGGTATCAGAGCAAGGTTAGTAGGGAGGAATCACACAACCCGGAGGATGCTAATACGGAGACGGAAAATTCATTTTTCTGATTCGTCACTTTTTGCGTAGCGTTAGAAAAATTGAAGATCTGAGTTCGTCAACCGTTGGATCTTTGTGAAAATTTTACTGTGGGTTTATAACACATAGATCTAAAGTTTGACCGTTGGGATTTGTGATTGGAAGTACAGTTTTGGAGATATTGATTGTCGAATTAGTAGTAGGGTTTTTTCTTCGGTTTAAGCGCAGCTGTAGGGAAACGAACGTTTCAGGTTCGTTAACCGTTGGATCGTCGTGAATTTTAGACAGCAGATTCAAGACACGCATATACAAGTTTTGACTATAGGGATTTATAATCGGAGTTGTTGGAAAAGAGTTATAGGTCTTCGATTTCTTGGACAGATTCGGGGTTTTTTTATAGTTATTATTCAGAGTAATTTTTTGTTGGTTTTTTATTACTCTAAGGTTGATTTGTTGAGATGGCTAGTGATACGTTAAAGTTTTCGATCCCGATATTCGATGGAAAGATGGATTTCATGGTTTGGAAGATGACTATAGAAGATGTGTTGGTTCAACAGGGTATTGATGAAGCTTTGTTAGAGACACGACCGGAAACGATGAAAGAAGATGTTTGGAAGATGATGCAAAAGAAAGCTTTGAGTACAATTAGGTTGGCACTTGCTCCCGAGATCAAATATAGTGTTTTGAAGGAGAAAACGCCAAAAGATATATGTGATAAGCTCACGAGTATTTATGCATCCAAGTCATTGACGAATCGGCTATATATGAAGATGGATTTGTATTCGTTGAAACTCGAAGAAAGAGGTAACTTGCAAAATCATATTAATTCTTTTAATCAGTTGGTGTGTCAGTTGTCTAACGTGGATGAGGTTATGAAGGATGAAGAACAAGCTTTATTGTTAATGTCATCATTACCTAGGTCATACAAACCGTTTGTGCAGACTATGTTAACAGGGAGGACTACTTTGACACTTGAAGATGTGCTTAAAGCGTTACGTGATAATGAAAGAATGACTGGCACTAGTAGTTTCTCGAGTGGGGAGAAAGTATTAGTTACGGAGGATTGTGAAAGAGGGAAATATTTCAACCGGGGTAGTTCAAGAGGGCGTTCAAAGTCTCGAGTGAGAGGAGATCGAGACTTGACTGATGTAGAGTGTTACTACTGCGGGGAGAAAGGTCATATGCAGCTTCGTTGTCCTCAATTTCGTAAAGATTTAAAAAGCGTACGAGATGCTAAAGGAAAGAAGAAGGGCGATGAGGAAACAAATGTTGTGACCAATGTTGATGATGAGTTTATGTTGGCAGAAACTTCAAGCGGTGGAATCTTGAAAGATGAAAAACCAAAGTGGGTGTTAGACTCTGCGACTTCGGTACATATTTGCAACGACCGAGCTATGTTTGAGACATTAAACGGTAAGGGACAATTCGGTGAGATCTGTAACATCCTCAAATTGGGCCTAGGAGAAACAGGTATTTTCTTTAGCTTTTATAAGTAGTATATATTATTATATGTGTTTGATTGTAAATTTAATAGGAAAATAAGTTTCAGGTAATGTTGTGACTAATGAAATATTGTTTACTTTAAATAAATTTAGATGAAGGTAAAATAAAATAATTTTCTCGCATTTGAAATTTAGGTTCCAGACTATAGAGTTAGAACGGGTATTATAATTACACTGTGATATAAAAATTGGGTTTGGATTTAACCCGACCTTTATCTTCTTCCTGTGATTTTCTTTCTTACAAACTTTGAAGTGTCATATGAAATGAAGTCCAAATCAAGCTAGAAATCTCTTAACTATCAATAAACTATGATTTGGGGAACTTATATCAGAGTATATCATCTTCTTCTTCTTCTATAATTGTAAGTATTTGAAGTGTTCATTTGATATATATATATATATATATATATATAGTTTGATTGAAGGATATTAGGTTAATGAATGAAATGGTAGAAAATTAGTGATTGAAGTTGTTAATTATATTGATATGATGTTACTTGAAGTTATTTGAGCCTTTGATAGATTTTAAATTCGAATTTGATGTCATTTTGGTGATGAATTGAGTTTTGGTTCGAGCTGGGCAATAGCCGGTCTGTTCTTGAGCTGAAGAACAGCTCAACGAGATCCCCAAACCCTAGCTAGGATCGCGTTCACTAGTTATAAATGATTTAGGACGGATTTTACTCTTGGGAACACGATCCCAAGCATTTACCTGGATCGCGTTGCCAAGTGAAAATCAATCACAGAAAGTTTTCAAAGGACGAACGCGATCCAGCCTCTTGTTCATGATCGCGTTGCTCAGTGTAATTCGGTAACAGAAACTTTTCTTAAGGGGAACGCGATCACAAGCATTAACCCGGATCGTATTTGTCTGTTGTATTTTGATGATTAAGTTAAACTGTGAACTTAAATATATACCATATACATATGTATTATATGGTTACTTATGTGTAAGATTTATCAATATTGTAAATACTATTTTGTTAATGACAAGTTACTAATTTGTTATTATGTGATATTTCAGATAAAAACAAAGACTCAGTGATAAGAAACTGAGTGTTGCAACTGCTGAGGTATCGGTGAGTGGACTAATTCTCACAATTTGATTTTGGTGTTAACAGTTAGTTACATCAATTTTAAGTTTATATTATTGATTGCTTTATTGATGATTTAATAATAGATTGATTGATTGAATTTATTAATTGATGGATTACTTGATTGCTAGTGATTAATTCCATAATAGTTTGGAATGATAGAGGTCAATTATATTGGGTTTAGTTGCTATAGGTTAATCTTTATGGACCGGATGCAAATTCATTGTGAATTAGTCCATAATGATTAAAGATAGCAATAAACTATCGGTAAAATCTCTGTATTGGCCTGCAGTTGAATATTAAGTGTTCTTGGAGGATCACCGCGGACTGAGGATACCTCAAGAACCACCGATCCTCTATTTGATTGTTTTTTGAAGTTAATTGTTGTGAATTGATTGTTATGCTAAGTTAGATTGTAAGACTTAGTTTATTCACTTAGCTTCGTGCTAATCCCCCATAATACTTTTGCAGGTTAACTTTTGGGATATTTGGGCAAGTAGTGATCGTTTGAAGAAATGTTTGACGGCTGAAACTCTGATCATTTTGCGGATTAAAATATTTTAGAAGTAATACCCAAATAGAAAAATTGTTTTGTAACTATATATGTTTAAGTTGTAATAGTATAATACTTAGTAATGGTTTAAAGTTTATATAAATGCTTTAAACTTTATTGAATGGGATAACGCTTCCGAAATAAACAAAAAATATATGTGTTGAAATCTTGGGGTGTTATAAGTTGGTATCAGAGCGTGGTTTAGGTGAATTGAACATTTTAAAGTGTTCAATCCTAAACTTAGTTATGTGGGTCAAACATTTCTTGTGATGGGGAATTAGTCATGATAGGATATTCGGTTAGTTGCCAGTACTAACAATTAATGAATGTTGAGATGTGATGTCATTTCAGATATGGCGGATAATGAGCTACCTTCCCATACTCTTAACAATACTTCGCAAACAAATGCACCACCAGAGAATCATGGTCATAGTGGTACATCTAATTTAGCTGGTGGGGAAACTGAAACTGATCATGAGTATATTATGAGATTGGAGAATCGGGTGTTGGAACTTCAGAGAGAGCAAGCTGGGTCTTCTCAAAAACCTATTTATACTCACCCGTCGATTGAGACTAATGTTCCTCCTATCGTATCTTCTACACGGATTCCGGTATCTATACTTTTTGCTTCACAGCAGCACCAACAGGGTTATACTTATCAGATTTCGGGTCCTTTTTCTTCGTCTGGTTTCTCTGGTTATCAAATACCTTTTGTTTCATCATTTCATCCGTTGAGGAAAGGTTGTTCCCTTAAAACCTTTATGTCTTGTAATCCTTCCGTATATTCTGGAAGTAATGATCCTACAGTTACTTTAGACTGGTTACGTGATGTTGAGAGAAAATTGAATGTATGTCATTGTGAGGAGGAGGACAAAGTACCTTATGCGATACAATTGTTAAAAGGTCAAGCTATGTCATGGTGGGATTCGATTACGGCACCATTATCTCCACAACAGTTGAGTGTTATTAGATGGCCGGATTTTCAAGCCAAGGTTTGTAAGCAATTCTGTTCCGAGTATAATCTTTCCCGTATTAGACAAGAATTTCTTGACTTACAAAAGACTGATCAGATGACAATTGATGAGTTAATTAAGCAGTTTTCTGATAAATTGCGATTTGTACAACAGTGGGTTCCAACTGATCGGACTAAGATTGATCATTTTATGAAAACTTTATCCCCTGATTATCGTACCTCAGTTAGGTTAGCAGGTTCACTTACTCAAGCTTATGATTTAGCTTGTTTCGGTTGATGGTGATATTTTAGCTAAAAGAGTATTGAATAAAGAGAAGTATTCACAAAGAAATAAAGCAGATTCTTCTGTTAAGCAGAAAGGGCAAGGTAGTCAACAAAATAGGAGATTGAATTCTGGTATTCCGACGGATAGTAATTATTGTAATAGATGTCGAGCTAGGCATAATGGTCCTTGTACTCCTTAGACATCTAGGTGTGTTAAGTGTGGAATTTTTGGACATGCTGCAAAAGATTGTACTTATCCTAATAGTGTGTGTTGGAATTGCCATAAAGAGGGTCATCGTGCAGGGGATTGTCCAGAGGCGAAAAGACAGAGTATGGGTGTGGGTAAAGGTTCGTCATCCTCTGGTCAAAAGAGGAAGAATCCACCAGTAGCTGCTAGTCGAGCTTTTCAAATGACAGTTGATGAAGCTGTCATCACTGAAGATGTTATTACGGGTACTTTTCTCATTATTTCTGTACCAGCTCGTGTATTGTTTGATTCTGGTGCCAACTGTTCATTTATATTTGCGAAATTTTGTGATAGACTGAAATTGATTCCCTCTTTGATTGTTAAACCTTTAGAAGTTGAGATTGCCGATGGTAAATTAGTTCATGTTACCACCTCGGTAGCTGGGGCTAGTATACTTATTGAGGGTCATAACTTTCTAGTTTCCTTTTTGTTAATGCCAATTCCTAGTTTCGATGTAGTTATTGGTATGGATTGGTTAAGTTTGAATAAAGCCAATATTGATTGTTACAAAAAGATTATAAGAATTCCGATTTCTAACGGGTCATACATCATGGCTCGAGGAGAACGTGAAAGGGGTAGTTTACCGTTGATTTCGTTGTTGAAAGCTAGGAAATCTCTATCTAAGGGATGTGATTCTTATTTGGCCTATGTGATAGATAGCCAGTTAGAAAAGAAAACTATGTCTGATATTCCGGTGGTTTCTAATTACCCAAAAAATTTTCCTGATGAATTACCTGGGTTGCCTCCTGTAAGGGAAGTTGAATATCAAATAGATTTAATTCCTGGTTCGACTCATGTAGCTAAGTCTCCTTATAGATTAGCTCCTTCTGAAATCCGTGAGATGATGGGTCAAATTCAGGAACTGTTAGATAAAGGGTTTATAAGACCTAGTTCTTCCCCGTGGGGTGCTCCGGTTTTGTTTGTTAAGAAAAAGGATGGTACTCTTCGAATGTGTATTGATTATAGAGAGCTTAATAAGAGAACAGTGAAAAATAAATACCCGTTACCCAGAATCGATGAGTTATTTGATCAGGTGCAGGGATCATCATATTTTTCTAAGATTGACTTGAGATCCGGTTATCATCAGGTGCGAGTTCGTGAAGAAGATGTTTCTAAAACTGCTTTTCGTACCCGGTACGGTCACTATAAATTTTTAGTTATGCCTTTCGGATTGACTAATGCTCCTGCTATTTTTATGGACTTAATGAATCGAATATGTCGACCTTTTCTAGACAAGTTTGTGATTGTATTTATTGACGATATTTTGATTTATTCTAAGTCTGAGTCTGAACATGAACATCATTTAAGATTGATTCTTGAGATTTTTAAAAGAGAACATCTTTATGCTAAATTTTCTAAGTGTGAATTTTGGCTTCGTGAGGTACAATTTCTTGGTCATATTATTTGCAAGGATGGTGTTAAAGTAGATCTTTCTAAAGTAGAAGCAGTTATGAATTGGAATGCTCCTAAGTCTCCGTCTGAGATTAAAAGTTTTCTTGGTTTAGCGGGTTATTATCGTAAATTTATTAAAGACTTTTCCAAAATTGCTGGCCCGTTAACTAAGTTAACTAGGAAAGATATTAAATTTGAGTGGGGTGATCAACAAGAGTTATCTTTCCAAACTCTTAAACAGTTGTTGTGTCAGGCTCCAGTATTAGCCCTACCTGACGGTTCTGATGATTTTGTGGTTTATTGTGATGCTTCTCGTGCTGGGTTGGGCGCAGTTTTAATGCAACGTGATCGGGTTATTGCTTATGCTTCTCGCCAACTTAAAATACATGAGAGAAATTAATCTACTCACGATTTAGAGCTTGCAGCTGTGGTGTTTGCGTTGAAAATTTGGAGACATTATCTATATGGTACTAAATGTATTGTATGTACAGATCATAAAAGTCTCCAGTATATGTTTTCTCAAAAAGAACTTAATATGAGACAGCGTCGATGGTTAGAGTTAATTAAAGATTATGATTGTGAAATCCGTTACCATCCGGGTAAAGCAAATGTGGTTGCCGATGCTCTAAGCCGAAAAGTACCTCTCGATCGAAATTACTTCATGCGTTTGGAAATTTCTTGTGATTTGATTTCTCAATTGAAAGTGGCGCAGTCAGAGGGTTTGTTGGATCATAATTTAAAATCTGAGATTTTATTGAAACGAAGGAATTTATTGGTTGATGATTCTCGTGGATTAAAAACTTTTCAGTCTCGAGTGTGGGTTCCGTTGATTGGGGGACTTTGTGATTTGATTTTGACTGAGGCACACAAATCTAGATTATCTGTTCATCCCGGTAGCACAAAGATGTATAACGATTTGAAATAATTGTATTGGTGGCCGACAATGAAATTGGATGTTGCTCGAATTGTTGAAACATGTCACATATGCTCTCAAGTAAAAGCTGAACATCAGAAACCGTATGGTTCTTTAAAACAGCTTGAGATACCAGAGTGGAAATGGGAACATATTACCATGGATTTTGTCACCAAACTTCCTAGAACGCAGAAAGTTAATGATATGATTTGGGTGATCGTTGACAGACTGACGAAAAGTGCTCATTTCTTAGCCACTAGTGAGACAGCATCGTTGACTAGACTTGATCAATTGTATATTCATGAGATTGTTTCGAGGCATGGGATTCCATTATCGATTGTGTCAGATAGGGATTCCAGGTTTGTTTCTGGGTTTTGGCAAAGTTTGCAGCGGGAGTTGGGTACCAGAATTAATCTCAGTACAGCGTATCATCCTCAGACTGACGGTCAATCAGAACGTACCATTCAAACTCTCGAGGATATGTTGCGGGCATGTGTATTGGAGTATGGCGGTTCTTGGAATTTTCACTTGCCATTAATAGAATTTGCATATAATAATTCATATCATTCCAGTATTGGTATGCCACCTTATGAGATGTTGTATGGACGCCATTGTCGAACACCGACGTGTTGGTTAGAAGCGGGAGAAAAACAGTTTGCGGGCCCTGATATCGTCCAGATGACTGCTGATAAGGTTACCATTGCTCGTGAGAAGTTAAAAGCAGCTCGAGACAGACAAAAACAATATGCTGATCCACGTAGACGACCAGTTTCTTTTTCTGTTGGTGAACTTGTTTATTTGAAAGTTTCTCCATGGAAGGGTGTTATTAGATTTGGTAAACGTGGGAAGTTAGCTCCCCGATATATTGGTCCATTTAAGATCCGACAAGTAATTAATGACCAATCGGTTTCTTTAGATCTTCCACCTGAATTAGCTGGTATTCACGATACGTTTAATGTTTGTTATTTAAGAAAATGTAATGTGGAGGATCAATCCCAAATCCTTCCTTTGCAAGATCTTCGTGTTGATTGAAGTAAGAAATTGGTGGAAGAACCTGTCGAGCTTTTAGATAGAAAGGTTACTATATTAAGAAAGAAAGAAATTCCTATGGTATTAGTTAAGTGGAAACATAGTTTGGGTGCGGATCTCACTTGGGAAACGGAGGAAAGTATGCGGGCTAGATACCCTAGTTTGTTTGCTTCTAGTTAGATTTCGGGGACGAAATCTTCTTAAGGAGGGGTGATTTGTAACATCCTCAAATCGGGCCTAGGAGAAACAGGTATTTTCTTTAGCTTTTATAAGTAGTATATATTATTATATGTGTTTGATTGTAAATTTAATAGGAAAATAAGTTTCAGGTAATGTTGTGACTAATGAAATATTGTTTACTTTAAATAAATTTAGATGACGGTAAAATAAAATAATTTTCTCGCATTTGAAATTTAGGTTCCAGACTATAGAGTTAGAATGGGTATTATAATTACACTGTGATATAAAAATTGGGTTTGGATTTAACCCGACCTTCATCTTCTTCCTGTGATTTTCTTTCTTACAAACTTTGAAGTGTCATATGAAATGAAGTCCAAATCAAGCTAGAAATCTCTTAACTATCAATAAACTGTGATTTGGGGAACTTATATCAGAGTATATCATCTTCTTCTTCTTCTATAATTGTAAGTATTTGAAGTGTTCATTTGATATATATATATATATATATATATATATATATAGTTTGATTGAAGGATATTAGGTTAATGAATGAAATGGTAGAAAATTAGTGATTGAAGCTGTTAATTATATTGATATGATGTTACTTGAAGTTATTTGAGCCTTTGATAGCTTTTAAATTCGAATTTGATGTCATTTTGGTGATGAATTGAGTTTTGGTTCGAGCTGGGCAATAGCCGGTCTGTTCTTGAGCTGAAGAACAGCTCAACGCGATCCCCAAACCCTAGCTAGGATCGCGTTCACTAGTTATAAATGATTTAGGATGGATTTTACTCTTGGGAACGCGATCCCAAGCATTTACCTAGATCGCGTTGCCAAGTGCAAATCAATCACAGAAAGTTTTCAAAGGACGAACGCGATCCAACCTCTTGTTCATGATCGCGTTGCTCAGTGTAATTCGGTAACAGAAACTTTTCTTAAGGGGAACGCGATCCCAAGCATTTACCCGGATCGCGTTTGTCTGTTGTATTTTGATGATTAAGTTAAACTGTGAACTTAAATATATACCATATACATATGTATTATATGGTTACTTATGTGTAAGATTTATCAATATTGTAAATACTATTTTGTTAATGACAAGTTACTAATTTGTTATTATGTGATATTTCAGATAAAAACAAAGACTCAGCGATAAGAAACTGAGTGTTGCAACTGCTGAGGTATCGGTGAGTGGACTAATTCTCACAATTTGATTTTGGTGTTAACCAGTTAGTTACATCAATTTTAAGTTTATATTATTGATTGCTTTATTGATGATTTAATAATAGATTGATTGATTGAATTTATTAATTGATGGATTACTTGATTGCTAGTGATTAATTCCATGATAGTTTGGAATGATATAGGTCAATTATATTGGGTTTAGTTGCTATAGGTTAATCTTTATGGACCGGATGAACATTCATTGTGAATTAGTCCATAATGATTAAAGATAGCAATAAACTATCGGTAAAATCTCTGTATTGGCCTGCAGTTGATTATTAAGTGTTCTTGGAGGATCACCGCGGACTGAGGATACCTCAAGAACCACCGATCCTCTATTTGATTGTTTCTTGAAGTTAATTGTTGTGAATTGATTGTTATGCTAAGTTAGATTGTAAGACTTAGTTTATTCACTTAGCTTCGTGCTAATCCCCCACAATACTTTTGCAGGTTAACTTTTGGGATATTTGGGCAAGTAGTGATCGTTTGAAGAAATGTTTGACGGCTGAAACTCTGATCATTTTGCGGATTAAAATGTTTTAGAAGTAATACCCAAATAGAAAAACTGTTTTGTAACTATATATGTTTAAGTTGTAATAGTATAATACTTA
This sequence comes from Pseudognaphalium luteoalbum, assembly GCA_963422505.1. Lineage (NCBI taxonomy): Eukaryota > Viridiplantae > Streptophyta > Magnoliopsida > Asterales > Asteraceae > Pseudognaphalium > Pseudognaphalium luteoalbum. Next base: position 63,262,451 of record OY730195.1, read on the forward strand.
GTAATGGTTTAAAGTTTATATAAATGCTTTAAACTTTATTGAATGGGATAACACTTCCGAAATAAAATAAAAAATATGTGTTGAAATCTCGGGGTGTTATAAGATCAAAGTTGGTAACCAAGATAAAATGAAGGTTGAAGGTGTTGGACGTGTACGCTTCAAGCTTCATGATGGTAGTTTTAGAACCGCTTTGAACGTGAAGTATATTCCGGGTGCGACAACGAATATACTTTCACTAGGAGTTTTGACATCTCGTGGGTACCGTTATGTTGGAAGAAAAGATACTTGCAAAGTTTACAAGGGAGATCGACTAGTTCTTCGTGGGAGAAAAAATTCGAAGAATCTATGCTACTTGGAAGATAAATCTTTGCAAGGGAGGACTTATTGCAAAAGCAATAAAGAGAAGACCGAAAAGAGAGTACATTTCTCGGATAAATGTGAAATTTTAGGGAATTCGAGTCAAGGGAGGATATGTTAGTATTTGACTCAAATTTTGTTGCCTATTTTAATAGTAGTTGTTTTAAGAATTTGATTTTGAATCAAATTAGAGTTAGGATTATGTCTTACCTATATATATAGAGGTGTAGGTTACATAATTATTTAGAGAGGAGAGAAAAACTTGTGAGAGAAAACTTGTTATTAAAGTTTTAGAGAAGTTTTTCGTTGCGGATTAACCTTGAGGAGGTGAACCACCTAAATCGTTGTGTTGTTTGTTTTTTCCATATACATTTATTATTAGCTATTTAATCTTGTGTGGCTTCTTGTTGGAGATCGATCCTAACACTTATGTGAGTAACATGGTAACCTGCTACCTGTTGATCCGGTAAACATGATTATTTGACATTTTTATTTCAAAATTAATGCTTACGTGGAATCTTTGGAGCAACATGGATGACACGTCAATATATATTTTAAACTGATTTTATAATTCAAAATTTTATTTTTCCCGTCATATCAGTTACAATAAGGGTAAAATGGTCACTTCCTTTTATATATTCTTTTTTACATTTTGTTTTGAGAAAAAAATATTAAGTACTCTGTCTTTCACAGGCTTGGCCACCCATCCAACATCGCCAAATTTTGAAATTTATCAACCTTTTAACATACAAACTACATAAATCCCATAAAATATAATGAAAATCAACTTTAATTAATTAAGTGATAACTCAAAGTCAAATTCAATCTTGTCAATCTAGTTTTGAGATCAGATTGGGTTAAGAATTAAAATTCAAAATTTTATTTCTTTCAATTTAATCTGTAGATATATGGAGGACGTTGATATACGATGAAGCTTAAGCAGTTTCAACTTTCAAACACCCTTTACTAGTTAAGAAATCTGCCACCATCACTAACCCGCGATCATCAACCACCACCATCGATCGGAAATTAGCCTACCACCATTCGCCAGAAATCAGCCAAAACACCACCATCGGGCCACCGTTCTAACGGAATCGAGGGGTGGCTACTGTCGGATCCGGTGCTACGCTGTCATTGGGAGTTGGGACTGTAAAAAATGGGCCGGAGTTTTCTTGTATCGGTGTCGGGGATGACAAGACTGTTTGACCGTCAGATTTTTCGCGATGATAGATGTTAATATCATAATAAGTGTAAAGTGGTCCTTGAAGAAAGCTACGGCAGTGTTGGTATCAAAGAACGCGACCACAGCGATGGTATCGAAGATACGGAGGACTTCCAATGGTGGAGCTGGTGGTGACGGCGATGGCACATAGATCCAGCACATCTAGTGGCAACAACCACTAATCGAACAGCTAGCAACGTGTTCTTTATTTCCGGATGGACCATTACAAATTTACAATTTATTTGAATTATCATCACATAATCAATAAAAAATCATTTCCTTGAACAAAATGTATGAGAATCAGTGATCACTAGGTGAAGCTCAAAATTACGGATATCAAAATCAAAGAATTTTTATTAAAAAAATGCTAACTTTATGTGAAAAGTATGTAAGTATATATGTGTATCTATAGGTTTTAAAATTTTTATTTATTTTAAATATAAAAAATATATTTTGGTATGCCACCTGTATATATATGAGGTGGCGAAACTATTGTTGTGGTAGCTAACGTGTATGCCTAATCAGCTTTGGAAAACTTCAAAAGGTAATAATGCACTTTTCAAAGATTCTAACATCAAATTTTCATGTTGATTGCATACATGAGCAATTTAATAGGTAGGTTGCATACTTTGAGTAACCGGTGGCAGTACGTAGCCGATCTTTGTCATTTATCCTTTTTAAATAGGCATCCTAAAAGACATCTAATAGGATGCTTTAGTTTTTTCCGACCAATTGTAAGAGTATCGAATTGGACATGTTATATTTTAGTCCTATTACATTGAGTTTATAGGACGCTTATTCATTGACGTCTCATTATAGTCGAGATTAATAGGACATTTTATATGTGAGTAGCAGAGAAATAAAGGACACTTATTAGTTGAGTCTTATTACATTAACTCTCACAGGATACCTTGTATTTTAGTCTTATTACATTGAGTTTATAGGACGCTTATTAATTGATGTCTCATTATAGTCGAGATTAATAGGACACTTCATATGTGAGTCGTTGAGAAATAAATGACACTTGATGGGTGAGTCTTAATACATTAACTCTTACAGGACCCTTATCCATTAAGGTCCTTGATGTATCGCAAAAAGTCACGTTTTTACGTACATTATTTGTCTCATATTTATCTCACTTTCTCTCTAACATAGTTTCTCCCTCTAAGTTTAATTTTCTTTGATTTTCTCTCTCTAGTTTCTCTCTCTAGAGAACTAGAGAGATGTAGGCAACGGTTCGAGTGGGGAAGATAGATGCGGCTTGAGAATTTTATTGTAATGAAGTTTTCTAAGATTCTGGCTTGTACTACTCAATGTTACTATGCTTAAATACTGGTTATTGGTTATTTCTTTACTTACAGTTATTATGTCTTGTCTACATGGTATCTTTGTTTGTATTGTGAATATTGCCATGCTATTTACGTAGTTTGATAATGTGATTGTTAAAATGTAGATATTAGAGCTAGGGATGATGTTTAATTCATATTTAATATATAATGATTGGTGATTGTATTACTGTGTATCTAGTTAAGTTTTACATGAATATAAACTTAATCAAGTTTCCACCTTTTTCAATCTTTCACGTGACTATTACCCTTAGGATAAGACTTGATCAACCCTAATACTACATAGATATAGTTATCTTATATTACAGTACGAAGCTATGAATATTCCTTAAAACGGCACAATACTTCCTGTAGCGTGGGAAACACCTCATGTGGAGTACAAATATGTAACACCCCCAAATTCACTGTTTGGCGGAAGCATAATTTGAGTGTTACTAATCAATAATCAAAGCACACAGATGTATAGCAAACGACTCAATATGCATCGTTTTAACAAAATATATTAATATTAAAACTAATACAATTGTTGAAACTGTACATAGCTCGTGTTCGATTAAATAAGAGATTCCAATACATAAATACTTGTACAAAATATACTAATGCAAGAAAATCTCTATCGTCTGCATGCTGACTCGAGCTATGGTAATCCTGAGGGTAGTCCGAATATATTGTTGAGTACTTGTGATACATGCTAAAATGGGTCAGCTAACGCTGGTGAGCTCACAGGTTTGTATATAAAATAATATGGTGTGAACCGCAAGATTTAAGTACTGATTTGCATCCAGCAAATGAGGATATAATGTATACAACCATGAGCACATAGTCTGAGCTTAACTCGAGGGGTCAGGATCACAATCAGTGCCTGAGCGAGGTGCCTCAACGAGTGCCTAATCAACACTCATCTGAACAAATATTAGTACGTCTGTTTACCCAGTTAGTGCTTGCTAACCCGGATGAGGAGGGTCAAACTTATATGGTACCATATACTAATATTCACGCTACAACGTATTACCAAACTATGCTGATGGAGGACTTTGAAATGATTAGTTTTGTGTAAAACTCATGTAGTATATGAAAAGTTTGTACTTGCGTTCACATGTTAAAAACGAGCAATGGATCACACCCCTGAATAAAAACAGTAAAAGAGGGGCCATGAGACTCACCTGAGTCTTGAAGCGTTTAATCAATACACGTGAGTTGATTAGCCGATTAGAGATTGTCCGAAGACTCGTAACCTGAGGGTGTCCATGACACGCGATGGTTATAAACATGATTGGGTATCTCAAAAGATCACCCTTGAAGTTGTTCGTCCAACTAGAATGTCTAAATTACTACGATTTGGTTGATTTGTTTAAGTATTTGAAAATGGGTACGGCCCGTTGGTGATTGGTTGTAATAATAATCTCATTATTATTATTATGATTTCAAAGTGTTCATGTTCAAAAACGTATCCCGATGTGTTTAAGAAGTCGTATCATATAAGTGTTTGAAATTACATAAGTTTGACACTTAGTAAAAATCCATATTTTCAAGGTTCTGATTTGTGCGGCACTGGGTGCGACACTGGATGCGACACCAAGTGCGACATAGGCTATTGTGTTGCAGGGCAGGACTGCGACATAGGTCTTTGTGTCGCTATGTGCGACTCCGCAATTTAATCCGACATAAGGTATTGTGTCGCTATGTGCGATGGAAGTGAGTTCTGCGACATAGTGTTTTGTGTCGCTATATGCGACACCCGGAAGTATTGCGACATAGACATTTGTGTTGCTATATGCGACATAAGTAATGGTTTTGCGACATAAGGGCTTGTGTCCCAACGATTTTTAAAGTGATTGCCAAAAGTGAGATGTGAAACGAGTGTCCCTGTCGGAGATAATCGAGGTTGGAACACCATGTCGAGAAACAATTTCTTTGATGTAGATTTGTGAGAGGCGTTCCATTTTATCGGTTTCCTTGATCGCCAGGAAATGAGGAGATTTGGTGAGACGATCGACGATCACCCAAACGGTATCGCAACCGCTCGTTGATTTTGGTAGTTTGGTTATGAAATCCATGGTGATTTGTTCCCATTTCCATTCGCGTATGTTGGGTTGTTGAAGTAAACCAGAAGGTTTTTGATGTTCAGTTTTGACTTTTGAGCAAGTAAGACACTTGCTGACGTATGTGGCGATTTCGGCTTTCATGTTCGGCCACCAATAGAACTCTTTGATGCTGTGATACATTTTGTCGGATCCCGGATGAATTGAATATTTAGACTTGTGAGCTTCATCTATCACCAAGTCTCACAGGTTCCCAAAACTAGGCAACCAGATTCGGTTTGAGAAGTACCTAACGCCATTAGGTTTGATTTCGAATTGTTTATCAATGCCTCATAAGGCTTCGCTTTTGATGTTTTCAGGTTTCAAAGCTTCGAGTTGAGCGGTGTGAATCTGAATGGCGAGATCATTATGAATGGTCATACTGAGGGCTCGGACTCGAAGTGATTTGGGCATCGGCAACAACATTTGCCTTGCCTGGGTGGTATTTGATTTTGCAGTCATAATCGGTGAGCAACTCGACCCAACGACGTTGTCGCATATTAAGATCCTTTTAGTCGAAGATGTGTTGGAGACTTTTGTGATCGGTGAATACGGTACTTCGGGTACCATAGAGGTAGTGTCTCTAGATTTTGAGGGCGAACACCACGGCCCCTAGCTCGAGGTCGTGAGTCGTGTAGTTCTTCTCATGAACTTTGAGTTGTCGGGAAGCGTAAGCAATGACCTTGTCTCGTTGCATCAACACGCAACCGAGACCTTGGTGGGAAGCATCGTAGTATACCACGAAGTCGTCGGTGCCTTCGGGTAAAGATAGAATAGGAGCACTGCAAAACTTGAGTTTTAATAGCTGAAATGCTGACTCTTGCTTATCAGTCCAATTGAACTTCTTTTCCTTTTGAGTCAGTGTCGTGAGTGGTTGGGCTATTTTGGAGAAATTTTTGATGAACCGGTGATAATACCCCTCCAATCCCAAGAATTGGCGTACCTTGGTCAGAGTAGTTGGCGATTGCCAGTCTTTGATAGCCTTGATTTTTGATGGATCGACATGGATTCCTTGACTATCGATGACATGTCCAAGGAATTGAACGGTTTGCATCCAGAACTCACGCTTAGAGAATTTGGCGTAAAGCTCTTCATGCTTAAGTAGTTCTAGGATGGTTATGAGGTGTTGCGCATGTTCCTGTTCGTTGCGCGAGTAAATGAGAATGTCGTCAATGAAGACAATGACAAACTTGTCGAGATATGGCTTGCACACCCGGTTCATAAGATCCATGAATACGGCTGGTGCGTTGGTTAGACCAAATGGCATCACTTGAAATTCGTAATGCCCATACCGGGTTCTGAAAGTAGTTTTCAGAATATCGGAGTCGCGAACACGTAGTTGGTGATAACCTGACTGAAGATCGATCTTTGAATAAAAACTCAACCCTTGTAGTTGGTCAAATAGGTCATCAATACGAGGAAGTGGATATCGATTCTTGACGGTCAACTTGTTCAACTCTCGGTAGTCGATACACATTCTGAATGAACAGTCTTTCTTTTTCACAAATAAGACCGGAGCTCCCCAAGGTGAAGAACTAGGCCTAATGAATCCTCTTTCCAGGAGTTCTTGTAATTGGTTGGACAACTCCCGAAGTTCGGATGGGGCTAAGCGGTATGGTGCTCGGGCCACATGTGCGGCACTCGGCACGAGGTCGATTGAGAACTCAACCTGTCTTGGTGGTGGTAGACCAGGTAGTTCTTCGGGAAATACTTCTGGAAAGTCTCGAACGATGGGCACATCCTCAAGTCGCTTCTCCTCCAACTTTTTCTCCATGATATGTGCGAGGATTGCCGGATACCCTTTTCTCAGAAATTTTCGGGTTTTCAGGCAAGAGATGATATTTAGTCTCGTCCCATCGGTCTCCCCCTGTATCATAGGTTCTACCGATGGCGAGAGGGATGCGGACGACTTTGTCGTAACAAACAATTTCGGCTCGGTGTTTGGACAGCCAGTCCATTCCAACGATGACGTCAAAACTTCCGATTTCAACAGGCATAAGATCGATCGAGAAGATCTCGTCGGCTAGGTTTAAGGTGCAATTAGGTATCACACTATCGGTTTCTATGAGTTTACCATTTGCAAGTTTTACGGTGTACTTAACATCTAAAGCAATAGGTGTGATGTCAAGTAGGTGGCAAAACTCATCAAAGATAAAGCTTCTATCGGCACCAGTATCAAATAGAACAGAAGCAGTTAAGTTATTGAGGAGGAACATACCCGTGACCACATTTGGGTCTTGACGGGCGTCCCCAGAGTTGAGTACGAAGGCTCTACCTTTAGCATTGTTGTTGTTGTTATTGTTGTTGCCCTTGTTCTTCAGTTTCGGGCACTCATTCCTAAAGTGCCCGGGATTTCTGCATTCAAAGCAGGCCCAGGGTGGTTTGGTGTTGCGGCTGGAGTTGTTGTTCGTATTGTTGTTGTCGGTGGGGGATCTACAGTTCTTGGTGAGGCGGCCGTACCTCTTGCAGTTGTTGCAATAGAGGCCACAAGGACCTTCATGGTGGCAGTTGCATTTGGTATAGTAGGGCTTGTTCCCGGTGTAACCCCGTCTGGTTTCGGTGGTTGAGTTGTAGGGTTTGATGGTGTCGGATTTCTTGTTTTGGTAGTTGTTTTGGTTGGCGGACCACTTTCTTTTGGGGTGGTTGGAGGAAGAAGTGGGTGGTTCAGGGTCTTCGTTCATGGCCAGGAGTTCATGGGCGAGCCGGACGACACCATGAAGAGTGGGTTGGTTTGATGATGCGACGTTTCCTCGGACAGGTTCCGGAAGGCCGCGGATATATTTCTTGATTTTCTCGGGCTCGGTACTCACCATAGCTGGGCGAAGAATGGCAAGTTGTTGGAATCTTGTGGTATATCCAACAATATTAGTCCCCTGCACTTTCAAGTGCCAGAACTCCTTATCCAGCTTATGGAGTTGTTCACTAGGGCAGTACTCATCGGTGAGCATTTTCTTCAAGTCCTCCCAAGGGAGTAGGTAGGTTGTGTCAATACCCACGGACTGGGCGTAAGAACTCCACCATGAGAGGGCACCGTCTTAGAGGGTGCAGGTGGAGTATTTGACTTTGTCCTCTTCCGCACATTTGCTGATGTGGAAGACGGATTCCATTTTCTTGAATCATCTGATCAGTCCGATGGCTCCTTCGGTTCCCTTGAAGCTCAAGGGTTTGCAGTTCTGGAAGTCCTTGTACGAGCAGGGTTTGGATTGAGACCCGTTGGCAGCTGTATCTTCGCTGCCCGAACTGGGATGTCGGGTAGCCATAGCTTGGACCACGCTTTGGGCGATGAGTTAGGCGATTTCTGTTTCGCTAAAGGCGAATCGCTTCGGTGGTATCTTGCTGAACAAGATCAAGAAAAAGACAAATGAGATACTTGTCTGAAATTATGATATATCACAGGTGTATATGATGAAATATACGATGATAGTACGAAGTGATAATTATATTTTATTTAGCTAACCGAGTTGGATACATGGTACGGGTTTTCAAAAGATTACATAATTTAGGAAGTACAAAAGGTACCGGGAATTGTTACATCCGGTTCGTATTGCAAGAGTCCTACATAGATAGATATAGATTACAAGATGACGGTCACACTAGTCCTAACGTAAGTTTATTCTTTCCATTAGTGTGACAAGTCGATCCACGGTGATTGCGAGTCTGCTGGTTTGTCGGGCGTTGTCTTCTGCCAAGATTAGTCATTGTACAAGCATCCTTGAGAATTCTTCGGCCTCTTGCAGGCGCTGTTCACATTGTTCCAACCTGAGTCGCAAAAGCTCGATTCTACTCCTGATTCCACTATTTGATCGTGGAGAACGTTCATGTTGCTAACGGCGTGTTTGTGCTCTTCGGAGACTTGGTTGATACGTTCTAGCACTGTGAGTCTCTAATTTTCATTTGTTTCTTGCAGTGCGACATCCATGGTGCGAAATCGTTGCTCGTGGCGGTTCAGCCTAGCTGCCAAGGTCGGCAGAGTGAAGTGAGTGGGATACGGGTCAGCTCGAGGCAACCTGGTGTTCCTCCTAGCTACCCTCGGGTTCTGCGATCCGGATTGAGTGTGATTAATTGGGTGGTGTGTTTGCCATTCTGAGACAAAGCATTAGAAAGAATGAGGCCTATATTCATATAATACATATATAATATAGCCTAAGATATTGAGCGAGAGTGAGGCCTATATATATATATATATATATATATATATATATATATATATATATATATATCACATAATAGCCTAAAGTGTCTAACACAGACATGTTTGAGTCCCGGTTTCTCTCGTGGTCAGAGTCAACTAGTGTATCCTGTTCAGTCATGACTCCTTTCAGATCTCACATCATATTCTTTTAATTGTACATTGTTGATCAAGCTATGTTAAATTAAACCAATACAATGTAGTCACTGAACCTAATCATACTTAATAAGGAATATTGCCTAACGGTCATAGTCTAGGCCTACTAAATGCAACCTAGTTCACTATAACCTTAGGCTCTGATACCAATCTGTAACACCCCCAAATTCACTGTTTGGCGGAAGCATAATTTGGGTGTTACTAATCAATAATCAAAGCACACAGATGTATAGCAAACGACTTTATATGCGCCATTTTAACAAAATATATTAATATTAAAATGTTTACAATTGTTGAAACTGTACATAGCTCATGTTCGATTAAATGAGAGATTCCAATACATAAATACCTGTACAAAATATACTAATGCAAGGAAATCTCTATCGTCTGCATGTTGACTCGAGCTATGGTAATCCTGAGGGTAGTCCGAATCTATTGCTGAGTACCTGTGATACACGCTAAAATGGGTCAGCTAACGCTGGTGAGCTCACAGGTTTGTATATAAAATAATATGGTGTGAACCGCAAGATTTAAGTACTGATTTGCATCCAGCAAATGAGGATATAATGCATACAACCATGAGCACATAGTCTGAGCTTAACTCGAGTGGTCAGGATCACAATCAGTACCTGAGCGAGGTGCCTCCACGAATGCCTAATCAACACTTGTCTGAACAAATATTAGTACGTCCGTTTACCTAGTTAGTGCTTGCTAACCCGGACGCGGAAGGTTAAACCTATATGGTACCATATACTAATATTTTATGCTACAACGTATTACCAAACTATGCTGATGGAGGACTTTGAAATGATTAGTTTTGTGTAAAACTCATGTAGTATATGAAAAGTTTGTACTTGCATTCACATGTTAAAAACGAGCAATGGATCACACCCCTGAATAAAACAGTAAAAGAGGGGCCATGAGACTCACCTGAGTCTTGAAGCGTTTAATCAATACATGTGAGTTGATTAGCCGATTAGAGATTGTCCGAAGACTCGTAACCTGAGGGTGTCCATGACACGCGATGGTTATAAACATGATTGGGTATCTCAAAAGATCACCCTTGTAGTTGTTTGTCCAACTAGAATGTCCAAATTACTATGATTTGGTTGATTTGTTTATGTATTTGAAAATGGGTACGGCCCGTTGGTGATTGGTTGTAATAATAATCTCATTATTATTATTATGATTTCTAGGTGTTCATGTTTCAATACGTATCCCGATGTGTTTAAAAAGTCATATCTTATAAGTGTTTGAAGTTACATAAGTTTGACACTTAGTAAAAATCCATATTTTCAAGGTTCTGATTTGTGCGACACTGGGTGCGACACTGGATGCCACACCAAGTGCGACATAGGCTATTGTGTTGCAGGACAGGACTGCGACATAGGTCTTTGTGTTGCTATGTGCGACATCCGCAATTTAATGCGACATAAGGTATTGTGTCGCTATGTGCGACAGAAGTGAGTTATGCGACATAGTGTTTTGTGTTGCTATATGCGACATAAGTAATGGTTTTGCGACATACGGGCTTGTGTCGCAGGTGGCCTGGAGCCTCTGCGACATAGCGGGCTGTTGGCCGGAATTTGAGCCGAAAATGTGTTTTCCGGTTTCCGTTTGACTCTAAAACTTTTACCCAACCCATATTTGGACATTACAAGCTTAAATAAACAACAACATGTTAAAAACACTTGAAATCGAGGAGTTTCGAGATTTTGTCAGAAACTTACAAGTTGTCGCGCGAGAATTTTGAAAAGATAGAATCGTAGATCGTGACTCCGTGAATCTTTTCTTCCAAACGAGTGTGAAGATTCGGGGTCGTTTTAAGGTGTTATTTTGTGAATGAAGATGATGGTGTGGTTTTTGTGTTTGTCGAGAGAAAAAAAGGAAGAGTGAGAGAGTAGGATGAGAGAAATGAGGATGGGGAGGGGTTTCCCCCCATTTTGGGCTGATTCGGTGGGGTCCATGGGTGTGGACTTCACCCATTTTTTTGTTCCCTGCGATTGCATTCCGTACGGTGTTCGTTTTCCCGATTGTTTAAATATTAAATATTTATTTTATAATTTTAAATATACGTTTTAAAATACGATTATTTATTCAATATTTTTAGCGGAGTATTTTACCAAATACGTAGTAATTGAGTTACAAAATATAACTTAACTTGTTTCGTTTTGTTTGCGCATTATAACTTTTAAATCGCGTAGGTCTTGTTTGTACTATACGGGACAATTAGAAATATTATAAAAATAATATTTTTGGGTATAATAGGATTATCAAATATCGTCATGTTCCTTAATAGTCTTGTTCACCAACGTCCGTATTAATTGAATCGAACTACGTTCAATTTAAATTACGTACGATTTAATCAAATCGTATAATTTTATATATTCATCAATATATATTTCGATACATTAATTAGCCTAACACAGAACTAATTACATGTATTACCTTTGATTAGGCACTAATTAATAGTCCTAATTTGACGGGTGTTACAAAATACATGGAAGCTAAGGAACTGTCGTAGGTCTATCTCATCATGGAATACCTAGAAGTTACTTGTTCCGTTGTCAACGCAATGGGTTTAGTTTTAAAATTTGTAAAAGCTGGGGTCTAAGTTGTGGCTTACAATTACTAAACCAAAGGGTTAGCAAGTAGTAAGTTGGACCTTGAGTCGTTCTTAAAGAGAAACTGAATTGAAACAAATGTGTTACAATAAATCAATTGTTTTCTAGTAAAGGGGTTTTATAAAAGTGATGGGGGTTTTGGTTCAGTTTGCTAAGTAAAATTAAATAAAGCGATAAAAGATAATAAATTGTATTTGTTATGATTTTATAATCTGATAATTATGGGATGATGACTTTGGTTCAAAAGAAACGTAGATCTAAATTGGGTATGTTCATTAAATCTGATATCTTATGGTATAACTGTTAGGTTCCTTATTAGTCTGTTATCAACTAATATGTCACAAGAAACTAAAATATCGTTATTCTGATCAGACAAACGATACTCAACTCTCCACACTCTCCTGTGAGGGAGTCAGTTGCTCTTATTATTGAACGCAATCATTCATGGGCGAAGGAACAGAGTAGTAGGCCCATATAAAACTCTTATCTTGTCGCACCCCCAAAACACGTGGCAGCGGAAGTAGGAGGTGTCATGGGGGCGCCGACCAAATCAAATATCACAACACAAAAATTAAAGCAAACTACCTCTATATGAGACGTTTGAAAAATAGTTACATTACAATAATTCAAATGCTTACAAAAGTTATAGGAGTTCGCATGACAAAAGTATAATTACATAACTTTGATTCTAAAATATAGTAAATGCAATCTAGATCCTTGATGTTTGAAAACAATGCGACTTGAGCTACACTATCCATAAGCTTCCTATTGCGGCAGGTTACCTGAGAAATACATACTAAAAGGTCAACATAAAGTTGGTGAGTTCATAGGTTTGTTAAGTAATCAGTTGCTAAAATGATCTACAAGATTTCACAAGTTTTGCATCATTCGTCAATGATAAGTAAAAGTATCGTTAGCCAACGACAAGTAAAAGTATTACATACAACAATATAAGTATACCATTTGCATGAGTCTTAGTCAAGCTTAACGTTGTTTGCCTCCGGTAAGTGTACTAATCCGATACACTTCTAAATCACAAGTAATACTGCGCCCGTGGGTTGTCTAGCGCGACTAGCCCGGACGAGGTTTGTCAAACCCTGATGGTACCACCCAATAATACTCACGCACATATTTTAATGACTATGATAAGTAGAGGACTTTAGTGGATTATTCAGGTCTCATGAAATCCGTACAAAAAGTTGTTTCCAGTACTTGTGATCATAAAGCAGTTTATAAAATAGTTGTATGTATTCTCACCCCAGTGAAAAACAGTAAAAAGGGGCTATGAAACTCACCAGAGTTGAGCAGGTAGCAAGCAATATCAAATATTAGCAAGTAGTGGGTGTTCTCGTGCCCGTGTGCAACCTCCTAACGCCCTAAACGTATGAGGTTGTATAAGTAGATGTCTCAAAAGACCATCTATAGCGATTGTATAAGTGGGGGTTAATGTCCACTTAAGCCAATCGGGTAGGTGGGGGTTTTATGTCCACCTAAAGCTAGTTCATCAACTAGTATGTCCAAATAGTAGTTCAAGTTCGTTTATCGAAAATGTGTACGACCCGTTGGTGAAAGTTTGTAATAATAATTCTTTCAGACATTATTATTAAGTTTGTATCATCGTATACTTTGTTACTGTATGAATCATGTGTGGTCATAATTTGTTACTCCTGTTCGATACTTAGTGAAAAACAAGTTCCATACATTCTGTCTTTAGCGACACTAGTAGCGACACTAGTGTCAGTGTCGCAGGTCATGCGACACTAGGGTAAGTGTCGCAGTGTATGCGAGTGTCGCAGGTTATGCGACACTAGGGTCAGTGTCGCAGTGAGTGTTGCAAGTTATGCGACATTAGGGTTAGTGTCGCAGGTTCAAATAAATTTTCAATAAGTAGCGACACTAATAGCGACACTTCGGTAGTGTCGCAGGTAGTGTCGCAGGTCATGTGACACTAGTGTCCGGCCAGATTTCCATTTTTTTGCCCAAGTGTATTCAAGTGTCGGTTTTTCATTCGGGAAACTTTCCAAAATTAGTTTTTGGTCCAAGTTACTAACAAAGTCACCCAAACCCATTTTTGTTACCATTTTCCAATTATAGTAAGTTTTTCGAAATCGAGCCACTTTTGTTGACTTGGTCAAACTTACTCGGTTTTACCCGAAACTTTCACCCAACCCAAATATCAGTTTATAGGGTCTAAATATGTTGTCGGTTCATGCCGGAGTTCACCAAAAGTGTCGGTTTTTATAAAATTCCTAAATCTTCAAGATTTCACATTTTCGACTTTTTGTCGGTTTATTTCACCAAGTGTTTTACCAATTTCTGGTCCAAGTCAAGTCTCACCATTTTTATCAACTGATCTACTATGTGTGTAGTGTCTAACTTATGTTTTCTAAGAGTTTTAAGTCTCATAATCATAGAGAAGCAAAATAATTAGTCATGCATAGTCTAGATTCTGATTTTACCCAGGTCAGTCTCACAAATCGTCCAATAGATAAAAACGCGTAAGTTTCTAGAAAAAGTGTAAAACACGAAAGCTGTAGATCTTTTCAATACGCAAATTTTTTTAAAAAAATGCATCTTCTAACTCTTCCTAGAACGTATTTTAAGCTTATATTTGGACATAATCATAAAAACGTATTTTAAGCTTATATTTGGACATAATCTTGTTAGATGAACTTTATAACATGTAAATCAGTAACATGAAAGTGAAATAAGTGAGGGGGTTAGTGGTTCTCACAAAGGATGATGAAGAAGAACAAGAGAGGATGTGTTGGTGATGATGATTCCTTGAACTTCACCTTCTTGAATCTTGATGAATGATGGTGATTTAATGGAGGTTTTTAGGTGGTTAATTGGGGCTGAGATATCTCTGGAAATGGAGAGAGAATAGAGGGAGTTTTGAGAGTGGTGATGCAGAGAGAATAGGAATGAAAGAGTATTTGGTGAAGTGGTGCATGTAGGTTGAGTGTAGAGATTAAATCTTGCATGTAACATGAGAGGGGGAGGGGAATGGGCAGCCATGTGGGGGGAGAGGGGGCCGGCCAAGGGGGGCCCACTCAAGGGTATTTTGGTCATTTTCTCATTTATCCGATTTGTGCTTTGCGCGGTGTTCGTTTTCTCGTTCGGTTTGGTGTTAAACGTTTAATACGCGTTTTTAAGTAACGATTTGAAATTTCAATATTTTTATTTGAAGTATTTATTCTAAATACTTGAAAAACATTTATAAAAATGATTCGTTAATTTAGTGATCTCGATTTGCGCGTTCGTTGTACGGATTCTAAATCGCGTGACGTTTTATTTGGACGTTTTTCGTTATCGTTTAAAGACACGATATATTAATTGATAACTTTTCACTAATTAATATATTTTAGATTCAAAAGTATATTTTGAATTTCGTTCGATTGTCGGGCGCGTTCTGCGCATTTTCGTTGCGTTTGAGACGTTTTAATCGAAACGTCTAGGTTTTCGGGTATTATTATATTAAAATAATACTATAAGATAAATAACTTCTAAAAATAGATTTAAGTTATTTATAGAAAAAGTTTTCACCAACGTCATACTTTATGTCGGACTCCGTCCGGTAGTTTTGCACAATTTTACCAAATTGCGTAAGCGTAATTACAATTAATTACGTAGCGTAATATAAATCAATTACGGAGGTGTATATTCACATAAAATATACAAGTAGTTACAAGTAATTACAAGTATTTAGCCTAATACTAAACTAAACACACGTAATTAGGGTTTCTAGAGGGTTAATCAGTAACCCTAAATCGTCGGGTGTCACATATCTTTCTTAAAACTACAAAGATTACAAATTCGATAAACTGCTAACTTAGATTATTTGTTCGGACTACCTGATTGTTTCCTATAAGTGAAATTTGAGACTGATAAGCGAAAGAAACATTTAATCATTTCGCACGTATCTTCCTTTGGAAAACTGAGTTATAAAATAAACATTTGTTTAAATTAGATTTTAAAGATGCCTTGCTGAATATAATCAACAAATCCCTAGGTTTTGTAAATGTTTATTTAGCCTGTAGCCTACCTACTCTAATCTAAAATTCTGGCGGCGTTTTTCACAAAGTCAAACCCAGACCATGTCAGAAAATGCTATGGTATTCCTCAGTGTAATTCATCATCATCCGATGTTTCCATTTCGGATTTAACTACTTCGTAATGTTTACATAGTAGTTATATTTGTAATCAGAAGTGTACTACACGATGGTGATTCCAACATAATCACATTGCGTTTTGACGATATTTGCATGACGTTGTAATTAAACCATAGTTTTCACACATATAATTATTGACCAAGTATTGATAGTGATTAACAGTGATTTTGGATTAGCTCTATGATGCGGTGTTTAAGCTCAAATGATTGTCCTGGGATTTATGGGTAGAGAATTGGTCCCCCTCTTCCTTTGATAGAGGGTTTGCTGTTGTTGGTGAGAGTGATGCATTCAGCCATCACGTGTCTGAGGGCAGATTGTTTCTTTTCTCGTCGGATTATACGAATAATAAGTTTTGGATCAGGAAAATTAAAGAGTGGTGCAGACCTAGGCCTACAGATCAATCACTGGAAAAAATATATAAGAAAAAGATAATTTTTTTTGAATGGTTTTTATCCTAAGGGTATACTAGAAAATATGATTGGTTAGACCTCTGTATTGGACAGTTAATCTCCCCGGCAGCAGTGCCAAAAACTTGTTGCACTGTCAACGCAACAGGTTTAGTTTTAAAATTTGTAAAAGCTGGGGTCTAAGTTGTGGCTTACGAGATTACTGAACCAAAGGGTTAGAAAGTAGCAAGTTGGACCTAGAGTCTTCCTTAAAGAGAAACTGAATTGAAACAAATGTGTTTCAATCAATCAATTATTTTCTAGTAAAAGAGGTTTTGGTTTAGTTTGCTAAGTATAATTAAATAAAGCGATAAAAGATACTAATAAATCATATGGTGGAAAGCTGTATTTGTTATGATTTTATTAGCTAGATATTGGTTTAAAAGAAACGTAAATCTAAATTGGGTATGTTCATTAATTCTGATATCTTATAGTATAACCGTTAGGTTCCTTATTAGTCGGTTATAACTAATATATCACGCGGAACAAAGGTAGACGATGCTTAAATCTCCACACTCTCATGTGAGGGAGTCAGTGGCCCTTATTATTGAATGTAGTCGTTTGTGGGTGAAGGAACAGAGTAGCAGGCCCATATAAAAGTCTGATCTTTCTTAATACCATAAAGATTACAGATTCAATAAAATGCTAACTTAGAATAGTTGTTCGGACTACCTGATTGTTTCCTATCAGTGAAATTTAAGTCTGATAAGCGAAAGAAACATTTAATTGTTTCGCATATTTCTTTCTTTGGAAAACTGAGTTATAAAAGAAAGGTTTCTTTAGATTAGATTTTAAACATGCCTTGTTGAATATAATCAACATATCCCTAGGTTTTCTTTAATGTTTAATTAGCCTGTAGCCTACCTACTATAATCTAATTGTTGGCGGCATTTTTCAGAAAGTCAAACCCAGACCATGTCAGAAAGTGCTATGGTATTCCGTAGTGTAATTCAGCTTAATTCAGTTGAAAAGGGGAAATCAAATATCTTAAGGTTTCTCAGAAAGTCAGCACAAATATCTATTCTCCTACTGGGCTTATGAAAGTTTCCTAAGTGACGTTTAGTACTTGATTCCGATGGGTTATTACTTGATTCAGTGTTTGATAGGGTTGGTGTTTCTAGTTCAGTTGCTTCTGGATACTGGAGACGCTCATCCTCTTCTACACTTTGAAAAAGAGTAGTGAGGTAGGCTCACAAAATATTTGGAAGATCATACATAAGGTATTCATCTAAGCAATGAAGTCGTTCATTCAAATCCATCCAAGGCATAGGTGGATAGAAGAACACTTCAATGCTGAAAGAAATGTCTTCAGGTAGGGTGGCAGGTCTAACATAATGAGGGTACTTAGATAAGATTGATAAAATCTCAGGGTCAAGTGTGGGTTGACCACTTAATTTAATAGTAACAGAAGGTGGAATCTTCTGCTGAGATTTATCAAAACCTAGATGTAAAGATGAATTTTTGTTGTTCTCAACTTCCTGGTTAACACAACCCTCTTTGTTGGAAGATACAAAGAATTCTGTATCGTCTGTAATCATTATCTTATCCATGGGAGAAATAAGACTGAAGGAGAATTAGGGTTTTCTATTTTTTTTTTTTTTGTATTTTTAAAGTTTAATAACTAAATTAACTAACTACTAAATATATTAACTTCCTAAAGTAATGAAAATCTTAAGGAAGGGTCTCCTAAAAGTCAACTATCTACGATAACTTAAAGTTCGCTATGCTCAATGATCCCCGATAGCGGCGCCAAAAACCTATTGCGTCGTCACGGTGCTGATATGTTGCGATCGTTTTTAGGGGGGGGGGGGGGCACGACGGTCCTGCAAGCAACAACGCAACACGCGGAACGTGTTAGGTTTTAAATTTATATGAGCTGGGGCTCAAACTATAAGTACTACCTACTTTGGCGAGTAAGCATCAAGTATAACTCGAGTGTCGTCCTTAAATCAGAGCGAATGGAACCAAAAGGGACTTACCGTAAATGAGCTTCCAGATAGGATGGGTTTATAAAAGTAGGTAGATTTGGTTGATTATCTAGGCTAATATTAAAAATAAAACAAGAAAATAAATATAGAGTAGGCAACAAGTAAAACATGATTACTGAAACTTTGATAGTTAGGGTTTCTGGATGATGTTCATTATAAAGATGATTGGAGACTACCTTGGGCAAATCATCAGATGGACAGTCGGTGTAAACACTAGGATCCTACGTTTTAATCTAGAAAACCTAAAAGCATATGTCACTGATGTGACACTCCTGCAAATTAGGTATAAATTAATACTTAATTTCATGCATTTCTTACTGATATAACTTGTGATCGTTTAAGCTCAGATTGTTTAGATCTAATCTAGGATCAATGATAACAAAGATAATAATATGCAGCGGAATAAGAATGAATCAATGTTATCATAACAAAGTTTCAACATCTATCATTCAATACTATCAAACCAAGCCCCAATTCTATATGATCGGTATAGAACATGTTATCTACCTATAACAAGGATTAAAGATATCAAAGATATCTTAACCTTAGGGCTAAAACAAAACTCTAGACGTCTACATCTTTTCTGTGCACACCCAAACCCTACACCTAATGTCTCTTTATATAATAGAGACATCTAGGGCTACAAAGAAATCATAATCATACAAGGAAACTAATTAAACAATTTTCACTTTTAGTCCCTCATCTTTAATTATTTTGTATCATCAAATTAAAATATCCCTACAATCTTCCCCTATTTGATGATGACAAAATATCGATCTTCTTGCACAAACTTCCCCTTAACTCTTGATTTCTTTTAAACCATGCCATGCATAATAATAAGCTGCAAATCTTGATCTTCAATTCTTCTTCCCCCTTTTGTCATAATCCAATAGGGATCTTCTAGAAGATAAGCAACTTAAAGTTTTACAACCACATGCTATATAGTACACCACTAATCCAACCTTCTAATATCTCAAATTACCCTCCATGACGCATCCTCAGAATAATGAATTTGGACAATTGGAAAAATTATATTAGCAGTAGTAATATATAACTAGCAGTAATAATGAAACCGTTATCCCCAAATAATACGTGAACATCTCCTGATGGTTAAACACTATGTCGATAAGCTTCCCCTCAAATCAATATGTTAACCATCTCTCAAATCTCGAACTTTGTAGGCTCTTTTTAATGATCACCGATGAAGAAAATAAAGTATAACAAACTTAATAAAGAAATTAAATCTTCCAAACTTGTACCTTATATCTTGTACTATCCACGACGTCAAACTTATAATCCTATGTATAAGTAGACCGCAATCTCTTTGACAAAAATTCTTATTTTTCATAATAAGTCACCGAGCACCCATAACTCCTTCAAGTGATAGCAAATGTGAGCATTGAGCACCATCAGTTTGTAAATCACTCACTTTTGCTAGATTTTTCAAGTCTTCGTCGTCACCATACAAACCAAACAAGTTATCTTCAAAGTGTAACACCCCACTTTGAGATATGATAAGATACACACTTGTCAAACGCAACTCCATATCAAATAAGCTATAATCAACCTTCTTCGTAATCACATCTTCAAATAATCTTAAAAAACGAGCCATAAAATCAATAAAGATAAATTGTTATAAAAACAATTTCATTCGAGATCTATACTTTTCTTATACAGTAACCATAAGAAATGTATGGATAACCATCCAATAATAGTAACGAATACCATATAGTACCATCCATGATGAGTATCACTAATTCCGCATTAGTGTTTGAAAAATGACTAACAGTGGTAATCGATACCAAACAGTGGTAAAATTACATTAGCAGTGGCATCTACTAACTAGCAGTGGCAACTACTAACTAGCAGTGGTAACGACTAACTAGCAGTGCTAACGACTAACTAGCAGTGGTAACAACTAACTAATAGTGGCAATAACCGAACAATGGTAAGATCTTCTAGCAATACCAATTTTGTACTAACAGCGGTAAGGTTATATAAACAGTGGTAAAGATCTTCTAACAGCGGTTACTTTGTACAAACAGAGGTAAACCTTCTATCAGTGGTAACGTCGAACCGTGGTAAATCTGTGCTAGCAGCGGCAACGTTATGAGCAGTGGCAACTTCAGAATTATACATCTCCCTAATGATGTATCTGATCAGGCTCAAATTTTTACACGAAGTCTATCAATGTTTCATTAACCACATATCCATAAATCAAGTCGAACAGAAACCTCAAACGTACTGCAGTAACTTGAAAAATATGTATCTCTATGTAGACACATCCGATCACGATAAAATTTTTACACGACTTAGAAACCTGTGTCTTGACTAACATATCCAAAAATCATGAATATTTGTTGAATAACGAAGACACAGTGATCGATTTACTACAGCTATTCGGAAAAACCATACGGTTTCAGCAGCAGATTTCGAATTTATGTATCTCCCAATCAAAAGCTCAGATCGAAAATTCTTCCAGTCAGATTTTGCGTCTATTTGTTGTGAACCTACAATTCAAATTTCATGACGATTGAACGGTTAACGAATGAGATCCGAATTTTTTACCATAGCTATGAAGAAAGTGACGAAGAGAAAATTGAAAACCCTAATTTTCAAAAATCTTCTTTGTAAGACTTGTAAACCTTGTAGATTCTAGATTATGAGCCACCATAGCTCTGATACCACTTGATATAACTTGTGATCGTTTAAGCTCAGATTGTTTAGATCTAATCTAGGATAAATGATAACAAAGATAATAATATGCAGCGGAATAAGAATGAATCAATGTTATCATAACAAGGTTTCAACATATATCATTCAATACAATCAAACCAAGCCCTAATTCTATATGATCAGTATAGAACGTGTTATCTACCTATAACAAGGATTAAAGATATCAAAGATATCTTAACCTTAGGGCTAAAACAAAAATCTAGACGTCTACATCTTTTTTGTGCACACCCAAACCCTACACCTAATGTCTCTTTATATAATAGAGACATCCAGGGTTACAAAGAAATCATAATCATACAAGGAAACTAATTAAACAATCTTCACTTTTAGTCCCTCATCTTTAATTATTTTGTATCATCAAATTAAAATATCCCTACACTTACGCTAATTCCCTGCGAAAAAGTTAACAACACTAATGATGTGAGATAAGTCTAGCGAGCCCAAAACTTTTGGGACAAAAAGTATTACAAAATTTATAATTATTTGTAATTATAAATTAATTATAAGGAACATTATCGAAAGAAACCCGACAAAATAAATACGATAGTTGGTGATACAAGTTTACAGAAAACACGAAAATATTTTTGAATAATTATCTATTTAAAAATAGTATGCGAATAGTCGGAAGTAATAATAAAACGTAAATTATTATAAGTTTTATACAAAATGTCCCATACACGACAAGAATATACAAAACAAATCCGATAACCAAAATAATAAAAATTATTTTTATTATTTCAAATAAGTATTTGAAAAAATACTATAAAATAAATTTTATAATAATTGAGTGGGACACGGGGTACAAATAATTGGACCCGTATCCGAAATAAACGGGCTAAAACACCACACTAACACTGCATTTAAAAGATTTGTGCGACATGTTACTACACACTCCCAAACCACCCGTGAAAATTTTAAGGATTTAAAATTCATATAATACTCCCTACCTCACTCACATTTCAGAGGCTACCTAACTCAAATAATTGAGTTCTTCCCTCTCCTTCTCCATTTTCGATCGACAGAGGAAGCAAGAAAAAAGCAGGAGCTCAACAACAATTTTCTTCTTCACCATCTCCATCTTCAACCTTCCATCACCATAATTATAATCTTATCATCATCATTTACGGTTTCATCATCATCACCACCATCGAACCATCATCATAATCTTTGTAAGGAACATTCTAATCCTTAAATTCTTACTCTAATTTCGTTTTATATAGTGAAAATATAACATAATCTATGTATATAACTTAAAATTTTGATGATTGATTCGTTAAATTCTTGAATATGAAGTTTTAATAAATAAAACCCAAGAACACAAAAATTGGTAAATATGGAAGTGGTAAAATTTTGTGTTGTTATAATCACTATGTTATGTTAATACTAGTTATTATGATGATTGAGAATTTAGAAAAATTGTTGGAACCAAAACAAACTATGTGTATATGAAATCTGGATTGAAAGTGAACCACGAACAGGGCAACAGACTGAACACAACCACACCCGATCGACTAGATGAAGATAACCGATCGGCTAAACAAAACTAGCTGAACGGCTAGAACAAGTGAGCCGTACGGCTCAATAAGAATTAACCGAAAGGCTATATGTTGAATAAGTCGTATGGCTACAATGGTAGTCACATTCCAATTATGGAAGTTTCCATTTATGGTAAGTATCATATTTTATATTTTATTATTATAAGTAATATTAATATTTATTAGTATTATTATTATAATTAAAATATTCTTTTTTATATATATCTATATATATACACCATGACAAATAATACGGGTATAAATATATATAGATTTTGATAAATAAAACATAACTAACATTTGGTACGAGTTTAATAACTTTTAATATAAAAGTTTTGTACAATAACTTTTGAAACAATAACAATTATATGTTATGTAATTGAGGTAAAAATGTATATGAACAACTAAATGATCATTTTGGTTTGTGTACCCAGCGAGTCGTGGTGCATTTTGGCCAAACACGCAGACATTACGATATTAAATGGTACAAAAATAATAACGACTACACGACAAGAAATTATTGTTAAGTTATAATTGTTATAAAATTATACGACATGAAATTGGTTCTAAAAATGTACACGACCATGATATATTATTTTATTCGAGTATTTATTCGAATAATACTATAAAAGGGACGTGACAAATTTTGGAACGAGTAAAACGAGTGGTATAAACTATATTTTATATATGTTTATAAATATATACACACCGAAAATTATTATATATTTACACAAACGACTACGACTTATGTATATATATACGAACTTTGACAAGTGTATTATACATATATACAAATGAGACCAAACGAAAAAGAGATGTGTATGAGTTATACAAAAACGTCATTTAAAAATATATATATATATATATATATATATATATATATATATTTATATATATTACGTATGCAAATATTTTCAAAAACACACACACACATATATATATATGCGACAATGACAAACTATATATATATATATATATATATACGACGATGACAAATTTTATATATATACGAATATATATATATATATATATATATATACTTACATGTATCGATTGATTCGACGACAAACATAACTCAAAAAATAATACTTATTTTTCAAACACATTTATCACCAACGCATTGTACAAACATTTATAAACAACAAATAGTCAAAACAAACTAAACTCACTAGCATAATTTGACAAATCGTTAAACACTTATGTTAATACTTTATTTGCGTCTAGGACTTTGAAGACGCAGTTGGACGACTATTTGCTACTAGCTGTTAGCTCTCACATCCACCGCATCTACAGTGAGTTCACAACCCCTTTTCACTGTCTTAATACTTTTAAAACCTGGGGTGAAAAACATAGAAATTGTTTTGCTACTGCATGCAATAACTGATTTAAATACTGTATGTATTTACTTAAACTATTTATGAGATGTTATTTCATACGATTACTTGAACTACTATTTATGAAAAGATATTTATAATATTTTGGGAATTAGACAACGAATCCTAGAACGGACCTAGGCTTATGATGTAGTGCATAAAAGTCCTTATGGCTACAGACTATAACCATTAGCTAGGTGACTCTAGCCACTGAATATATGGATAATACTATCGCCGTGACGACCCTCCTACAGTTTTGGAGCGTATACTTACAGATCCTATTTGGCAAACAACTACTGCGGGTCGTGATTTGGTTATAGGGTTAGGTCGCGTTGCTTTAACTCGACAGGTTTAGCTCACCTTTCGAGGGATCACCGTCTAATTATTCCCACAAAACTATTATTTAGGAAGTGAGTTCCTACGAACAACTATTTTGGAAATGTTGATCTTTAGTTAGATTAACCTGTGTTTCCTACTAGCAACGATTTGGGAAATGTTACTCCTTGATTGGATTAACCTGTGTTTCTTACAAACTACTGCTTTAAGAAATGTGTCTCTTAATTGATAAACTCGTGTTTCCTACAAAGCAAACAACTACTATTAAATGGAAATGTTATTTTTAATTAAATGACATGTGTTTCCTACAAACTACTACTTTAGGAAATGTTTTCCCTTAATCGGTTAAACTTGTGTTTCCTACACTACAACTATATGACGATGTATAAACAACATGGTTTATCACACTATACACAAACTTGTGAATTCACTCAACAATTTTGTTGATGATTTCTTAATGTTTTTTAGGGAATTAGCTACGTAAGTTAGATCTACATGCATATCAGGACGGACTACACTGGACTTGTTAAGATGCCACTACTTTTGGGACAACGGGATTTCCTTCATATAACCATAATTTATTGTGGTCATATTTATGAAATCTACTTTTGTGCTATGTAATCTTATAAAATACTGTTTCAACACTACTACTATTACTATTACAACTTTTTAAGTTGAAACCTTTTGTAAAAACTTATTACTATTGGCATCTTAATAATTATCGTTATGCAATAACCATATGCTCTGGATTTGTATGTATTTATTATTGTATACTGCTCGTAGCCCCGCCACATCACTAAGCTTCCGCAAATTACTCTCACTAACTGTAACTTCCGTTTGGCAAGGTGTGACAGACTTGGTATCAAAGCCATTGGTTATAGCAAACTAGAAGTCTTTAAGTGACTTGAAAACCTTAGAGACCTAGACTATAACATTGGCTAGAACATTCATAGATCATACATTCATTTGCATACGATAACTATTGTCACAACGCATCTAGAGGAATATCTCTTCAGACATAAACTATTTCTACGAGGAACTCTATGAACACAATTACGATCACAACGACACGTTGGCACACGAGAAATCGCCGCACGACTCTATCGCACACTTAATCTATTTGTGCACTATACAGATGATGCACTTGCGTACCTGAGCGACTTATATTGTCTTAACAATGCGAAATGGTAAATGCCATCTACCCATTCCATATTGCTCAAAGTATCATTTCACTAAAACTTCCCGCCACTCATAGATGTGAATGTATAGGAACAAGGTTGAACATTGTGATGTAGAGTTTGGTAATAAGTACATATGTGAAAGGATACCCTAACAATTATGGCGGCCGACGTAATTGCAAAGGTATTACGACATATATGTGTTTATACGACCAGGTTCGAATGTCCAATGTGTCACTTCAAAGTCAGAAGATACGTGACAGAGATACCGTTAACTCTTCCCATTGATCAATAACTAAACAATCTGAAACGTCTTTCTTCACATTCTTTACCTTGGCAATGACTTCTGCATTTTATTCATCGCAAAATTGAATCATGCCACCCAAGCAACGAACTACTAGGAATAGTCGACGAAATGCTACACCACCCAACAATGAGGAAACGACTAAACAAATCATCGCGCGAAGAGTAGCTGAAGGCATTGCTCAGTATGAGGCAAGCCGAAACTGCGATAATGTGGTAAATAACAGCGGGCGATCCCTGTTAATGGTGAGACACCTGCAAATACCCGCCGAGGGTGTTCGTACAAGACATTTATGGCTTGTAAGCCAAGTACTTTCCACGGCACAGAGGGTGCTATTGGTATTATCCACTGGATAGAAAAGATGGAGTCGGTACTGGACATTAGTGATTGTTTACCTGACTGTATGGTGAAGTATTGTAACATCCTCGTCTTGGGCCTAGTAGAAATACGGTATTTTCATTACTTTCTCATATTTAAATTGCATTTGGAAATAATTGGTATTATTTGGATAATTTAAATTAATAGGTCAAATGATCAAATGATTTATTGTGCTAGATGAATTATTAATTGTTTTAAATTAATTTAGTTGACGGTATAATAAAATGTATTTCTCGCAAATAGTTTTTAGGTTCCAGACAATAGATTTGAAACGGGTATATGTTTACACTGCATGTTAATTGGACTTGATTGAAAAGTCGACCACTTTTCCATTTCTTCAGTTCTTTCATTTCTCTCACACTTTCTCTCAAGAACACATGCACCTAAAGTAAACTATTATCAATCTGATTTTCATCTTGTTGAAGCTGTGATTTGTGTTACAACTGAATTCACCATCTTCTTCTACTTCACCTTGTTCATCTAGTTTCTTCCTCTCCATTGTAAGTAATTGTTTTGTGCTCTTGAGCTAAATTGATGAGATTAAGTGGAAAGATTGATGCATGTATAATCTAATATGCTTAAATGAATTGTAGTTATTGAAATCATCATGTTGTTCTTGTCTTGAATGCGAATTTCTAGGTTTGAATGTGTGAAATGGGTTTTGGTTAAATTAGGTTGAATGAGTAATGCATGTGTTGATTTAGGACTTGAATGATTATTATTTGTTGTTATAACATGTTTGTGGTTGATACTTGTGGTTAATTTTCGGTCAAAATCGTGTTTTACATTGGTATGTAGCGGATTTGGGTTTTAGTGTTCGTGCTGAACTTTAACAGGTGTGAACCATTGCTGGAAAGCTTGGGAACGCGATCTAGCTCATTTGCCCGGATCGCGTTGCTATGTGTAAAATGGCCACAACACGTTTTGCTCTTACGAACGCGATCCTGACAAGACCCAACCCGGATCGCGTTGGTCAGTTGGTTTTGTGTCTGGATTGAGTTTACTCTTTGGAACGCGATCCTAGCCACTTGCCCGGATCGCGTTGCCAAGTGAAAATTTGTAACAGAATGTTTTATACTGTGGAACGCGATCCAGACACTCCCAACCCGGATCGCGTTTGCTAGTTATAATCTGACGAATTTGACAACTTGTGACTTATGTACCTATGTTATTTAACTAGTAATGAAAGTATAGAATAATCGATTAATTGACATTATATGCACGGTTAGTTTGTAATAAACTTGATACAAGAATCTAATTCGGTTTTGATTTTTGTTCTCAGATAAATCGAAGACTCAATAAGATAAGACCTTTGAGTGAAGACGATGATCGTCAAGGGTGAGTGGATCTTGGACTCTCAGTCTAAGTTAGTTGTAACAAATGGTTGCAACTGGTAAATTGGTTTATTGCATTGATTGCTCTAATATTATACTACCATGATGGTATTCCTAGAATGATTATCGGTGTCCTTTATGCTATGTTGAGTCTTGGACTATTTGAATTTGGTGGGGGTCAACTATGTGTTGGGTTTGTGTACTATTACTTTGAACAACGCAATGGAATTGTACATGTGTTGGACACTGAACTTGCGTTGTATGTAGTACTAGTACCAAACTATCGGTTAAACCACTGTTTGGCCTTCAGTTGGTTATAAGTGTTACTTGGGGAACCACCGCGGCATGAGGGTACCTCAAGGACCACCGATCCTTCTATGTTATATGTTGTAGACATTTGCTAAGCTAAAGTAGATTGATAGTTTGGATCTATTCACTCAGCTTCGTGCTAATCCCACCTCTCTACTTCTTGAAGTATGGGACGAATGGGATGTTTGACAAACCTACTCTGATTTAGTTATGTTTGAATTAAACATTTTGTATCAAGTTTTAATATAACACCTAAGTATGTATTTAGCAATTATGATAATATGATATTAAAGGCTGTATGTATTTTGGGATGCACTATGGAAACATATTACACGTATCCTATGATGTGTATTTTAAATATTCGCTTCCGTAATGTAAAAAAAATAAAAAATGTCTTGTAAATTTGTAGGGTGTTACAAGTATGTCACCTGCACCTTGGCTGACAAGGCGCTAATATGGTGGAACAGTCAGCTCCAATCTCTTGGAAGAGAAACTGCCCACTCCTTGTCATGAGGAGTACTAAAAAACATGATGTTGGAAGAGTTCTGTCCCCGTAGTGAGATGCAGAAAGTAGAAACTGAACTGTGGAACATCACCATGACTGGTGCCAATGTCACTGGTTATACAACCAAGTTCCAGGAACTAGCACGTTTAGTGCCACATATAGTGACACCTGAGTATAAACGCGTCGAGCATTATATCTGGGGATTGGCAACACAGATCAGGAGTTTGGTTACATCATCGAAACCCGACTCATTTAGGAGTGCTGTTACTCTAGCACAAAGGTTGACCGATGAGGCGGTCAGAATGGGGACCCTGACTAAGAAGGTTGTGTCAGGAAAAGGTGAATCAGGTAACAATGATGCTGGTAATTCTGGAACTGCAAAGGGAAAGCGAAAATGGAGTGACCGACAGGGTCAATAGGGTGAGAAGCATTCAGGAAACGCTAAGGCCTACGCTGCCACTACCACTGAGGTAAATCCATACTTGGGTAACAAACCCAAGTGTGACAAGTGTGGTCAACACCACGAGGGTGGGTGTGGGTATTGTGGCAACTGCAAGGTATGGGGTCACAAAACCCAGGACTGTAGAACCAACCCACCCCCACGAGTAAAAAATGAACGACAAAACCATGGGTGTTTTGAGTGTGGTGATTTGGGGCACTACCGGAACCGATGCCCTAAAGTTAGCAACAACAACAACCAAAACACCAACAACCGTGGTAACAACAACCAAGCCAACAACATCAAAAATCAACCGGCTCAAGGGAGGGCATTCGTGATCGGAGCACAAGAGGCACGCCAGGACCCTAACACCGTCACTGATACGTTTCTCGTAAACAACCATTATGCCTCTGTGTTAATTGATTCGGGTGCTGGTTTAAGTTTTGTGTCTACTGAGTTTAGACCACTATTAGAACTTGAATCCCATAAGTTAGATACACTATGGTGAGTTGATCGAGTTGATCGAGTCAGGAGAAATAGTACAGGGATGCACCTTGGAGTTAGAAGGTCATCTCTTCGAAATAGACTTGCTACCGGTTAAGTTGGGAAGTTTTGACATCATGATCGGTATGGATTGGTTGTCAAAGAACCACGCTAAGATTGTATGTTTCAAGAAGTTGGTACGCATCCCGCTACCAACAGGAGAAACATTGGTGATAAAAGGAGAAAAACGAAATAGTGACACAAAATGATTACTTGCTTGAAGGCTAGTAAGTATCTCCGTAAGGGATACCAAGCGTTCTTGGGACACATTGTGGAAAGGTAACCCGAGGAACGACATATAAACGATGTGCCTATTGTACATGATTACCCGGGAGTGTTTCCTGACGAATTACCAGGACTGCCACCCCCACGACAAGTTGAGTTTCACATTGATTTGGTGCATGGAGCAGCACCTATAGCTGGAGCACCTTATCGTCTAGCTCTCGGAGATGCATGAGCTGTCTACACAGTTACAAGAGCTCCTAGACTTATGATTCATCCGGCCGAGCTTTTCACCTTGGGGAGCTCCGGTTTTGTTCGTCAAGAAAAAGGATGGATCTATGCGAATGTGCATTGATTATCAAGAACCGATACCCATTACCACGTATTGATGATCTATTTGATCAACTGCAAGGGTCAAGCTACTATTCAAAAATTGACCTACGATCTGGTTACCACCAACTGAAGGTACGAGAAGAGGATGTACCGAAAACTACGTTTAGAACTCGTTAAGGTCACTACGAGTTCCTTGTCATGCCCTTTGGATTGACAAACGCACCAGCAGTGTTCATGGACCTCATGAACAGAGTATGCAAACCATACCTGGATAAGTTCGTCATTGTGTTCATTGATGATATTCTTGTATACTCACGAACAAAAAGGATCACGAACAACACCTGAAACTTATCCTCAAACTGTTAGAGAAAGAGAAGCTGTATGCAAAGTTCTCTAAGTGCGAATTTTGGATGCGAGAAGTTCATTTTCTTGGTCATGTGATAAATGACAAGGGGATTCACGTGGACCCAACCAAGATTGAAGCAATCAAAAATTAGGAAGCACCAAAGACCCCAACCGAAGTACGACATTTTCTTGGTCTGGTGGGCTATTACCGTCGATTCATCGAGAATTTTTTCGAAAATAGCCCTGCCCCTCACCATTTTAACTCAAAAAGACAAGAAATTTGATTGGGACGAGAAACAAGAGACTGCATTCCAATTACTGAAACAGAAACTAAGCACCGCGCCCATCCTATCACTACCTGAAAGAGTAGAGAATTTTGTTATCTACTGGGATGCTTCACATCAGGGATTGGGTTGCGTATTGATGCAAAATGACAAAGTCATTGCATATGCATCACGTCAACTGAGAGTGCACGAGAAAAACTATACAACTCATGACTTGGAGTTGGGAGCAGTTGTTTTTGAACTTAAGATCTGGAGGCACTACCTGTATGGAACAAAGTGTACGATATTCACCAACCACAAAAGTCTCCAACATATATTCGACCAGAAAGAACTCAACATGAGACAACGACGTTGGGTCGAATTACTTAACGATTACGACTGTGAGATAAAGTATCACCCAGGCAAAGCAAACGTTGTAGCAGATGCCCTGAGTCGTAAGGAACGAATTAAACCTTGCAGAGTTCGAGCTCTAGGTTTGACGATCCAATCAAATCTCATTACTCAAATTCGCGATGCTCAACAATTAGATTTCATTCCCGAACGTCTTAAGAAAGAATCCTTGAAGAGATTGGACAAACAACTCGAAACAAAGGACAATGGAGTGTTGTACTTCATGAATCTGATTTGGGTACCGTGCGTAGACGAGTTACGCAAACTGATTTTGGATGAAGCTCATAGGTCCAACTACTCAATACATCCTGGTGCAGACAAAATGTACCATGACTTGAAAGGTTTCTACTGGTGTCCTGGCATGAAAGCAGACATTACCACGTACGTTAGCAAATGCCTGACCTGCTCAAAGGTCAAGGTCGAATATCAAAAGTCGTCTGGACTTTTGCAGCAGCTTAAATTACCCAAATGGAAATGGGAACAAATAACGATGGACTTCATTATGAAGATACCCAAAACAACGGCTGGAGCAACCACTATATGGGTGATTGTCGATGATTGACGAAATCAGCTCACTTCCTTGCCATCAAGGAAATGGACAGAATGGAGAAACCAACTAGAATCTACTTGAAAGAGATTGTTTCCCAGCATGGTGTGCCACTATCTATTATCTCTGATAGGGATGCTCGATGTACATCTGGCTTTTGGTAGTCACTACAACAGGCACTGGGTACTCGAATCGATATGAGTACCGCCTATCACCCGCAAACCGACGGCCAAAGCGAGCGAATAATACAGACGCTCGAAAACTTGCTACGAGCATGCGTGATAGACTTTGAAGGTAGTTGGGATACCCACCTACCCCTAGCTTAATTCTCTTATAACAATAGCTATCACACTAGTATACAGATGGCACCATTGAGGCGTTGTATGGACGCAAGTGCCGATCACCACTCTGTTGGGCAGAGTTGGGTGACAGACAGCTATCTGCACCTGAGATTGTCCAGGAAACCACCGACAAGATAACTCAAGTACTGAACCGACTGAAAATGGCCCGTGATAGACAAAAGAGTTACGCTAATAACCGCCGTATACCTCTTGAGTTTCAAGTAGGAGACAAAGTCCTACTCAAAGTATCGCCCTGGAAGGGGATATCACGATTTGGTTAGCGAGGAAAGCTTAACCCACGTTACATTGGACCATTCGAAATCCTTGCTAGGATTGGTCCTGTCGCCTACAAGCTCAAGCTACCGCAAGAGCTTAGTAGCATACACGACACTTTTCACGTTAGTAATTTCAAAAAGTATCTTTCCGACGATACACTTATCATTCCTCCTGACGAAGTCTTTATTGACTCAAAACTGAATTTTGTGGAGGAACCTATCAAAGTTATGGACATGAAAATGCAGAAACTTTGACATAAACGAATCAAACTTGTTAAAGTTCGTTGGAACTAGAAGCGTGGCCCAGAGTTTACTTGGGAACGCGAGGACGAAATACGAAAGAAATATCCTCAACTTTCTGAACGCGTGACCGAGACTCACGACTCGACTTAAATCTCAGGACGAGATTTCGCTAACGGGGGGAGAATGTGACACTCCTCCAAATTATGTATAAATTAATACTTAATTTCATGCATTTTTTACGCTAATTCCCTGCGAAAAAGTTAACAACACTAATGATGTGAGATTAGTCTAGCGAACCCAAAACTTTTGGGACAAAAAGTATTACAAAATTTATAATTATTTGTAATTATAAATTAATTATACGGAACATTATCGGAAGAAACCCGACAAAATAAATACTATAGTTGGTGATACAAGTTTACAGAAAACACGAAAATATTTTTGAATAGTTATCTATTTAAAAATAGTATGCGAATAGTCGGAAGTAATAATAAAACGTAAATTATTATAAGTTTTATACAAAATGTTCCATACACGACAAGAATATACAAAACAAATTCGATAACCAAAATAATAAAAATTATTTTTATTATTTCAAATAAGTATTAGAAAAAATACTATAAAATAAATTTTATGAATAATTGAGTGGGACACGGGGTACAAATAATTGGACCCGTATCCGAAATAAACGGGCTAAAACACCACACTAACACTGCATTTAAAAGATTTGTGCGACATGTTACTACACACTCCCACACCACCCGTGAAAATTTTAAGGATTTAAAATTCATATAATACTCCCTACCTCACTCACATTTCAGTGGCTACCTAACTCAAATAATTGAGTTAATCCCTCTCCTTCTCCATTTTCGATCGACAGAGGAAGCAAGAAAAAAGCAGGAGCTCAACAAAAATTTTCTGCTTCACCATCTCCATCTTCAACCTTCCATCACCATAATTATAATCTTATCATCATCATTTACGGTTTCATCATCATCACCCCCATCGAACCATCATCATAATCTTTGTAAGGAACATTCTAATCCTTAAATTCTTACTCTAATTTCGTTTTATATAGTGAAAATATAACATAATCTATGTATATAACTTAAAATTTTGATGATTGATTCGTTAAATTCTTGAATATGAAATTTTAATAAATAAAACTCAAGAACACAAAAATTGGTAAATATGGAAGTGGTAAAATTTTGTGTTGTTATAATCACTATGTTATGTTAATACTAGTTATTATGATGATTGAGAATTTAGAAAAATTGTTGGAACCAAAATAAACTATGTGTATATAAAATCTGGATTGAAAGTGAACCACGAACAGGGCAACATACTGAACACAACCACACCCGATCGGCTAGATGAAGATAACCGATCGGCTAAACAAAACTAGATGAACGGCTAGAAAAAGTGAGCCGTACGGCTCATATAACACCCCTCATTCTATTTGACAATATAATAAAATATTTAGTCGGAAGCGTATAAGAAAACATACTTTATTAGTATCCACTAACATAATGTACATGAGCTGTTTAAACTTTGATATAAAATAGTTTTACACTATCAGAACCACAATACATGTACTACACAAAACAGGGTGTTATATAATTCCAAAATCAGGTTATCAAAAACCATATCAGAGTTAGCACTTCGTCAAACATTCCCTGCTACCAAAAGCATCACTTCCTGACCACCCACATAATTTACAAAACCTGCATGAAGTAATATGAGGGATTAGCACAAAGCTAAGTGAATGAATAAGTCACACACAATTCAACTTAGCATAACTACTTCTTTACACCAAATAATCACAAACACATATTCTTTCAATGAGGATCGTTGGTTCTTGAGATATCATAATACCCGGGGATTCCCCAAGAACACTTATCGTACATATCCGTATGGCCATAACGGACGAGAATGATAGCTAATGGTTATTGTAATCAAACACAGGTTCTTCACACAACAAATGAATCAAGACCCCGTGTAATTCACACAATAACCAACTAGCCCAACTAACACGTGGACCTCAATATACTGATGCACAGAGGCCATATAACACGTAGATTTATAATCAATAACACATACTAAACAGTCAAATAATCAAATCTACGTTTACTTGTTGCAACTAAACAGTTACAACTAAATCAAATAGTGAGTTTCAAATCCACTCACCGATACCTCTGATGTCTCCACACTCAGGATTCTTATATCACTGAGTCTTAGGTTGATCTGAAACAGAAAATTAAATATAAGTTAGAAATTCATTCCATAATCATCATCATAGCATATTTATCCAATTAGGTAATCCCTGAAGTATAGGCAAACAAAAGTTCAATCATAAATGAATTCAAAAAATCCCGAAATGACGTTTTAAAACTGAAAAATGCCATTTTTGGCCCCTAGATGACCCCGAATGGCCAATAACTGCCTAGGCTCTTAGAATAGAGCCTGGATCATTAGGCCGTTTCCAAGTGACCATGCGAATTTTAACCCAATCCGAGTTAATGAAATTGTCACCTGTCCGTTACTCTAAAAACACTTGCGCATTTTCAAAATTTGCAAAATAAAAAATTTAAAAATCTCAATTTGCAGGGACAACTCGGTTCGCAGTAACTCAATTCGCAACGGAATAACTCAGTTCGCACAGCCATCTCGGTTCGCAAAACTCAGTTCGCAATGCAAAACTACTCAGTTCGCAACGCGATTTTCAACTCGCATCGCAGCAACTCATTTCGCAAGATCTCATTTCGCTTCGCAACATGAACTCAGTTCGCAGGACGAACTGAGAACTGTGAATTTCGATGCCGTTACGAGTTTTTCGAATCAAAACTCACCAAAACTTCAAAAAACTCAATTCTATGGTTTCTAATACTTACCTAACATCAAATAACACCTAACAACAACATCTCAAGCTTCAATTTAGTGTAAATAAATCAAAATCTATAAAACCCATTTGTATAATTCAAAATCACACTTACTTCTTGATGAAGATGAAAGGGTTAAGTTGATAACAAAGCTTACTGTTTGAAATCGAAATCACAGAGATAGTTTGATTCTAATTTTGGTTATAATGATCTTGAATTTGAGAGTTTTCAAATTGAAAATGAAGAAGAAGACTTTGGAAACTTAAGAATACTAAAGTCGGTTTAACAAACCGACTCCACATATAAAGTGGTATAATTTTATACCCGTCGTAATCTATTGTCTGGAACCTAAAAAACCATTTGCGAAAATATTATTTTATTTTACCGTCATCTATAACAATTTAAAACAATTAATAGTTTACTATTCACAATAAGTCCTGAGGTTTATTTACTTAAGTTTCACAAGTAAACAATTAATATCAAGTAATTCCTAAAAACAATTAAATAACCAAGGAATTACCAGACCAGTGAAGAGGGTGTTACAGCTCAACAAGAATTAACCGAAAGGCTAGGGAGCTGATATACAACAATTATTTTGATATATACACCAACTAATGTGCATTATGACTTGTACTGTACGATGTTGTAATGCATTAATTTTGTTGTATGTAGCAATTAGTCTATTGTATTTAACAATGCCCAAAGGCTATATGTTGAATAAGCCGTATGGCTACAATGGTAGTCACATTCCAATTATGGAAGTTTCCATTTATGGTAAGTATTATATTTTATATTTTATTATTATAAGTAATATTAATATTTATTAGTGTTATTATTATAATTAAAATATTCTTTTATATATATATCTATATATATACACCACGACAAATAATACGGGTATAAATATATATACATTTGGATGAATAAAACATAACTAATATTTGGTACGAGTTTAACAATTTTTACTATAAAAGTTTTGTACAATAGCTTTTGAAACAATAACAATTATATGTTATATAATTGGGGTAAAAATGTATACGAACATCTAAATGATCATTTTGGTTTGTTTACCCAGCGAGTCGTGGTGCATTTTGGCCAAACACGCAGACATTCCGATATTAAATGGTACAAAAATAATAACGACTACACGACTAGAAATTATTGTTAAGTTATAATTGTTATAAAATTATACGACACGAAATTGGTTCTAAAAATGTACA
Organism: Pseudognaphalium luteoalbum; assembly: GCA_963422505.1. NCBI lineage: Eukaryota > Viridiplantae > Streptophyta > Magnoliopsida > Asterales > Asteraceae > Pseudognaphalium > Pseudognaphalium luteoalbum. The sequence continues at coordinate 63,299,081 of OY730195.1, forward strand.
CGACCATGAGATATTATTTTATACGAGTATTTATTCGAAAATACTATAAAAGGGACGTGACAAATTTTGGAACGAGTAAAGCGAGTGGTATAAACTATATTTTATATATGTTTATAAATATATAAACACCGAAAATTATTATATATTTACACGAACGACTACGACTTATGTATATATATACGAACTTTGACAAGTGTATTATACATATATACATATATACAAATGGGACAAAACGAAAAAGAGATGTGTACGAGTTATACGAAAATATCATTTTAAAGGAATATATATATATATATATATATATATATATTACAACATTTTCACTCTCTCTCTCACACACACAGATATATATACATATATATATATATATATATATATATATATACACGAATATATATATACTTACATGTATCGATTGATTCGACGAAAAACATAACTTGAAAAATAATACTTATTTTTCAAACACATTTATCACCAACACATTGTACAAACATTTATAAACAACGAATCGTCAAAAAAAACTAAACTCACTAGCATAATTTGACAAATCGTCAAACACTTATGTTAATACTTTATTTGCGTATAGGACTTTGAGGACGCAGTTGGACGACTATTTACTACTAGCTGTTAGCTCTCACATCCACCGCATCTACAGTGAGTTCACAACCCCTTTTCACTGTCTTAATACTTTTAAAACCTGGGGTGAAAAATATAGAAATTGTTTTGCTACTGCATGCAATAACTGATTTAAATACTGTATGTATTTACTTAAACTATTTATGAGATGTTATTTCATACGATTACTTGAACTACTATTTATGAAAAGATATTTATAATATTTTGGGAATTAGACAACGAATCCTAGAACGGACTTAGGCTTACGATGTAGTGCATAAAAGTCCTTATGGCTACAGACTATAACCATTAGCTAGGTGACTCTAGCCACTGAATATACGGATAGTACTATCGCCGTGACGACCCTCCTACAGTTTTGGAGCGTATACTTACAGGTCCTACTTGGCAAACAACTACTGCGGGTCGTGGTTTGGTTATAGGGTTAGGTCGCGTTGCTTTAACTTGACAGGTTTAGCTCACCTTTCGAGGGATCACCGTCTAATTATTCCCACAAAACTATTATTTAGGAAGTGAGTTCCTACGAACAACTATTTTGGAAATGTTGATCTTTAGTTAGATTAACCTGTGTTTCCTACTAGCAACGATTTGGGAAATGTTACTCCTTGATTGGATTAACCTGTGTTTCCTACAAACTACTACTTTAGAAAATGTTTCTCTTAATTGATAAACTCGTGTTTCCTACAAAGCAAACAATTACTATTAATTGGAAATGTTATTTTTAATTAAATGACATGTGTTTCCTACAAACTACTACTTTAGGAAATGTTTTCCCTTAATCGGTTAAACTTGTGTTTCCTTCACTACAACTATATGATGATGTATAAACAACAAGGTTTATCACACTATACACAAACTTGTGAATTCACTTAACAATTTTGTTGACGATTTCTCTATGTTTTTTAGGGAATTAGCTACGTAAGTAAGATCTGCATGCATATCAGGACAGACTACCCTGGACTTGTTAAGATGCCACTACTTTTAGGACAACGGGATTTCCTTCATATAACCCCAATTTATTGTGGTCATATTTATGAAATCTACTTTTGTGTTATGTAATTTTCTAAAATACGACTACCACTACGACTACCACTACGACTACCACTACCACTACCACTACCACTACCACTACTACCACTACGACGACCCCACTACGACTACGACGACTACTGCCACTACTACTACTACCACTACTGCTGCTGCCCCTATTGCTGCTGCCCCTACTGTTGCTGCCCCTGCTGCCCCTGCTGCTGCTACTGCTGATGCTACTGCTGCTGCTACTACTGCTGCTACTGCTACTGCTGCTACTGCTACTGTTACTGCTACTGCTATTACAACTTTTTAAGTTGTAACCTTTTGTAAAAACTTATTACTATTGGCATCTTAATTATTATCATTATGCAATAACCATATGCTCTGGATTTGGATGTATTTATTATTCTATACTGCTCACAGCCCTGCCACGTCACTAAGCTTCCGCAAACTACTCTCACTGACTGTAATTTCCGTTTGGCGGGGTGTGACAACTGAATCCTAGGTTATCATGATGATGATCAGAAACAGGTTGTTTAAACCCCCCTCACTTTCCTAAATGGACAAGCGACCTCTACAGATGATATATCATGGGTGTAGGCATATGGTAACAAATTGCAATTATATATCTGATGTAACACCCCCGTCCCAATAATGAAATGGAAGGTCACACTTATTACTAAATAATTAAAGTCATAACAAAGTTTAGAAATAATAAATGACCAAAGTTCAATACAACCATAAATGATGTCTCAAACTAACTCCAACTATCAAGAATAAACACAAGTCCAAACTAATAAAATGAAAGGTAGGTCTCTAAGGCAAGTCCAAGTCTTGAACTCTCTCACTCATCCCATCTGACCCTGATTACCTGCCGCAGGAAAAAAAATGCGACCGAGCGAATTGCTCAGTGCGCGGATGTTGACAGAGATAAACAGTAACAATAATATATATCTCTATGTAAGAGTGAAGCGAAGTAAATAATTAAATTATTTCAAAATTCATCCATCGAATCATACCACCCTTACACCAGAGTAAACAAATGAATAAAGGTTGAGGCAATGAGTGGTTAGGTTATTTTATACCGAGTACCCTAAACAAAACAAAATATCCAAGCTGCACACACCGGTGCCAAATAATATCATATCTCGCACAATATATCACAATCACACACTGGTCATGACTCTAGGTGGTTCCCCTATATCAGAAGGTGTGTATGGCACTACACCACACGACCGCTCTACACAAATCATGACATATCAAACGTATCCTAGGATGCATCCATACGACCCCAAATAATCCAAAGGCTCACGCCAGCATGATCACACAAATAATGGCTCACTCCGGAGCATAACAAATAATATCACAAAAGTGAGGACGCCGTGGACTAATCCCACCACCACCATTGGCGCGACGTCATTGGTGCCACAATAACGCCCCTGTGGTCCTCCACAGGAAGCTGACTCGGTATACCTATCTCCGGTCTACAAAATCTATGGTTCTATGGTTTCACAGTGGACATATAAGCCAACCACACACCAGATTATGTCCACCATGCATATGGAATCTAAATCAAATGAATCAAAGATAGTTCGCAACAATAAATTCCCCAAGTTTTCCAAAATCATTTTTCACACAAGTTTTCTCAAAAGTTTCCACAATTTATCAAGTCTCAAATAACACTTTGCTCAAACCAATTTAGCTCAAATAGGGGAATCCGATCACAAAAGTATATCAAGATATCAAATGAACCACAAGAATATCTAAAGAACGCAATGATATCCTTACCTGGATAAATGTCTAAGCTATCACGATTGGCGAAATCCTCCTTTAACTCCTCATAAAGTCTACATAGAATGATTCAACTAACTTTAGACTATTAATTTAGGACTTAAATATTGTTTTCTTAATACCCGTACCCATTTAGTTACTAACTTCCATTTAGTTATCTTTCAAGAGGGTTTAGTTACGTAAACAAGTTGAATATTATTATTACTCATTTACCTTGGTCTATTATAGTCATCCAAGTTATTATTATTATTACTATTATTATTGTTATTATTATTGGTTTGTCTTAAATCGCATAGTCTGATTAAGGTGGTCCGAAGATCACATTAAAGTGTTTTGTAAAAGAAAGCTATATAGACTATTCCAAGTACTAACTCTGACGTTTACAATCTATTAATCAATTATGTTCCCATCCTTGATTAATTAATATGACTCCACTTATGGGATCTGTTTTTAAAATAATTCTACATCACAGGGGCTAATTTGTATCATGTTAAATCTGGAAATTAATTTCTCAAATTACTACACACTACAGGGGCCAAGATGAAAATTCATGTAAAATATATCCATGATTTTCATCTCCTTCATTGTTTTCAAGTTCATATTCAATCATTTTTACATTCCTTAATACCAATTTTCAATTAAATGCTTAGATGTAAAGGAAACTACGTGTACTCCATGTATACGTAAACATAAAGTCGAAACTTTCTGCTACGTGAACCCCATGTTTACGTACTTACAGATTTTAGTTCTTTCGATTAGGCTAAGTTTCATTCAACGAAAAAATGTTTAGCAAAGCTATGACAACACATTACTATGACTTAAAGATTATGACCGAAAGTTTGTGATATCGTCACCAAAACAATAAATTTAACATTGGCTCCGATTCATTAGTAGCCTACATACTTTTTGAAGACTCGAAAAACTTCCCGATATCATCATCGACATGTTACTTTAACTATCGGCTTACGGTTCAATATAATCGATCAAAACATAACCACCGGATGATTAATATATTCTAATAACACGTTAATGTTCAAGAGGAATTAGGATTACCTTTGAAACCAGATCGAGTTCATACTAAAAACTTGATCGCAAGCCTCCTGCTTGGACTAGATGCGTATGTGTTTGTGCTTTTATTGGAATGATATGATATTAGGGTTAAACAATCGTATATAAGTCACAAATATGGGCCGATAAAATGGACTTGATCAGGGCCGGCCCGTGGATTAAAAAGCCCTGTGCCACAACAAAACTTAGCCCTCGAACCTTCGAGCTTACTTAATTTATGATGACATTAAAAGTTAGTAATGCTAGGCAAATAATAACAACAACCACAATAGCAAATTTTATTTAAAGTTTAAACATATTATACAATACATAGTTATAACTTGTGTAATTCTTATTCTGACCTTAACATACAAGTGGTGTCCTCTAATTCTTCAAAAAATAAAAAGGAAAAAGTAAAAGAGTAAGAAGTTTTAGAAAATTTAAATACAATCTTTAGAGTCCAAATATTAATCCGATCCCTTACAAAATTAATGACCATATAGAGTCTTATAAAATGTATTATTAGAAAGTGCACTTTTCGAAGAACAAAAATGAATAATATTGGTATATTAAATTTAAAGTGGTTCCATAAAGAGGATAAATAGTAATACGAGTAATAATAAACTACATCATACGGAGTATTTAAAGTGGAAGACTAATCGTTTAAAAATACATATATGAGGGCTTAAAGTGTAAGTCTATATATAATATTAGGGGGCATATTTGGAAAATGATGGTAAAGTTAAAAGCACAGATTTTCACGTCTTCTTCCTTATCAAGACTTGACTATGTTTTTCTTCATTAAAACATAAATTTTGAGCTTTGATTTCTTTATTACTTCTTTCAGTACATATATATACAAAGTGTTAAAACAATGTAAATCATTGTTTCATGATATCAAATCTTTCAAAAACTAACATATAATGCTAAATAAGTTTCAGAATTTTGGGGCCCCTACAAAAATGAAGGCCCTGTACTATTGCACACCTTGCACATGCCCAAATCCGAGCCTGAACTTGATTGACATACGGTTTATGTGATTGACTTGCTCCATTTATCTCAACAACTTTTGATTTTCAAGTCTTGTTTATTATCTCTTATTATTATTTGAGTAAATCTTTTAATTTATTTGAAAGATAAGTATAATATTAATAATAACAATATTGCAGTTATCTTATTTATCATCTTTACGTACTTAATTTCATAGCACTATAATTACGTATGTGTTATATTTACATATATTTTAATAATTAATTGATTGTGTGTAATAATATACAATAATATTACTCTTAAGTTGTATATTTAATTTACAATATTTTACTTTGGGTTATTATAAGAGACCTTTCTTAACACCTAAATCTATCTGAGTTTATCTATGTATGTACTAATTATATGCCATATATGTTGAGTTGTCGGTTATGTTGAGTTAAGCATTTTAACCATCTTGTATTACAACTAAATATTTGCTTTCTTTTCAGAACTCATTTATATCATGTTTAAGCATAGTTAAATATGTCATGAATTAGATTCTCCTTTGCTATTAGGCATTCATCCCTAGGAATATCACGGTGTACAGTGCATTTGGCATATCCACAGTGTTCCAGACTCAAGGTATACTCACGGTGTACAGTGCATTTGGCACATCCACAGTGTTCCAGACTCAAGGTATATTCACGGTGTACTGTACATTTAAGTAGTTCCATATCTATATATGAACCTTGGTGTACTAACGGTGTATGGTGCATCGAGCATTTCTACATCAGTATTTAACCTTGGTGTATTAACAGTGTACGGTGCAGCGAGCATTTCCACAGCTTTGTTGTTCCTAGACCCATATTCTAGATGGGTAACTTCTAGGTGTTCCACGATGAGATAGACCAACGGCAGTTCGTTGGCTTCCACATATTTGTAATTCACACGAGGTGTTTCTAACGCTATACAAAGTACTGTACCATTTTACAGAATATTCATAGCTTCATACTGTAATATGAGATAACTATTTCTACGTAGTATTAGGGTTGATCAGATCCTATCCTAAGGCAATAGTCATGTGAAAGACTGGAAATGGTGAAAACTTGATTAAGTCTATATTCATGTAAAACTCAACAAGATATACATCAAAACAAACACCAATCATAGCATATTAAATATGAATTAAATATCATCCATAATCCTAATATTTATATTTCAACAATCACAGTATCAAACTACGTAAATAACATGGCAGTATTCGAAACACAAATAAAGATATCATGCAAACACATAATAATGGTAAGTAAATGAATAAGTAAGAACCAGTACTTAAGCAGCGTAACACTAAGTAGTATAAGCCAGAGTCTTGAAAACTTCAATACAATAAAATTTCCAAGCTACAACCATCTTGCCCACTCGAACTGTGCCTACATCTCTCTAGTTCTCTGAAGAGAGAAACTAGAGAGAGAAACTATACTAAACTAATCTAGAGAGCGTGTGTGTGAGAGAGAAAGGTGTGATTTTGTGAAGGTGTGAGGTGTGTGAAATGTGGTAATTAGGTTCTCTATTTATAGGCAAGCCATGGAATCAAGAGTACAAGTCCACAAGCACCACAGTACAAGCAAACGAAGCAAAACAAGAACACATGGGGGGGGGGTGTCAGGCCGTAAACGGCCCTATAAAATCTGTACATGGCCCTGTATAGGACGTACACGACCACCTATAGGCCGTACACGGCTGTAGGTAGGTCGTGTGCTGCCCCGTGTGCTATTTTCGAATTTTAACGTTGCTTCAAAACGTCGTATCTTCTTCGTTTCACGTCTGTTTGACTTGATTCTTTTGCCTATGATTTCATAATTCTGTTATGCTTCTAATGATGCCAATTTGGTAGGAAATGGAGGTGTGGAGCCAGGAGTGTCCAAAATACATCTAGTAGTCTTCGGTTGTGCTGTTTGTTGCGTAATTTTCTCATCCTTGATCCAATCTGAGCAATCCTTATATCCATGTTCTTGTAATCTCCATGGCTATAAAATAAGACTATTGTGAGGCCCTGATATGGATTTTATAGTGGAATTAGGGTTAGGCTCAATTTGGTGCTTATTTAGATCATTTTTCCGAGCTTTTTGCATGATTTTTAAAGGACCGGTAAGATTATACCTTTCTAACAAAAGTTGGTTAATAATGATGATTTTAAGATGTATTTGTTAGAGAGGAGCTAAATATGGGGTAAATAGTGTAGATAAAAACGTGACTTTTTGCTACACATCAGTCGCCTTATTCCTGCACCCCGTCTGGAGGGTCACTTGGTCTTGTTAAGAGATGGTGAGGAGGGTTTTAAGGTATTCTGATCTGAACAGAATCTCGATAGCCTAGTACTCAGTGACATACTGATCGGTTACCGAACTGTAGGGTGTAGTTTACACTACAAGCTATCTACGTGAAATCAAGACACAAATCTTTAAAAGAAGTTTTTAAACTAAAACATCATCCAAACTATCCTAAGTCATGGTGAACCACGTCCTCGTTATCCGTTAGTATTATATATGCTAGTCTCCCTTTAGTTTTATGCTTTATTAGTTTAGTAGTTTGATTAGATTAAAAACCAAAAACAAATACCTTCCAGTTATCAAAACCCCAGCGTAATAATTGACTTATCAGAACTAGCGTTGTTTCAATTCTACTAACTTGAGGAACGACCCTGGATCATCCTTACCGCTTACTCGTATCAAGTATTCATACCAGTTCCAGTAGGTAGTACGGAGGATTAAGCTCCCTCGACTATTATAAATATTAAAACTACCACCATCGTCCGTCAATAGCCGACTTCACGACCGGAGTAAAATCCGACCGACCGCTGACGGCGCGATAAGTTTTTGGCGCCGTTGCCGGGGATAGTAGTACGATTCGGAGCCTTTTTTGATAAATTAATCTTTAAGCGATCCTTTTTGACTTGGAATTCACCTTCCTTGTCAGGAGTTAATTCTGTCATAGATTAACGTAGTTAGATTAGATTACCTTAGCTTAGCGCAGTTTAGATTAAAGTTCCTTTCTCAACCCAACTTTAATTTTTAAACCTTCTTCATGTGCTTTCTTTAATGATAACTTGGGCAATGGTAACTCAGCAACAACTAAAGGATCAAATTGATAGTCTTTTTGAGTTAATCCAAGGTAGATATAGGAGTGATGCCGACTTAGAAAATGAATGGTAAAAGTGTAGTATGAATCATTCGGATAACATAGGGTACTTAGATCCTCAATTACAATATCATTATGACCCCTTCAAAATACATCAATACCAGCCTTACTATCCTAAACCATTCAATTTCTACCCACACTCATCATATGCTATACACGAACCATTACCATATGAAAGTTCTGACTTGAGAGAGATGCCCATAGCTTATCTCAGCAGTAATGCTACTCTTCCATCTTCTTTTGACCAACTTCAGCAATTACTTAATAAATAACATGCTTAGAAGATTTATTGATAAGATGTCTAAAATAGATGCACTGGTCGAAGAGAATGAAACTAGGAGTCAAGTTACAACTTATTATAGGCTACAAGAAGATGAGATGCACCCACACACCACATCTACATCACTTGACACAGACTTTCATTCTCATGAGTCTGGTTGCAAAACTCCTTCAAACCCTTCACCCTAAATCCTCACTTCCACCCATCCTTAACCTATCCATGTCTGAGATCGACGAGGAGTTCATTCTAGAGGAACTTTCTGAACCACTACAACTCGAAACTACTGGCCAGGGTGACGAGTACGACTTGGTAGACGAAGAAATAGAAATGGAGAACCTGGAGGTGGATATTTACATGGAAGACTCATCTTCTGAACGACCGGAGGAATACGCACCACCTCTGAGAAGTGATCTCATTCCAATTCACACTGACGTGGTTGACAACATCCCACAACAAGTTATGGTTGATAATGTCTCAACTATCTTTCTGAATGAATCACCCCCTGGTCTTGTAGAACCTGTCATCATGTAGTCGATGAGAATGTTGCTACAGTATTGGAGACAATAACAGATACTATCCCACCTTCATGCCCAGAGTACAACATTATCATTGATCAAAAGACCATAGGAAGCAAGGTGGGTTCTGCATCATGGTTTCCCTTCAAACCATTTATCTGCCATATAATGTCTTATACATCATGGAGTGGTAAGGATACCTTTGACCAGCCCATTATGTCAATCCGACCCAAGGAGGTATTAGAAGTTGAGAGATTTATGATACCTCCAGTAGAACAACTCCCCCACTTTGAACCATCTCCTTATATTGGACATACTCTAGCCTTAACCTGCTTTAAACTTTTAGGTATGTACCAATGTTACCCCTTGTGTCTACTGATGAATGCAAGGAAGCCCCTAGGATTGCCTGAGAAATAATGCTAGAGTCAAGCTAGAGACTCGAACAAAAACAAGCGCTTTGATATCGCGTAAAAAGTCACGTTTTTACTACCGATATCTCTCTCATTCTGAAATGATTCTTGGCATTTGAACTCAAATAACACTCAATTCAATGAGAATCTGCCAAGGAGGTCAAAACAAGGTTGCACGATAAAAATCAAGCAAAACGGATGAAAAACGAAGATTCCACGCACGTTTGAAGATTCAAGGCATCAAAACAAGATTTTAAAACTAAAGTGCCCATCATCAACATCCATCTTATCCAAGATGTTCGTTTTCAAAATACGAGTCTAACAGAAGAAGAATCAACAAAAACGGATAAAGAAGAAGATTCTACGCCCGCCGGAAGATTCAAATGATTCGTACGCAATATCTGGAGATAGGAAACTCACTTTTGGGATTACTTTTCATCAAATTCTTCGTTTTTGAAAAACGAATCCAATGAAAAAATAATCGATGAAAACAGACGCATAACAAAGAAAACACGTGCGAATTAAGAAACGAAGCAACAAACGGTGAACCGGGGCGGGTGGCAGCCAGCCGCCGCCGGCCACCATGGTGGGGCGCCGGCCACCCCTCCCCCGTCTCGTTTCAGCTTTTTGGTCCTTTCGTGTACCCGGTGCCACACCTTTCCGCGATTATTCATACCCGGTGCCACACCTTTGTACGATTGTACGTACCTGGTGCACCACCTTTTCCATCTTTTGCTAAAGTGCTCCTCAAGATGCTAACATGAGCCGGATTTCTCCTATAAATAGGAGGCATGAGGCTTCATTTGAAGACACACCTTAGAAACACCTTCAAAACACTATATGCATTAGTGATATTACTTTCTTACTTTCTCATTCTATTTTCTTACTTCAAAATTAGTATTAGACTAGTTAGGAAGCTTGTTTAGAGTAGAACGAAAGCAAGGAACATCTTCTAATCTTGGGTGTACGCTTGGAATTACGCTTATTAATTCAAGTCTATTCCTTCTCGCATTCTAATCCGGGTTCTTTTTTTCTATTCTATCTTAATTAAATATGTATGCTTTAATTATGATTGAATTAGTTTGTGCCATGATTAGCGAGTAGATTACTATTGTATTTGTTGTTATGTAGTTAGCATATATAATTATGGGATGACTTTAAATACGTCGTGAAATAATATGACGGCCCCTATTCGACTGTTTACTTGGTATAGTGCCGGAAATGCTTTTAAGCAAAGTACATACGTATGGAAGCCGGTAAACGGCCGAAGATAGTTGTATTATGGATCGACGTTATAAAAATGGAAACTTTATGAACGGACTTATCGTGCGATCTTAAACCTAAAACTTACATTCGCCTTTAGATTAAGAAACGTGATTGTAACCTTGTAAAGAGGAGTCGCAAAACTTAATACTTGGTCAATAATTATCTGCGTCAAAACTATGGTTTAATTGTAACGTCATGCAAGCATCATAAAAAGCAATGTGATTACGTGGAATTACCATGAGTATAGTACACTTCCAATCACAATGTAATTTTCATATAAACATCATGAAACAATTAAATTTACAACGAAAACATCGGTAAACGATTAAATACATTGTGAACTACCATAGCATTTTCTGACATGGTGTGGGTTTAACTTTCTGCAAAAAGCTGTCAGCATTTTAATTAGATTAGTTTAAATTAGATTAGAGTAGGTAGGCTATAGGCTAAATAACCATTTACGAAAACCTAGGGATTTGTTAATCAAATCAAGAAAGGCAAGTTATGAGTATAGTACACTTCCAATCACAATGTAATTTTCATATAAACATCATGAAACAATTAAATTCACAACGAAAACATCGGTAAACGATTAAATACATTGTGAACTACCATAGCATTTTCTGACATGGTGTGGGTTTAACTTTCTGCAAAAAGCTGTCAGCATTTTAATTAGATTAGTTTAAATTAGATTAGAGTAGGTAGGCTATAGGCTAAATAACCATTTACGAAAACCTAGGGATTTGTTAATCAAATCAAGAAAGGCAAGTTTATGATCCAATCTAAACTAATACTCTTCCCTAACCGGTAAAACCCTAAAGTAAGATACACAAGAAACCTAAATGTTTTCCCTCGCTTATCACTCTTAAGTTTTATTAATAGGAATTGGTAAACAAGTCCGAACATAAACCCTAAGTTAGTTGTTTACAAGACTCATAATCTTTATGGTATTAAGAACGGTTAGATGTACTATGGACTTGCTACTCTATTCCTTCACCTACGAGCAAATGTGTTCAATAATATGGGCCACTGACTCCCTCACATGAGAGTGTGGAGAGTTGAGCATCGTGTGTCTGACCAGAATCATGACACCTTAGTTTCTCGTGACATATTAGTTGATAACCGACTAATAGGGAATCTATTGGTTATATCATAAGTTATTGAATCTTGCAAGTAATTCTAATTTAGTTATTCATTTTTCCCATGAAAGTCATCATCCTATATTATCAGCTAATGAACTCACAACAAATACTACTTTCCATTATCTGATTTATTATTACATTTTATTCGCTTTATTTACTTTACTTAGTTAATTGAACCAAACCCCAACGCACTCTTTTAAAAACATGTACTAGAAAGTAACGATTGATTGGATCACCTCCATTTCAATTCAGTTTCTCTTTAAGAACGACTCTAGGTCATACTTACCATCTACTAGCCCTTGGTTCAGTATTAGTAAGTCATACTTAGATCCCAGCAAATATAAATTTAAAACACCCACCGATTGGCGTTGTGATCATTCACGCTTGCGACGGTCGGACGCACATCAAGTTTTTGGTGCCGCTGTCGGGGAGACTAATTGTCCGATACAGAGGCCCAACCAATCCTGTTTTCTAGTATCCCCTTAGGATAAAACCTTATAAAAAAATTATTTTCTTTATTGTCTGTTTTTAGTTAGTGTATGACCTGTTCCCCTATATCTGCACCGCTTTTTAACTTTCCTGATCTAGAACTTATAATACGCACTATTCGACGAGAAAAGAAGCAGTCTACAATTAGACAAGCAATGGTTGATCGTATCACTCTCGCTGACAACAGCAAGCTCTCTATTGAAGGAAGAGGAGGCCCAATTCTCTACCCAGAAACCCCAGGACAATCATTCGAGCTTAAGCACCACATTATCCAACTAATCCAAAACCACTGTCAATTCCATGGATTACTAAGTGATGATCCAAACTCTCACCTCGACAAGTTCATATCTCTTTCAAACTCCTACAAACAAAATGGAGTTAGCCAAGATACAATCCGCTTGTATCTTTTCCCTTATTCGCTCACACATTATGCACAAACATGGTTTGAAGGTTTAGAAACCAGCTCTATCCCTTCATGGACGGTAATGGCAACAAAGTTTCTAACCAAGTACTTTCCGCCCTCTAAACAAACCAAACTCCGAAATGACATCATGAACTTCCACCAAGCTTTTGATGAGTCATTATACACCGCATGGGAACGATTTAAAGGAGCACTGAAGAAATGCCCTAATCACCGACTCGACAAATCTGCACAATTGTGTACCTTCTATAATGGTTTAGACCCTAACCACAGAACCACCCTCGACGCTGCCGCACAAGGAAGCTTTATGACGAAGACAGACGAAGAAGGAAGGGACCTTATAGAAAATATGACTATGCATCACCATGATTGGAACTCTGGAGATCACTTGACATCTTCAGCACCTCTCGCTGCATCAAATCCAATTCCAGTCGAAGCAATTAAGGTATTAACAGAGAAGATGGACACACTTATTAAGCACTTCGGAGAACTTAAGAAACAACAACACCAAGTACACCAAGTACAAGCATGTCAAAACTGCACCAACTTGCAACCACCCGGTGAATATCAAGTTGAATATGAAGAGACAGACGACACCGTTTACTATACTCAATACCCCGCTCGACCACAGAATTCTCCACCCGATTTCAACCATAACAACCTCCAACCTAGAGGACCTCCATTCCCACAAAGAAACAACCAACCTTTCCAACCCCGATACCCATCTAGATACCGACCTTACCCACAACAACAACAACTTACCTACAACCAACCCCTCTCACTTCCTGGACCCAATTCCGACACAAACCAAACCACTGAACATGTTGAAGCAAGATTGTCTAAAGCTTGATTTTATTTGTTTTTGCAAAAACTGAAATGTATAGAATCTGTCTAAGTGTTTTTGGTTTGCGACAATAGGAGATCCGTGAATGGCCATTGTTGCATGTAAAAGTCATTCTGACAATAGCATTGTCGGAGTTAACCAAGTCAAATAGTTTAAGTATTGTCGCACATAAGTATTGTCGCACAGATTAATCTATATATAGGCTTTTACTTGAAGTTTTTGATAAGTTTTTTGTAATATTCACACATTTTTCTCTCTGTGTTTTGTGAAATACAAAAGCAAGTTTAGATTGAATACTCATTGTTCTTTAATTCATATATTGATATATATCTTGTATTCCGCACAAGATATATAAGTTCTAGTTGAGATTCGTGATCCACGGCACTACAAAGTGGTATCAGAGCTGTACAAATAGAATTAGGACTGTTTGACTGAATTAGAGATTGATTTTAAAGTATTTGATTGACTCAGAAGATTCAGTTTGATACTGTTTGATTGATTTTGAGGTATTTGAGGTATTTGACACTGTTTGACTGATTTGGACGATCAATTTGCTTCGGATTTGAAGAGCTTTATCAAAATCAGAAGAAGATTACTGCTGTACGTGAAATTGTGATCATAATTCATCTGAATTTGATCTGATTCTCTTATTTTGATCTTTTAATTGTTTACGTACTTATCGTCAAATTATACGGATTCATAAATTTGACGGTAAAAGATCAAATTGAGTAGATACGAGTATCAGAATTTGAATTCCGAGCTCAGTGATATAAATTTTAGCAAAAACGAGCTAAAATTGAAGATTTTACAACACTTTTCATTTTCTGGAAATTTCATGCGTGAATAAGTACTTCCGAAAATAGTGATAACCATTTTATCCGTGATTGCATTTATGTGAATAGTAATCCGACAATAAGCTATTGTCGCATGAACAGTAGTTGATTATTGACGGATTTGTGTGATTAGTGATCCGATAATAAGCTATTGTCGCATGAACAGTAGTTGATTGACGGACTTGTATTCTCGGACTCTCATTGACGAATACTCATTGACAGATTGACTGTGTTAGTTTCGCATAAACAGTGTTTAGAGTGTTTGTTATTGACGGAGTGATTAGTCATGGAAAATTGTTATTGACGGAGTGTTTATCATGGATAGTTGATATTGACGGAGTGTTTGATATTCTCGGAGTGTTTTTTTATTCTCGGATTAACCATTTCTCTCGGATTGATTGTTACTCTCGGAGTATTTTGAAGCTATTATTCTCAGAGTATTTTTCTTATTCTCGGATATTGATATTCTCTAATTTTTCTAAGTGTTTACAATGGCTCATATAAATTGGAAAGCTATGATGCAGAATGAACAAGAGACTGGAACTACAACCAAACCACCAAAGTTCTTATGTCAAAATGATTATGATGATTGGAGGTATCGGTTTGAGTCGTTTATTGCTCTAAATGATCCAGATCTAATGATTCCTATCTTGGAGCAATACATTCATCCTAGAGCTGAAGGAATTTATAGAGATAATAATCCTCCTCCCAAGTCACTCAAAATGATGACTTCTGATGAAAGGAAAGAACATGATCGAGACAAGAAAGCTAAGTCAGTTATCTCTATGAGTCTTCCTAGTGATGTTCTTGCTGGATGGAAAGATTTGAATACGGCATATGAGCTCTATAAAGCAATGGAGAAACGTTTTGCTGGTAACGACAAGTTGAAGAAAAGTAAACGTGACTTGTTAAAGAAACAATGGGATGTATTCACATGCGTGCCAAATGAATCTTTTAATGACTTAAGTGTACGATATTCCCAGTTAATCAGTGAGCTCAAAAGACATGGTTTGATTTTGGAACGTCTTGAAATCAATGAGAAGTTGATTGAAGCTTTACCTTCAAGGTGGGATATTAAGGCTAACATTTTGATGGAAGATAAATCATTGGGTGAATATGCATATGAAGACTTGATCAACAAGTTGCAAGTATATGATGTTTCTTTACAGAAAAAGGAGACTGGAAAGATGATGCAATATTCTCAATTCGGTTCTAAGAAAACTTCAGAAACAACAACATTGTTCTCTGGTTCTGAGACATTCAATGGTGGGAATTCTAGTGGATCTACAGGTGGATATTCTGGTTATAGATTTTATGGATTTGGAAGTACTTCAGCTACCAGTCATCAACAACAAAATTCCAACCAACATATTTCAAAGATTACCGAAGATCATGCAAATGTTGTTACAGCTTTTCTTTCATCATATGAAGCGTTTATTTCTCGAAAGGTTGGTAATGTAAACTTGACAGAAGAGGATTACGATCAGTTACATCCTGACGATCTTGAAGAAATGGATCTCCAATGGAATCTTGCTATGTTAACAAGAAAAGTGAAAAAGTTTCTTCAAAGAACTGGAAAAAGCAAGTTGGGGGGTAAACTAGGATTTGACAAATCGAAGGTTCGGTGTTATAACTGTCAGAATTTAGGACACTTTGCTCGGGAATGTGAGAAAAGCAAAGCACCTACATCTGGTTTCACCAAGCCTTCTACATCCAAAACCTATTCTTCTTCTGCTCAACCACAATCTTCTGGAAAAGATACATCTCCTGCTCCCACATCATCAGCACTAGTTTCAACAGTAGATGGAATATATGATTGGAATGCGCATGTGGAGGAATATTCTCATAACCAAGCTTTCATGGAAAATGTCTCTAAGGTTGATTCTTCTCCATTTGAACAAATTTTTTCAAAATGTACTGACTTGAGTGATCAACTCAGTCTTTACAAAACTCAAAATCAACAGCTTTTAACTGACATTGAATTGATTAAAATCAAAATAAGGAGTTGGTGGAAAACAACAAGCTTTTAAATAAACTTTTTGAGTCAACTGATGTTGAGACTCATGATTTGAAAGCTAAAAATTTAAATCAGCAATCCATCATAAACAGTTATTTGGTTGAGATGCATTTACTTAAACAAGAAAAATCTGAAGCTGATTCTAAAATTTTAGATCTTGAAAGACAATTGTTGAATGTTTCTACATCAGCAGTGGTTTTTGATGAAATTATCCATAAACAACGTTTAGATACCAAATCTCAATCTGGTATTGGATATCAAAATGATTTAAATGCAAAAAATAAAGCATCAAAAGCAGAATCTAATGCTGGAATTGGATATCATTTTGTTCCACCACCAAAATCTTATTTTCAATTGCCAGTTAAAGATGAATTTGATTCTGAGTTTGTGTATGGGAAGGGAAAAGTTGATGATTCAAAACCTCAAGATGAATCAACTCAAAAGGTTTCTTCTAAGAGAGTTCTAAATCACCACATGAGAATAATTCATCAGATTTTTCTCATCAATCTTCAAAGATGAAGAATAATGATTGTGATGATTGTGAAAAGAATAAGAAGTGTGTTTTGAATAAAAATAATAAAGAAAAATCTAAAGCTTATGAAATTCCAAAACAAGTTACCAAGATTTTGAAAAGAACTTCTTCTCCAAACAAATCACAATCATCTTCTTCATCAACAAAAGGTCAATATCATGCTTCCAAACATGACTCTTCAAAATGTGAAGCTTCTCCTAGTAAAATCTCATATTCTAAGTGTGATGCTTCTACAAGTAAACCATCATATCATGGTTCTCATAAAAGTTTTCATTCTTGGAGAAAGTATGAAACACGAAGTTGTTTCTATTGTGGAATTCATGGACATCTTTTGAATGATTGTCATAAACTTGCTGGAAAACGTTCGAGAGAACATTCGAAGCAAGTTAAATCTTCAAAGAACAAAAATGTTTCAAAATCAATTCATGAAAATTCACAAAAACCGAGAATCAATACTTTTGTTTCTTCCAAGAAGAAATCAACATCTTATGATGCGTCAATTAATCACTCAAAAGATTTCAAAAAGGATTTCAAAGAAATTGACGTTTTCATCATAGATGAAATCACTGGACTACCCAAAGCCTCCAAGGCTTGGGTCTCCATTAGCAACTAATTGTTTCCATCAAATGTCTTGCAGTCATCCCGAGCTATCGATAATGTTTGGTACATTGATAGTGGCTGTTCAAGACATATGACCGGGAATCTCTCCTTACTCGAAGATGTTAAAATCAAAAATGGAGGGTTTGTTGTTTTTGCGGGAGATAAAGGAGGAATGATTTCAGGCGAATGAACTGTTACGAATGGTGAAATAATTTTTGACAAAGTGAATTATGTTGAACAACTTCAACATAATTTACTTAGTGTTTCACAAGTGCGTGACAAAAAGCTGTCAACATGGTTCAATGATGAAGAATGTTTGATTCTGAAACCAGGATTTGTTGTACCAAAAGAATGGATTCTTATGAGGGCTCCTAGGGTTAAAGATATGTATATCCTAGATATGCGTTCTATAACTCCTACAATGGAGCATACTTGTTTGTTGTCAAAAGCATCAGAGAAGGACTCAGTTTTATGGCACTGATGGATGGGTCATATCAACTTTAGGAAAATGAACTTTTTAGTCAAAAATGATTTAGTGATTGGAGTTCCTAAATAGACTTTTTCACTAAATGATCATTGTATTTCCTGTAAAAAGGAAAAACAAACTAAAAAGTCTGATAAACCTAAGTTGGTGAATTCTATTAACACTCCATTGGAACTTCTCCATATGGATTTGTTTGGCCCAGTTAGTGTAAGGAGTATTGGTGGTAAATCCTATTGCTTGGTAATCACTGATGATTATTCAAGATTTTCATGGGTTTACTTTCTAAGTACCAAAGATGAGACGGCTGAGAAAATTAAGTATCCAATTTTACGATTAGAGACTTTATTTTTGTTGAAAGTAAAAAGGTTACGAAGTGATAATGGAACGAAATTTAAGAACTACATCATGGAAATGTTTTGTCTTCAACATGGTATTTCACAACAATTCAGTGCTTCTCGAACTCCACAGCAAAATGGAGTTGCTGAAAGAAAGAACAGAACATTGATTGAAGCTGCAAGAACTATGCTTTCGGATGCAAAGTTACCAACAACTTTTTGGGCAGAAGCAGTTAATATGGCTTGTTTCGTGTCAAATAGAGTTCTTGTGGTCAAAGAAAGAAGAAAATGAGCTATGAGTTATTGAATAATCGGAAGCCGAATATTCACTTTCTGGAACCTTTTGGATGCCCATGTTTATTGATGAAAACTAAGGATCGTCTTTCAAAATTTGCTGAGAAATCTGAATCTTGGGTTTCCTTAGGTTACTCAGCAAATTCTCAAAAAAAAAAAAAAATATATATATATATAACACGGCATCACATCGAATAAAAGAATGTTATGAGGTTGAATTTTTACGGTATTCTTCTCCATCTGATGGGATCGGTCCAGAATGGTTATTTGACTATGACTCGTTCTTTAATTCTCTTGCTCCTTTTCAACATGATGTGTCATCTCCTGTTGAGGATTCTGATAATTTTGTTATTCCGGTTATTTCTTCTCCTGCTGAGCCGCTTATTACTCTTGTTCCACCAGTATCTACTTCTAATCTTTCTCCTCCACAATCAACTGAAGAATCTATTGCTCATGAACCTTCTCAACCTTTGCCAAATGATGAAGTTAACACAACTTCAAATCCTGATGATACTGAAGATTTTCATGAACCTTCTACTGAACTAGAAGATTCAACTCATGATGATTCTAGTGATGAAGTAGTAAGTAATCCTGAGGATTCACATTTAGGAACCAACTTGAATGTGGAATATGTTCCTACTTTGCGTGTTAATTCTGAGAATAAACATCCACTCACAAATGTGATTGGAGATGTTTTTGAAGGGATCAAAACTCGACATCAACACAAGTCTTCTACTTGTTTCTTATCACATATTGAACCAAAGAATGTTCAGATAGCTTTGTCAGACTCTTCTTGGGTTCAAGCAATGCAAGAAGAATTGCAGCAGTTTGTAAAATTGCAAGTTTGGACATTGGTGAAACCTCTCAAGGATATTCATCCTATTGGCACGCGTTGGGTTTTCAGAAATAAGAAAGATGATCGAGGAATTGTGGTTCGTAATAAAGCAAGATTAGTGGTTCAAGGATTCACTCAAATTGAAGGTTTGGATTATTACGAAGTTTTTGCTCCGGTTGCTAGACTTGAATCCATTCGGATTTTTCTAGCATATGCTTCTTTCATGAATTTCAAAGTGTATCAGCTAGATGTCAAGTGTGCATTTTTGTATGGGAAAGTGCATGAAGAAGTGTTTGTCAAACAACCACCAGGTTTTGAAGATCCTAAATACCCAGATTATGTGTTTCGGTTGGATAAAGCCTTATACGGGTTACATCAAGCTCCTTGAGCTTGGTATGAGACTTTATCTCAACATCTGCTCGCTAATGGGTTTTTGAGGGGTCAAATTGATGGTACACTCTTCATTCGGAAAACAAAAGGAAATTTGCTACTCGTTCAAGTATATGTGGACGACATTATATTCGGGTCTACGAATGACAGTTTGTGCAAAGAATTTGAGCATATCATGAAGTCTAAGTTTGAAATGAGTTCAATGGGGGAAATATCTTTCTTTCTAGGTTTGCAAGTTCAGCAACTAGACAAGGGCATTTTCATACATCAAACGAAGTATGTTCATGACATCTTAAAGAAATTTATGATGTTGGATGCCAAATCTATTTCAACTCCCATTGATCTTGTTGAAAAAATTGGACCTGCTCTTGATGATACACCAACTGATCAAAAGGAATATCGATCAATGATTGGTTCTCTCATGTACTTAACTGCTTCCAGACCTGATATTATGTTTGCTGTGTCTATTTGTTCGCGGTATCAAGCAAATCCCAAAGTCTCACATTTGAGGGCCGTACAAAGAATCTTTAGATATTTGAAGGGCAAGCCTAATCTAGGCATCTGGTATTCGAATGATGCAGATTTTTCACTTTACTCTGATTCTGACTATGGCGGATGTGGTATTGACTTCAAATCCACATCAGGTGGATGTCAATTTTTGGGAGATCGACTCTTGACCTGCCAATGCAAGAAACAAAACACGGTTTCTATCTCTACTGCGGAGGTAGAATATATTGCTGTTGCCAGTTGTTGTTCGCAAATCCTTTGGATTCAACAACAACTTCGAGATTATGGTTTACTTCTTACCAAAACTCCTTTGCATATTGACAATACTGCAGCCATAAGTATCATACATAATCCCGTTCAGCACTCAAAAACTAAGCATATTGAAATACGTTTTCACTTCATACGGGATTGCTATGAGAAAAACTTGATCATTTTGGTTCATGTTGATACATTGAAACAAAGAGCTGATTTGTTTACCAAAGCTTTTTCAAAACCAGGTTTTGAGGAACTCATTTCGATGCTCGGCATGAAACATTTGGATCAAATTAAGTAAACTTTGGATCCTTAACATTTTATTTTTTGTTTGTTGTTTGCTTGTTTTCTTTTATAAAAAATCCAAAAACATTTGAAAAATAAAAATCCAAAAACATTTGAAAAATAAAAAATCGGGGGAGATTTTATGTAAAAAGTTGGAAAATGATAGTACATTGGGAAATGTATTAATAAATAATACGTAAAAGAAATAATAAGTACTATATTTGATGTGTTAGTAGGTTTACTTAGCATTTTTAAATCAAATTTTTTACTAATTAATTTTATATGTGATTTATTGGTAGGTATTTTTGCATTTAAAATATCTAGTCTAAGAAATTTTAATCATATATGCATATTATTTTACATAATCAAAATATTAATATATGACAATCAAAGGTTATCAAATATGATAATAATGTCTTAAATTTTGAAGGATTATTATATTATGATTCATGATTTAGAGTCTTAATATTATGATATCTGGGGAAATATATTGACTATTTATTGTACTGAGTACAGATCTTAGTTGATATATATTTTATTAAAGGACGTGCAAATATTCCAAAGTTTCATATATCAAATCAAAATAAACTCTATCACTCTGTTATACGATGTATAGACCTGTGATACAGTTTATAAGTCCAACCCGGGGTATGACATGTGTGACTAAGTGTCATTCCAATATATGTGTGTACTTCTAAAGATATCATCATATTCTCACTCTTTATATGAAAATATTAATATATTATGAATTTAAAAGTATATTTTTATTTAGATTATATAAAGTAATATGCATGCTAATAATAAAATAATTAAAGATATTTAAATGCAGAAGTGTTTAAGAGAACAATAATACCAATAATCACATGTAGAATGATTTTTAGAAAGCATGTTTTATTAATGCTAAGTAAATTTAAAGAGGTAAAAAAATACTAACAATCAAAATAGACTTTCATTTCTAAGCAATAAAAATAAATACATTCATTTATCCCAATATGATCCCAACTCATGAGAATTACCCCAACAAAAATATTTTACTTTTAGTTTGTTATGTTAGTTTGTAAATATTTAGTTTAATGATTTTTCATCTTTTTTCAAATTTTAGTTATAAAATAATTTAGCATTTTATCCAAAGTATATTTGATTTGATTAAAATGTTTTCATTAAAATTTATTGAAGGGATTATATTCTCGGATTTTATTCACGGATATCTTTTTTCAAGGATATCTTTTTATTCACGGATAAAAAAAGGGGGGAAAGTGTATAAGTATTTTAAAATTTTGAAATTTTACACACACTTTCATTTTTATCTGACAAAACCTATTTTCACTCCGACAATATATATCCGACAATACGCTGCCAGTTGATTTTGCTTCAAATTACTTGATGTGTGTTACGTTTCATTCGATTTTGTTCCGATAGAACTGAACGCCTTCTCATTCCGCATCGAATGGTATAAATTTCTCTCTTTATCTCCTTGTAAATAAGATTTAATCGTTGATTTTATACTAAATACACTGTTCATGAACAGTACCTTTGAAATCGTCCGACAATAACCATTGTCGAATGAACAATGAATTAGGGTTTTGATGCGTGAATAGCTTATTCACGCATGAACAGTGTTCCGTGAAATTGACTTGTTGACTTTGACTTGTTTGAATACTTGTTACGACAATTCATTATTATCGCATGAACAGTACTTATTCACGCATGAATAGTACTCCGACAAATGTTATTCACGCATGAACAGTGTTCTGTGTATAACTATTGTCGTATAATAATGTGATTGTCGCATGAATAGTGCTCAAAGTTCTTATTGTCGCATACTTTCAACACTTAGAAAATTTTCAGGTTTTTGAGACTTGAAATTTTTTCAAAGTATATTTAGGTTCTTTGCTTAACATATACTTTGTGCAGTTTGTATTTGTATATCCATGGCAGCTCTTGATCCTATCGCTGCTGCACAACCTGATGTGCTTCGAAGGGCTGTTGTTTTTGAGAAAAGACACAATGCCACAGCTTATCTACTTGAGGCACCGGATAAACCTGAAACCAGGAAATTCTTTCCTATGGTTAGGTTTCTTTTACGTTCAAGGATATCTCATGCTTTGATGGTTCCAGTGGCCAACATCTATGAGGATCATATGACTGATTTCTAGGTAACTGCTGAATATCACACGGATGTTCAACCTTCTTGTATCACAACCACAGTTGATGGAAGACCTCTTGTTCTCACTGAGGAATTGATTAGACATACTTTACAATTAGGTGATGCTGTAAATGCTTTAAATAATATTCCCCGAAATATTATTGATGATTGTCTTCAACAAATGGGATGTACAAAAGGACCACGAGATGTCCAGATTATGAAGAATCATTTTTGCCTACATTTGAAGTTCTTGGCTCACACGTTGATTGGTTGTATCTCTCCTAGAAAAGATGGATTTGACGCAATGAGTTACCACTTAGCTGGCTTAATGACAGCTTTGGTACTCAACATTCCTTATAACTTTTCAAGATATATTTTTGACAATTTGGTTAGGAACATCAATGAAGACGGATTTTTCAAGTACCCACGATTCCTTCAGCTGATTTTTGATCAACATATTCAAGGGATTACATATCATGGAGAAATTTTGCATTATACTCCGATTCCCAAAAGAGTGTTGGCTGACTGTAACAGTTATCGTGGTAAACCTACACCACCAACTGTTGATCTCTTTGGGCATATTATTGATGAAGATTTTCTTCCACCTCAGATTGACATTCAAATGGAATCAGATGATGATAGTGAGGAAGTTTCAGCTGAGGGGGAGTCAGTTCAAGAAGAAGATGAACTTCAAATTGTTCATGAGATTGATGATGTTGTTCAACAAAATCTTGATCATCCTGTTGAGATTGAATCATCTAGTTCTGAGGATGAGGAACATATTCATCCTAAGATTATTGAAGAATCTTTAGCTTCTCAACGATTGACTGAAGAAAATATCGAGAAAGAAATACAAGATTTGAGACGACAACGAGAAGAGGCACAGGATCCTGAGTATATTCCTGAGTCTAGACCTACTCAAAGAAGGACGTTGCTTGTATCTTCTGAAGCTAGATCTTAGTCTTCTTTATTGCCAGTGACTTCTTCTGCGATATCTTTTTCTGAATCTTTGCCAGTCACTTCTTCAACAATGTCTTCTTCTTCTATATCAATGCTTGTTATTTCTTCTGCACCTGGTATTTCTATTTCTCTTCCTATTCCTTCAATAATACCTGTTACTTCATCTTCTACAGCTACTGGAACTTCATCTACCACAACTACTCCTACTATGAGTATGTCAGCTCTTGATGCTTCTCTTCAAAGAGCTGTGACTCCTTTGATGTCTCTGGTGGATAAATTGCGAGATGATTTATTTCATGCTTTGCAACGAATTGGCACTCAGGATATTCTTATTGCCAATCAAGGTCAACAAATCGCTTCTCAGACCTTAAGGATTGAATCACTCGAACAAGAAGTCTTTCTTCTGAAAGAAAAATTAGGTGATCAGGGGGAGAATGTGCATGAAGTTGTTGATGTTGATGATGATGTTGATGATAATGAAATTGATCAGAATAATGATGATCAAGGAAATGCTGGATTAAATGATTAAGGAAATGAAGGATTTGATGATGATGATGATGATGTTGAAGGAAATGATGGTAGTGATTCTGATAATTCTTGTGGAAATGATGATAATGGTAATCAGCCAAATTTTTCTCAAGCAATGGTACTAGTTCAGAATGTTGAAGAGGAAGAACCTTTGAATGTTGAACCAATAAGTTCTGTTCCTGCTCTGGTTTTAACTCTCGAACCAAGTTTTGAAAATATGGAGTTTGATGTTCTTGGTGAAAAAGACTTAAATGATTTATATCTTGGAAACTTTTAAAGCTCTTGAGAAACTTCCAAAGTGTGAAATCAATCATATCGGTCGAATTGATATTATAAATCATTCTAAAAATGGTCTGGTGAATTGGATGACTGAAGTTCTCTCTCGTGAATGCAATAAAGGAAAATACACTTAGGTTAAAGAGACATTTCCAAGGAGAACTGTGGATTACTTCGAAATTGAACCCATCTCAAATCAACCACGAGTGATTACTACTTATCCAAAGGTAAAATGTCTGAGGAAAATTCCACTTGAAAAACTTCCAGTTAATTTTTGGAAATTCGTGAGTTATTGGAAGTATAACGGAAGCACGGGAGAAGCAGAGATTGCATGTTATGACAGAGATACCAAGGGAGAAATTATGTGGAATCGTGAAACGATTGTATATGTGTTCGATCCCTTGAGTTTGATAAATCTCTCAAAAGATGACCTGGAAGTTCTTCTAGTGAATCCAATTATCTATGATGATGCATTTGATGATGAAGTCGTGGCCTTGAAGTTTCAAAGAGTTGTTGAAGTATGTTGTGCTCAAGGTGTTCATGCCGGTTGTAATTTGCCTGGATATACATAAAGCTCAAGTTTTAATATATCAAGCATTATCCAAGGGGGGGTTTGTTGAAGCAAGATTGTCTAAAGCTTGATTTTATTTGTTTTGTAAAAACTGAAATGTATAGAATCTGTCTAAGTGTTTTTAGTTTGCGACAATAGGAGATCCGTGAATGGCCATTGTCGTATGTAAAAGTCATTCCGACAATAGCATTGTCGGAGTTGACCAAGTCAAATAGTTTAAGTATTGTCGCACATAAGTATTGTCACACAGATTAGTCTATATATAGGCTTTTACTTGAAGTTTTTGATAAGTTTTTTGTAATATTCACACAGTTTTCTCTCTGTGTTTTGTGAAATACAAAAGCAAGTTTAGATTGAATACTCATTGTTCATTAATTCATATATTGATATATATCTTGTATTCCGCACAAGATATATAAGTTCTAGTTGCGATTCGTGATCCACGGCACTACAGAACAACCCAACAAGATAAATGCCCCAGCTTCAAGTTCAGAAGACACCTTTACCCAGTTCATGCAAGGCCAACATATACTCAACCAAAAGACATCCGCTAGGCAAGACAAAGCCGATCTCTTTATTAGAAATCAATTGGCCGTATTGAAGAACTTGGAAGCTCAAATTGGACAATTGGCACAACGTCATGAGAACAGACCCAGAGGAAGTTTGCCTAGCAAAACGGTTCATAACCCACATGTTGAGGAGGCAAAGCAAGTTACCACCACCAAGGAAGCAGCCACTCCACCACCTGCTGCTGTCCCAATAAAGGAAGAACAAAAGGTCAAGATACCAGCTGTGGAAATCACTCCAACCATGAACAAGGAGGTTAGAATCCCTTACCCCGCTAGACTTAAGGTCCAACCTAAGAAATTATCATCCTTTAAGTTAGATGGAAAATTCCTTGATACCATGTCTAGAGTTCCCGGTCGTAATAAGTACATCAGAAAATTGCTATCCACTAAGGATAAACTGCCCGAAGTAAACAACATTCCCCTTAGTTTTGAGACCTCAACCCTACTTAAGAATAGCTATCCCAAAAAATTAGGAGACACCGGTAGATTTACACTCCCTTGTTCTATCTACCAATCCGTAGAAATAAGCGCCTTATGCGACCTAGGAGCTAGCATTAACCTCATGCCCTACTTACTATTTAAGAGGCTAGAGCTTGAAAACTTGAAACCCACTAAGATGACCATCCAGCTAGCTGACCAATCAGTTAGATACCCAAAAGGAATAGCTGAGAATGTCCTGGTTCAAGTTGACAAATTTTTCTTTCCTACGGATTTCGTGGTAATGGACATCCACGAAGACATAAACATCCCGATTATCCTTGGAAGACCATTCATGAACACAGCCCGAGCAGTGATCGATGTGTACAACTACACGATTGTCCTACGCTCACACGGTGAAAGCATCACTTACAAGATCGACCAACCAGAATGCACCCCGAAACAAGAAGAATGTTGCGCTATATCAACAGGAAGAATTACCTATAATGATGAATCAGAGCCCGAAGAAGAACAACCTTTCACCCGATCGTCAGTTTTTATCTCTGACTCTGAGTATGAACCAGAAGAGGAAGAAGAATTGTAAGAAGCAGAGGAAGAAGTTGAATCTGAAGACGAAGAACCTGAGGAAGAGGAAGAAGAAGAGACTGAAGAAGAGGAAGAAATGAACGAAGAAATGGAGGACGATGAAGATCATGTTGACTCACCAGAAATGGCTAAAGTCAAGAGGATACAATGCTTCGAAGACAACAACTCATCAGACGAATCCGTTGATTATGAATTCGTCGGTCAATACTTCAGATCCACTCATCTCAAGAGAATTGAAACCATGCTTGACTCTCACCTCGACCCTTCGAAACCTTTCACCCGAACCCGACTCCGAGATATAGATACAATTGAAGAAGAATTCCGATCCTTAAGCCAATCGAAAATATATGACAAGCTCTTACAAAGAATCGCTGCATATAAGGCAAGTCAAATGAACGGCTTTGCGGAAGAAAACCTTCAAGAAACAACCACGGAAATTAGGACCATCGAAGTCGACAGTTCACAACCTTTCAATAACGCCCCCTCAGATGAAGAATTCCACCAATTTCCAGATTGCCGTGATGAAGATTCTGAAGAAGAAATCAAGTATGATGACGATTGTATCGATGTTTCTCTCGTCGAACTCTCTATTCCCCCTGCTCCAGCAAATTCTCCCATCACCACCACCGAGATATTGTAAATCCCTCTCATAGATACCCACCAAGAGATGATTGACTTGATTGATGAAAATGACGATGTTCGCGTCATAGTAGAAGCTATCAAAGAATAAACCAATGACTACAACACCACTCAAAGGCACCTGGTAAGGGAAATCGAACGAGATTACGATTCATACCTCGCCAATTATGGAGAAGCAGAACCCCGCGCTCTTCGAAGATATATTCAAGAATTCTCCGATTCCCTTCAAGCACAAATCACCAGAGAAGCTCAACAGCCAGAAAGACCCCACTACCCAATGGGAGAAGTCGAGTTCTACAGAAACCAAAGGCAAATATACCAAAAAGTGTATTGTGCCTTGGCCGGATCTGCTTTTCCCTACTCTTCTAGTCAGAAGGCTATACTTGCATCAATGAGAACCAATCTTGAAAGAGCTACTGGAAACCCACGAAACTATGCCGACATCAGAATGGTGGGTGATCTTAGAACCCTTCTAGATCTCATCGAAACTGGAGAACATCTCACAGCCTCAGAAGACTACAGAATCGTTATTCACTCCACCCTTGGTCATCACGTTGAACTGATAATTAATGAGCTGAACGAGTCAGCATATGAAGAAGAAACTCGTGTGGTACCAAGATTCATTCCACACATGTCGCAAATCAACCTAGCAACCTATGTGACGACCTGACTACGTGGAATGTATCAAGAAGAAGACGTAGAACTTGACGTTTACCGAAATGGATATCGTGAAATATTCAGCAAGTTAATCTACATCTTCACAGACTTGGATTTTCCCATCAACCGTGAACAACACCAAATCATCAGACAAGTATGCCAAGCAACAAGATCCTTTGGAGGGGATCCTTTGGAGGGGATCCTTTGGCTAGTGACTTTGAAGAAGTGAGAACTGAGTTTATGGCTTTAATTGCCTCGATAGGTCAAAACCACCCCCAGCGTGAGGTTGTCCGAACGTACACCTACACCAGAATTGACCCTAACAGACCAGTTACATGGTCAGTTAGATACATCAGGTACGGGATGGCAATCCTCGACAGATTGGCCACTAACCACTTCAAAAGCTTCATAATGGAATCCACCAACCCACCAACTCTTATTGCCGAGATGACAGAGCAATTCCTCCAATACTTTCCTCCAAGATACACCCTACCTAGAATCTACAGTGACCACTCCAGCACTAGGGATGCATCCAGCATCATCTGTAGAAAAAAGGACTAAGTCGAGCTCTCGACTTTAAAAGAGCGCTTCTCGGGAGGCAACCCGTGTTTTTAAAATTTCTGAAAATCATTCTTTCCAAGAAGTGATGAAATCTCCGACTATCTTTCACACAAGGATCATACATGCCCCAGCCTGCAAGTAAGTATCAACACCCGAAGAATTGTATATCCGACGTGCTTACACCTACGAGACCAATCATAAGAAGACTTAATCAAGAATGCACCTATGAAGACGAAGTCCGACAGATGCAAGCAAAGGAATACTGCAACTACCGGGGAGTACTTCTATACCGTCTCTTTCACTCGTTATAAATATACCATATCCATTATGCTTATCACTAAGTGTGGGATTCAAACACAACACACACCGCTAAAAGAATATGTCTTAGATGTTTCAACTCCTAAGTGTGGGATTTTCACCCCGGACAGAGCTTAGAATAACATCGAGAACGATGTTCCTTTAAGTGTGGGATAGCAGTAGTTGCACTACTGTGAAATGGATAATGGTATATGCTTGATTCTAAAATCGTTGCTCTTTAGACCATCCTTCTCCAAAAAGTAACTCCAAAAAATATATTTCAAAATTGAGTTAAAAATATGTTGAAAATGAAAAATTTTAGGCAAAGAATGATTTACTTTGGGGAAGAAGGATAAATGAAATATGAATTCGTTTGAAAAATTAGTTTAGTAATCCCATAAAGAGCATCGCATGACTAGGCACACAACAAACAAACTTTCGATTCGTGAGGTGTCTTGAGCCATACAAAGCATTCATTTTTAATGCTTCACCTTTTTGATTCTTGAGTGTGCCGATGTATGCGTTTAGAATTAGAACTTGCTCCTGTTATGCATTTTGAATCTGAATTGGTGAATGAAAAGGAGATCGAATCACATAATTCTTAAACCCATCCATATACCCAACAAATGAAAATACGTTATCCTTACTCTCTCAAAAACATCCCTCAAAACTTCATAGAAAGTTCCAAAGATGAAAGAAGAGAAGCTACAAGGATATGACGTCGAAAAAAAAAAGAAATCGAAGAAAAGAAAGTCAAATGGAGAAAAAGACTCCTACTAAAAATCATAAGAACGGGGCGTCAATCCTCTCAAAAATTCCAACTTTCCTCATCACACGAAAAAATATATATAAACCAATGAAAAACCAACACAACCCCCTCTCATATCACCAACACTCCACTCCAAAAACCCTACACCACTTCTCCTAGAATGATTATGGCTAGATCGATTTCGCACTCACTTAAAAGGTAACGATTTGATTCTCGATCAAGCCTATGACGATAAACGATACATGACTGGCGTTCAGAGTGATTGGTAATACTAGAATAGGAAACCCTAAACACTTTTAGTGATTGGAGTGACCACCTTGAGAGGATCACCTAGTCATGTATCCAAGATCAAAGATCAAAAGCATGCTCCCAAAGATTACAAAACCTTGTTTTTCAAAGAACAAATATTTCATTTTTTCAAAACACCCCCTTTAGTAAAAAGGTCTGCCTCAAAATATTTCATTAACTGCTTATCTTTAACCATGTTGAAACGAGTTTGCTTGAGGACAAACAAAGTTCTAAGTGTGGGATATTTGATATCGCGTAAAAAGTCACGTTTTTACTACCGATATCTCTCTTATTCTTGAATGATTCCTGGCATTTGAACTCAAATAACACTCAATTCAATGAGAATCTACCAAGGAGGTCAAAACAAGGTTGCACGATAAAAATCAAGCAAAACGGATGAAAAACGAAGATTCCACGCACGTTTGAAGATTCAAGGCATCAAAACAAGATTTTAAGACTAAAGTGCCCATCATCAACATCCATCTTGTCCAAGATGTTCGTTTTTAAAATACGAGTCTAACAGAAGAAGAATCAACAAAAACGGATAAAGAATGAAGATGCTACGCCCGCCGGAAGATTCAAATGATTCGTACGCAATATCTAGAGATAGGAAACTCACTTTTGGGATTACTTTTTATCAAAATTTTCGTTTTTGAAAAACGAATCCAACGAAAAAAGAATCGACGAAAACGGACGCATAACGAAGAAAACACGCGCGAATTAAGAAACGAAGCAAAAGATGGCGAACCGGTGCGGGTGGCAGCCAGCCGCAGCCGGCCACCATGGTGGCGGTGCCGGCCACCCCTCCCCCATCTCGTTTCCTCTTTTTGCTCCTTTCGTGTACCCGGTGCCACCCCTTTACGCGATTGTTCATACCCGGTGCCACACCTTTACGCGATTGTACATACTTGGTGCACCACCTTTTCCACCTTTTGCTAAAGTGATCCTCAAGATGCTAACATGAGCCGGATTTCTCCTATAAATAGGATGCATGAGGCTTCATTTGAAGACACACCTTGAAACACCTTCAAAACACTATATGCATTAGTGATATTACTTTCTTACTTTCTCATTCTATTTTCTTACTTCAAAATTAGTATTAGACTAGTTAGGAAGCTTGTTTAGAGTAGAACGAAAGCAAGAAACATCTTGTAATCTTGGGTGTACGCTTGTTAATTCAAGTCTATACCTTCTCGCATTCTAATCCGGGTTCTTTCTTTTCTATTCTATCTTAATTAAATATGTATGCTTTAATTATGATTGAATTAGTTTGTGCCATGATTAGTGTGACAACCAGCAAAAATCTATGATTCAACTCCGCTCAGGTAATAAACTTAGAGGAAATTTTTTTTTTAGTTAAACTATAATTTTAGTGAATTAACACTTATAATTAAATAACATTGAATTTAGGCGCCTTATCGTTACAATCTGACACTAAACAAGCGTTTATCCGTGGATGCATATAATGTGACAAAGTGCTTACGTTTATGTTTATTAATTCATTTAGTAAACCCTAATATATATATATATATATATATATATATACTTATATATATATATATATATATATATATATATAAGTATGTGTAAAACAATAATATAGTGATAAGTACACTTACTTGCATGAAAGTAACAAACCACCACCTTTACATGAAATACAAGATAATAATTAAATAAATACTTATAATTAAATTATTTAAAAACTTAATTAAATTATAATTAAAAATCTGATTTTAATTTTTAATTAATTAAATAAAACTAATTTAATTAATTAAAATAATTAATTACCCATTTAATCACCACCACTTCTCCACCAATCACCACCAACACTCTTCCTCCCCCCCCCCCCCCCCCATGGCCGGCCACCCCCTCCCCTCCCCCCCCCCCCCCCTCATTTCTTCTATTTAAGCAACCTACATCCACCCTTTTCTCACTTTTCACACACACACATCCATTTCTCTCTTCCTCACACCATTTTCCTTCCATTTTCTCTCCAAAAATATGCCATAAATAACCACCCTAAACCACCACAAATCACCACTCAAACAACCCTAAATCCACTCAAAAACAACCTACTTTTGTCTTAGATTCGTTGGTAAGAAGATACACAATTTTCTCTTCTTTACTTCCTTTAATTTTTATACACTAATCATCACCCATGGATGAATAATACAACACTTATAATAATATATCTATATCTATGTATATACATCTTTTATCTTACTATATACATATGTAAAATTTTATGTAAGGCTATGCCTACAAATCTACATATGTATATATGCACTTTATATTTCATTTTTGTTATTATCTTATGTATGGCTATGCCTACAATCATATATGTATACATGCAATTCGTATTTCATTTGTTTATAAACTTATGTATGGCAAGGCCTACATGCATCTCTTTTACTCATCTTCATCTTCTTTTTCTTTTAATATGAAATATTGAAAAGTATGGCTAAGCCTACAAAATAACTTGATGTTTGTAGATTCTCACTTGCACATGTTCATGTGTTAAAAAGAGGTGATAATCCATGATCAAACCTATGTCAAGTCTTAAAAGATGTAAAATATATCTATACATATCTATAAATCTTTCAAAGATTTTATGCTAGTAAAGTACTCATAATCTATGGAAAAATGATGGTAAAATGCATGTGTATAAAGGGCTAAAATAATGATTTGGTACCTAGGAGTTAGGATAGTAGTCTATGACTCGAAATCCTAACCCACACCCATTACATGCAATCTGTCCAGATTTCTATATCTCACTTTGTGAGGTCATAAATCCGTGTATACTTAACAAAATACCACCAATTTACTACTGAAATTACTTTTATGTATTAGCTTTCAAACCCAAGTGGTCTCACTCAAAAACATGGAGTATTCGACCTCCAAACAGCCCATACGAAACTGTTGTGCATACTGTGACAGATTCGTATACCTTACTTTGCAAGGTCATAACTCCATGAATACTTAACCAAAGACTACCATTTTGTTACTGATTTTCAATGTTATCAAGCTCATCTACAAGATTATGTTCAAATACAAGTTTAAAATACGTTTCTATAAATTTATACACAAGAACACACAATCTGTCTAGAAAAAAACACAGGTTACTAAAATGGTCATAACTTGAGTTCTAGGAAGAGTTAGAAGATGCATTTTTTTTTTTTTGAAATTTGCGTATTGAAAAGATCTACAACTTTCATGTTTTAGACTTTTTCCAGAAATGCACACATTCTTCTCTACAAGCCGATTTAAGGGTCTGGTCTGGAAGTTTCTGGAAATAAGTTGGGCTCTTACTAAGAATCACTCAAAAGGGTGTATATGCACCCGTCAATGGTTAAATAAAATGTGACACTTAAACTAAAACTATGGGTGATGAAACTTTACAAAAATTAGAATTAATATATATATATACCATATGACTAAACTTAAACATTTTATGTGATCTAGGACGCATAAACCCCACAGAGACCCAAACAAGTACTTGCAACTTTCCACTCTCTCACTAAGGTGAGTCTCATGGCCCCTACTTCTTTTTATATGCTTTGACATGTTTTTGGGGTGAGAATACATGTTCTTTTCTTTGTGGACACAAACTAAACTGTTACGTATTGCATGAGTTGACACTATCCATTATGTAGGCCTTTATCATGAATTGTTAGTTAAGGACTTAAACGTGAATGTCATGAATAGATCTATTTGGGTTGATGCCCCCATCCGGGTTGGTAGCGCCAACATGACTATAAGTCAAACGGGTGCATTGTCATTTGAGAACTACTTGTGTTTGGATAGGACACTTGCGAGGCACTAAATGTTAAGGTTTCAATTCATGAGCTTATGGCAATAGTAATACAATTTTTTTACTATATTGTTGAATGGCAATATAACTTGAATTCTCGTGATCCACGGTAATGTTTTACAACTATTAAAACCTATGAGCTCACCAACTTTATGTTGACCCATTTTTACATGTTATTCTCAGGTAATTAAGATGCTTGCTATTTGTGAAGATGGCATACCCCTTTTGAAGTTAGGAACTACATTTGCATGGACGAACATTGCTTTTGATCTTAAATTCTTAAACTCCTAACTATTTTGTAACTTATGGGAATTGCTGTAAACTTTTTAAGACAAATGTTCTAATTCTGTAAGACAATTTAAACTTTTATGAAGTATGTTTAAAACGACTCATGTAGAGGTCGTTCATTGTAATTCTTGTGTTGTGATCTCATGATAGTCGCATCTCGCAACCTTCCGCCGAGGTGGGGTGTGACAGATTGGTATCAGAGCCCAAGGTTATAGTGAACTAGGTTGCATTAGTGGGCCTAGACTATAGCCATGACTAGAATAAAGACTTTTAGGTGTACTTGTTAATTATTAAATCCATACATCCTTGCCTACTTACCGAATGTGGTTCCATGCATGCTTATTACATGTTAATTGTTAAGTTAGTACATACATGTTAAATAATTACTTATTTTATATACTCCCTATTTATATACTATTATCTTATATGACAGAGTATGTCGAACCCTTATAGCCCTGTCCAAGTCGTGTCCGACGATGACTCCGAGACGGCTGCATGCCTCCTCACCTCGCTTAAGTCACCCTCATTCATGCCTGTGTCCGATACCCGAGTTGAAAAGACGGGTTCCTCCAATGAGACCGAGCCAATGGAGGAAGAGTCCGAGCCTACTGAGGACAAGTCCAATTCCGAAGAATCCCATCCCTCCCCTGTCATACCTACTAAGGCTGCCCCTGCTCCCTCTACCCAACCAAAACCAGCCTCTTCACTCCGATCATTCCTCCCCGGGGGACCACGATTGATGCGTACCCCTCGGATAACCGTGTTCCCACCTTTGACTGAGACATTCTCCATCCCCCCTACCGAGACCCCCTCCATTCCTCCTACCGAGACTACCAACACTACTACTAGGTGAGTGCGATCCCGCAAGTGGACTTGGATGCAGGAGCAGATTCAGTCTTGGAGAAGAGAAGAAGGGATACCCGAGACACTGGAGGTTGGGGAGCCCTCCACCACTACACCCATACCCTCTCTCACTATGGAGCCGGTACATCACACTATCCCCGTTGTGGTAGCACGTTTGGTTGATCAGGAGAGGAGACTTAATCAGCTGGAGTACGACCAGGATGAGTCACGTTTCGATAAAGTGGAACTCATACAGGCATAAGTTTCGGAAGTTGAAAGGAGGATCGGTAACATGGACTACTCGGTTTACTGTGCTGATGACGACATCAAGATGCTTCGAGAGGAGGTCACTGAGTTACGCCGACGGGTGGAGCACAGCGAAAGGCGCGCTGAATTAGCGGAAGAGCGCGCGACTAGGTCAGAGTAGCGTATGTCCGCGATGGAGCATAGTTTGGGATGTGTTAGTGCACTTTTGGGCCAGTTTCGCGGATAGTTTCATTTCGATTTCTAACCTACTATGGCGGGTTGTGCGTAGAGGATAAATTTATGGATTTGCTTGTATTTTTCCGGATGTTTCATTCCCGGCCTGTTTTTGTGAACAATGAATCAAGTATTTTGACTAAGTTTATGTTCTTGTTGGGTTACTAATCTTACTATCTTGTGACTTTGGTTGTGTGGTTTGTACTTATTTATTCCTTACATGCATGATAAAGTTCTATCTTGTATAGTATCTCATTGTCTTGTTGTGCTTTGTAATTTCAAGAAACATGCCACCCAAGAGAACACCCACGATGAGTAATGCAGCTATCGAGCGACTTGTAGCACAAAGAGTAGCTTAGGCAATCGCCACCCAAAGGACTGAGAGGAATGATGGAAATGAAAGAACCGGCAGAAGGAATGAAACCGGAGGAGGTTCGGGGAATGTAACCCGAGAATGCACCTATAAGGACTTTTCGAATTGCAAACCCCACCACTTCAATGGAACTGAAGGAGCTGTCGGTTTGGTTCGGTGGTTTGAGAAGCTAGAGTTAGTTTTCCGTATTAGCAACTGCAAGGAAGATTGTAAGGTTAAGTATGCAACATGCACCCTTTAAGATGGTGCGTTATCATGGTGGAATTCATATGCCCATTCGGTGGGCATTGATGCTGCTTATCAGATTTCTTGGGAAGATCTTAAGAAAATGATGACGGAAGAGTACTGTCCTCGGAATGAACTACAGAACTTGGAGGTAGAATTTTGGAATCTGGTTGTCATTGGGGCTGATGTAGCTAGATATACAAGGAGATTCCATGAATTGGCACTTCTTTGCCCATCTATGGTCACTCCCGAGTACAAGAGAATTGAACGTTATATCTGGGGACTTCCCTCCCAAATCCAAGGAAATGTAACTTCATCCAAGCCCAATACGATCCACGATGCCGTCCGCATGGCACACAGTTTAACGGATTAAATTGTACGACGTGGGGCTTTGGAAAGGGGAAATGTTGATAAGAATTTCGATGGTAAAAGGAAATGGGAGGAAAGTTCTAGGGGAAACACCAGCCAACAACAAAATAAGAAGACCGAGACAGTTAGGGCTTATGCTGCAGGGCCAGATGCTAAGAAAGGTTATGCTGGAAACAAACCATATTGTAAGCGTTGCAACCTTCACCACAAAGGTCCCTGTAGCAACGCATGTGGGAGATGTAACAAGCCTGGCCATCAAGCTAAGGATTGTCGGGGCCCTGCACCTGTCGCCAACACTAACACTCCAAATACATGCTACGGGTGCGGAAGTGCTGGACACTTTAAAAAGGATTATCCGAAGCTGAAAAATCAGAATAACAATGCGGCGCGCGGCAGAGCATTCCTGATCAATACCAATGAAGCACACTAAGATCCCAACCTAGTCACGGGTACGTTTCTCCT
This sequence comes from Pseudognaphalium luteoalbum, assembly GCA_963422505.1. Taxonomy (NCBI): domain Eukaryota; kingdom Viridiplantae; phylum Streptophyta; class Magnoliopsida; order Asterales; family Asteraceae; genus Pseudognaphalium; species Pseudognaphalium luteoalbum. The sequence goes on from OY730195.1 coordinate 63,336,617, forward strand.
AAATGACAAGGTTGTTTCAGTCTTATTTGATACTGGTGCTGATGAGAGTTTCGTGTCTAACGAGTTTAGCCCCTTACTTGATATCACCCCAACTGCCTTAGACACTAAATACACGATAGAGTTAGCTAATGGTAAATTAATTGAAGCTGATAGTATAATTCGAAACTGTTCCCTAAACTTAGCAAGCGAAATCTTTCCCATAAATTTGATACCCGTCAAAATAGGAAGCTTTGACGTCATCGTTGGCATGGATTGGCTGTCCAAGAATCGTGCCGAAATAGTATGCTATGATAAGATTGTCCGCATACCCCTCTCTAGCGGAGCAACTTTAATAATACAAGGAGAAAAGAGTGGAACGAGATTGAACATCATATCGTGCATGAAAACACAGAAGTACCTAAGAAAAGGGTACCAAGCAATCTTAGCTCATGTTGTAGAGGAGAAACCGGAAGAGAGACGACTCGAGGATGTCCCTATCGTACGGGATTTTCCCGAAGTTTTCCCTGAAGACTTGCCTGGACTACCACCAGCTCGGCAAGTGGAATTTCATATCGACTTGGTGCCTGGTGCGGCACCCGTTGCCCGAGCACCATATCGATTACCCCCTTCCGAAATGCAAGAGTTGTCAAGTCAACTACAAGAGCTTTTAGATAAAGGGTTTATCCGGCCAAGTTCCTCACCCTGGGGAGCTCCCGTCTTATTTGTGAAAAAGAAGGATGGATCCTTAAGGATGTGCATCGATTACCGGGAATTGAATAAACTAACCGTGAAGAACCGTTACCCACTCGCTAGAATTGATGACTTATTCGATCAGCTGCAAGGCTCGAGTTTTTACTCAAAAATTGACCTACGATCGGGGTATCATCAGTTGAGAGTCGGAGAAGAAAGCATCCCAAATACGGCATTTAGAACTCGGTATGGTCATTACGAGTTCCAAGTAATGCCGTTCGGTCTTACTAACGCACCGGCAGTATTCATGGACCTCATGAACCGCGTGTGTAAACCATACATAGATAAGTTCATCATCGTATTCATCGATGGCATTTTGATCTATTCGAAGAACAAAGAGGACCATGAAAAGCATTTGAGATCAATCTTGGAGTTGCCTAAAAAGGAGGAGTTGTATGCTAAGTTCTCAAAGTGTGAGTTTTGGTTACGAAGAGTGCAATTTCTAGGACATGTTATTGATAGTCAAGGAATACATGTCGACCCTGCCAAGATTGAGGCTATCAAAAATTGGGAGACGCCTAGAACCCCAACAGAAGTACGACAATTCTTAGGTCTTGCTGGTTACTATAGACGATTCATCGAGAATTTTTCTAAAATAGCCAAACCCTTGACACTGCTAACTCAGAAAATAGCAAAGTATAATTGGAGTGATGAGCAGGAGGAAGCTTTCCGATTCTTGAAGCAAAAACTTTGTAGCGCACCAGTATTATCATTGCCGGAGGGAACCGAAAATTTTGTAGTCTTTTGCGATGCATCGCGACAAGGGCTAGGATGTGTGTTAATGCAACAGGAGAAGGTCATAACTTATGCTTCTCTTCAACTTAAGGTGCATGAGAAAAACTACACAACCCATGACCTGGAATTGGGAGCAGTGGTGTTTGCACTCAAGATTTGGAGGCATTACCTTTATGGTACAAAGTGTACCGTGTTTACAGATCATAAAAGCCTTCAGCACATTTTCAATCAAAAGGATCTGAACATGAGACATCATAGGTGGGTTGAATTTCTCAGTGATTACGATTGCGAAATTTGTTATCACCCAGGCAAGGCAAATGTTGTAGCTGATGCTTTGAGCAGAAAAGAACGGATGAAACCACTACGAGTTAGGGCTTTAGGTATGACCATTCATACGAACCTTACCTCTCAAATTCGTGATGCTCAACTCGAGGCAATCAAGGAGGAGAATGTAAAGGGCGAATCTCTACGCGGTATGGATAAGCAATTTTAGGTCAAGTCCGATGGAATCCGATATTATATAAATCGCATATGGATACCAAGTTTTGGTAACTTGAGGAAGTTGGTAATGGACGAGGCACATAAATCCAGGTATTCCATCCATCCGGGTGCTGACAAGATGTACCATGGGCTTAAGGACTTGTATTGGTGGCCTAACATGAAGGCTGAGGTGGCCACCTATGTTAGTAAATGCTTGACGTGTGCCAAGGTAAAGGTCGAGTATCAGAAACCATCAGGTCTATTGCAACAACCCGAAATACCCCAATGGAAGTGGGAGCAAATAACAATGGACTTTATTACTAAGCTTCCTAAGACAGCAAGTGGTTGTGATACGATTTAGGTAATTGTTGATCGCCTGACAAAGTCCGCCCACTTTCTAGCAATCAAGGAGACCGTCACAATGGAAAGATTAACTAGGATTTACTTGAAGGAGGTGGTGACAAGGCACGGGGTGCCCATCTCGATTATCTCTGATCGAGATAGCCGTTTCACCTCTAAGTTTTGGCAATTACTCCAAAAAGCCCTAGGTACTCGCTTGGATATGAGTACCGCATACCACCCTCAGACAGATGGCCAAAGCGAAAGGACAATTCAAACCCTAGAAGATATGCTACGCGCATGTGTTATCGACTTTGGACGTGGCTGGGAGAACCACCTGCCATTATGCGAGTTCTCTTACAACAACAGTTATCACACCAGCATCAAGGCCGCCCCATTCGAAGCACTTTATGGACGAAAGTGTCGATCGCCTGTATGTTGGACTGAGATGGGAGATAGTCAACTCCTTGGTCCAGAGATTATACACGAAACGACTGAGAAGATTGTGCAAATCCAAAATAGACTGAAGGCAGCCCGTGACCGCCAAAAGAGTTATGCAGATACGAGGCGCAAACCGTTAGAATTTCAAATTGGGGATATAGTCATGTTGAAAGTGTCGCCTTGGAAAGGCGTAGTCCGTTTAGGGAAACGAGGAAAGCTAAACCCTAGATATGTCGGTCCATTCGAAATACTGGAGAGGATTGGTCCAGTTGCATACAAACTTAAGTTGCCTCAAGAACTCAGTAATGTACATGACACGTTTCATGTGTCAAATCTGAAAAAGTGTTTATCAGACGAATCCCTTATCATACCAGTCGGAGAAGTACAAATCGATGAGAAATTGCATTTTATCAAAGAACCAATCGAGATCATGGACCGAGAGATAAAGACCTTGAAGCGGAGTCGTATACCCATTGTAAAGGTTAGGTGGAATTCGAAACGAGGTCCGGAATTCACCTGGGAGCGCGAGGATCAAATCCGTCGCAAGTATCCCCACTTATTCTCAAACCCTGCACCACCCGAGGTCACGAACTAAATTTTGGGACGAAATTCTTTTAACAGGGGGAGAATGTGACAACCGGCAAAAATCTATGATTCAACTCCGCTCAGGTAATAAACTTAGAGGAATTTTTTTTTTTAGTTAAACTATAATTTTAGTGAATTAACGCCTATAATTAAATAACATTGAATTTAGGCGCCTTATCGTTACAACCTGACACTAAACAAGCGTTTATCCGTGGATGCATATAATGTGACAAAGTACTTACGTTTATGTTTATTAATTCATCTAGTAAACCCTAATATATATATATATATATATATATATATATATATATACTTATATATATATATAAGTATGTGTGAAACAATAATATAGTGATAAGTACACTTACTTGCATGAAAGTAACAAACCACCACCTTTGCATGAAATACAACATAATAATTAAATAAATACTTATAATTAAATTATTTAAAAACTTAATTAAATTATAATTAAAAATCTGATTTTAATTTTTAATTAATTAAATAAAACTGATTTAATTAATTAAAATAATTAATTACCCATTTAATCACCACCACTTCTCCAGCAATCACCACCAAGACTCTTCCTCTCCCCCCCCCCATGGCCGGCCACCCCCTCCCCCCCCCCCCCCCCCCCTCATTTCTTCTATTTAAGCAACCTACATCCACCCTTTTCTCACTTTTCACACACACACATCCATTTCTCTCTTCCTCACACCATTTTCCTTCTATTTTCTCTCCAAAAATCTGCCATAAACAACCACCCTAAATCACCACTCAAACAACCCTAAATCCACTCAAAAACAACCTACTTTTGTCTTAGATTCGTTGGTAAGAAGATACACAATTTTCTCTTCTTTACTTCCTTCAATTTTTATACACTAATCATCACCCATGGATGAATAATACAACACTTATAATAATATATCTATATCTATGTATATACTTCTTTTATCTTACTATATACATATGCAAGATTTTATGTAAGGCTATGCCTACAAATCTACATATGTATATATGCACTTTATATTTCATTTTTCTTATTAACTTATGTATGGCTATGCCTACAATCATATATGTATACATGCAATTCGTATTTTATTTGTTTATAAACTTATGTATGGCAAGGCCTACATGCATCTCTTTTACTCATCTTCATCTTCTTTTTCTTTTAATATGAAATATTGAAAAGTATGGCTAAGCCTACAAAATAACTTGATGTTTGTAGATTCTCACTTGCACATGTTCATGTGTTAAAAAGAGGTGATAATCCATGATCAAACCTATGTCAAGTCTTAAAAGATGTAAAATATATCTATACATATCTATAAATCTTTCAAAGATTTTATGCTAGTAAAGTACTCATAATCTATGGAAAAATGATGGTAAAATGCATGTGTATAAAGGGCTAAAACAATGATTTGGTACCTAGGAGTTAGGATAGTAGTCTATGACTCGAAATCCTAACCCACACCCATTACATGCAATCTGTCCAGATTTCTATTTCTCACTTTGTGAGGTCATAAATCCGTGTATACTTAACAAAATACCACCAATTTACTACTGAAATTACTTTTATGTATTAGCTTTCAAACCCAAGTGGTCTCACTCAAAAACATGGAGTATTCGACCTCCAAACAGCCCATACGAAACTGTTGTGCATACTGTGACAGATTCGTATACCTTACTTTGGAAGGTCATAACTCCATGAATACTTAACCAAAGACTACCATTTTGTTACTGATTTTCAATGTTATCAAGCTCATCTACAAGATTATGTTCAAATACAAGTTTAAAATACGTTTCTATAAATTTATACACAAGAACACACAATCTGTCTAGAAAAAAACACAGGTTACTAAAATGGTCATAACTTGAGTTCTAGGAAGAGTTAGAAGATGCATTTTTTTTTTTGAAATTTGTGTATTGAAAAGATCTACAACTTTCATGTTTTAGACTTTTTCCAGAAATGCACACATTCTTCTCTACAAGCCGATTTAAGGGTCTGGTCTGGAAGTTTCTGGAAATAAGTTGGGCTTTTACTAAGAATCACTCAAAAGGGTGTATATGCACCCGTCAATGGTTAAATAAAACGTGACACTTAAACTAAAACTATGGGTGATGAAACTTTACAAAAATTAGAATTAATATATATATATACCATATGACTAAACTTAAACATTTTATGTGATCTAGGACGCATAAACCCCACCGAGACCCAAACAAGTACTTGCAACTTTCCGCTCTCTCACTAAGGTGAGTCTCATGGCCCCTACTTCTTTTTAAATGCTTTGACATGTTTTTGGGGTGAGAATACATGTTCTTTTCTTTGTGGACACAAACTAAACAGTTACGTATTGTATGAGTTGACACTATCCATTATGTAGGCCTTTATCATGAATTGTTAGTTAAGGACTTAAACGTGAATGTCATGAATAGATCTATTTGGGTTGACGCCCCCATCCGGGTTGGTAGCGCCAACATGACTATAAGTCAAACGGGTGCATTGTCATTTGAGAACTACTTGTGTTTGGATAGGACACTTGCGAGGCACTAAATGTTAAGGTTTCAATTCATGAGCTTATGGCAATAGTAATACAATTTTTTACTATATTGTTGAATGGCAATATAACTTGAATTCTCGTGATCCACGGTAATGTTTTACAACTATTAAAACCTATGAGCTCACCAAATTTATGTTGACCCATTTTTACATGTTATTCTTAGGTAATTAAGATGCTTGCTATTTGTGAAGATGGCATACCCCTTTTGAAGTTAGGAACTACATTTGCATGGACGAACATTGCTCTTGATCTTAAATTCTTAAACTCCTAACTATTTTGTAACTTATGGGAATTGCTGTAAACTTTTTAAGACAAATGTTCTAATTCTGTAAGACAATTTAAACTTTTATGAAGTATGTTTAAAACGACTCATGTAGAGGTCGTTCATTGTAATTCTTGTGTTGTGATCTCATGATAGTCGCATCTCGCAACCTTCTGCCGAGGCGGGGTGTGACAATTAGCAAGTAGATTACTATTGTATTTGTTGTGATGTTGTTAGCATATATAATTATGGGATGACTTTAAATACGTCGTGAAATAATATAACGGCCCCTATTCGACTGTTTACTTGGTATATTGCTGGAAATGTTTTTAAGTAAAGTACATACGTATGGAAGCCGGTAAATGACTGAAGGTAGTTGTATGATGGATCAACGTTATAAAATTGGAAACTTTATGAACGGACTTATCATGTGATCTTAAACCTAAAACTTACATTCGCCTTTCAATTAACAAATGTGATTGTAACCTTGTAAAGAGGAGTCACGAACCTTAATACTTGATAAATAATTATCTGTGTCAAAACTATGGTTTAATTGTAACGTCATGCAAGCATCATAAAAAGCAATGTGATTACGTAGAATTACCATGAGTATAGTACACTTCCAATCACAATGTAATTATCATGTAAACATCACGAAACAATTAAATTCACAACTCAAACATCGGTAAACAATTAAATACATTGTGAACTACCATAGCATTTTCTGACATGGTCTGGGTTTAACTTTCTGCAAAAAGCCGTCAGCATTTTAATTAGATTAGTTTAAATTAGATTAGAGTAGGTAGGCTATAGGTTAAATAACCATTTACAAAAACCTAGGGATTTGTTAATTAAATCAAGAAAGGCAAGTTTAAGATCCAATCTAAACTGATACTCTTCCCTAACCGGTAAAACCCTAAAGTAAGATACACAAGAAACCTAACTGTTTTCCCTCGCTTATCACTCTTAAGTTTTACAAATAGGAATTGGTAAACAAGTCCTAACATAAACCCTAAGTTAGTTGTTTACAAGACTCGTAATCTTTATGGTATTAAGAACGGTTAGACGTATTATGGACTTGCTACTCTATTCCTTCACCCACGAGCAAATGTGTTCAATAATATGGGCCACTGACTCCCTCACAGGAGAGTGTGGAGAGTTGAGCATTGTCTGTCTGACCGGAATCATGACACCTTAGTTCCTCGTGACATATTAGTTGATAACCGACTAATAGGGAATCTATTGGTTATACCATAAGTTATTGAATCTTGCAAGTAATTCTAATTTAGTTAATCATTTTTCCCATGAAAGTCATCATCCCATATTATCAGCTAATGAACTCACAACAAATACTACTTTCCATTATCTGATTTATTATTATATTTTATTCGCTTTATTTACTTTACTTAGTTAACTGAACCAAACCCCCAATGCACTCTTTTAAAAATCTGTACTAGCAAGTAACGATTGATTGGATCACCTCCGTTTCAATTCAGTTTCTCTTTAAGAACGACTCTAGGTCATACTTACCATCTACTAGCCCTTGGTTCAGTATTAGTAAGTCATACTTAGACCCCAGCAAATATAAATTTAAAACACCCACCGATTGGCGTTGTGATCATTCGCGCTTGCGACGGTCGGACGCACATCACACTTCTCGGGAGACAACCTGTGTCTAATGTAGTAATGGTAGTTATGTAGTATGCTAACCCCAATAATTAGAAAATGATCTCTAAAATGAATGATCCAAATATTCTTTATTTTTATGAACAAAAAGGATGGTTTGTGAAATTACTTTTAGTGTGAGATTAGACTCCAAGTCATACACTGGTGTGTTGCACCTTCAAAGTACTCACTTTGATAGGTCCTTCGCAAACCAGTGAATCTATGATTTGGAGAATAATCACTTGTTTGTTAGATCACGTTTGTTTGTTCTACTTGTATAAATACCTAACAAGCAGGGACTGATGCCTATTGATAAAGAATCTTTGAGAATAATGGAAAGACGACAAGAGGAGCTTACAGTTCATTAAATTTGTGAATATTTGGAGCATTGCTTTGCAGGAGAAAAGAGATGACACTTTCATATACATAGATGATTTCTAATTGTCTATGACTAGTTCTTCAATTAAATCACCTCAATACTCACCACTTGTACCCATATACTCCAAATCCAATAGCTATAGCTTGTCACATAATGGAACCCGAAACCATCACTACCATCCACATCACCATATCCACCCACATTCACCCATCCATCCACCCCTTCACACATACAACCATCACCATTAGGGACTATTCAAACAAAGGAATAGATACGGAATTAATTTGGAAACTGAAGATCTCTACCGATAAAGAACAACATCATAATCATTTCATCAGTTTGTCGGAAAAGATCTCGGTTGAATAAGATTTATGGTCATCGGATTCAACAGTTTCAAAATCTTGAGGAGCAATTGAATTACAGCAGCGGCTCTTGATGATTAGGATCCTCGTCCATTTATCTAACATTTGGTTTTTCTGGGTTGATTTTGCTTGTGTCCAGAGGATGAAATCACTTCACACTGCTTTCTACAATCTATCATTTCCGTCTTAGTTATTTTTGAGAGAAATTGGTGATTTGAGTGGATGATGAATGGCTGAGAAGATCTAAGAGATGATGAGCATTTAAGGAATAAACCATGCAGTCAAAGGCAGACAAACAAAGCTCACACACCTGCAGACCATGAAACTTAAACACATCTCTGGAAGTAGCGTGTACTATCTTCTTCCGAAACCCACATGTGCTGATACTCTTCAAAGACCTAAGCGTGGAATCACAACCCGCACTACACTCACTCAGCAAGAATCGTCTACAGATGTTAAACACTAAAGTGTGAGATTCACTAATAAGAATCTCCACTTACTTGATGGAATGATTCTCTGCTAAGTATGGATACAAGGCACTGTGCGCCGGATTGATACATCCGAAGCTGAACCATTCTTCATGAAAATAGAGGAGCAAGATCCACATCATCTCCTATCATTTACCGTTCTCATATTCATAACGACAATCGTTATCTGGGGAGTTTCTTAACATTCACTACATTTTCATGATTTTATTTCGCTTTGTTAGCTGTTAATAATACAAAGTAATATATACTTTACCCTAAACTTGTCATTAAATGTGGAATTCCAGCCCAAACCAAACATTTGAGAATCATTTTCTATATGTTCAAACTATAAGTGTGTGATTGTACTTACAATACAATCTCAACTCAAGAGAACATTAGGGATAATATTCCTTTAAGTGTGGGATAGCAGGTATAAAATACATTAGATTGGATGTTTAAGAGATTTTTATATCCAGTATAGCTCAACTCATAAAATGTTCCTCAAAATTTTCAAACTTTTTCAAAATTTTTAACAAATAGAATAAAGTATGAGCCAAATCATCCTATTAGCTCGGCCCACAAACTGTACATGTGTAGTTGAATTTCTACTAGTCTTAAGTGAGTTCTATTTTTCACACTAGTCTTAATCGCAAGGCAACTCTTCGCCTCTGGTCTCCATCAACTGGAGATGGGTAGTTTCTATGGTTTCGCTAAGATCCTGCTGATCCACATAGATCTGTACCACTCGGCCTTGTGCCAGGTGCATCTAGCCTAAATAGATTTCGTGTTATTCTAACTCCATAGTATCTATTCTATTCTCGTTGCGGTGTAGTCTAGCAACTAGTACCAAGACGGTATGGTGAGCGAGTTCATGTATGTATAGAGGGATTCGTATGTAGAAAGCTTTTTCATCCTCTGTAAGAATCTGTATTCCTTCTTCAGTTCTCTAAGTCTCATGAGTTGCGGGTAATTAATTCCACCGATGGACATCTGACCAACGACGGGTCCCAGTGGTTGGAGTATCAGTAGTAGTATAGATAGTGTAAGGTCTAGTTCGAGGTGGTCTGTCAGTCCTTCTAGTCGTGTATAACTCACGCGATCCATAGGTCTTCGAAAAGAGTGGGAGGAAGAGTGTGAAATAGAAGAAGTAGATGTAACGTGCCTAGGTGACGAGTTCTCGTGTTGGTCCAGTTTTGTTGGTTCATCCTCAAGCGGAACCTCCTCAAGTGGTTCCTTTTTATTGGATAGATTCTCCTCCTCGGTACTGGGTAGGTTGTCGCAAGGGCGACATGGTGATGTAACCATAATCATCGGTTGATATGGCAGCGTGGAATGAGGATTGCAACAAGGTAAGACTACAAGTAGAAGATTTAGTTCCTAGGATGATTAGTGACGTGTCCTGGCGTGACTGCCGATAAGCAATGTGGGAAAATGATGTGTAGTTCCCAATCTTCGGATCTTTAGGTTCGAATCACAAGTTAAACGTGCATAATATTGTCTAACGAATTTATGTATGCGGTAGTAAAATGTGATATAATCTAAGCAAGAGTAAGTAAAACTATTACTTTACTATCAATTAGGAACGATTACTATATCATCGAATCTTTGTCGAACATAGACAGAACGAACAGTCACAAATCAAGACACAACCACTGTATACATACAGTAGATATAGCAACACCCCAAGTGTTGCTATCCTGTACTTAGTGTCGGTTACAAAGATCATAAGATTTGACTAACACCTTAAACAAGCTACTTTGACATTATGCACTAACATGTTAACCTCAAAATGATATGACTAAATTGGAGGTATTCTTAGTTACTAACAATGCTAATATGGATGCCTACGATATGCAATGCACACACGCAAAATCTGCTTTCAAGGATTTGAGTAGAAAAGAAAATTGAACATAATCGTAGTATACCTACTACGTATCTCGCATAATCTTACCTAAATTAAACATAGGTGATCAGGCTATGTCTAATTGAGGTCTAATAATGCAACACACGGGTTAGCTATACTACTAATACGTTCAATTTAGTTGAACTTGTAATATTTTGGTGTTTTAAGAAAATATTATTTAAAAGTGTTGGTTATAGTTGGGGTTTTTATTTGAAAAACTGGCATTCTCTATAACCTTAGGCTCTGATACCAAATCTGTCACACCCCGCTAAAGCGGAAACACGAGATGTAACAGTACCGGGTAACAATGCATAAGATATAGTAGCACCACCATACATAATTTAGAGAAAATATTACACATTACTACAAGTTCAAACCACAGTTCGAAAAGAAATTACAAGAATCTCTTAAAGTTTCCAAATAGTTTCAAAATAAAGCAAACGCGTGTGAACATGCATCCATGCTAATGTACTCCTAGAGTGCACCTTACTGTCGTTCTCCTGAAAAGCATGATAAAACAAAAGGTCAACTATGGACATAGTTGGTGAGTTCACAGGTTTAATGTTACACATAAATGAACTAAAAGCTTTGTTCATAAATGACATGAATAAAAAAAAGATTGGTTGTAATAGTTGCGAATATGAAAGGTAATATACAAGAGCGTTAATGCAATTGAGGCCACTACTAAACCGATTCAACCGACACATGCCCCAAGCTCCATGTTCTATCGCTAACATGAGTAAGGTGATACTATGCACTCACGAACAGTGTGAGTGAGGAGTGGTTTCCCCCTAAATAGCGCTATCCATAAATATCAATGGCTCGTCTGGCTCTCGGACGAGTTAATAAGTAGTGTAAACTGTATTTCCGGGGACTTTAGCACGATAGTACTCAAGCATAACAATAGTATATACCAATTCGCATAAATAGTATAGCAAAAGTTCAACAAGTTCATAAAGAGTACAACCAATTTAGTTACAGTTTGAGATCATGCTTTTCACCCCAAAATAATAAAACAAGTAAAAAATGGGCTGTGAATACTCACAATTGAGCGTAAGAGTAAACGATGGATGTAGCGCGCGTGCTTGTCGGGTATGACTCCTATCCAAGTCCTATGAACATGAGGTTTCTAATTAGTTTCTTGGTAAATTAGGTTTGATAGGATTGCTTAGATAAATATTTAGATTACAAAGTGCCAAAATGGTTTGTTTGCTTTGAAGTTTGTTAATAATGTTCAATAATCACGTTAAGTATAATATTAAATACACGAGTATATAATGTTTTACAATTGTTTGTGTCCAAATTTATTATGTTTTGAGTTTTAGAACTATGGTTTCTCACAATTTATGATTAACAACGCACAATCGATTAATACTTCATAAGAGACCCAAACCCTTTTTGTTACCATTCTTTCCAAACATAGAAACTTTCCCGTTTTCAAAACCGAGGCCCGTTCTTGTTGACTCGGTCAAACCTTCTTGATTTGACCCGATACTTTTACCCAAACCTTAAACATGTTCATGAGTCATAAAGAGTTAGTTTTTCCTTAAATAGCAAGTACGCAAGTGTCGGTTTTCAACTATTACCAAAATCAGTCCATATTCTCATATCCAGAAAATTACATCAGTTTGTTGAATTTATTAAAAATACTTATGTTCCAAAATAAAATAAGGAAAAAAAATCACAGATTATCTTCAATATGTTAGCTATCTACTGTAATTTTTCCAGGAATTGTAGAGAAGTACAAGTATTTTTCAAATTTACTTTTGTCATCTGAGGTCAGATCTGAACACATGCATGCAATCATTACTTTTGGTCAAAATCTATTGGGTTCCAGAAAAAGTGATCAGCACAAGGGTTGTAGCTAACAAAATTTATAAACTTTTGGCATTGGTTTCAAGTCATTTGGAGGTGTGAATCTCTAGTTATGGTCAAAACACTGAGATAAAAGTTTCTGACTTTTCTGAGCAGATTGTCTATGTGTTTTCATAAAAATTATTAAAAATATCAAACAATCTCATAAAAATATAAGGCTTATGGGGTTTGAAAGTTAACATCTTGAAATTGATTGTTGGCTCATAAAACGTCCATTTTGGTTATGTTAAGTGTGAAAAACACCTTGGTGAATCTCGTACTCAAACCTGGACAGAAACCAAACAAGCCCTAAAATGATGTTTTGTTCAAAATGAGAAACATTAAACATTAAATAGAAGTAGTTCTTGATTCTTTTGACCTTTAATACACTCTCTAACACATGCATGGTGTTGGATTACATCCAAGATGTGTTAGAAATGATTTTTAGCAATAAAAAGAAAGACATACACAAAGATGAACAAGATCTAACAAGATTACAAGTAATAACAAGATTTTTCACTTGATTTTCGGTTTGATCATGGGTTACTCTTTCTTTTAACACATAAGGATGTGAAAAGAGATATCCTACAAACATCAAGCATTTTATGAGGATTTTAACCATAGAAGAGGTTTAAAATCCGAATTTATGAAGAACAAAACAAGAAAAATGAAAGATTACTAAAGGTAGATGATCTAGTTTACCTTGAAGGGTTTATTTTGTGAAAGAACACCTTCAACTCGCTGATTTTGTTCTTGAAAGTTGCTGGAATTTAGAGAGGATTTAGAGAGAATATGTGTGGTTTTGAGAGAGAAAATGAAGAGAGTGTTTGTGAGTTTTGGGAAAATGGAAGTAGTAATGAGGTGTATAGGGAATAAAAATGATTTTGAATTGGAAAAGAGGGTAGGTGGTGGGGTGAACGAATTTTAGGGGCCCCATAGGGCTGGAAATGTTTTAAAAAAAATTGGTTTCCAGACTGTGTTGCGTTCTGTGTTCGGTTACTCGTAAATTCGTTAATACGTTAAATCGCGTAACGTTTTCTTTTGTCGTTTAAATTCATGATATGTTTGGGATTATTTTTCATTTAAGTATTATTAAAATACTTTATTTTAAGTTGTCAAAATATTTATTGACGTTCGTTTGGTTGCCGAATTCAATTCACGCATTTTCTTTGCGTTTGAGACGTTTTAGCCAAAACGTCTAAGTTTTTCATGTATTATTTAAACAAAATAATAATATATGATAAATAACTTCTAAAAATAGATTTAAGTTATTAATAGAAATATTTTCATTAATGTTCGTGTTAAGTCGGGTACCGTCCGATTGAATTTACTTGTAGTGTCACTGAAAATTCAGTTTTTGTGATTCAATGAGGATTTTGTGAAGACATAAAGAGATAGGTTTTTCTTTATTTTATTGGCACTTAGTAACCTAATTTGGCATGTTAGAGGGAATTTACAGTTCACCAAGCAGTCTCTAAGACGTTTTATGACTTTGATAAGCCTACGGAGTCATAACCTAGGATTTTCACTAGGATTTAAGGAATGCTGTAAGCGTAATTTGCGATTTGAGTGCCGTAATGACCTGAATTTTTATTTTTTTTGACGGTTGTCACATTATCCCACCGTTGAAATGAATTTCGTCCCGAAATTCAACTGATCCTATTAGGTGACAAAGCACTCGAGAATAGATGCGGGTACTTTCGTGTTATTAAATATTCCTGTTCCTATGTGAACTCAGGTCCATGTTTAGAATTCCAATGAGATTTAACTAAGGGAATCTTGTCACGTCTCAACTGTTTGGTACCTTTATTAAGGATTTATGTTGGTGCTTCACTAAAAGAAAGTAATCGATCGATTCGAATCTTCTAAGGGCAATGTCTGAGAGTTGTCAACTAGACACTTCTTAAGTTTTAGACATGAAATATGTCATTAACGCCATCCAACTCTTTGGGCGACTCTAGTTCGTAAGCCACCGGGCCTATTTGTTTCAAGATTTTGTATGGTCCAATTTAGCGTGGGTTTAGCTTTCCTTTCTTGTCGAAGAGTACAAGTCCTTATGAGGTGATACTATCAGGAACATTTTATCACCCGTTTGGAATTCTAGCGGCTTTCTGCGATTGTGAACGTAGCTTTTCTGAATGATGTCTGGCCTTGTCAAGTGCTTCTCACCGACTTCGTGCCAACACAACGGTGATCGGCATTTCTGTCTATACAAGGCCTCAAATGGTGCACACTAGATGCTAGTGTGGTAACTATTGTTGTAAGTGAACTCTATGAGGGGTAAGTGTACATCCCAACTTCCTCCAAAGTCTAGTACACAGACTCGTAGCATATCGTCTAAGGTTTGAATTGTTCGCTCACTTGCCCGTCTGTTTGAGGGTGATAAGTTGTACTCAGGTTTAGTTGGGTATCCAACACCTTCTGCATTGATAGCCAAAACTGTGATGTAAAATGACAATCTCTGTCATAGATAATTGAAATGGGCATTCCGTGATGAGACACAAGTTCTTCAATATAGCTTTGAGCAAGTCTCTCCATTATGTAATCCTCTCGGATAGGTAGAAAACGCACGGATCTTGTCAGTTGGTCGACGATAACTCAAATGGAGTTATGACCTTTGGAAGTTCGAGGTGACTTAGTGACGAAGTCCACTGTTATCTGTTCCCACTTCCATTGGGGTATTTTGGGTTGTTGTAATAACCCTAACAACTTTTGGTACATAATTCCGCAATCATAATCGTTAAGTAACTCCACCCACCTTCTTTGCCTCATGTAGAGCATCTTCTGCTCGAGTATGTCCTGGAGACTCTTATGATCGGTAAACACAGTATATCTGGAACCATATAGGTAATGTCTCCAGATTGTAAGTGAAAAGACCACTGCTCCTAGTTCCAAGTTATGCGTAGTATAAATCACCTCATTTTTCTTGAGCCTCCTAGAAACATTCCTAATTACTTTATTCTTCTGCATCAGAACGCAGCCCAATCCCTAATGTGACGCATCACAATATACCACAATATGTTCCATCAGACAATGATAGGATTGGCGCTCTACAAAGTTTCTCCTTCAGCATTTGGGATGCCTTCTCCTGTTCCAAATCCTTCATCTTTTGGGTCAGTTCTGTCAAGGGTTTGGCAATCTTTGAGAAAAAAAATTTTTGAACCTTCTGTACTATCCAGCCATTCCTAGATTTTGCTCGATTTCCATAGGAGTCGCCGGGACTTCCCATTTCTCAATCGCTTTGATTTTAGTTGGATCCACATGGATCCCTTCTATGTTCACCATATGATCGAGAAAGTGTACTTCTCTGTTCCAAAACTCACACTTAGAGAATTTGGAGCACAACTTCTCTTCCTTGAGTGGTTGCAACACTTACCCTAAATGTTGCTCGTGATCCTCTTTAGTACGCGAGTAGACTAGTATGTCATCAATAAAAATCACAAATTTATCCAAGTATGCTCTGCAAACTCTGTTCATTAAGTTCATGAATATCACAGGAGCATTGGTTAGGCCGAAGGGCATAAACATAAACTCATAATGCCCGTATCGTGTTTGGAATGCCGTTTTGGGTATATCTTCTTCGTGAATCCATAATTGTTGATAACCTGACCGTAGGTCGAGTTTGGAGAAGTAGGAGGTGCCTTGCAGCTGATCGAATAGATCGTCGATTCGAAATTCAACTTGCCTATGCGGGGTTAATCTTGGTAGATCATCTAGAAATACTTTGGGGTAGTTGCATACCACTGGGACATCTTCGGTAAGATATTTGTGAATTTTCTTGGATGACACTATCTTCTAATTTCTTCCAGGTCCTTCTCCACATACTAATAGTATCTCATTCATTCGCATGGGTACTCGTAAAATCTTCTCATGACAACTTATGTCTACATGATTTTTGGCTAACCCGTCCATGCCGATTACTACATCAAAACTGCCTATTTTCATTGGAATAAGGTCTGTACCGAAGGATTCACTGTCTAGTTCTAGTAAGCAGTTGCATATTATTTCACTATCAATCAGTTTGTAACCACTAGCGAGTTTTACCGCATACAGAGGTCCTAAAGGTTGTGATTCCCTATGGATTAGGGGCCTGAACTGATGTGAGACAAAGCTCTTATCTGCCCCTGAGTAAAAAAAAAGTCCTGATGCGTAGTGGTTATTTAGGAGAAGCGTACCTGTGACCCCATTGGGATTTCGATGTGCTTTCCTAAAACGTTCAGTGTTTCCACACTTGTAACAAGCTCTTGATGCATCAGGGTTTAGTCTCTAACGATATATAAATTTCTAGTATACGAACAGAATTTTTAACTATCTCAAGTTTTAACACAAAACTGCCGGTACTATTTATGGTTAAATTGGCATCGTCTTCTCTATTACTAACATCATCGTGATTTTGGCAACTTTGCTAATAATTTATGGATTTGAATATTTTATAGAACATTTTGTGGAAGAGTTTTCGTAAAATCTGTTGAAAAATTTTTACGTTGAAAATTTGTTTTACAACTTAGAGTTAGTTGAAAATTTTGAGTCAACCAAAATACGTTAAAAAAAAAAACTCTTGTTACTGACAAATCATTTGAAAATTTTGTTTAACGAAATCCGTTCGAAAAGATTGAAGTTGTGAAATTTTTTGATTAAATGTCCGATGAAAATCCGTTGAAGGCTTGAGTCGATAATATACGTTGAAAGCTCTGGTCACTGAAAAGTGTTGAAAGTTCTGTTAATGTCTAACGAAAATTTGGTTGAATTCGTTTCCCACAAACTGTACATGTGTAGTTGAATTTCTACTAGTCTTAAGTGAGTTCTATTTTTCACACTAGTCTTAATCGCAAGGCAACTCTTCGCCTCTGGTCTCCATCAACTGGAGATGGGTAGTTTCTATGGTTTCGCTAAGATCCTGCTGATCCACATAGATCTGTACCACTCGGCCTTGTGCCAGGTGCACCTAGCCTAAATAGATTTCGTGTTATTCTAACTCCATAGTATCTATTCTATTCTCGTTGCGGTGTAGTCTAGCAACTAGTACCAAGACGGTATGGTGAGCGAGTTCATGTATGTATAGAGGGATTCGTATGTAGAAAGCTTCTTCATCCTCTGTAAGAATCTGTATTCCTTCTTCAGTTCTCTAAGTCTCATGAGTTGCGGGTAATTAATTCCACCGATGGACATCTGACCAACGACGGGTCCCAGTGGTTGGAGTATCAGTAGTAGTATAGATAGTGTAAGGTCTAGTTCGAGGTGGTCTGTCAGTCCTTCTAGTCGTGTATAACTCACGCGATCCATAGGTCTTCGAAAAGAGTGGGAGGAAGAGTGTGAAATAGAAGAAGTAGATGTAACGTGCCTAGGTGACGAGTTCTCGTGTTGGTCCAGTTTTGTTGGTTCATCCTCAAGCGGAACCTCCTCAAGTGGTTCCTTTTTATTGGATAGATTCTCCTCCTCGGTACTGGGTGGGTTGTCGCAAGGGCGACATGGTGATGTAACCATAATCATCGGTTGATAAGGCAGCGTGGAATGAGGATTGCAACAAGGTAAGACTACAAGTAGAAGATTTAGTTCCTAGGATGATTAGTGACGTGTCCTGGCGTGACTGCCGATAAGCAATGTGGGAAAATGATGTGTAGTTCCCAATCTTCGGATCTTTAGGTTCGAATCACAAGTTAAACGTGCATAATATTGTCTAACGAATTTATGTATGCGGTAGTAAAATGTGATATAATCTAAGCAAGAGTAAGTAAAACTATTACTTTACTATCAATTAGGAAGGATTACTATATCATCGAATCTTTGTCGAACATAGACAGAACGAACAGTCACAAATCAAGACACAACCACTGTATACATACAGTAGATATAGCAACACCCCAAGTGTTGCTATCCTGTACTTAGTGTCGGTTACAAAGATCATAAGATTTGACTAACACCTTAAACAAGCTACTTTGACATTATGCACTAACATGTTAACCTCAAAATGATATGACTAAATTGGAGGTATTCTTAGTTACTAACAATGCTAATATGGATGCCTACGATATGCAATGCACACACGCAAAATCTGCTTTCAAGGATTTGAGTAGAAAAGAAAATTGAACATAATCGTAGTATACCTACTCCGTATCTCGCATAATCTTACCTAAATTAAACATAGGTGATCAGGCTATGTCTAATTGAGGTCTAATAATGCAACACACGGGTTAGCTATACTACTAATACGTTCAATTTAGTTGAACTTGTAATATTTTGGTGTTTTAAGAAAATATTATTTAAAAGTGTTGGTTATAGTTGGGGTTTTTATTTGAAAAACTGGCATTCTCTATAACCTTAGGCTCTGATACCAAATCTGTCACACCCCGCTAAAGCGGAAACACGAGATGTAACAGTACCGGGTAACAATGCATAAGATATAGTAGCACCACCATACATAATTTAGAGAAAATATTACACATTACTACAAGTTCAAACCACAGTTCGAAAAGAAATTACAAGAATCTCTTAAAGTTTCCAAATAGTTTCAAAATAAAGCAAACGCGTGTGAACATGCATCCATGCTAATGTACTCCTAGAGTGCACCTTACTGTCGTTCTCCTGAAAAGCATGATAAAACAAAAGGTCAACTATGGACATAGTTGGTGAGTTCACAGGTTTAATGTTACACATAAATGAACTAAAAGCTTTGTTCATAAATGACATGAATAAAAAAAAGATTGGTTGTAATCGTTGCGAATATGAAAGGTAATATACAAGAGCGTTAATGCAATTGAGGCCACTACTAAACCGATTCAACCGACACATGCCCCAAGCTCCATGTTCTATCGCTAACATGAGTAAGGTGATACTATGCACTCACGAACAGTGTGAGTGAGGAGTGGTTTCCCCCTAAATAGCGCTATCCATAAATATCAACGGCTCGTCTGGCTCTCGGACGAGTTAATAAGTAGTGTAAACTGTATTTCCGGGGACTTTAGCACGATAGTACTCAAGCATAACAATAGTATATACCAATTCGCATAAATAGTATAGCAAAAGTTCAACAAGTTCATAAAGAGTACAACCAATTTAGTTTCAGTTTGAGATCATGCTTTTCACCCCAAAATAATAAAACAAGTAAAAAATGGGCTGTGAATACTCACAATTGAGCGTAAGAGTAAACGATGGATGTAGCGCGCGTGCTTGTCGGGTATGACTCCTATCCAAGTCCTATGAACATGAGGTTTCTAATTAGTTTCTTGGTAAATTAGGTTTGATAGGATTGCTTAGATAAATATTTAGATTACAAAGTGCCAAAATGGTTTGTTTGCTTTGAAGTTTGTTAATAATGTTCAATAATCACGTTAAGTATAATATTAAATACACGAGTATATAATGTTTTACAATTGTTTGTGTCCAAATTTATTATGTTTTGAGTTTTAGAACTATGGTTTCTCACAATTTATGATTAACAACGCACAATCGATTAATACTTCATAAGAGACCCAAACCCTTTTTGTTACCATTCTTTCCCAACATAGAAACTTTCCCGTTTTCAAAACCGAGGCCCGTTCTTGTTGACTCGGTCAAACCTTCTCGATTTGACCCGATACTTTTACCCAAACCTTAAACATGTTCATGAGTCATAAAGAGTTAGTTTTTCCTTAAATAGCAAGTACGTAAGTGTCGGTTTTCAACTATTACCAAAATCAGTCCATATTCTCATATCCAGAAAATTACATCAGTTTGTTGAATTTATTAAAAATACTTATGTTCCAAAATAAAATAAGGAAAAAAAATCACAGATCATCTTCAATATGTTAGCTATCTACTGTAATTTTTCCAGGAATTATAGAGAAGTACAAGTATTTTTCAAATTTACTTTTGTCATCTGAGGTCAGATCTGAACACATGCATGCAATCATTACTTTTGGGCAAAATCTATTGGGTTCCAGAAAAAGTGATCAGCACATGTCGCACCCCCAAAACACGTGGCAGCGGAAGTGGGAGGTGTCACGGGGGCGCCGACCAAATCCAATATCATCAAAACAAAGATCAAGCAAACGACCTCTATATGAGACGTTTGAAAATATTACATTTACCATAATTCAAATGTTTACAAAAATAATTCTTGAGTTCGCATAAACCGATTAGAGATTTCTAATACATTACTGAGTTTACAAAATACAGTTACATGTAGTCTAATCTCTTGATGTTTTGAAAACAATGCGACTCGAGCTAAGCTTTCCAAAAGCTTCCTACTGCGGCGGGTTACCTGAGAAATACATACTAAAAGGTCAACATAAAGTTGGTGAGTTCATAGGTTTGTCAAGTAATCAGTTGCTAAAATGATCCACAAGATTTCATAAGTATGTATCATTCATCAATGATAAGTAAAAAGTATCGTTATCAAACGACAAGTAAACGTATTGCTTCCTGCAATATAGGTATTCCATTGCCATGAGTCTCATAGTCAAGCTTAACGTTGTTTGCCTCCGGTAAGTGTACTAATCCGATACACTTCTAATTCACAAGTAATACTGCGCCCGTGGGTTGGCTAGCGCGACTAGCCCGGACGAGGTTTGTCAAACCCTGATGGTACCACCCAATAATACTCACGCACAAATTTTAATGACTATGATAAGTAGAGGACTTTAGTGGATTATTCGGGTCTCATGCAATGCGTATCGAAAAAAGTTGCTACCAGTACTTGTGATCATTAAGCAGTTTATAAAACAGTTGTATGTATTCTCACCCCAGTGAAAACAGTAAAAAGGGGCTATGAAACTCACCAGAGTTGAGCAGGTAGCAAGCAATATCAAATATTAGCAAATAGCGGGTGTTCTCGTTCCCTTGTGCAACCTCCTAACGCCCTAGACGTATGAGGTTGTATAAGTAGATGTCTCAAAAGACCATCTATAGCGATTGTATAAGTGGGGGTTAATGTCCACTTAAGCCAATCGGGTAGGTGGGGGTTTTATGTCCACCTAAAGCTAGTTCATCAACTAGTATGTCCAAATAGTAGTTCAAGTTTGTTTATCAAAAACGTGTACGACCCGTTGGTGAAAGTTTTGTAATAATAATTCTCTAAGACATTATTATCAGTTTGTGTCATCGTATGCTTTGTCACATTATGTATCATGTGAGGTTATAAGTTGTTACTTACGTTCAATACTTAGTGAAACTAATTTAAAACATTCTGTCTTTTGCGACACTAGTATCAGTGTCGCAGGTCATACGACACTAGGGTAAGTGTCGCAGTGAGTGTCGCAAGGTAGCCACTATTAATGTCGCAAGGTTTCCACTGTTTGTTATACGACACTTAGGCAAGTGTCGCAGGTAGTGTCGCATAGTTACCACTGTTAGTGTATTTTTAGTTTCCACAGTTGGTTATGCGACACTTAGGCAAGTGTCGCAGGTAGTGTCGCATAGTTACCACTGTTAGTGTATTTTGTAGTTTCCACTGTTTGTTATGCGACACTAGGGGTAGTGTCGCACAACCATGCGACACTAAGGGTCTGTTCGAAAATTACATTTTAGTCCAAGTGTTTTCAAGTGTCGGTTTTCGTTCGGAAAACTTTCTAAAATTAGTTTTTGGTCCAAGTTACTAATTAAGTCAACCAAACCCATTTTTGTTACTACTTTCCAAATATAGTAAGTTTTTCGAAAACAAGCCACTTTTGTTGACTTGGTCAAACTTACTTGGTTTGACCCGAAACTTTCACCCAACCCCAATATCAGTTTATAGGGCCTAAATATGTTGTCGGTTCATGCTGGAGTTCACCAAGAGTCTCGGTTTTTATAAAAGTCTAAAAACAGTCCATGTTCATGTTTCTCGGTTTGTCGGTTTAATTTCTCTATTTTTCTTAACTAGCTATATTCCGAGTTAGAGTCCAATATTTTTACCAGCTGTTCTACCATATGTCTAGAGGTTAACTTAATTTTTCCATTAATTATGGTGTCCATCTTGTTAGGTATAAAATTTATGGATGAATCCATACACAGTTTTCAATGTCATGCAGGCCAGTCGCATAGATTCATATTTCTAAGAAAATCCGTAAGTTTCTGGAAGGAGTCATAGAAGAACTTTTTGTAGATCTTTTCAATATGAAACTTTTAAAAAAAAAATGCATCTTCTAATTCTTTGTAGAACTCAAGTTATGGTCAAAATCATATGGTTCAAGTTTCTGACTTTCAGTACCAGAAAGTCTATGTGTTTCCATTTAAATTATTAAAAATACCAAACGAGCTCAAAAAGGCATGAGGTTTGTGGTGTTAGAAATATAACATCTTGAGCTTGATTTTAACCTATAAAAACGACCATTTTCATGAAAGGACGAATTTTATAAAATTCGTGTAAGTGAAGAAAGTTTCTGGACAGATTCATGCCTGTTCATATAGGTGTTATAAAAACGTATTTTGATCAAGGTTTTGGACATATTAGTGTTAGATGAACTTTATAACATGTAAATAAATCATATGAAATCAGTTTTAGAGAGAGAAAGTGTTGGTATCCTTACAAAGGAGGTGGTGAAACAAAGGAACAAGATGATGATGATGATGATGCTCTTGGTGCTAGCTTCCTTCTCTTGCTTGATTAATGGTGGTGTTTGAGGTGGTTTGGTGGTGGTTTATGGTGGTGAAAGAGCTGAGATTTCAGTTGTGGAGAGAGGTGAAAGTGTCTAGAGAGAAAAGAAATGTTGAGTGTTGTAGAGTGTGTGTAAGATTGAAAAGGGCTTGCATGCTTTTTGAGTGGTGTTAGGGAGAATAAAGGAAATCATGATTTTGCATGTGAGATTAGAGGGGGAAGTGGAATGGGCAGCCATGAGCTGAAGAGGGGGCCGGCCAAGGGGGGGCCCACCAAGGGTATTTTGGTCATTTTATGTTTTATTCGATTTGTGCTTCGCGCGGTGTTCGTTTTCTCGTTCGGTTTGGTGTTAAACGTTTAATATGCGTTTTTAAGTAACGATTTAAATTTCAATATTTTTAATTGAAGTGTTTGGTCTAAATACTTGAAAAACATTTATAAAAATGTTTCGTTAATTTATCGATCTCGATTTGCGCGTTCGTTGTATGAATTTTAAATCGCGTGACATTTTATTTGGACGTTTTTCATTATCGTTTAAAGACACGATATATTAACTAATAGCTTTTCACTAATTAGTTTTATTTTAGATTCAAAAATATATTTTGAATTTCGTTCAATTGTCGGGCGCGTTCTGCGCGTTTTCGTTGCGTTTGAGACGTTTTAATCGAAACGTCTAGGCTTTTCGGGTATTATTATAGTAAAATAATAATATATGATAAATAACTTCTAAAAATAGATTTAAGTTATTTATAGAAAAGTTTTCACCAACGTCGTATTTTCTGTCGGACTCCGTCCGGTTGTTTTGCACAATTTCACCGAATTGCGTAAGCGTAATTACAACTAATTACGGTAGTGTATATTCACATAAATATACAAATAGTTTCAAGTAATTACAAGAATTTAGCCTAATACAAAACTAAACACACGTAATTAGGGTTTCTAGAGGGTTAATCAATAACCCTAAATCTTCGGGTGTCACATTCTCCCCCTGTTAGGAGAATTTCGTCCCGAAATTAGCTTGCTGTTGTGGTCTGTGAGGTATCTAAGAATAGATGTGGATGTTTCAGTCGCATTTGGTCTTCCCGTTCCCAAGTGAATTCAGGACCGCGCCTAGAATTCCACCGGACTTTAACGATGGGAATACGACTATGTTTCAAACGTTTGACCTCACGGTCCATGATCTCAATAGGTTCCTCGACTAAATGGAGTTTGTCATCAATGTGGATTTCGTCGAGCGGGATTACAAGTGTCTCATCAGACAGACATTTCTTTAGGTTAGAAATGTGGAATGTGTTGTGCACGCTACTTAGTTGCGGTGGTAGCTGCAGTCGATATGCCACCGGACCAATTCTTTCAAGAATCTCAAAAGGTCCGATGTACCTGGGGTTTAGTTTGCCTCGTTTGCCAAAACGAATAACACCTTTCCAAGGTGATACTTTTAAAAGTACTCGATCCCCAACCTGGAACTCGAGTGGTTTGCGTCTCACGTCAGCATAGCTTTTCTGACGATCACGTGCGGCTTTCAGCCGGTTTTGAATAGTCACGATTTTCTCGGTTGTTTCATGGATGATTTCAGGACCAGTGAGTTGGCTTTCGCCGACTTCGGTCCAACAAATGGGTGATCGACACTTTCTCCCATAGAGTGCCTCAAATGGTGCAGCATTAATGCTGGTGTGGTAACTGTTGTTGTAGGAAAATTCACACAAGGGTAGGTGGTTTTCCCAAGTGTTTCCGAAGTCAACTACGCAAGCTCGTAGCATGTCCTCTAAGGTTTGAATGGTCCGTTCACTCTGACCATTGGTTTGTGGATGATAAGTGGTACTCAAATCAAGGCGAGTACCGAGAGCTCGTTGAAGTGTTTGCCAGAATCGAGAGGTGAAGCGGCTATCTCTATCTGAGATGATTGAAATGGGAATACCATGTCGTGCCACAACCTCTTTGATGTAGATGCGAGCCAGACGCTCCATCTTGTCATTTTCTTTGATGGCTAGGAAATGGGCAGATTTCGTGAGACGATCGACGATCACCCAAATGGTATCGCAACCGCTCGGTGTTTTCGGTAGTTTCATAATGAAGTCCATGGTTATGTTTTCCCATTTCCATTGAGGTATCTCGGATTGTTGTAGCAATCCGGAAGGTTTCTGGTATTCGGCCTTAACCTTGGAACAGGTTAAACATCTGCTAACATAGGTGGCTATGTCAGCCTTCATGTTGGGCCACCAATACTGTTGTTTGATGTCATGATACATCTTGTCGGAACCAGGGTGTATAGAGTATCGAGATTTGTGAGCTTCATCCATCACCAAATTTCGTAGGTTTCCAAAGTTTGGTAACCAGATTCGGTTGGAGAAGTATCGGGTTCCGTCGGGTTTGATTTCAAATTGTTTTTCCATGCCTCGCAAGGCTTCGTTTATGATGTTGTCGTTTTTAAGTGCTTCGAGTTGAGCGGTGTGGATTTGAGTGGTGAGATTATTGTGAATGGTTAAACCAAGGGCTCGTACACGAAGGGGTTTTGAACATTCTTTTCGGCTGAGGGCATCAGCAACAACGTTTGCTTTGCCAGGATGGTATTTAATTTCGCAGTCATAATCGGTAAGCAACTCGACCCAGCGACATTGCCTCATGTTGAGATCTTTCTGATCAAATATGTGTTGGAGACTTTTGTGATCGGTGAAGATGGTGCACTTAGTGCCATAAAGGTAATGTCTCCAGATTTTGAGAGCAAATACGACAGCTCCGAGTTCAAGGTCATGAGTGGTATAATTCTTTTCGTGGATTTTGAGCTGTCGAGAGGCGTAAGCAATGACTTTTTCACGTTGCATTAACACACAACCTAGTCCCTGGCGTGAGGCATCGCAGTAAACTACGAAATCATCGGTGCCTTCGGGTAAGGACAGGATTGGTGCACTGCAGAGTTTCTGTTTCAGAAGTTGGAAGGCGGACTCCTGTTTATCGGTCCAGTCAAATTTCTTGTCTTTCTGAGTCAGTGAGGTTAAAGGCAAGGCTATCTTGGAGAAATTCTCAATGAATCGTCGATAATATCCGGCGAGACCTAAGAATTGTCGTACCTCAGTTGGTGTGGTTGGTGCTTCCCAGCACTTAATGGCCTCGATCTTGGCTGGATCAACACGTATCCCTTGACTGTCAACGACATGCCCTAGGAATTATACGGTTCGCATCCAGAACTCACACTTGGAGAACTTGGCGTATAACTCCTCGTGTCTGAGTAATTCCAAGATGGTTTTCAGGTGTTGGCCATGTTCGGTTTCGTTGCGAGAGTAGATCAAGATGTCGTCAATGAACACGATGACAAACTTATCTAGATAGGGTTTACACACCCGATTCATAAGGTCCATGAATACAGCCGGTGCGTTGGTTAAGCCAAAAGGCATCACTTGAAATTCGTAATGCCCATAGCGGGTTCTGAAAGCTGTTTTTGGGATGTCGGAGTATCGAACTCGAAGTTGATGATAACTCGACCGTAGGTCGATTTTCGAGTAGAAGCTCGAACCTTGAAGTTGGTCGAACAGGTCATCA
This sequence comes from Pseudognaphalium luteoalbum, assembly GCA_963422505.1. Taxonomy (NCBI): domain Eukaryota; kingdom Viridiplantae; phylum Streptophyta; class Magnoliopsida; order Asterales; family Asteraceae; genus Pseudognaphalium; species Pseudognaphalium luteoalbum. The sequence goes on from OY730195.1 coordinate 63,363,468, forward strand.
ATTCTTGGAAGTGGGTATCGGTTCTTAATGGTAAGTTTGTTCAGTTCGCGGTAGTCGATACACATTCTGAAGGATCCGTCCTTCTTTTTAACGAATAGGACCGGAGCTCCCCAAGGTGAAGAACTCGGTCGGATGAATCCCTTGTCCAGGAGTTCCTGTAATTGAGTGGACAACTCCTGCAACTCGGAAGGGGCTAATCTGTATGGGGCTCGTGCCACGGGTGCAGCTCCGGGCACAAGGTCAATTTGGAATTCGACTTGTCTAGGCGGGGGTAGGCCTGGCAAGTCTTCGGGAAAGACTTCTGGATAGTCTCGGACGATGGGCACATCCTCAAGTCGCTTTTCAACCGACCTCTCTTCGGTTACATGTGCGAGGATTGCCGAGTACCCTTTCCTCAGGTACCTTTGAGTTTTCATACAGGATATGATATTCAGGTTCCGCCTACCAGTCTCCCCCTGTATGATCAAGGTTCCACCGGTAGTGAGAGGTATACGTACGATTTTCTCGAAACAAACGATTTCGGCACGGTGTTTGGACAACCAGTCCATGCCTACGATGATATCGAAGCTTCCGATTTCCACGGGGATGAGGTCTATAGGGAATAGTTCGTTGGCGAGGTTTAAAGTGCAATTAGGTATCACACTATTGGCTTCGATCAGTTTGCCATTCGCTAATTCTATGGTGAACTTAGCATCTAAGGCAGTGGGTGTGATGTTTAGTAGTGGACAGAATTTATCGGATATGAAACTTTTATCGGCACCGGTATCGAATAATACAGCAGTGGTTAAATCGTTGAGGAGAAACATACCAGTGACAACGTTGGGGTCTTGACGAGCTTCTCCAGCATTGAGTACGAAAGCTCGACCGCGAGGGTTGTTGTTATTGTTGTTGTTGTTGCTGCGGTTGTTGTTGTTTCTCAGTTTTGGGCAACCATTTCGGAAATGTCCGGTGTCACCGCACTCGAAACAAGCCTTTGGAGTGTTAGGGTTGGTGTTTGGGTTGGGGGTTCTGCAATCTTTGGCTAGGTGTCCCTGTCGTTTGCACTTAGTACAGGTACAAGGGCCATCATGGTGTCGTGTACATTTGGAACAGTAAGGTTTGTTCCCAATGTATCCTCTCTTGTCCCCCGTCCCTGAACCAGAGGTGTAGGCCTTAACAGTCTCGGCCTTTTTGTTTGGTTGCTGTTGATGTTGGTTGTGGTTGTTGCCGGACCATTTCCTTTTGTTGTCCCCGATGGCTTTCTCAGTGGTTGTCCCTCGGCGGACAATCTGGGCCATGAGTTCATGTGCCATGCGGACAGCACTTTGGATGGTCCCGGGCCATGATGAGATGACGTTACCTTGGATTGATTCTGGTAGCCCCCAAATGTATCTCTCGATACGTTTTTATTCGGGGTCCACCATGGATGGGCATAAGACAGATAGCTGGTGGAATCGAGTGGTGTAGGTGGTGATGTCGTTTCCCTGAACAGTAAGTTTCCAGAATTCTTCCTCTAGTTGTTGCAGTTGCTCACGGGGACAGTACTCTTCCCTGAGCATTGTTTTGAAGTCTTCCCAGGGAAGTTGATAGGCGACATCAAGTCCCTGAGTCTGGGAGTAAGAGTTCCACCAGGTGAGTGCGCCTTCAGATAAGGTGCAGGTAGAGAATTTGACTTTGTCCTCCTCCGCACAGTTGCAGATTCGGAAAATAGATTCGGTCTTTTCGATCCAACGTATTAGACCGATAGCTCCTTCAGATCCCTTGAAGTACAAGGGTTTACAGTTCAAGAAGTCTTTATAGGTGCAGGGTTTTGGAGTAGATGTGTTAGCAGGTGCGCCTCCGCCGCCCGGATTTTGTTGAGCAGCTAGGACTTGAGCTACGCTCTGTGCAATGACTTGAGCGATTTCGGTGTCGGTGTAAGTATGTCGTCTTGGAGGCATGATGCTGAGCAACAATGAAATGAGACATATAAGGGGTTTGCGCGAGGTTATGATATGTCAGATGTGTACATATAATGAGATAACATAAAAGAACTCAGAATGATAACCATATTTCATTAAACAGAAAGTTGAATACAGAGTACGAGTTTCAAAAGACAACAATCACAAGGATTACAAAAGATACCAGGAATGTTACATCCGGTCGGAATTCGAAAGTTTACAAAACATAATAATGGATAATAAGTTAGAGCACATCCTGCCCATATAGGTTACAATAGAAGGAATAGGTCTAGTCCTGGCGCAGGTTTACTCGCGACATTAGGGTGACAAGACGGTTTATAGTATCCGCAAGTCTGCTTGTTTGCCTGGAACCTTCTTCGGCTAAGGTTAGTCGCTGCTCGAGTGCACGAGCATACTCCTCGGCTTCCCGTGAACGTTGTTCACTTTCTTCCAACCTTGCTTGTAGGAGGTCGGTAGCACTCCTGTCATCTATAACTTGTTGATGAATCATTTCCAGAGTACGGTTCATGCTTTCCTGTTCTTGAAGGAGTTGTGTTATGCGATCATCGTTTCGGTACAATAGGTAGTTTTCTACTATATAATGATCTCGTTCTAGGATTTCGAGCCTTTCTTCGTGACGATGAAGTCGGGCTGCTAACACCGGTACAGTATGGTGTATTGATTCTTGTGTGTACGGGGAAATGTCCATGGGGTCAGCAGGAATCTGTATTGCTTCCTCAGACCTCCAAGTGTTTAAAGTTGTGGGTAGCCAGTCCCACCTACGGGCGTATGCCATACGGCGGTTATCAGTTGAGGCGTTGGCATTAGAGTTTGAGTAAGGGTTTGCTCGGGATGATCCGGTATTCCCTCGGCGTCTTCGTACTACCCGGGCTTCGCCGGTCATGTAGTAAAGAGGTTCGGGAGAGTTTGGAGTTGTAGGAATAGGTAAGGGTGTGGTACCCCTAGTAGTGGACCGCGTTTGAGTTTCGTTGTTCAAGCTGGTTGACGATACGTTAGAAGAGTCTGCCATTTCTGTGGCAAGGAGTTTAGTATACGAGGGGTTAAGGTCATATATAGAAATATAATAACCTAGCACATAAGCACGTATAGGGTTGGTCCCGTTTCTATCCTCGGTCAAAGTCTTCTAATGCATTCCCATTCACTATTACCATTGCAGGTCTTGCATCAATTCTCCTTTAATTGTACATAGTTGATCAGGCTATGTTAAATTAAATTCAAATGATGCAATTGCTGAACCAGTCATACCAAAAAAGGAATACTAACCTAACGGTTATAGTCTAGGTCACTAATGCAATCCTAGTTCGCTATAACCTTTGTCTCTGATACCAATCTGTCGCACCCCCAAAACACGTGGCAGCGGAAGTGGGAGGTGTCACGGGGGTGCCGACCAAATCCAATATCATCAAAACAAATATCAAGCAAACGACCTCTATATGAGACGTTTGAAAATATTACATTTACCATAATTCAAATGTTTACAAAAATAATTCTTGAGTTCGCATAAACCGATTAGAGATTTCTAATACATTACTGAGTTTACAAAAAACAGTTACATGCAGTCTAATCTCTTGATGTTTTGAAAATAATGCGACTCGAGCTAAGCTTTCCAAAAGCTTCCTACTGCGGCGGGTTACCTGAGAAATACATACTATAAGGTCAACATAAAGTTGGTGAGTTCATAGGTTTGTCAAGTAATCAGTTGCTAAAATGATCCACAAGATTTCATAAGTATGTATCATTCATCAATGATAAGTAAAAAGTATCGTTATCAAACGACAAGTAAACGTATTGCTTCCTGCAATATAGGTATACCATTGCCATGAGTCTCATAGTCAAGCTTAACGTTGTTTGCCTCCGGTAAGTGTACTAATCCGATACACTTCTAATTCACAAGTAATACTGCGCCCGTGGGTTGGCTAGCGCGACTAGCCCGGACGAGGTTTGTCAAACCCTGATGGTACCACCCAATAATACTCACGCACAAATTTTAATGACTATGATAAGTAGAGGACTTTAGTGGATTATTCGGGTCTCATGCAATGCGTATCGAAAAAAGTTGCTACCAGTACTTGTGATCATTAAGCAGTTTATAAAACAGTTGTATGTATTCTCACCCCAGTGAAAACAGTAAAAAGGGGCTATGAAACTCACTAGAGTTGAGCAGGTAGCAAGCAATATCAAATATTAGCAAATAGCGGGTGTTCTCGTTCCCGTGTGCAACCTCCTAACGCCCTAGACGTATGAGGTTGTATAAGTAGATGTCTCAAAAGACCATCTATAGCGATTGTATAAGTGGGGGTTAATGTCCACTTAAGCCAATCGGGTAGGTGGGGGTTTTATGTCCACCTAAAGCTAGTTCATCAACTAGTATGTCCAAATAGTAGTTCAAGTTTGTTTATCAAAAACGTGTACGACCCGTTGGTGAAAGTTTTGTAATAATAATTCTCTAAGACATTATTATCAGTTTGTGTCATCGTATGCTTTGTCACATTATGTATCATGTGAGGTTATAAGTTGTTACTTACGTTCAATACTTAGTGAAACTAATTTAAAACATTCTGTCTTTTGCGACACTAGTATCAGTGTTGCAGGTCATACGACACTAGGGTAAGTGTCGCAGTGAGTGTCGCAAGGTAGCCACTGTTAGTGTCGCAAGGTTTCCACTGTTTGTTATACGACACTTAGGCAAGTGTCGCAGGTAGTGTCGCATAGTTACCACTGTTAGTGTATTTTTAGTTTCCACAGTTGGTTATGCGACACTTAGGCAAGTGTCGCAGGTAGTGTCGCATAGTTACCACTGTTAGTGTATTTTGTAGTTTCCACTGTTTGTTATGCGACACTAGGGGTAGTGTCGCACAACCATGCGACACTAAGGGTCTGTTCGAAAATTACATTTTAGTCCAAGTGTTTTCAAGTGTCGGTTTTCGTTCGGGAAACTTTCTAAAATTAGTTTTTGGTCCAAGTTACTAATTAAGTCAACCAAACCCATTTTTGTTACTACTTTCCAAATATAGTAAGTTTTTCGAAAACAAGCCACTTTTGTTGACTTGGTCAAACTTACTTGGTTTGACCCGAAACTTTCACCCAACCCCAATATCAGTTTATAGGGCCTAAATATGTTGTCGGTTCATGCCGGAGTTCACCAAGAGTCTCGGTTTTTATAAAAGTTTAAAAACAGTCCATGTTCATGTTTCTCGGTTTGTCGGTTTACTTTCTCTATTTTTCTTAACTAGCTATATTCCGAGTTAGAGTCCAAGATTTTTACCAGCTGTTCTACCATATGTCTAGAGGTTAACTTAATTTTTCCATTAATTATGGTGTCCATCTTGTTAGGTATAAAATTTATGGATGAATCCATACACAGTTTTCAATGTCATGCAGGCCAGTCGCATAGATTCATATTTCTAAGAAAATCCGTAAGTTTCTGGAAGGAGTCATAGAAGAACTTTTTGTAGTTCTTTTTAATACGCAACTTTTAAAAAAAAATGCATCTTCTAACTCTTTGTAGAACTCAAGTTATGGTCAAAATCATATGGTTCAAGTTTCTGACTTTCAGTACCAGAAAGTCTATGTGTTTCCATTTAAATTATTAAAAATACCAAACGAGCTCAAAAAGGCATGAGGTTTGCGGTGTTAGAAAGATAACATCTTGAGCTTGATTTTAACCTATAAAAACGACCATTTTCATGAAAGGACGAATTTTATAAAATTCGTGTAAGTGAAGAAAGTTTCTGGACAGATTCATGCCTGTTCATATAGGTGTTATAAAAACGTATTTTGATCAAGGTTTTGGACATATTAGTGTTAGATGAACTTTATAACATGTAAATAAATCATATGAAATCAGTTTTAGAGAGAGAAAGTGTTGGTATCCTTACAAAGGAGGTGGTGAAACAAAGGAACAAGATGATGATGATGATGATGCTCTTGGTGCTAGCTTCCTTCTCTTGCTTGATTAATGGTGGTGTTTGAGGTGGTTTGGTGGTGGTTTATGGTGGTGAAAGAGCTGAGATTTCAGTTGTGGAGAGAGGTGAAAGTGTCTAGAGAGAAAAGAAATGTTGAGTGTTGTAGAGTGTGTGTAAGATTGAAAAGGGCTTGCATGCTTTTTGAGTGGTGTTAGGGAGAATAAAGGAAATCATGATTTTGCATGTGAGATTAGAGGGGGAAGTGGAATGGGCAGCCATGAGCTGAAGAGGGGGCCGGCCAAGGGGGGGCCCACCAAGGGTATTTTGGTCATTTTATGTTTTATTCGATTTGTGCTTCGCGCGGTGTTCGTTTTCTCGTTCGGTTTGGTGTTAAACGTTTAATATGCGTTTTTAAGTAACGATTTAAATTTCAATATTTTTAATTGAAGTGTTTGGTCTAAATACTTGAAAAACATTTATAAAAATGTTTCGTTAATTTATCGATCTCGATTTGCGCGTTCGTTGTATGAATTTTAAATCGCGTGACGTTTTATTTGGATGTTTTTCGTTATCGTTTAAAGACACGATATATTAACTAATAGCTTTTCACTAATTAGTTTTATTTTAGATTCAAAAATATATTTTGAATTTCGTTCAATTGTCGGGCGCGTTCTGCGCGTTTTCGTTACGTTTGAGACGTTTTAATCGAAACGTCTAGGCTTTTCGGGTATTATTATAGTAAAATAATAATATATGATAAATAACTTCTAAAAATAGATTTAAGTTATTTATAGAAAAGTTTTCACCAACGTCGTATTTTCTGTCGGACTCCGTCCGGTTGTTTTGCACAATTTCACCGAATTGCGTAAGCGTAATTACAACTAATTACGGTAGTGTATATTCACATAAATATACAAATAGTTTCAAGTAATTACAAGCATTTAGCCTAATACAAAACTAAACACACGTAATTAGGGTTTCTAGAGGGTTAATCAATAACCCTAAATCGTCGGGTGTCACAGCACAAGGGTTGTAGCTAACAAAATTTATAAACTTTTGGCGTTGGTTTCAAGTCATTTGGAGGTGTGAATCTCTAGTTATGGTCAAAACACTGAGATAAAAGTTTCTGACTTTTCTGAGCAGATTGTCTATGTGTTTTCATAAAAATTATTAAAAATATCAAACAATCTCATAAAAATATAAGGCTTATGGGGTTTGAAAGTTAACATCTTGAAATTGATTGTTGGCTCATAAAACGTCCATTTTGGTTATGTTAAGTGTGAGAAACACCTTGGTGAATCTCGTACTCAAACCTGGACAGAAACCAAACAAGCCCTAAAATGATGTTTTGTTCAAAATGAGAAACATTAAACATTAAATAGAAGTAGTTCTTGATTCTTTTGACCTTTAATACACTCTCTAACACATGCATGGTGTTGGATTACATCCAAGATGTGTTAGAAATGATTTTTAGCAATAAAAAGAAAGACATACACAAAGATGAACAAGATCTAACAAGATTACAAGTAATAACACGATTTTTCACTTGATTTTCGGTTTGATCATGGGTTACTCTTTCTTTTAACACATAAGGATGTGAAAAGAGATATCCTACAAACATCAAGCATTTTATGAGGATTTTAACCATAGAAGAGGTTTAAAATCCGAATTTATGAAGAACAAAACAAGAAAAATGAAAGATTACTAAAGGTAGATGATCTAGTTTACCTTGAAGGGTTTATTTTGTGAAAGAACACCTTCAACTCGCTGATTTTGTTCTTGAAAGTTGCTGGAATTTAGAGAGGATTTAGAGAGAATATGTGTGGTTTTGAGAGAGAAAATGAAGAGAGTGTTTGTGAGTTTTGGGAAAATGGAAGTAGTAATGAGGTGTATAGGGAATAAAAATGATTTTGAATTGGAAAAGAGGGTAGGTGGTGGGGTGAACGAATTTTAGGGGCCCCATAGGGCTGGAAATGTTTTAAAAAAAATTGGTTTCCAGACTGTGTTGCGTTCTGTGTTCGGTACTCGTAAATTCGTTAATACGTTAAATCGCGTAACGTTTTCTTTTGTCGTTTAAATTCATGATATGTTTGGGATTATTTTTCATTTAAGTATTATTAAAATACTTTATTTTAAGTTGTCAAAATATTTATTGACATTCGTTTGGTTGCCGAATTCAATTCACGCATTTTCTTTGCGTTTGAGACGTTTTAGCCAAAACGTCTAAGTTTTTCATGTATTATTTAAACAAAATAATAATATATGATAAATAACTTCTAAAAATAGATTTAAGTTATTAATAGAAATATTTTCATTAATGTTCGTGTTAAGTCGGGTACCGTCCGATTGAATTTACTTGTAGTGTCACCGAAAATTCAGTTTTTGTGATTCAATGAGGATTTTGTGAAGACATAAAGAGATAGGTTTTTCTTTATTTTATTGGCACTTAGTAACCTAATTTGGCATGTTAGAGGGAATTTACAGTTCACCAAGCAGTCTCTAAGACGTTTTATGACTTTGATAAGCCTACGGAGTCATAACCTAGGATTTTCACTAGGATTTAAGGAATGCTGTAAGCGTAATTTGAGATTCGAGTGCGGTAATGACCTGAATTTTTTTTTTTTTTTTTTTGACGGTTGTCACAATTTCTGATATGAGTCAGTTGTTCTGAAATTTTAGGAAAATTAAGGTAGAAATATCTTAAATAAGAATTGCTAATCTAAAAGGGATATGGCTAGTCGTATACAACCCTATTCGTAGTGAGGTATCTTGAGCCTAAAAGCATTTATCTTTAATTCTTCATCATTCATTTCTTGTGTGTGCTGATGCCAGTATCTCTGAATTAGAAATTGCTCCTAACATACGCTTCGAGACCACATTGGTGAGTACCGTATGCGGTATGGGTGCAATTAGATGACCTTGAAATTCCCTAGTATTTAACCCACTTTTTAGCCTTCTTTTCAAGCCCAAAACCCTTCCGATACTCATTTTTAGTATCGATGATCCGCTTAGAAAACCCTGTTGAGCCTAAACCTTTTGTTTCTTCAAAACAAAAATTTGAAACCCTATTTCCCCAAATTCCCAAACCATATCTTAAAATTTCTGAGGTTATGAAAAACATTTGGAAGAATCTCCTTCTGTGTTATCCTACTCCTTCGTGTTCACCAAAAAGTCAAATTTATTAAAGAATATTTGCCTAGATAAGAAAGAAAAGATTTTCGAAAGATAGCAAAAATATCCTTGGAAGTTCTCTGGCAAAGAAATTTTGAAGAAGAAAAACAAAATAAATAGCAGAAAAAGAAAGTAAAGAAAAAGAAAATAAAATAAAGCTAAGCGCTTCGAAGTATCAACCATTTAAAGAAAGATCCGATAGAAGACGAGTAGCTATCTGTGACAACTCTCCAAATTAGGTACTGATTTACATTAAGCATGTGCATTCTTACGCTAATTTCCTGATTAAGTTTAAAACAAAAACTTCTGATGTGATGTAAGTCTAGCAGCCTAGTACTTTTAAACAAAAAGTATTACTAATACGTAAGTATTTAAAGTCGCGTGCAAATGTGTCAGGACGAACCCGACAAATAAATACGACAAAAGTTAATGACACAACATAATTAATAATGCAATTATTAATTACGAGTACTATTGTATCTATAACCTATAGATAAAACGGGTTAAAAATACGTTTAACATAAAACGTATTATAAAACGAACAGAAACAATTTTAAAATGCATTCAGAGATCAAGATGAGAAAAATTCAAATTTTCTCATTCATTTGGAAACATTTGTAACATTACCTCAAAATATGAACTCGAAATTCGACTGAAATTTGGCACTCAATTAAATGTTAGCAGTCCAATACAGAAACTGTACAACCGTCAAAAATAATGAAAACATCATTATTCCGAATTTAAATAGCAAACCAGGAGAACATCTACAAGATAAAAATATACAATGTTAAATTTTATATTGTACTAATTATACCCGTACCCGAAATTAACGGGCTAAAAATAGCCACCAAACTTCAATTATTTGAGGGACAACCCCTGTATACGAGCCATGCTCGTTCATTTTACCCTCCTTCTCCCATTCTTTCTGTGAACAATACATACACACACACAGCAACTATCATCACCATCTATTTTCCTCTCCTTCTTCTTCATTGCTAAGAACACACACAAAAGAACTAGTAGCAGCAGCAAGAAGTGGAGTAGAACAACAAGCCAGGAGCATCATCCTCATCATCTTCCTCGCATCATCATCGTCACCATCAACTTCACCTTTGTAAGGGACTTCAAAACTTTCGATTTTCATACTTAAATTTCGTTGTATAACATGTATATATATATCATAATCCATGAATATAACACATAAATTTGATGATTATATGTTGATTGTTCTTGAAATAGGTTATATGAAATCAAACTTGAAATCATGAATCATATATGTTAAACTTGTTAAAATGTGATATATTGATGTGTATTGTTGTTACTAAACACCTAAACACGCAAACCGTTCGAAAAATGGCAAAAACATGCTTCGATTTCGAGTTTGGAAACTGAAAAACGAACAGGGGCCTGGACTCGAGCCAAAGCCGAACGGCTAAGGTCACAAAGCCGAACGGCTGAGAGACCAAAGCCGAACGGCTAAGAACTCAAAGCCAATCGGCTGTATGCGGGTCTGGTGGGCTGTGTAATTTGGGCCGGACTAAGATGCTTAATGGGCAAGGTGATGTGGACTGGACCGAAATGAATAATGGACTTATTATATTGGACTGGATCGAGTGGGGCTTGGATTGGGCCGGAATCCCAAGCCGAACGGCTGAAGGCCAAGCCGAACGGCTAGCCAAGCCGAACGGCTAGCCAAGCCGAACGGCTAGCCCAAGCCGATCGGCTGGGCTGGGCTGCAGACTGGGCCGTGGTCACAAGCTGGGCCGAATACTCCTTGGGCCTAAGACTTTGGGTTTGGGCCGAGAGTTGTAAAAACAAATGAGTTAAATTAAATAAACGAGTCATTGGACCAAAACTTGCAATGGGCCAAAAGGGTTATGTAATCGGGTTAAGTTATTAAACCAAAAACAAAACAAATCGGGCCGAGCCCAATAAACTTCCAAAATATCCCAAACATACGACGTGAGAAATAATAACAATATTTCAACGCAACGTCACCAACGAATGCAACGACTTAAATTACTAATAAATTAACAATTTCTACAAAACAAACAAACTGTTAACATGAGTTGATTAAACAAATCAAACGTACTTATGTTAATACGTTTATGATATATAGGTTAACATACCTTGGGCTATTACCTGTCAGCTGCTAGCATTCATACCGAGCAAACCACTGTGAGTTTACAGCCCCTACTTTTAAATGTTTTCTGCTTTTAAACACAGGGGTGTTAAACATAGAAATTGCATGCCAACACATGCAATCAAACTATAAATGCTTTATTGCTTTTATACAAATGTTGATTTGTGATATTACATTTTCACAACTATTTGGGAATTAGACAAAGGATCCTAGTACGGACCTAGACTTGGATTGTGTGCATGAAAGACCTCATGACATGCTACTGTAACCATTAGCTAGGTGACTCTAGCCACTGAGTATACGGATAGTACTATTGCCGTGACGATCCTCCTACGGTGGAGCGTATACTTAAATGTCCGTTCAGGCAAACAACATAAGTTCTGGTTGTGGTTTGGTTACAGGGTTAGGTCGCGTTACTTTAACCTGCGAGGTTTAGCTCACCTTTCAGGGGATCACAGTCTAAGTAAAATTCCCACATACTCTTAGGAAGAACGAATCCTACAACTGTTGGACACCGGAAAACATACCGGTAACTTATTTTACACTGGTAAACAACCAGTAACATGTTTTGGGACGACATCCCACGTATAACAATGCTTTAGGGTAACAACCCTACATAACTTGTATTTTATAAATGAATAACAAATCATTTATACGAACTTGGTTTGACAAACCACATACACTTATAAACCTGTAAATTCACTCAACATATTTGTTGACGACTTTCTCTATGTTTTTCAGGAAATTAGCTGGGTAAGAAATCGCATGCATTCAGGATGGACAACCCTGGACCTATTAGGATGCCACATACTGTCGGGACAGCTTTTGGGGATTTCATTTGTATAACTGCAGGCATTGCAGTCATACTTGTGAAATCTTACTTTAAACTTATGTATTATTGTTAAAACTAAAATGTTTTAAACTCCACTACTATCGTTACGACTTACATAGTCGTACTACTTTTGTAACAAATGTTTGAACTGGCATCCTTATCTATTATGTTGTGCAATAACCATATGCTCTGAGTGTGTATGTAATGGTTGGTTGAAATAACTGTTCGCAGCCCCGCCATGACATTTGAGCTTCCGCAAACTAAACATAACTAATGGTAATTACCGTTTGGCGGGGTGTGACACTATCATCTTCGTTCTACAAATAAGTTATTCATGATCTTAGGATTCCTAATATAAGCAACACTTACAACCAAAAATCACCACTATACATACCCCCTTAACCCTCACAAACATTACAACCCTCATGAATGTCTTGGGATAATTAGCACCGTCCTCATCCTAAGTGGTGGAGATTCGATTCTCAACCAAGCTTGTGACGAAGAATGCTGCATGACTGGCTTACTTAGCGATTTCAATTGTTCTAGAATGATAGGAAACCTTATACACTTTGAGTGAATTGAGTGACCACTATCGTGAGATCACCTAGTCATGTATACTCCAAGATCATGAGATTTAGAAGTATGCCTGGGAAAGTCAATACTTATTTCTGGAAGGATCATCTTAACTTGCCACATATTATCAAAATGATTTTCTCATATGAAGAAGTGGTGAGTCTTTAAAATATTTAACTCACCCAACCGGACTTAAAAATGATTTTCTCGGAATATAAGTGAGTTGTTGCTTGAGGACAAACAACGTCTAAGTGTGGGATACTTTGTGTAACGTAAAAAGTTATGTTTTTATGTACATATTTCCGCATTTTTGGACTAAACTTTGGTGAAAAAATTTCAAAACAATCATTTTTCACTAAGGTGGTTTAAATTTAGACGTTGCAATAAAAATCGGTAAAAACGTCCAAATAACACGCAAAATGAGGCAAATACAGTCACCTTAAAAATTCCCTTTTTGATTATCTTATGGAAATAAATCTTAATCCATATTTTATAAATCCATATGAAAATACAAGATCGGAGGTGAAAGAATCATGGAAAACGGGTGAAGAACGAAGAAGATAGAGCGCTTATAGTACAACCGATCATCATCCAGAACACACAAAATCTATCCACCTCCAAATTTGTAAACTTAGTGTCATTTGAAGCATAACAGAAAAACGAATCCAATGGGGCAAGAATCAAGCAAAACGGGCTTAGAATGAAGAAAATACGAGCAAAATAAGCAACGTACGGAGCGAACAAAGGCTAAACCCCCCCTAGAGGCCATATACGAAACTCTAAGGGCCATATACGGTCTTCCAAAGTCCGTTTGGTTCATCATTTGCCTTGGTAAATGGCCCCTAGGTGCCATTTGACCCCCCTAGTGCTTGCTACCCTCCGTTTGAGCTTAAATGCTTATTTCTTGAGCTTTAAAGGTTGTACCAAGCTTCACCTCCTTTCCCTATAAATACCAAACTTTATCCTCCCATTTCATACATCCCTCATTCTCACAACTTCCCCCTCTCTCTATAAATACTCTCTCTCTAGGTTTTCTTTATAGTTTATCTCTCTAGGTTCTCTCTAGTTTCTTGCTAGGGTTTTAAACCCATGGACTAGTGAGATGATTAGGAAGGGAAACCTTTTATTTTCTTTTAGATTAGTTATGTAGTTAATTAGTAGAGGTTAGCCTATGTAATGCTTGGATATTATACGAAGAAATACAAGTGTTATTCTGCTCGCAATTCGTGTCGGTATCTTCTATCCTTTCTATTATTAATTTTTCATATTGTTCTTGTTTAATGTATATGATTTATTAATTTTAGACATGTTTATTGCTATGAATTGTGAGTAGTTTCTTGTATTTTTTCCATGATTTAGATAGTAGTGGTGATGTTACTTTAAATATACGATTGAAAACTCAGTGTATTGTTTAACTATACATTTATGATTTTAAACTAAACTATCATCTTTCCTCCAATAAACGTGGTAAAAACCTTTATGAAAAAGGAGTCATGAACCATTTATCAAACGGTGATTACCTATTTATCTTTTCCATAATCAACATGGTCTGATTCTGAAGTTGTGGAAATACTGCCTAACTTATCGTATAGTACACCGTGATCTAATTATGGATTTATTGGTTTTTAATTATTAAGTGAACGGGTTGTTTAGCTATCATAGATGGTTTTACTATAATACAAGCTTAGATATATTGATTTCAGATAGCCATAGAGTATGTAATCCAGGATAATACAGAATGAGAAAGATATCGGTAGTAAAAACGTGACTTTTTACGCGATATCAAATTGTTTTTTTTTTTTTACATATTTTCAATTGCAATATATATAGGACTTACGACTGTTTGTTATATGTTATATATATTTACACTACTACACAATCTACTATAACCCACCCCTAATATACCACGGAAATGGTGAAAATCACGTAAAACCCGTGATCCGTTTGCAAAAACTCGCGTGTATTCACTTTCCTTTCCATTGTCCACGGTTCTAAGATTTAGCGGGACACGAATCTATTTACAAAGCCGTGGTCCACTTCTTGGTAAACACAAATCACGGTTACATTTGAAGAGGGGTGGTCTATGTTTTTTACAGGGACCACCGTTCCTAACTACAAACCGTAGTTAATTTAATCGGACTACGGTTTTTTTAAACAAACCGTGGTTCTTTGAAAATATGATCAGTAAATAAAAAGTAAAAACAAACAAATTAATGTCCAATTATTTCATTACCATTTGGGCCATGGGCTGTGGGCTGTGGGCTGTGGGATTTGGGCCAAGATGTAAGTTGTTTAGATCACTACATATTGTACTGTATTGAATTAAATTTGCACCCACATAAAAAATACATGAGAGAGTTTCTATTAAGTCACATAGTTTGATATTTAAAGCTTCAAGTCATCAAGTGTTATATCGTCATCATCATCCAAAACAAAATTTAAATAAATAAATTACATATCATCCCAATAACAAATAAATTTATTAAAGGGAAATATCGATAGTAAAGTAATTGATATGGAGTACTTCTTTTGTCAAACTTACCTTAAGCGGAGGAAGTGATCGATCAACTACTTCATTTTTTTTCAACCCCTTTTTTTACTATTTGGGTGCATGTTTTGTCCCAAAGCTACATGACTAAGTCTTTACATGACTAAGTTTGGTTTATCTTGGTTTATCCACTCCGAGCAGGTGCTAACACTGAACCACTTAGTCTCCACTCCCGGTAGCAGGGAAGCCATGAGTATTTGGGACTCTTAGCCTCCCTACATTAGGACCGAACACAAGGGGCCTCTTTTTTAGATTGGGTGTGTAGTCGTCGCATCCAAACAAAGGGCTACTAGGGTAAATTGTCCAATTATAGTAGTATCCTACTTCGTCCCCTAGAAAAAATGTCTACGGATGATGGAGTATTTAAACGGAGAAATCACGGCCAGAAAGGAGACCCTAATTAATATGAATATTAAATAGATATGAAATTGATATTATGATGCAACTGCTTCATATCGATCGTAATTGTAAAAGTAATATAAGTAGTTGGTGTAAGTTTTTATGTTTGTTGCAAGCACCGGAGAAACATATAGCCCTATGTCTTTATTATAAGTATATATAATAACAGGAGCATGCATTTACTACAAACTACCCCACTGGCGATATAATTATATATAAACCTTGGTAGTAGTGTGAAACATTCAACCGCGGCTCGTAGAATAACCGTGGTTTAAATAAGTGAAATTTCTTTTTGCCGAAGTCACTTATAAATTAAGGTTCATTGATATCGCGTAAAAAGTCATGTTTTTACTACCGATATCTCTCTCATTCTAGAACGATTCTTGGCATTAAAAACTCAAAACCACTACAAATCAATGATATTATGCCAAGATGGTCAAAACAAGGTTGCACGATTCAAATCAAGCAAAACGGGTGAAAAATGAAGATTCCACACACGTTTGAAGATTCAAGGCATCAAAATGAGATTTCAAGACAAAAGTGCCCATCACCAACATCCATCTCACCCAAGATGTTCATTTTCAAATTACGAATCCAACAGAAGAAGTATCAACAAAAACGGATAAAGAATGAAGATTCTACGCCCGCCGGAAGATCCAAATGATTCGTACGCAACATCTGGAGATAAGAGACATATTTTTGGGATATCTTTACATCAAAGTATTCGTTTTTGAATTACGAATCCAACTCAAAAAGAATTGACGCAAACGGATGCCTAACGACAAAGATACGTGCGAATTAAGCAACACAATGAAAGACGACGGACCGGGACGGGTGGCAGCTGGCCGCCGCCGGCCTCCACCCTCCCATCTTATTTGAAATTTTTTGTCCTTGCTCGTACCTGGTGCACCACCTTTCGCTACTTTTTTGTACCTAGTGCACCACCTTTCGCTACTTTTTCGTACCAGGTGCACCATCTTTCGCTACTTTTGCTAATGTGAGCCTAGGGGTGCTAATGTGAGCCATATTTTTCCTATAAATAGCAGCCCCTAAGTCTCATTTTAACACACACTCAAGAATACACTTCTACATTCTAATACTTCCACACACTCTTTTTCCATTTCCACTTTCTCACTCTAGAAATTCTCTTATAGTCTAAGATTATTGTAATTAATCTTCGGATTAGTATAGAGGCTAGAACGAACGTTAGGAGGTTTGAAGATTCATCTTTGTACATATAAACGAGTTGTTAATCATAATAATACGCTGCTGCGCATTTAATTCCAGGTGATATCTAAACCTTTATCATACTTATTTTATCCCATATTTTAAATATGTGTTATTGCTTGGTATGTGACATATTTGTTGCCATGAATTGCGAGTAGTTTATTATTGTGGTTGTTGATGATGTAGATAATTATAAGTAAGGATGACATTATATAATTAATGCACGACAATCGTAAAGAGATATGACGGCCCCTATTCGACTGTTTATCCGATATAGTACTGGAAACGCTTTAAGGCGGAGTACAAATGTATGGAATTCGGTAAACGACCGAAGGTAGTTATATCTCTGGAATCAGCTCTGGTTTAATAGTTGGAATCCCAATGGGGTAATACAACTTCACAACTAACTGGTATATCCTACGAAAGTCAAAACACTATAAAATGATGTTCGTGAAATACGTTCAGAATGTAACACCCCCAAATTTACTGTTGCGCGGAAGCAAGCTTTGGGTGTTACTAATCAATAATCAAGCACCAAAGTAAAGCAAACGACATCTATATGCAACGTCGTACAATAGTACAAAAGTATTACATTGTTGAATCATAATAACAAGCTTCGAGTTCGAAGATGATTTCCTACAGATTCTAATACATAACTGATATACAAAAAGTAATGCAAAAGAATCTCCACAAGTTGGTATGCATGCGACTCGAGCTATCAATCCTGGGGTAATCCTACTCCATTTGTGTACCTGAGATACAAAGCTAAAAAGGTCAACCAAAAAGGTTGGTGAATCTCACAGGTTTAGTAATAAAGTAATCGTTTATGAACCACAAGTATGTACTAGCATTGCTATCAAGCAAAGTAATTAAATCAGTATGTACGCACAGTTTCCATGAGCTCATAAGTTGAAGCTTAACCGTGTATATATCACGTACCCCCGTGAGTGCTATCCGCACACTCATATGTAACAAATACTAATATGCCTGTTTCTACGTGTAAATCAGTACGTGGTGGCGCTACCACCCCAGGCAGGGATTGTCAGTCCCAAATGGATCCATTTACTAGTAATCATGCTTAAGTCCATAACTAACAACTTACGATAGGAGGCTTTCAGTGGATAAAAGTAACTCATGCGTTGAGTGTAAGAAGTAATCAGTTCAGTACATTGCGGTCACGTGTAAAACAGTTGCTAAGTATCTCACCCCAAAATATAAAAACAGTAAAAGTGGGGCTGTAAGACTCACCTGAGTCTAGCAAACAAGTATAGCGGATGTAAGTCCGTAAGTATGTGTCGGATGTAATTCCGTAGTGTGGTTCTCCGAACCCTGCAACCTTCTGGCGTCCGAAAAGCACAAGGTCGTAAGCAAGTAAGTAAGTTGGTGTCACGAAGGATCACCCATGCTAGTTGTCCACTCAACTAGGAAATGTCCAAGTATTTGTTTGTACGTTTGTGATCATTTTGTAAATAAGTATAGCCCGTTGGTGACGGAAGTGTAATAATAATTCAAGTATTATTATTATGTAATTCATTGTGCTTGTATATCTTGTAAGTGTAGTGTTTTATGTATTCAATAATTAGTATAAAAAGTATTTTAAAGTTTCTATTTCGTGCGACAATATGTAACCCGACAATGCCATTCACGGACACTGTTCATACGATAATAATATTCACAGATTTCGTTCATGCGATAATGATATTCACGGAATGTTGTTCATGCGACAATAGGTTCACGGAGCACTGTTCATACGACAATAGCATTCATGGAGTACTATTCATGCGTCAATAAGGATTGATGGAATTCTTTCAAGTATAAGTGTTAGTTTTTATGCGACAATGAGTATGTATTCACGGAATTTAGTTTTTATGCGACAATATATTCACGGATTATTTGTGATTTTTATCTAAAATAGTAAACGTTATCGAATTGTTCTGAAATTTTTACACAAAGTTCCTACATATGCTATGTACTTCCTGTAATTTTTTATGACTTTTGGAGGTCGTTTGATATTTTATAAAAATTCACAAAGTGTCAGTGTTCAGTTTAATCCGAGATTAGACCACTTCTCACAAACCTAATTTTCTGGAGAAATGGGTGTATTTCTGGAATGAGCCAAAGAAGAAATTTTTGTACATAACAAAATTACCAAGATTTCCCAAGTGGTCTCATACGTTTTTGAGGTTTAGAACTCGAGATATGGTCTCGAGAAGTAGGCAGTTTTTACTGCTCGCCGGAACAGTAAACCTATGTTACCGGATAAAAATGTTTTCGAGTAGCAAACGGAGTCAAAGAGTCACGAGACTAATTTTTTTGGAAAGATAACTTATTGTACTAAATTTTAGGATTAAGAAACGTCCATTTTGGTGTTGTAATGATCTTTATAAAATTCGTGGAAGTGGAAACAGAATCTGGACAGGAACATAAGCTCATAGTTCTGAGATTTAAATTGCGTTTTGATTACTTATTTGGACATTAACAAGTTGAATAAGCAACATAACATGATAATATACATATTATAAGTAAAACACTAGAGTTTTGAAGTCTCACAATGGTGTATGAAGAAACGGAGATGGTAGGAGTGATGTACACGCGTAGGCGGTAATTTTGGTGTCTTCGGCTTCGTTTTTCCTTCAAGAATAAGGTGGTGGCCAATGGTGGATGATGGTGGTGTGTGGTGGAGACTTGGGGCTGTGGGGATGGCAGAATTTTCGTGAAGGGAGAGAGGGAAAGAGAGATGGGGTTGTGTGTGAAGAATGGTGAAGTGTAGTGAAGGAGAATGGGGGTATGGGTGTATGGAGTGATCAACTAAGCATGGGAGGCCATGCCTCATGCAGATATTCTGCATAAAATCGTGAGGGTCCCACCCCATGTGATGTCTAAATTGTTTCCCCAAATTTGTACTCCGTGCGGTGTTCGTTTACCCGTTCGTCTCGACGTTTTAAATAACCGTATAACGTTTTATTCAACACGTTTTGGTAAAGATTTAAAACACGATATTTTTACTTGAAGTATTTTATCAAAATACTTAATAATGAGTTATAAGATATAATTTGACTTTATTTTGTCCGTCGGGCACGTTTCGTGCATTTTCATCGCGTACGGGGTGTTTTATACGATATTTAATCCGTGCAATATATTCTCACAATATATTAATGTAAATAATGTTTGTTTGGATAATTCCACATTATTTTAACAGTTTGTCACCAACGTCCATATTTTCATTGTCGGATATCCATCCGGTTCATGAGTGTACGATTTAAACAAATCATATAAACGTATATGTAAGTACACATAGTGTTACATATATTTAGATTAATATAAACTAAATACACGTAATTACAAGTAATTTAGGCACTAATTACAGTCCTAAATTAGCGGGTGTTACATTCTCCCCTTGTTAGGAGAATTTCATCCCGAAATTAGCTCGAAGTCGCGGTGTGAGTAGAGTCTGTGAACAAGTGTGGATATTTTTGTCGCATTTGGTCTTCCCGTTCCCAAGTGAATTCAGGGTCACGCCTCGAATTCCACCTGACTTTAACAATGGGAATACGACTTTGTTTTAAGCGCTTGACCTCACGGTCCATAATTTCCACGGGTTCCTCGACAAAGTGTAGTTTGTCGTCAATGTGTATCTCATCGAGAGGTATAATCAGTGTCTCATCAGACAGACATTTCTTCAAGTTAGAAATGTGAAAGGTAGGGTGCATGCTACTGAGTTCAGGAGGTAGCTGCAGTCTGTACGCCACTGGACCAATCCTTTCAAGGATTTCGAACGGTCCAATGTACCTGGGATTCAGTTTCCCACGTTTGCCAAAACGAATAACGCCTTTCCAAGGCGAGTCTTTCAGAAGTACTCGATCTCCAACCTGGAATTCGAGGTGTTTGCGTCTCACATCAGCATAGCTTTTCTGACGATCACGCGTAGCTTTCAGTCGGTTTTGTATGCCGATGATCTTTTCTGTTGTTTCATGTATGATTTCCGGACCGGTGAGTTGTGTATCCCCCACCTCAGTCCAACAGATAGGCGACCGACACTTACGACCGTACAGTGCCTCGAAGGGTGCAGCTTTGATGCTGGTGTGGTAGCTGTTGTTGTATGAAAACTCACACAAAGGTAAGTGATTTTCCCAGTTTTTACCGAAGTCAACTACGCAGGCTCATAGCATATTTTCCAGTGTTTGTATGGTTCGTTCACTCTGGCCGTCAGTTTGTGGATGATAAGCAGTACTCATGTCCAAACGAGTACCGAGTGATTGTTGTAGTGATTGCCAGAAGCGGGAAGTAAATCGAGCATCTCGATCAGAGATAATCGAGATGGGCACGCCGTGTCTTGACACGATCTCCTTCAGGTAGATCCGTGTCAAACGTTCCATCTTGTCAGTTTCCTTGATGGCTAGGAAATGAGCAGATTTAGTGAGTCGGTCTACGATCACCCAAATGGTATCTCAACCGCTAGAGGTTTTCGGAAGTTTAGTAATGAAATCCATAGTAATCTGCTCCCATTTCCATTCAGGGATTTCCGGTTGGTGTAGCAAACCGGAAGGTTTCTGGTGTTCGGCTTTAATGTTAGAACAAGTAAGACACTTGCCAATGTAGGTAGCAATGTCGGCTTTCATGTTAGGCCACCAGTAGAACTCCTTGATTCCATGGTACATTTTGTCGGCACCAGGGTGTATAGAGTACTTAGACTTGTGTGCCTCGTTCATCACCAAGTCTCGTAAGTTCCCGTAGTTGGGTAACCAGAGTCGGTCAGAGAAGTACTTGGCCCCGTTTGGATTGGTTTCAAACTGTTTATCCATGCCTCGCAAGGCCTCGTGTTTCACATTTTCAGCTTTGAGTGCTTCGAGTTGAGCGGTAAGAATTTGGATTATTAGGTCGTTGTGTATAGTCATACTAAGTGCTCGGACTCAAAGGGGTTTCATTCGTTTCTTATGACTTAAGGCATCAGCAACAACGTTTGCCTTGCCTGGATGGTAGCAAATTTCACAGTCGTAATCAGTAAGTAGTTCGACCCAACGGCGTTGTCTCATATTGAGGTCTTTCTGGTCGAAGATGTGCTGGAGACTTTTGTGGTCGGTAAAGATTGTACACTTGGTACCGTATAAGTAGTGTCTCCAAATTTTGAGAGCGAATACAACTGCCCCCAACTCTAGGTCATGAGTTGTGTAATTCTTTTCGTGGACCTTGAGTTGTCGAGAGGCATAAGCAATGACTTTGTCTCGCTGCATCAGCACGCAACCGAGACCTTGGTGTGAAGCGTCACAGTATACCACGAAGTTATCATTGCCTTCGGGTAAGGATAAGATAGGTGCACTGCAGAGTTTTTGTTTGAGTAGTTGGAAAGCTTACTCTTGTTTATCAGTCCAATCGAACTTCCTTTCTTTTTGGGTCAGTGCAGTGAGAGGTTGAGCTATTTTCGAAAAATTTTCAATGAATCGCCTGTAGTATCCGGTGAGTCCTAAGAATTGTCGTATCTCGGTGGGTGTAGTAGGTGCTTGCCAACCATTGATGGCTTCAATTTTTGAAGGATCAACACGAATTCCTTGACTGTCAATCATGTGTCCAAGGAATTGTACAGTTTGCATCCAGAACTCACACTTGGAGAATTTGGCATATAACTCCTCGTGCTTGAGTAGTTCTAGAACGGTTTTCAGGTGTTGCGCGTGTTCTTGTTCATTGCGTGAGTAAATCAGAATGTCGTCAATGAAGATGATGACAAACTTGTCAAGGTAAGGCTTACACACCCGATTCATAAGGTCCATGAATACTGTCGGTGCGTTGGTCAAGCCAAATGGCATCACTTGGAATTCGTAATGCCCGTAGCGAGTTCGGAAAGCTGTTTTAGGAATGTCGGTGTCACGAACTCGTAGTTGGTGATAACCTGACCGTAGATCAATCTTTGAGTAGACACTCGACCCTTGGAGTTGGTCCAACAGGTCATCATTGCGTGGTAGTGGGTAACGGTTCTTGACGGTTAATTTGTTGAGTTCACGGTAGTCGATGCACATGCGGAAAGAACCGTCTTTCTTTTTCACAAACAGGACCGGGGCTCCCCAAGGCGAGGAACTTGGTCAAATAAAGCCTTTATCCAGGAGTTCTTGGAGTTGAGTAGACAACTCCTGAAGTTCAGAGGGGGCTAAACGGTACGGAGCTCGTGCCACGGGTGCTGCGCCGGGCACAAGGTCAATAGAAAATTCGACTTGTCTAGTTGGCGGTAGGCCAGGCAAGTCTTCAGGAAAGACTTCTGGGAAGTCTCGAACAATAGGCACATCTTCAAGTCGCTTCTCCTCCGACCGTTTCTCTATAACGTGTGCAAGGATTGCCTGGTACCCTTTTCTCAAGTATATCCGGGTTTTCATGCAAGAAACAATATTAAGTCTCATCCCACCGGTCTCCCCTTGTACGATTAAAGTTCCACCGGTGACGAGAGGAATACGGACAATTTTCTCAAAACAAATAATCTCGGCGCGGTGTTGGGATAACCAATCCATACCGACTATTATGTCAAAGCTGCCGATCTCGACAGGTATAAGGTCAATAGAGAATAGCTCATCAGCTAAGTTCAACGTGCAGTTAGGTATCATACTATTTGCCTCAATGAGTTTGCCGTTTGCCAATTCTACTGTGTACTTAGAATCTAAGGCAACGGGTGTAGTGTTAAGTAGTGGACAAAACTCATCGGATATGAAGCTCCTATCAGCACCAGTATCAAATAACACAGAAGCAGTCAAAATGTTGAGAAGGAACGTACCCGTGACCACATTCGGGTCTTAGCGGGCATCCCTAGCGTTGAGTACAAAAGCTCTGCCCCGAGCATTGTTGTTGTTGTTCCCTTTCTTATTCTTCAATTTGGGGCAGTCACTTTTGAAATGTCCAGCAACTCCACATTCATAACAGGTTCTGGGAGTGTTGGGTTTGGAGTTGGTATTAGCAGTGTTGGTCCTGCAGTCTTTAGCAAAGTGCCCGAATTGCTTGCACTTGCTACATGGGCAAGAACCCTGATGGTGTCGTTGGCACTTAGAGCAATAGGGCTTGGTTCCCTTGTACGCTCCCTTGTCATCAGAACCGGAGGTGTAGGCTTTAATGGTTTCGGGTTTCTTGTTTTGGTCGTTGTTGTGGTTGTCGGACCATTTTCTTTTGTTGTTGTTGGAGGATGGAGTGGGTGGTTCAGGAGCCAATCGGATAGCACCATCAATGGTGGTTTGGTTTGAGGAGGCGACGTTCCCCCGGACGGGTTCCGGAAGACCGCGGATGTATTTTCTGATCTTGTCAGACTCAGTGCTGACCATTGCTGGTCGGAGGATGGCAAGCTGGTTAAACCTCGAGGTGTATCCATCAATGTCGGTCCCCTGCACCTTTAGGTTCCAAAATTCTTCCTCCAGCTTCTGGAGTTGTTCAATAGGGCAGTACTTGGCAGTGAGCATCTTTTTCAGATCCTCCCAAGAGAGGAGGTAGGCGTTGTCGATACCCACTGATTGGGCATATGAGTTCCACCAGGAGAGGGCACTACCTTCGAGGGTGCAAGTAGAGAATTTGACCTTATCTTCCTCTGCACATCTGCTGATGAGAAAGACAGGTTCCATCTTCTCACACCACCTGATCAGCCCGATGGCACCTTTCGTGCCATTGAAGATGTGAGGTTTGCAGTTTTGAAAATCCTTGTAGGAACAAGGTTTGGGTTGAGCTCGGTTGACGGTCGAGTCTTCGCTGCCTGATGTCGGTGCTCGTGTAGCCAAGGCTTGGGCCACACTGCGGGCAATCAGATCCGCTATTTCGGTTTCGCTAAGGGTGACCTGGCGTCGGGGAGGCATGATACTGAACAAGAAAACAAGAAAAGAGAAATAAGAGGTTTGTACGAATTTATGATATATCTCATGTGTATATGATGGAATATGCGATAACAGAGTGACGTGATAACCATATTTCATTAGATAACTAGATTAGATACAAGGCATGAGTTCTAGAAGGTTACATAATATAAGGAGTACAAAAGATGCCGAGAATTGTTACATCCGGTCGAATTACAAAAGTTGCGCCTAGGTAATTACTAGATTTTCAGAGTAAAAACTACACTAGTATTAACGTAGATTAATTCGTTCCATCAGTGCAACAAGGCGATCCACTATATTTGCAAGTCTACTGGTCTGTCTGGCGTTGTCTTCAGCCAAAACCAGTCGTTGTACCAGTTCACGTGCGTACTCTTCAGCTTCTCGTGAGCGTTGCTCACATTCTTCCAGCCTGAGTCGTAAAAGTACGGTATCCGCGCCTATTTCCACTACTTTATCTCGAAGGGTGTTTATGTTGTTGACTGTATTTTCGTGGTCCTCAGCAACCTCATTAATACGTTCCAGTGCCATGAGCCTCCATTGCTCACGGGTTTCCTGAAGTTCCAGGTCCATGTCCTGCAATTGTCTCTCGTGACGATTCACTCTGGATGCTAACTCCGGAACAGAAAGGTGTGTTGGTTCCCGAGTGTCAGGATTGGGGTAGGGGCTAGCTCGAGGTGGCCTACTGGTCCTCCTGACTACCCTCGGATTTTGCGATTCGGATTGAGAGTATGACGAACTGGGCGGTGTGTTTGTCATTTCTGAGACAAAGCGTTTAGAAATAATAAGGCCTATATTCATATAATACGTATATAATATAGCCTAGAGTGTCTAGCACAAACATATTGGAGTCTCGGTTTCTCTCGAGGTCAGAGTCAACTAGTGTACCCTATTCAGTCATAACCCTTTTCAGATTTCACATCATATTAATTTAATTGTACATAGTTGATCAGGCTATGTTAAATTAAACTAGTATCATGTAATCACTGAACCAGTCATACCTAATAAGGGATACTGCCTAACGGTCATAGTCTAGGCCCACTATATGCAACCTAGTTCGCTATAACCTTAGGCTCTGATACCAATCTGTAACACCCCCAAATTTACTATTGCGCGGAAGCAAGCTTTGGGTGTTACTAATCAATAATCAAGCACCAAAGTAAAGCAAACGACATCTATATGCAACGTCGTACAATAGTACAAAAGTATTACATTGTTGAATCATAATAACAAGCTTCGAGTTCGAAGATGATTTCCTAGAGATTCTAATACATAACTGATATACAAAAAGTAATGCAAAAGAATCTTCACAAGTTGGTATGCATGCGACTCGAGCTATCAATCCTGGGGTAATCCTACTCCGTTTGTGTACTTGAGATACAAAGCTAAAAAGGTCAACCATAAAGGTTAGTGAATTTCACAGGTTTAGTAATAAAGTAATCGCTTATGAACCACAAGTATGTACCAACATTGCTATCAAGCAAAGTAATTAAATCAGTATGTACGCACAGTTTCCATGAGCTCATAAGTTGAAGCTTAACCGTGTAGTGTGAATATATCACGTACCCCCGTGAGTGCTATCCGCACACTCATATGTAACAAATACTAATATGCCTGTTTCTACGTGTAAATCAGTACGTGGTGGCGCTACCACCCCAGGAAAGGATTGTCAGTCCCAAATGGATCCATTTACTAGTAATCGCGCTTAAGTCCATAACTAACAACTTACGATAGGAGGCTTTCAGTGGATAAAAGTAACTCATGCGTTGTGTATAAGAAGTAATCAGTTCAGTACACTGTTTTCACGTGTAAAACAGTTGCTAAGTATCTCACCCCAAAGTATAAAAACAGTAAAAGTGGGGCTGTAAGACTCACCTGAGTCTAGCAAACAAGTATAGCGGATGTAAGTCCGTAAGTATGTGTCGGATGTAATTCCGTAGTGTGGTTCACCGAACCCTGCAACCTTCTGGCGTCCGAAACGCACAAGGTCGTAAGCAAGTAAGTAAGTTGGTGTCACGAAGGATCACCCATGCTAGTTGTCCACTCAACTAGGAAATGTCCAAGTATTTGTTTGTACGTTTGTGATCATTTTGTAAATAAGTATAGCCCGTTGGTGACGGAGGTGTAATAATAATTCAAGTATTATTATTATGTAATTCATTGTGCTTGTATATCTTGTAAGTGTAGTGTTTTATGTATTCAATAATTAGTATAAAAAGTATTTTAAAGTTTCTATTTCGTGCGACAATATGTAACCCGACAATGCCATTCACGGACACTGTTCATACGATAATAATATTCACGGATTTCGTTCATGCGATAATGATATTCACGGAATGTTGTTCATGCGACAATAGGTTCACGGAGCACTGTTCATACGACAATAGCATTCATGGAGTACTATTCATGCGTCAATAAGGATTGATGGAATTCTTTCAAGTATAAGTGTTAGTTTTTATGCGACAATGAGTATGTATTCACGGAATTTAGTTTTTATGCGACAATATATTCACGGATTATTTGTGATTTTTATCTAAAATAGTAAACTTTATAGAATCATTCTGAAATTTTTACACAAAGTTCCTACATAAGCTATGTACTTCCTGTAATTTTTTATGACTTTTGGAGGTCGTTTGATATTTTATAAAAATTCACAAAGTGTCAGTGTTCAGTTTAATCCGAGATTAGACCACTTCTCACAAACCTAATTTTTTGGAGAAATGGGTGTATTTCTGGAATGAGCCAAAGAAGAACTTTTTGTACATAACAAAATTACCAAGATTTCCTAAGTTGTCTCATACGTTTTTGAGGTCTAGAACTCGAGATATGGTCTCGAGAAGTAGGCGGTTTTTACTGCTCGCCGGAACAGTAAACCTATGTTACCGGAGAAAAATGTTTTCGAGTAGCAAACGGAGTCAAAGAGTCACGAAACTAATTTTTTTGGAAAGATAACTTCTTTTAATACATTTTAGGCTTAAGAAACGTCCATTTTGGTGTTGTAATGATTTTTATAAAATTCATGGAAGTGGAAACAGAATCTGGACAGGAACATAAGCTCATAGTTTTGAAATTTAAATTGCGTTTTGATTACTTATTTGGACATTAACAAGTTGAATAAGCAACATAACATGATAATATACATATTATAAGTAAAACTCTAGAGTTTTGAAGTCTCACAATGGTGTATGAAGAAACGGAGACGGTAGGAGTGATGTACACGCGTAGGCGGTCGTTTTGGTGTCTTTGGCTTCGTTTTTCCTTCAAGAATGAGGTGGTGGCCAATGGTGGATGATGGTGGTGTGTGGTGGCGACTTGGGGCTGTGGGGATGGCAGAATTTTCGTGGAGGGAGAGAGGGAAAGAGAGATGGGGTTGTGTGTAAAGAATGGTGAAGTGTAGTGAAGGAGAAAGGGGGTATGGGTGTATGGAGTGATCAACTAAGCATGGGAGGCCATGCCTCATGCAGATTTTCTGCATAAAATCGTAGGGGTCCCACCCCATGTGATGTCTAAATTGTTTCCACAAATTTGCACTCCGTGCGGTGTTCGTTTACCCGTTCGTCTCGACGTTTTAATTAACTGTATAACTTTTTATTCAACACGTAAAGATTTAAAACACGATATTTTTACTTGAAGTATTTTATCAAAATACTTAATAATGAGTCATAAGATATAATTTGACTTTATTTCGTCCGTCGGGCGCGTTTCATGCATTTCGTCACGTACGAGGTGTTTTATACGATATTTAATCCGTGCAATATATTCTCACAATATATTAATGTAAATAATGTTTGTTTGGATAATTCCACATTATTTTAACAGTTTGTCACCAACGTCCATATTTTCATTGTCGGATATCCATACGGTTCATGAATGTACGATTTAAACAAATCGTATAAACATATATGTAAGTACACGTAGTGTTACATATATTTAGATTAATATAAACTAAATACACGTAATTACAAGTAATTTAGGCACTAATTACAGTCCTAAATTAGCGGGTGTTACACAGATAAAATAGGAATTAGTAACCCTTGTAACGTTAAGACCTTATGAATTCCAGTTTAATTTATGGATTACCCTTTCTAGTTATCCACGTAACTGCAACCTAGTAATTACGACCTGATCAACCTTAATTATGGTAAGTAATTATCTGTGCCCATGACATGCAATAAGTAAGACACATTGAAACCACTCGTTGTATATATTAGGTTTACATTTCTGCACTGCTTTACATTTAGTTAGATAGAGTGTCACTTTCACTATCAATTACTCTTGACTGCATGTTGATATGAGAAACCGTGGAATTACTGTGTAAAGTACACTGTCTATCATTGAAAGGCATGGTCCGCATATGAAACACGTTTTAACAAACTACGAATAATTCGGGGATGTATAACTGTTTGAAAAGGAGAGATTTGAATCATAAGTCGAAGTAACTAGAGCTTAAATGAATGATAACAGGATTTCGGAATTAGATCAAAGTCATAATGACCTAGAATCCTTAAAACACCAAGTCTTATAAAATCGGCGGTCCAAACATACAAAGTTATTAATCTGCATGCTAATAGAACAGTAAACTATTTTAGGAGTTAAGAACGGTCGGAACTATGAGACAATACGCTACTAATTCATGAACCTCGGTATAAAACCAAGATAGGTTGCTTATTTTTCAACTAGAAAAGTATTGGAAGTTTGCGTATTGCTCCGATCAGAATCATGATAACCTAGTTCCTAGTGACATGCCAATGGGAAATTGAGTTGGTAGGGTTCTAGAGTTTACGCCTAGTAGTTTGGTTGCCACATTAGTATCATCCCTATTTATTCTGTCATTCCGAAATATTAATTATCGAAATCTCAACAATCACATATTTATCTTTATCTGTTTTCCTGTACTTTAATTTCCTGCATTTTAATTACTTGTCTTTAACCCCCAAACCTACCTACTTTGTTCCATCCTAGATACTTCCCTACCGAAAGTGCCAACTTTAATTTACCCACACGTTTGGATTCATAGAACGATCTTAGGTTATACTTACCGCTTACTAACCATAGTAGGTAGTACATATAATTTAAGTCCCGCTAATTCTAAATTTTAAAAACCCCTGATGGCGCCCGATTAAGTTGCAATCAACGACACCGACGCTTTCAGGTGCCGTCAAGGTTTTGGCGACAACGACACCGACGCTTTCGGGAATCACAAACGTATAATTTAAAGCCACCTTAAATAGTAGTATTTAGGAGATCCTTCCGAACGAAACCTCTCCAGGTATCTTTCGGAAGTTAAATTGAGTAATTTAGTATTAATTATTAATTAAGTATTAGTTTAGCATTAGTTAATTAGGATAGTATTAGTTCAAAATGACAATTCAAAAACCCACTTCTTACCTCATTTCAAAAGACAAACTGACGGCAATAGACGATACGGAATTCTTTGACTACTTAGTAGGAGAAATAGGATCTGATTTCTTTTCACCCTCTTCCTCTAAAGCTAAAGAAACCTCCGAAACCCTAGAAGAATTTAGGACCTCACTTTCTATTCCAAAACATTGCCTGGACTTTGATGACATGGATCAGTTGCCTGACCTGGCATCATCTCTAGAAGATCACTTTCCAACTTTGCATTCGCCTCAAATACCAAATTCTGTCCACTTCGATAGTCCTTCCTAAGAAGATTACGAAGAAAAACCTCCGAAATTATGTGACTTAATCACCCTCATTCCTGAAACGTCGGTGTATGGCAACACTCTGTCAAATTCTCGTAATGACGACATCTTTCCATTCCTTTCGCAAGAACATGAATACACCATCTTTCGAGTGGTGGATAAAGTTCCATCAGTTGAGCCAGAAAAACCTTGTTCTGAAGAACGTCACCTCGGTGCATCCTTTAATCCTTCTCGCAGAATAGATGTTTATAGGACATTCTTTAGGAAATTAGACTCCTCCGACTTTCCTTTTTCATATGACCAACGAGAAAAGATTACCAATCTTGACGAACAACTCAAATTCTTATCTCGCCTGTCAAATCATGAATGCGAAAGCACTTCCACGAATTTCAGAGACCAAAAACTAAAGTTCATAGCAGATTTAGATCTACTTTTTGAATCACTTGCCGACATGGATTTCCAACCAATATCTATGATATTAATCAATCATAATGTCGCTGCAATGATCAATGAACTTGAGTTTTGGGTAGAACGGGACCCGATGATTCCTATCATCATCTCTGGTAAAATTCCATTCTTTGTTGACCCCGCTTCTTACTTGATCTCAAAATCTCAAAATTGCGAGACGTCCACCAAAAGACATGACACCGCTTTCTTCGCTAAACGGAAAGACCTTCACTTTAAGCTTGTTCAAATCTTCGCTTTCTCCAAATACCCCTTCACTTCCACACAAAAAGCACTAATCAGTAAATTCGTAAGAATAGTCAATTCTACAATCGGAGAACCTGATTCACAAGAAGATAAAGTATTCCTGGGAATCATGGATAAACTCAATCACGATCTAACTTACAGAGATCAAGGACCTCGCAACGGATTGTCAAACCATAAGAATATAAGAAAGGCATATAATAAGTTAATTAATGATCTTGTCAATTTAGGATATGAAGAAAAAAAAACCCTAGGGGACATAGAGAACAGTCATTATTTAATTTATAACGTCATCAGGGAGCTTTCAAAATGTTTTGTGCCTAAAAACATTCGTCTAAGGGAACAAGTCTCGACCCTTTCTCTACAAAGAGATCGGAACGAATCATAAAATGATTCTTTACTAAAAGGTCGAGGCTCGCAACTTAATCGAACTTATTTTTTTAATTTTTGAAAGTTTCTGTTAAAAAAAAGAGAGAGAAATAATAAATATATATAATAAATAACTTAAGTTTAATATTTTAGGTTGATTATAATCGTCCCGCAAAAATGTGCGCGTTCCCTAATTTATTTATAACGTGATGAGAAACTAACAAGTAACAAGTCACAATAAATACACTTAGGATTCGTAATCATTATTAATAGGACATTAGAAGTTAACTTAGATTATTTTAAAAGTACAATAGGGACCATGTAAAGAATATGGTACTTGAAACTATGACATATATTCCTAGGGGACCATTAAGACTTTCATGCACTCCCATAATTCAAAAAACAAAAAAACTTTCTTCTCCCCTTTGATCCCCCATGGCCGGCCACCACCTCCACCTTCACTTCCAAACCCACACCACCATGAACCACCATTAAATCTCCATCAAACTCTATAACTTTGCGTCCTTTTGAACTCCTCATTGCATATTCTTTTCGGTTGTACATTTGTTTTGAAGTTTCAAGCACTACAAAGGTATGATCATGAGAAACCCACTTTGAACTTTGAATATCCTATTTTATGAAATTGGCTAAGTTAGTAACTAGGAATTACCACTTTTCTTGGTTGAATGCTTAGAAATTACAAACTACTACCACTTACCCATGCTAATTCACACATGTTTGACTTTATTAAAAGGATGAACTTTGACCTATTAATTAAGTCTATAATTGTGCGTGATTAAGTGTAGTTGTTAGGTATTTAAATGATCATGGTAATGATTACTCTATGTTAAGTGCACAATGCGGATGAATTAGGATTAGCAAGTTGATTTTTGAAAATCTACAAAAGATTAGCTACCTTGCTTGAATAGAATAGTAAATTAAAATTACTTGACAATTCTTGCTCACTAGAATCTTGTACTTGCTTGACTAGTCAAAGTAGGCAAAATAACTAGAAAATCATTATTGTGAAAATAAAAGTCTTGAATACCAAATAGGAAATGATTGAAATAGTTTAGGTCATATTTACATGCATAGGATATAATTTGACATACGAAGTTATCATTTGAAGTAAGCTTCGACCTAAAAAGTCAACTTGAAGTATTGCATTCTTAAAACAAATCAATTGAATTTTTAAACCTTACTTCAACTTGAACTTTTAAAAGTCAAAACCTACTAATAATTATAAATTGTGAAATAATGACATTTCAAATTTGGGTAACACCAAACCTTGTAAATTGCATTACTTCACAATAAAGCTATTGCCATTTCATGACTATATATTTTTCACCTATTAATGATTACCTTATTATTAGTTACTTGGGGACATTTGATATTTACTGTAATCTTTGGACTGTCAAAAATTTAAAGCCCTCATTTCAAATCTTCCATTGGAAATTTCAATAAGTGCTTTAAATTTTCTCCTTCTTGAGAATCCATTACTTTAAATCTCTCATGTTCTCAGGTACTATGTCTCCGAAGAAGAAAAAACTAAACCCAACACGACTACTTACAGGATCTCTCGCCTATCTTAGTGCATCACCTAATCACGACCAGATGGCACGCATTTAGAGAGACAAGAAGCTCGGGTGTCTTAGATATGTGGACTGGGAAAAGTTGCAAGTATTGGGATTCAGAAAAAGACTAGAGAACCTACTCAGTTATCCAGTTAAGGGTTAGCAGTTCGAGTCCTTCAAGAAACTGTTCAGCATTGATGAACTGGTATACATGGAAATGGCTACCGAGTTCATGACCACATACACATTTAAGACAAGGAGTAGAGTTGGAGACAGTTCAATCACATTTCGATACATGGGAAGTTCATTCACCTTGTCATTGGCTCAGTTCGCACAACATTTGGATCTATACAGACCTGAGGAGATACATTCCCCACTGTTCACTAATGGAGCCACTTCGATATCCATCTCGACCACACCATCCGAGGCATGGAGTAAGTTATCATCAGCAACATATTTCTCGGGTATAAAAGCTACCAAACTCAGAGATCCAGTCTTACAAATCCTACACAAGCTGATAGCTTGTTCATTTGATGGAAAATACACGACAAACGGTCGAGTTGCCAGATTTGATATTGCTATGATGACATGCATCCTCGAGAAGAGGAATATTCAGGTTGCCCATTTAGTTGCCCAGCGGATTCTGGAAGAAAAGGATTTTGGTGCAAAGAGATCATATATGGGTCCAATAATTATAAGGCTGATTCGCAGAATGGGATTGCTTAAAACGGCAGCGGTAGAAAAATTCAAAAGCCTGCCGGTATGGAGTGTCCAACCGATAGCTTATGAGTTCCTTAGGAGCATGGATATACTCAAAATTATGAGAGACGACACCGTTTACATCAGGACACGATCATCAGAAACCGAAAGTATGGATGAATTGGTACCAGGTCTAATTTTACCAAGAGAGGGAAGAAAGAGGCATCAACCAAAAGAACCAAATAACTCAGATTCAGACTCAGAGTCAGACGAAGATAAGGATAATTATGACGACCCATTTGCACCACCATAAGTAGTGCCACAGCCTACTAGAGCATGACCTTCCACCCCAGCTCCTAGATCTCGGGTGCCCCCTTACATATACCACTATGGGACACTACCAGGGCCAGACTATTGGTACTGGCTGATGCAGATGCAGGTCCGATGTTATAAGGCTATGAGATAGCAAACAGCAGGGATACCAGTGAGCCCACTTCCTGACTTACCCTGCGGATTGGGCCGAGCACCACCACACTTATATCCCCCTGCAGTTCCTACCCCAGCACCTCACCGACATCCAGTTCTTGACCGTGGCCATGGGTTACCACCTCGCACAGTTCCACCTAGGCCACAAGCACCACCAGCACAGGTTCCTATTCAGAGATAGCATGTTCATTCTGTTGTTGGTTCGGCTAAAGGTTACACTTCGAGAGGCAGTAGGATATCCAAAACCCCTACACGAGCCACCATTGTTTAGAGTCACAGGATTCTTAGGAGCACCAGCCCTGCAGATGCACCGATTGATCCAGTATCCTCTCGAGAGGCAGTAGGACACTCCCAGCAGAGGACACCTGAGATTCCACTTGACAGCTTCGACATGCCCGTAGGGGAATTTGTGACCATCTGATACAGGATGGAGTATTCACCATAGGTACACTAGATGCAGAGGCTGATCGAGATGCATTAGACAAAGGCACCCACTATCAGTATGATGATTCTTCATCAGATGAGACATCTCCTGGACCTATAGTATCTTCAGCTGTAGTATCACCAACAGCCGAGCAATAGCTTGCTCCGCTTTCTCACTCCTTTCTATTTTCTACCAAGACTTTATTACTATTGTGTGTATTTGATGTACTGTGGATGCATAGACATCACATCTATCCAGTTATTACTTCATTAAGCTATTACTTTACTTTTCTTATCAGCAGCTATTACTTGATTGAATTGAGTGGTTTGTTTGAGAAACTATAGAAGACCGAAGCAAGGGAAACTGTGGACCACACGATGAAGAATGCCGAGAGCCATAAGCTACAAGCCACCGACCAGCAAACTTCTAACGAGTAGCCAACAACGTACACAGCAAAAGCGGTACACCGTTCCAAAACCCTCTACCTGTTTAAAGAATTGATTATCTCATCCGATATTTCAAACACCAAGGGTGGGATAATCAAAACTACACTACACTTACGAAACAATCCGAAAATAAGTAGAATCTCTAAGTGTGGGATACTTCAACAAGAGGTACTCAACGAATAGATTCGAATATTAGGGACAATGTTCCTCTAAGTGTGGGATATACGGCCTTCAACCACAAGTTTTTACCTCTTGTCCGTAAGTCAAACAATATTTTCATTAAAAGGCTAAAAATGGATAAAACTTCAAAAAATTTAGATTCAAAAACATCGTTCTTTAGAAATCCTATCTTTCAAATTTATAAATTACAGCAAGAAACGAGTTTTGACAATGAAACAAAACTATTTTAGAATAAGATACGGACGAAAAGGGCAACACATGGCTATGCACACATCGACCAAAACATTCGATTCGTGAGGATTGAGCCCATCATTAGCATTCATCT
Source organism: Pseudognaphalium luteoalbum (assembly GCA_963422505.1). Classification (NCBI taxonomy): domain Eukaryota; kingdom Viridiplantae; phylum Streptophyta; class Magnoliopsida; order Asterales; family Asteraceae; genus Pseudognaphalium; species Pseudognaphalium luteoalbum. The sequence continues at coordinate 63,398,912 of OY730195.1, forward strand.
CTAAAATGCTTCATTTTTCGTTTCATGTGTGCGCCGATGTATGCATTTCGAGATCACACCGATGAGTGCCATACATGGCATAGGTACAACCCATCTTGATAACTTCTAAGGAATCCAACGCCCTTCCACCATCAAACATCCACCCACTCAACCTTCACTCTTCACACCCAATCAAAACCTCCTAATATTCGTCTCGAACCTACAGAAGTTTCATTTTCTGATGAACTCTCAAAGATACTCTTGATTTTCCAAGACTTCTGCAGCGTAACACAAAGCCATAAAATATATCGGAACGCTCCCCAAAGGATGAGCATCATCCGTAAAAGGAGCTCCAAGAAAAAGAAATTCAGCAAAAGCTGTCAGAAGAAACCTAAAAGCCCAAGGATCAAGTAAAAGGGCCAAGAAAAGAAAAATTCCAAAGAAAAAGAAAGAAAAAGGCTATGTAGTCCTTTCAAAATCTGAGAAATTCCAAAGAAACTCTCTCAAGAAAAGTTTCTAGAAAATACAAGGAAAACCCTCACACCTTCTTCAACCCAAGACATCCGATTCCTTCCAAGATATCTCAAAAGGCTAGTACCGTCCTCATCAAAAGTGATGGAGATCTGATTCTCAATCAAGCCTATGACGAGAATGCTGCATGACAGGCTATAAGTAGGAAACTCTAAACACTTGAGTGATTTGAGTGATCCACTTGTGAGGATTGCCTAGTCATGGTCATTATATATGTTGCTCGAAGAAGGTATTAAATTCTATAAACCCTTAGTTTCCGGTAAAAACTCTTTCATAACTGCAACTTTATACTCTTTGGAAAATGGCATCTCTAAAAACTAATGCAATTAGAATCCTTCCAGAAGCTTTTTAAGAATGAGTTTGCTTGAGGACAAGAAAGTTCTAAGTGTGGGATACTTGATATCGCGTAAAAAGTCATGTTTTTACTACCGATATCTCTCTCATTCTGGAATGATTCTTGGCATTTTAAACTCAAAACCACTACAAATCAATAATATTATGCCAAGATGGTCAAAACAAGGTTGCACGATAAAAATCAAGCAAAATGGGTGAAAAACGAAGATTCCACACACGTTTGAAGATTCAAGGCATCAAAATGAGATTTCAAGAAAAAGTGCCCATCACCAACATCCATCTCACCCAAGGTGTTCGTTTTCAAATTACGAATCCAACAGAAGAAGAATCAACAAAAACGGATAAAGAATGAAAATTCTACGCCCGCCGGAAGATCCAAATGATTCGTACGCAACATCTGGAGATAAGAGACATATTTTTGGGACATCTTTACATCAAAGTCTTCTTTTTTGAATTATGAATCCAACGCAAAAAGAATTGACGCAAACGGACGCATAACGATGAAGATACGTGCGAATTAAGCAACACAACGAAAGACGACGGACCAGGAGGCGCCAGCCTCCACCCTCCCATCTTTTTGCACTTTTTCGTCCTTGCTCGTACCTGGTGCACCACCTTTCGCTACTTTTTCGTACCTGGTGCACCACCTTTCGCTACTTTTGCTAATGTGAGCCTAGGGGTGCTAATGTGAGCCATATTTTGCCTATAAATAGCAGCCCCTAAGTCTCATTTTAACACACACTCAAGAATACACTTCTACATTCTAATACATCCACACACTCCTTTTCCATTTCCACTTTCTCACTCTAGAAATTCTCTTATAGTCTAGGATTATTGTAATTAATCTTCGGATTAGTATAGAGGCTAGAACGAACGTTAGGAGGTTTGAAGATTCATCTTTGTACATGTAAACGAGTTGTCAATCATAATAATACGCTGCTGCGCATTTAATTCCGGGTGATATCTAAACCTTTATCATACTTATTTTATCCCATATTTTAAATATGTGTTATTGCTTGGTATGTGACATATTTGTTGCCATGAATTGCGAGTAGTTTATTATTGGGGTTGTTGATGATGTAGATAATTATAAGTAAGGATGACATTATATAATTAATGCACAACAATCGTAAAGAGATATGACGGCCCCTATTCGGCTGTTTATCCGATATAGTACTGGAAACGCTTTAAGGCGGGGTACAAATGTATGGAAGTCGGTAAACGACCGAAGGTAGTTATATCTCTGGAATCAGCTCTGGTTTAATAGTTGGAATTTCCGATGGGGTAATACAACTTCACAACTAACTGGTATATCCTACGAAAGTCAAAACACTATAAAATGATGTTCGTGAAATACGTTCAGATAAAATAGGAATTAGTAACCCTTGTAACGTTAAGACCTTATGAATTCAAGTTTAATTTATGGATTACCCTTTCTTGTTATCCACGTGACTGCAACCTAGTAATTAGGACCTGATCAACCTTAATTATGGTAAGTAGTTATCTGTGCCCATGACATGCAATAAGTAAGACACATTGAAACCACTCATTGTATATATTAGGTTTACATTTCTGCACTGCTTTACATTTAGTTAGATAGAGTGTCACTTTCACTATCAATTACTCTTGACCGCATGTTGATATGAGAAACCGTGGAATTCTGTGTAAAGTACATTGTTTATCATTGAAAGGCATGGTCCGCATATGAAACACGTTTTAATAAACTGTGAATAATCCGGGGATGTATAACTGTTTGAAAAGGAGAGATTTGAATCATAAGTCAAAGTAACTAGAGCTTAAATGAATGATAACAGGACTTCGGAATTAGATCAAAGTCATAATGACCTAGAATCCTTAAAACACCAAGTCTTATAAAATCAGCGGTCCAAACATACAAAGTTATTAATCTGCATGCTAATAGAACAGTAAACTATTTTAGGAGTTAAGAACGGTCGGACCTATGAGACAATACGCTACTGATTCATGAACCTCGGTATAAAACCAAGATAGGTTGCTTATTTTTCAACTAGAAAAGTATTGGAAGTTTGCGTATTGCTCCGATCAGAATCATGATAACCTAGTTCCTAGTGACATGCCAATGGGAAATTGAGTTGGTAGGGTTCTAGAGTTTACGCCTAGTAGTTTGGTTGCCACATTAGTATCATCCCTATTTATTCTGTCATTCCGAAATATTAATTATCGAAATCTCAACAATCACATATTTATCTTTATCTGTTTTCCTGTACTTTAATTTCCTGCATTTTAATTACTTGTCTTTAACCCCCAAACCTACCTACTTTGTTCCATCCTAGATACTTCCCTACCGAAAGTGCCAACTTTAATTTACCCACACGTTTGGATTCATAGAACGATCTTAGGTTATACTTACCGCTTACTAACCAGAGTAGGTAGTACATATAATTTAAGCCCCGCTAATTCTAAATTTTAAAAACCCCTGATGGCGCCCGATTAAGTTGCAATCAACGACACCGACGCTTTCGGGTGCCATCAAGGTTTTGGCGCCACTGCCGGGGAATCACAAACGTATAATTTAATGCCACCTTAAGTAGTAGTATTTAGGAGATCCTTCCGAACGAAACCTCTCCAGGTATCTTTCGGAAGTTATATTGAGTAATTTAGTATTAAATATTAATTTAGTATTAGTTTAGCATTAGTTAATTAGGATAGTGTTAGTTCAAAATGACAAATCAAAAACCCACTTCTTACCTCATTTCAAAAGACAAACTGGTGGCAATAGACGATACGGAATTCTTGGACTACTTAGTAGGAGAAATAGGATCTGATTTCTTTTCACCCTCTTCCTCTAAAGCTAAAGAAACCTCCGAAACCCTAGACGAATTTAGGACCTCGATTTCTATTCCAAAACATTGCATGGACTTTGATGACACGGATCAGTTGCCTGACCTGGCATCATCTCTAGAAGATCACTTTCCAACTTTGTATTCGCCTCAAATACCAAATTCTGTCCACTTCAGTAGTCCTTCCGAAGAAGATTATGAAGAAAAACCTCCGAAATTATGTGACTTAATCACCCTCATTCCTGAAACGTCAATGTATGCCAACACTCTGTCAAATTCTCGTAATGACGACATCTTTCAATTCCTTTCAAAAGAACATGTAATTTCGTCCTTACAATATACAGTATAATACATTCTTGGTATAATTTAATTCTACTTTTTTAGCAAAAGAATACATATATATGTAACAACAAAAGCCACCATAAAAACAAATGACCACGGATTGTGGGTGACAAGATATACCGTACGTTAGCATATTTTGATTCCAATAATATCATTAACATCATTATGCCTGGTCATCAAGCTAGAGTCGAGTATCTAGAGATTATCAAAGTCTTGACACTCTTGTTATAATTTAATTCTGTGACGAGTCATACAAATACATGTCCTGACTTTGAACCCTTCCCCTACAAAATCTTCAATTCGCTTGAGAGGTGATATCTTGTAGGGAGTTAATTAGGTACCGAGCAACGAACGTATATTTTGTGACGAGTTACGTACCGCGCAACCAAAACTAAAATAGCAATTCTACTTTTTGTACCAAAGAAGACACATTCAGCAACAAAAACAAACCTAATCCATCATAGGAACGAATGCTGATTCAACTCGAGATGCCAGTTCAATCGGAGGAACTGGACGACCTACTGATAATAGAATAGCGAGCAAGCTCCACGATCTAATCTGTGTGGTTAACGGTTATAATAATAAAAGATGATCATAAACAGAGAAATCCCGGTTGGGAAGGAACCATCATGGGGATTAAAAAAGACATGATCATAGAAAAGGGAGTCTCATGTTGATACTTTGTTGGTTTATGTGCGAAAAGATCATGGCTAATTTGTGTATTTATAGATGGAAAAAGTTTCACGGATTGTCCCTGTGGTTTATCTCAAATTGCACTCGTCGTCCCTCGCATTTTTTCCTTGCACTCGTCATTCCCATGATTTCTAAATCTTTCACTGGTAGTCCCTTATGCTAACATCCGTTAGTTTTTCAGTTAAGTCTAAGGGTACAATGGTCATTAAGTGATAGATCGGGTGACCATTGTCATCCCTGCTCGATGGGCAATTGGGCATTTCTGATCGTGTACAGCGTGTACATCGTTTTGTCTTCCTTCGAGAATCTATCTCTTCATTGTCTTTAAATATAAGAGATAATGTATCTCTATCGGATTATACACCATACAAAAGCTTTTTCACGAAGATACAATTTTTGGACATGCGCGTCAACTAGATCTATCTTGTTCACGTGTGGAGAAGAGTTTAAACACAGACATAGCGGGTGAGAAAGATAATTGTAAGTTCTGTTGGAAAAAGGGATTAGATGATCACATTGGGGAACTTGATGATCATTTTATTTTGTAGGGTTTAGATATATATTATAATTATATAAAATAAAAAGTAAGATCATATAGGTTTGTTACTTTGTTGTAAACTTGTATAGTTAGTTGTATGTATGCCTTTATAATATTACTCCATATAATATAGCCATATAGTAGGAGTATATATAACGAATGAAATGAATGGCGCCAACACAGAACTACTTTAAAGAGTTAAATTCCCTTTATTTTCAACATCCAATTTGAAAAATCCACCAAACGTATGAATTAACAGGTTGTACAGTACAACCTGTTAATGCATACTTTTGGTGGATTTATCTAATTGAAAGTTGGAAATATCAACTCATAATGGTTGACACTTGTCAGTTGACACAAATGGTACGAATAAAGTAATGGAGCTTTTTTTTCCAAAATCTTAAAAAAGTAATGGACCACGGTTCGAAAGTAGAAACCGTGGTCTATTTTTATTTTTTTTGAAAGTACATATATCAATACACTGTTCTGAATATAAACACTCATTAGCTTTGGCAGTCACTTTTGCAATACACTATTCTAGATTCTTCTGCCTTTCAAAAAAAATAATTAATAATTAGTAATTTATTCAATACACATATATTTATATCAACCGCTGTTTATTTTTTTAAATTGAGAATAGAGATAATAGAGAAAATTACAAAAAACGTTCTTATGGTATGACCAGAATTGCTCATACAGTCCATTAATTAATTTAATTACATAGATGGTCCTTTCTTTTGAAACTTATTACGTAAATAGTCCTTTACATTAATTTAATTAATTACATAGATGGTCCTTTCGTATGACCACGTGTGTAGGTTTTTTATTCTTTTAAATTTTATAATTTTTGAGTGGATATAAATTATAAAATTTAAAATATGTATATATATATTGTTAAGGGCACAACATTATTTTCAGCTTTAACATGTTAGGAGGAGATCGACCTACAACGGCGCCAGTTAGGAGCATATATACCTACAACGGCGCCAGTCAGGAGATCGAGTTGAAACTCTTAATGTCGATGGATCGAGGAGAAGGTGTACATAGACCTAGACGTAAATGGGAGGATAAACCAAAGCTCGACATGAACGAGCTTCTTTTGAACCGAGGTCATGATCCTTGATAGGAACTTGTGAAGTACTAAAATTAGAACAGATGGGTAGTGGGTGTCTAGAGTTTGATAGGAAATATTTTTGTAAACTGTTTAGTTTTAAATAGATATTTAGAGGGATCTAGGTAAAATCGATATAGAAGTTTAACATGTAGTTTTTAATAGATATGTTTTTATATAATGCGGTTTGCAGGCTTCGGTTTGCGGTTCCAATGCCGATATGATGTAGCACCCTCAAATTTATAATGCAGCGGAAGTCAACACGGGGCGCTACTAATCAAATATCATAACACATAATCACAAGCAAACGACCTCTAAATGAGACGTTTGTAGAAAATAGTTACATTTCATAGTAAATCATTTGAAAACATATTGTTTTTGATACAAAAGTTGTAATTTCCTAGAGTCCACGCGTAAGGCGGGAGATTCTATTACATAATCGAAATATACAGAAGATAATGCTAAGAATCTCCGTTAATGCAGTTATGTTGAAATCATGCGACTCTAGCTATGTCCGGGAGTAATCCTACTCCGTATGCGTACTTGAGAATACATGCTAAAAAGGTCAACACGAATGTTGGTGAATCTCACAGCTTTGTAAGTAATATCAGTGTTGAATACAAGATTTTATCAGTGGTGCCCGCAGGCGTGAATCAAGTATTTGCAATCCTGCATATGTATGTAAGTTTATACCGTTGCCATGAGGCTCATAATCGAAGCTTAACCCGTAAGTAATAAGTTGCCCCGACGACATGCTCGAAACAAAGCAAGCGTAAGTAACGAATAATAGTGGCCCGTTTACACAGAACGGTTCGTGGTAGCGCTACTACCCCGGGCGGGGAGGGTCATTTCGCTAATGGATCCATTAACTAGTGTTCGCGCTTAAGTCCATAACTAACGATGTATGATGGAGGGACTTCAGTAAATGGTAAGTAACTCATGCAATCCCGTATAGTAAAATGAGTAGTTCAGTACTTGTGTTCATGAAAAGTAAGCAATGTATCTCACCCCTTAAGTAAAACAGTAAAAGTGGGGCTGTAAGACTCACCTGAGTCTAGTAAGTACGTAAGTGAAATTACCAAGTAAAAAGGATGTAAGTCCGTGTATCGGTTCTCAGAACCCTGCAACCTTCTGGCGTCCGAAACGCACAAGGTTGTAAGTAAACAAGTAAATAAGTTGGTGTCTTAAAAGATCACCCATGCTAGTTGTCCACTCAACTAGGAAAATGTACAAGTGTTTGTTTAGTAATCCGTTTGTAATTTGAAAACAAATATGGCCCATTGGTGACGGTTTATAATAATAATCCAAAGTGTTATTATTATATGTATCATTGTATCAGGTTTTATTATTTGTAAGTGTTGGACACTTAGTGTGAAAAGTATTTACAAGTTCCTGGATGACGGGGGTCCGGGGGCATCGCCCCTGGTAGCGGGGTCCAAGGGGTAGAGCCCCTGGCTGGGGTCGAGCTGCTAGGTCAGCTTGGAAAATTTTTATTTCTACTACATTGCTTTGGTAAAAATCGCATCTGGAATTTAAAATCGGGAAAATTGACCTAGTCTGGCTGCGGGCTGAAAAGGCGTTACGAACTAAGTTCGCGGCGGCTCGCAAGGCAGTAGGCTGCGAACCGAGTTCAGTTCGCAGCACAAGATTCGGCTCGCAAGAACTCGACTTGCAGGTCGACTCGCAAGTCAGTTCGCAAGTCGACTCGCAAGTCAGTTCGGTTCACAGTTTGACTTCACGAGTCAAAGTCAACTCGAAAAACTCAGTTCGCAAATCAGGGTTGTGAACTGAGTTAGATCTCGGTTCGCAGAACGAGCTGTTCATGAATTTTGTGTGGATTTCGGTTTTTAAAGCATTTTTAATGAGGTTTTTGGACATAATCTTGTTGGGTAAATGTTCTAGCATGTAAATCTAAGCTTTACAAGTAATTTAAAAGAGTTTAAAGTTTTCATACCCCAAAATGGAAAATGAAGAAGATGAAGATGGTGATGATCCTTAAGCTTGTTCTTGATGATGATGATGGACGATTTTGATGGTGGTGATGTTGATGTTGTTGATTTTCAGTTTTTGAGAAAGAGATGGAGGTGAGGTTGAGAGAGATGAGAGAATTTGAGGTGGATGTGTGTGAAATGAGATGAATTTGGGGAAGAAATGGGTTTAAAAGGAATTGGCTCATGGGTCGGTTTGGGATTGGGTTCGCGGGTCTGGGCCGACCCAACTTGGGTCTCGGGCTCGTATGTTTGTGTTTCCGAATTGTGTTATGCCTCGTAGTCGGTTAAATCCGTCGTCGTTTAATCGCGAAATCTTTTTAAGATTTTTAAATATGTCTTAAACAAATAGGAAATTTCGTGCAATATATTATCGTAATATATTATAGTAAATAATGTTTTTTTGGATAATTCCATGTTATTTATTAACTTTGTCACCAACGTCCATATTAAATACATGTCGGACCTCGTCCGGTTCATAAGTGTACGATTTAACAATTCGTGAACGCGTGTATGAAATTACACGAAATGTCATGTATATTTAGATTAATACAAAACCAAATGCACGTAATTACAAGTAGTTTAAGCACTAATTACAGTCTTAATTTGGTGGGTGTCACATTCTCCCCTTGTTAAGAGAATTTCGTCCCGAAATTGAGATCAAGTCGTATGAGTAGAGTCTGTGAACAGGTGTGAGTATTTCAGTCTCATTTGGTCTTCCCGTTCCCATGTAAATTCAGGACCACGTCTAGAATTCCACCTGACCTTTATGATGGGAATATGACTCTGTTTCAGTTGTTTGACCTCGCGGTCCATGATTACCATAGGTTCCTCGACAAAATGAAGTTTATCATCGATTTGTATTTCGTCGAGCGGTACAATCAGTGTCTTATCAGATAGACATTTTTTCAAGTTAGAAATGTGAAAGGTAGGATGCACGCTACTAAGTTCAGTAGGTAGCTGCAGTCGATACGCCACTGGACCAATTCTCTCGAGAATTTCAAACAGTCCAATGTACCTAGGGTTCAGTTTTCCTCATTTTCCGGATCGAATGATACCTTTCCACGGTGCCACCTTAAGAAGTACCTTGTCCCTAACCTGGAACTCAAGGTGTTTGCGTCTCACATCAGCGTAACTTTTCTGACGATCACGTGTAGCTTTCAGCCGGTTTTGGATACCAACGATCTTCTCGATGGTTTCGTGAATGATTTCTGGACCAGTGAGTTAGGTATCTCCCATCTCAGTCCAGCATATAGGTGATCGGCACTTACATTCGTAGAGTGCCTCGAAAGGTGCTGCCTTAATGATGGTATGGTATCTGTTGTTGTATGAGAACTCACACAATGGTAAGTGGTTTTCCCAAGAAATACCGAAGTCAATTACGCAGGCACGTAGCATATCCTCCAGTGTTTGAATAGTTCGTTCGCTTTGGCCATCAGTTTGCGGGTGATAAGCAGTACTCATATCCAGATGAGTACCGAGAGATTTTTGTAATGATAGCCAAAAGTTGGAAGTAAAACGACTGTCCCTATCCGAGATGATCAAGATGGGTACACCGTGTCGTGAAACAATTTCTTTGATGTAGATGCGAGCCAAACGCTCCATCTTCTCAGTTTCCTTGATGGATTGAAAAAGGGCAGATTTTGTGAGACGGTCTACAATCACCCAAATGGTATTGTAACCGCTTGAAGTCTTCGGTAGTTTGGTAATAAAGTCCATGAAAATTTGCTCCCATTTCCATTGAGAGATTTCAGGTTGTTGGAACAATCCCGAAGGTCTTTGGTGTTCGACCTTGACCTTGGAACAAGTTAAGCATTTACTGATGTACATGTCGATGTCAACTTTCATGTTAGGCCACCAATACCATCCTTTGACGTCGTGATACATCTTGTCAGAACCTGGATGTATAGAGTATCGAGATTTGTGAGCTTCAGCCATCACTAAATCTCTCAAGTTTCCGAATTTGGGTAACCATACCCGGTTAGAGAAGTACCGAGTTTCATCAGGTTTGATTTCAAATTGTTTATCCATGCCTCGCAAGGCTTCATTGATGATGTTTTCGGGTTTGAGTGCTTCGAGTTGAGTGGCAAGAACTTGGGTGATGAGATCGTTGTGGATGGTAATACTGAGGGCTCGGACTCGAAGGGGTTTCACTCGTTCTTTTCGACTTAAGGCATCGGCAACTACGTTCGCCTTGCCTGGATGGTATTTGTTTTCGCACTCGTAGTCACTAAGTAACTCGGCCCAACGACGTTGCCTCATGTTTAGATCCTTCTGATCGAATATGTGTTGGAGGCTTTTGTGATCGGTAAAGAAAGTACTTTTCGTACCGTAGAGGTAATGTCTCCAGATTTTCAGCGCGAATACCATGGCACCTAATTATAGGTCGTGTGTCGTATAGTTTTTCTCATGAATTTTCAGTTGTCGTGAGGCATAGGCAATGACTTTTTTCCGTTGCATTAACATGCAACCAAGTCCTTGGTGTGAGGCATCACAGTAAACTACGAAGTCATCGGTACCTTCGGGTAAGGACAGGATTGGTGCACTGCAGAGTTTATGTTTAAGTAGTTGGAAGGATGACTCTTGTTTGTCGGTCCAATCGAATTTCTTATCTTTCTGAGTCAGTGTCGTTAGAGGAACAACTATTTTTGAAAAGTTCTCAGTGAATCGACGGTAATACCCAACGAGACCTAAGAATTGTCTCACTTCGGTTGGAGTGGTCGGTGACTCCCAGCTCTTGATTGCTTCAATCTTAGCGGGATCAACATGGATTCCCTGGCTGTCAATGACGTGACCAAAGAATTGAATGGTTTGAATCCAGAACTCACACTTAGAGAATTTGGCATATAACTCTTCGTGTTTGAGAAGTCCCAGAACGGTTTTCAGATGCTGAGCATGTTCCTGCTCATCAAGAGAGTAGATCAGAATGTCATCAATAAACACAATGAAAAACTTGTCAAGATATGGTTTGCACACCCAGATTCATAAGGTCCATGAATACTGCTGGTACGTTGGTTAAACCGAATGGCATCACTTGGAATTCGTAATGCCCATAGCGTGTTCAAAAAGCTGTTTTTGGAATATCATCGTCACGAACTTGGAGTTGGTGATAACCTGACCGTAGGTCGATTTTTGAGTAATCACTCGATCCCCTAAGTTGGTCGAATAGGTCGTTGATTCTAGGAAGTGGATACCGATTCTTTATGGTTAGCTTATTCAGCTCTCGGTAATCGATACACATGCGGAATGATCCATCTTTCTTTTTCACGAATAAGACTGGAGCTCCCCAAGGTGAGGAACTTGGTCGAATGAATCTTCTATCCAGGAGTTCCTGTAATTGGTTAGACAACTCCTGCATTTCGGAAGGTGCTAAACGATACAGAGCTCGTGCCACGGGTGCAGCTCCCGGCACAAGTTTAATTTGGAATTCGATTTGTCTGGTTGGCGGAATCCTAGGCAAGTCCTCGGAAAAGACTTCCGGGAAATCCCGCACGATAGGCACATCCTCAAGTCGCTTCTCCTCTGACTTCTTCTCGGTGACATGTGCGAGGATGGCTTGATACCCCTTTCATAGGTATTTTCTAGTTTTCATGCACGATACAATATTCAGATTCTGTCTACTGGTCTCCCCTTGTATGACTAAAGTTCCACCGGAGACGAGAGGTATACGAACGAGTTTGTCATAACAGACGATTTCAGCTCGGTGCTTGGATAACCAATCCATACTGACGATATTGTCAAAGCTGCCGATCTCTACAGGTATCTAATCAATGGAAAAGAGTTCGCTCGAGAGGTTTAGTGTACAATCATGTATAATGCTATCAGTCTCAATCAGATTGCCATTAGCTAGCTCTACAATGTACTTAGCATCTAAGACAGTAGGAGTGGTGTCAAGCAAAGGGCTAAATTTCTTAGAAATGAAGCTTCTATTGGCACCGGTATCAAATAATACTGAAGCAGTAAGGTTGTTGAGAAGGAATGTACCTGTTACCACATTCGGGTCTTGTCTGGCTTCCCCATCCTTGATAACGAATGCTCTGCCGCGAGCAGGGTTGTTGTTTTTCATCTTAGGGCAATCACTCTTGAAATGCCCAGAATTTCCGCACCCAAAGCAGGTCTTTGGTGTGTTGGTGTTAGGGGTAGGAATGTTGGCTTGGAAATCCTTGGCTAGGTGTCCGAACCGTTTGCATTTGGTGCAAGGGCAAGAACCGTCATGATGGCGGTTGCATTTGGAGCAATAAGGTTTGCTCCCACTGTAGCCTTTGTTTTCTGTAGATCCTGATGAATAAGCCTTAACAGACTCGGGCTTTTTGTTGGTGGTTTGGTTGGATGAGTTGGGATTTCCTTCCCACTTGCGTTTGTTGTTTCCTGAAGGTGAAGATATGGTTGCACGGTGGATAGAGTTTGTCGTCAGTTCGTGAGCCATACGAATGGCGCTCTGAATAGTTCTCGTCTCGGATGAAGTCATCAGGTCTTGAATCCTGTTGGGGAGTCCATCGACATATCTCTCGATCCTCTTGTACTCAGGATCAACCATGGATGGGCACAGAAGTGCCAGTTGGTGAAAACGGTTGGTGTAACTTGTGATGTCATCACCCTGCATCTTCTGGTTCCAAAATTCTACCTCAACATCTTTTTCAACTCCTCCCACGGGAGTTTGTAAGCAGTAGCAATGCCCACGGTCTGGGCATAGGTGTTCCACCAGGTAAGGGCGCTGTCAAAAAAAGTACAGGCGGAGAACTTGACCTTGTCCTCCTCGGTGCAGTTGCAGATAAGGAATACGGATTCTATTTTCTCGATCCAATGTACTAGACCAATCGCCCCTTCAGTACGCTTAAACTCCAAGGGTCCACAGCTTCTGAAATCCTTGTAAGTGAAAGGTTTGGTAGTAGAAGTGGGGGTGGTGTTTGTGTTCACAGTATCATCACTTCTTCGTGATTGTTCAGTGGCTAAAGCTTCAGCCACCCTTCGAGATACAAGTCGGTTGATCTCGGCATCAGTGTATGTTTGCTTCTTTGGCAGCATGGTTTTCTGATTAAAGAGGTTGAAGAATGTGTAAGGTCTCTAATATGATAATTCTTATCATTGCAAATGTAAGTATAAAATGGCGTTAATATACTACATCACAATATATATTTGTCAACAAGGTGGAACGATAGGATTAGATAGTTGAATTCGATACTAATTCGAAATGTTACATAGTTAGGATTTTTACAAAAGATTTCCTGAGAATTGTTATGTCCGGTCGAATTACAGAGTCCTACACGGACGATTTAGGGAGATGCATGAATTGTTTCCCTGGAAGTGGTTGGAGTAGGGGTTAGCCCTAGGCGAGCTAGTGGTTCTCCTGACCACTAGTGGTGCGCGCGTTCCCGAACGGTGGCGGGAAGAAGTAGGTAAGGTATTCGAAGGAGTGGATGTCATTTTCTGTGGCAAGTAAGTACGTATGTGTAAGGATTAGTATATATAGGATGTTATATATAGTAACCTAACACATAAAGAACGCCTAAGCGTTGGTCCCGTTTTATCACATTCCAAGTCTGCTACCGTATACCCATTTCATTACAACCATTTCGGACTTTTCATCGATTTCCCCTTAATTGTACATAGTTGATCAGGCTATGTTAAATTAAGATTAAATGATGAAACTCCCGAACCAATTATAATGAACAAGTATACAACTTATGGGTTATAGTCTAGGGTTACTAATGCAATCCTAGTTCGCTATAACTATGTCTCTGATACCAATCTATAGCACCCTCAAATTTATAATGCAGCGGAAGTAAACACGGGGCGCTACTAATCAAATATCATAACACATAATCACAAGCAAACGACCTCTAAATGAGACGTTTGTAGAAAATAGTTACATTTCATAGTAAATCATTTGAAAACATATTGTTTTTGATACAAAAGTTGTAATTTCCTAGAGTCCATGCGTAAGGCAGGAGATTCTATTACATAATCGAAATATACAAAAGATAATGCTAAGAATCTCCGTTAATGCAGTTATGTTGAAATCATGCGACTCTAGCTATGTTCGGGAGTAATCCTACTCCGTATGCATACCTGAGAATACATGCTAAAAAGGTCAACACGAATGTTGGTGAATCTCACAGCTTTGTAAGTAATATCAGTGTTGAATACAAGATTTTATCAGTGGTGCCCGCAGGCGTGAATCAAGTATTTGCAATCCTGCATATGTATGTAAGTTTATACCGTTGCCATGAGGCTCATAATCGAAGCTTAACCCGTAAGTAATAAGTTGCCCCGACGACATGCTCGAAACAAAGCAAGCGTAAGTAACGAATAATAGTGGCCCGTTTACACAGAACGGTTCGTGGTAGCGCTACTACCCCGGGCGGGGAGGGTCATTTCCCTAATGGATCCATTAACTAGTGTTCGCGCTTAAGTCCATAACTAACGATGTATGATGGAGGGACTTCACTAAATGGTAAGTAACTCATGCAATCCCGTATAGTAAAATGAGTAGTTCAATACTTGTGTTCATGAAAAGTAAGCAATGTATCTCTCCCCGTAAGTAAAACAGTAAAAGTGGGGCTGTAAGACTCACCTGAGTCTAGTAAGTACGTATGTGAAATCAACCAAGTAAAGAGGATGTAAGTCCGTGTATCGGTTCTCAGAACCCTGCAACCTTCTGGCGTCCGAAACGCACAAGGTTGTAAGTAAACAAGTAAATAAGTTGGTGTCTTAAAAGATCACCCATGCTATTTGTCTACTCAACTAGGAAAATGTCCAAGTATTTGTTTAGTAATCCATTTGTAATTTGAAAACAAATATGGCCCGTTGGTAACGGTTTGTAATAATAATCCGAAGTGTTATTATTATATGTATCGTTGTATCAGGTTTCATTATTTGTAAGTATTCGACATTTAGTATGAAACGTATTTACAAGTTTCTGGATGACGGGGGTTCGGGGGCATCGCCCCTGGTAGCGGGGTCCAAGGGGCGGCAGCCCCTGGCGGGGTCCAAGGGGTAGAGCCCCTGGCTGGGGTCGAGCTGAGTTCGCGTCTGGGGTCGAAAATTTTTATTTCTACTACATTGCTTTGGTAAAAATCGCATCTGGAATTTAAAATCGGGAAAATTGACCTAGTCTGGCTGCGGGCTAAAAAGGTGTTACGAACTGAGTTCGCGGCGGCTCGCAAGGCAGTAGGCTGCGAACCAAGTTCGGTTCGCAGCACAAGATTCGGCTCGCAAGAACTCGACTTGCAGGTCGACTCGCAAGTCAGTTCGGTTCACAGTTTGACTTCACGAGTCAAAGTCAACTCGAAAAACTCAGTTCGCAAATCAGGGTTGTGAACTGAGTTAGATCTCGGTTCGCAGAACGAGCTGTTCATGAATTTTGTGTGGATTTCAGTTTTTCAAGCGTTTTTAATGAGGTTTTTGGACATAATCTTGTTGGGTAAATGTTCTAGCTTGTAAATCTATGCTTTACAAGTAATTTAAAAGAGTTTAAAGATTTCATACCCCAAAATGGAAAATGAAGAAGATGAAGATGGTGATGATCCTTAAGCTTGTTCTTGATGATGATGATGGATGATTTTGATGGTGGTGATGTTGATGTTGTTGAGTTTTAGTTTTTAAGAGAGAGATGGAGGTGAGGTTGAGAGAGATGAGAGAATTTGAGGTGGATGTTACAATGAGACACCTCCTCCTTTCAATTCTAATTACACTAAGCTTCCAGAAGATACTGAAATGACTGAAGTAAGTTATGAGAAAACAGTAGCTAAACCTGATCTGTCAGAGGCACAGAAGGAGTTTATTAAGAATCCTTCATCTAATGATAGTACGAGAGTTTCTTTCACCAAAGTACAGTTTGTACCGGGTGAAGTAATTCATGATACTAAGATTGATAAATTGATTAATAAAGAACATGTTGTTAATCCTTTAGTGCCTAAGACTCCAATAGCGGTTGCCAAAGTTAGTAAGTCACGAAAACAAATGTCGTGCATCAAGTGTCACCAAAAAGGACACGTATCTTCTTGTTGCCCAAATAAGAAGTTGGAAGCTACACATAAGTTAGTGAATACTGTAAAGACACCGACCACTTCTAGTTCGATTGTAGATAGGTTAGGCTCCAAACCGGGATTAGGAAGCAAACCTGTAAACATTCTGAAAAGAGATGGTAATCATAGTGTCTCTCCACCTAAACCTAAAAGGGCTTATACTCTAAACGAAAATACTTTCAATAAACCAAGAGATAAGACACCTTCGAGGTTTAGGACCCCAAGTAGAAACCATAGTCAATTTGAGAATGGTTCTACTTCGAGTGCACAGGGATCTAAGTATGTGCCTAGGAGGTTTTCTACTCACTCTCCTCATAGGCCTAAGACTACAAATCATCAACAGTCTCAAACTCCTATGAAAGTTACCAAGACTTCCGATGGGAACAGTTATGGTTACTTTAAGGAGGTTCAGATTGTAGATGATCAGGGACAAACCAAGACCGTAATGGCTTGGGTCCCTCTTGATAACTAACTGTGTACAACTTGTTATGTGTAGGAGCAGACTGTGAACAAGGATAGCTGGTGGTATGTAGACAGTGGATGCTCAAGACACATGACAGGTGAACGAAGTCTACTGAAGGACTTCAGAGAAGGTTTCAAGCAAAAAGTAAATTTTGCAGGAGACAAAGGAGGAGTAATTACTGGGAAAGGAAAAGTTTCAAATGGAACTTTGACTCTAGAGGATGTGAATTACGTTGAAGAACTAACTCATAACCTAGTGAGTGTTTCCCAAGTCTTCGATAAAGGTCATCCAGTTCATTTTA
The DNA here is from genome assembly GCA_963422505.1 of Pseudognaphalium luteoalbum. Lineage (NCBI taxonomy): Eukaryota > Viridiplantae > Streptophyta > Magnoliopsida > Asterales > Asteraceae > Pseudognaphalium > Pseudognaphalium luteoalbum. The sequence continues at coordinate 63,416,058 of OY730195.1, forward strand.
ATGAAAAGGAGGCTTTAGTTCTGAAGCCAGGCTTCACAATTCCAGAAGAATGGATATTGATGAGGGCACCAAGGAAGAAGGGCATCTATGCTATCAACATGGGTGTTCCTAATTCTTCAATGGTGTCTACATGCTTACTATCCAAGGCTTCAGAAGCAGACGCATTGTTATGGCACAGGAGAATGGCACATCTGAACTTTCGAAAAATGAATTTTATAACCAAGAATGGTTTAGTTCTAAGTGTACCACAGAAACGTTTCGAGTCAGAAGACAAGTGTGTTCCTTGCCTAAAAGGAAAGCAGCACAAGAAACCACACAGGTCTAAGACTGAAAACTCAATCTCCTCGCCTTTTGAACTGCTGCACATGGACCTCTTTGGCCCAATAAGCAAGAGAAGTCTAGGTGGCAAGTGGTATTGTTTAGTTATCACAAATGATTACTCTAGATTCTCATGGGTATTCTTTTTGGGATCAAAGGATGAAACTCCAGGAATTTTAATGGAGTTCTTTGATCTAGTATAGAATATCTATAAAACAAGAGTTAAGCATATTCGTAGTGATAATGGAACGGAATTTAAGAACTCAACGTTGAATATCTATTTCTTAAGCAAAGAGATACAACATCAATTCAGTGCACCATATGAACCTCAACAGAATGGTGTTGCTGAAAGGAAAAATAGAACGTTGATTGAAGCTGCTAGAACAATGCTTGCAGATTCAAAGCTTCCGGACTTCTTTTGGGCAGAAGCAGTGAATACAGCATGTCATGTTCTAAATAAGGTTCTTACGGTCAAAAAGCGTAACAAGACTTGTTATGAATTATTGAATAATAAGAAACCTAATCTGAAGGGATTTGAACCCTTTGGAGTTCCATGTACAATATTGAAAACAGGAAATCAAGCTAAATTTGGTGAAAAGGCGGACGAAGGATTTTTCCTAGGTTGCCCAACTCACCAAATAAAAGAGTTTTCAATTAAGTCACAGGACGACTGGAAATTGCTTATAACATTGAAGTTACGAGCTATGTACCTGCTGTACATAAGGGATTAGATTGGCAATTTGACTATTCAGATCTCTTTCAGTCATTTAAAGTTCCTATAAGTGACTTTTTCAGTGATTCAGAGATCTCTAAACACTTGTTGTCTGAAGAATCGGACAATGGTCCCTCTTCAACATCGAGTGTTCCGAAATCTGGAATCAGGACACCAAATGACTCAAATGAAGCTTCTTCAAGTGGGTCACAACAACCTTGAAAGGATAAGTATCAAGAAACTAAAGATTCTGAAAAGGATCTTCAAACAACGTTTGATGATATACTTACTTCTTTGAATCATTTAAGGTTATCTTCAGCAAGTTCATAAGATATTTCTTCATTAGAAGAGATTGGTACTAACTTAGGAGATGAGTCAGTAGTTGATTCAATACCGGTTACAAGAACGAGTAAGAATCATCCCGTTGAAAATATCATCGGTGATATTAATACTCCTGTTCAAACTAGGACTCAATCTAAAGTTAGTACAACTGAAAATTTAGAAAGCTTGTATACTGCTATGAAAGAGACAGGGATTCCTAATCAATGTCTATATTCATGCTTTATCTCATAAGTCGAGCCTAAAAATGTGCAAATGGCTCTCAAAGAAAGTTCGTGGGTTGAAGCTATGCAAGAAGAACTGCAACAGTTCTCTAAATTACAAGTATGGGAGTTGGTTGACCTTTCAAAGAGAGAATATCCAATTGGAACTAGATGGGTATTTAAGTGTAAGAGAGATGACCGGGGAGTCATTACTCGCAATAAAGCTCGTCTAGTGGTTCAAGGGTTTAATCAACAAGAGGGGATCGATTACAATGAAGTGTTTGCACCAGTTGCTAGGCTAGAAGCAATTAGAGTATTCTTAGCATTTGCCTCTTTTAAGGGTATCAAAGTTTATCAGTTGGATGTTAAGAGTGCCTTTTTGTATGGCAAAGTTGAAGAATTGGTGTATGTTTCACAACCGCCAGGGTTTATTGATACTAACTATCCAGATAGAGTATATCGTTTGAATAAGGCTCTATATGGATTACATCAGGCACCGAGGGCATGGTATGGAACACTATCAACTTATCTACTTGAGAATGGATTTACAAGAGGATCAATTGATAGTACACTTTTTGTAAAATGGAACAAGAATGACTTTCTATTAGTACAAGTATATGTTGATGATATTATCTTTGGATCTTCGGATGAAAAGATGTGTCAAGAATTTGAGAAAGTCATGAGAAAAAGGTTTGAGATGTCTGCAATGGGAGAGTTAAATTTCTTCTTAGGATTACAGGTTGATCAAAAGAAGGATGGATTCTTTATTCATCAATCTAAATATACATATGAGCTATTGGAACACTTTAAGATGGATGAAAGTAAGGTCTATAATACTCCAATTCCAGTCAATCACAACCTTGGACCAAATACATCGAGTGATAGCGATGTGGATCCAACTTTTTATAGAGCCATGATCGGATCACTAATGTATTTAACTGCCTCTAGGCCTGACATTATGTTTGTTGTTTGTATATGCGCAAGATATCAGGCAAATCCGAAAGAGTCACATATGCAAGCTGTGAAAAGGATCTTTCGTTACCTCAAAGGGAAACCGAAGCTGGGACTTTGGTATCCGATTGATGGAGACTTAGATCTTCTAGCTTATACTGTTTCGGATTATGGAGGTTGCAATCAGAATAGGAAATCTACAACTGGAGGATGTCAATTCCTAGGAGGTAGATTAGTTTCTTGGCAGTGCAAGAAGCAAAGCTCAGTAGCCATTTCTACATGTGAAGCTGAGTATGTTGCAGCTGGCAGCTGTTGTTCTCAAGTTCTTTGGATTCAACAGCAACTGCGGGATTACGGGTTAAATATAACCAATACTCCTATGATGATTGATAACGAATCTACAATGTCGATCACCAACAATCCGGTGAAGCATAGTAAAACTAAGCATATTGATATTCGACATCATTTTATTAGAGATTGTGCTGAAAAGAGTTTGATAAAGTTAGTTAAGGTTCCATCTTTGGATAACTTAGCAGACTTATACACCAAGGCGTTTGACAGAGCTAGATTTGAGACGTTGGTTCAACTTAACGGAATGAGAAATCCAGAGTGATTAGTCTTCCAAGGGTATTTTTGTAATAGTTAGTAGTCAGTGTTATGTTTATTTAAAAAAAAAAAAAAAAAAAAAGGAGGGCGTATGGCATTCATTTACTTATTACCTTAGGGGAATCGCCTCCAATAAAAGAACAAAAGAAGTTCTTTTAGAAAAAGCTTTAAGTTTTTAGCTGTAAAAACTTGGGAGATGATAGTACATTAGGAGAATAAGCCTAAGAATAATAACCTTAAGTATTATGTACAATGTATTAGTAGATTCCTATAAGTTGCACTAGAATAACAATTTTTATCTAGGATTACACTTATATTTATCTTATTATACACCTATATCCACTGATTATAACTTGTCCTTTTACTTACACAAGTGATAAGAATAACTTAAGTCTAGTCAGCTTCATCATACGATTTATTGGTAGGCAGGTTATGCTAAGATTTCCGAGCAGTTAAGAAGTATAACTTTCATGTGTAATATCTTATGTGCTCTGTTATATAACATATGACATATGTCTTAATTGTTGAATGATAGTACTACCGTGCACTGTGATCTAAAATAAAAAAAAATTAAAATGATACAAAGTATCATAATGTCAAAAGGTGAGTTATATGTTTCGAAAGGGCATCATTTTGTAACCTCTACCTTACATATGAAAGATACAAAGTATCTCGTGTCAAGTGTATGTTATATGCTTCTAAAGAACATCATTTAGTAATTTCTACCTTGCTAATCTAAAGATACAGTGTTATGTGTTGTACTTGAATTCTTCAGTATGTTGTATAATAGAAAACACTAGATATTGTGCACATTAACAATAAAAGTTTGGTTCAGAAATCTGTGTGTAATCTGTTTATGTGGATCATAATATCGGTAATCGTTTTGAACTGTCTATGATATTTGAATATTCACTTTTGTGAATTATAAGAAATAATAAGTTATTTTTTTTGTAGTGTTATATCATGTGGATAAAGGTACATAAGATATAATTTTATAAATATAAGTTTATTACTGATTAAAATTGTGATTTTATTGTGCTTATATGAATTTCATGAGGTATGTATACTAACAATTGTCTTATGCTTATTACAATTTAATAAGTACAGCTTATTCTTTCTAATATGATCCCTACGTAGTTAAAACTTTAAGTGTTTATTATTAAGTTTATTTATTAGAATGTTAGTTGATTTTTTTTAACCTTTGTAATTATTTCTTAAGATTAATAAATAAAAGTTTTACTTATTACTTTTGTTTTATTTCATGATTACCCTTTGGAATTGAATTATACTGGATATTTATTTTAAATGTTGAACAAACGTGTGTTGAAAAGTGAAAATATTATATAGGTTATGTGGAATATTAATCGAAAGTCTTCCGACTCAAAGTGTAGTTGAGCAGCGTGTCCTGATTTTATATCAGCGGTTAATCTTTCTATTATAATTTATATATATATTTTTATCTATACTTAAGACTATAAAGGTATATAAGTGAATAATTTTAGATCGAAGATTTTTCTTTATACAAGATTAACTGTATCACGGGTTTAGTCGGTTAATATATGTACGACGATTATCATTGAGGAAAAATTATGCGAAAACATTTTATTTTAAATGTTTAGGCTAAATAGTTACAGAGATAACTATTCACATAACGGGGTTTTCAATTTATACTTAGTATTAAATTCGCATTTTATTTTGTGAGTTTGACTAGTCTAACTTGCGAATCGAGTACAGGGTATAAAAGGGTGGTCAAACGAGTCAAACTCCTCACCGAACCCATTTGATTTGCGAGTTCACTTAAGCTCTGCGAATCCAGTTATTGCGAAACGAGGCGAAATACAACTTTTGTTTGATTTCGAATTCACGATTATAAGAGACGAGTTTTTGATCCGTAGTTTATATATACTTTTGAATTGCGAATATTTTGAGGTATAAATCAACGGATTTCACCGTTTAAATTACACGAATTCGAAGTTTTTATGATTCTAGGGTTTCGTTTCAATATTTGAACGTTTAACGTAGATTAAGGTGTTATTTGACAAGAATCTTGTAGATTAATGTTCAACGAACCTTAATGAACGTAAATAAATCGATAGATCACTTTTTAATAGATAGATTAATCGATTTTAGCTTCAACTCGCAACATCAGTTCATGCTGCGAGTTGAACACTCGACTTAGCGAGTTGAGCTTCTGATCTTGACTATTTGACCATGAGAGTCGAGTTTCAATTCAACTCGCAGATTAAATTTAGCGAGTTGAGATTGACTCCTTGACTTGTTGACCTTGCGGACCGAGTAGATTAGTGACTCGACTTGCGAGTCGAGTTGCGAATTAACTTGGTTAGCGAGCTGACATGGTTGCGAGTTCACTTTAGAGTTTTGCGAGTTGAATAACTTGTAAAAATAAAATGTAACATGCAATTTTAACTTTAAAAATAATCTACATTTATTTGTGTTTACAAGAAATATATCACTTTAAAAGCTTATTATAATATGTTTTGACGTACGAATTTTATATTAATATGTGAAAACATATTTCTTAAAATATATAATTATATCGAAAGTCTATCGATTCAAAGAGTAATCGAGTGGCGTGTTCTAACTTTTAGTTAGCGGTATAATATATATATATATATATATATATATCTATATATATATATATATATATCTCCTAAAATGTTAATGACTTGAGAATTTTATATTTACAAGTAACTAACGTCAAATACATATTGGACTTACGTACTGTTTCAGTTATAAGTTATATATGTGTTTATTTTGTTACGAACTAAGGTGTTAGATGATCATTTTGATTCATAAACATTATAGTTTATAACTTACTAACGTGCTTTTGCTTGTTTTGTCATTTGTGTTTTTCTAGATATGGCGAGACAATTCAATAAAGGTCACAATATTCTTGTTGATCTAGATCTTAGTGCACGTGGAGCTAACCGAGTAGCTCAAGTACTTACATTTTTTGCACGATCACGTATTAGATATGCGCTTACAGAGTCTCCACAGATCTCTCAGACTATACTGAACGACTTCTGGGAAGGTATTCAGTTTGACGAGACGATCAACCCACCGGTTATACGCACAACGATCAACGATCGACCGATTGTTTTCTCTGCTGGCGATCTACGTCAGATTTTACGTTTGGGTACTATAGACCAGGAGGATGGTCCGACGGAGTATCACTGATTTTATTGAGGGTGCTATAGACCGTATGGGGTATATAGGAGATAGGAGAGGACGTCAGTTCCAAAAACCTCTGGTTATTGGACAATGGAGGTTTTTGTGGCATGTGATTGTCACAGTTTTTGCACCAAAGAAGGGAGGCTTCGATGAATTGAGCCTTGCCCTTGTATCAGCTGCACTGTCACTGGTTTATAATAAACCATACAGTTTTTGTGATTATATTTTTGGAGAGCTGGTTAGACAGATTTCGGGTTCTGTTAGATCACGGTTTTTGGTTTATCCACGTTTTTGTATGCTGATTATTCGCGCTCGTCTGCCAGAGCTTGTTATTCCTGGGGCATTTTTATGTGTAGATACTATTGGGCTCAGAGGATACAATGCGATGTTTCTGCAGTCAGTAAGGAAGGAAGGGGTAGTAAAGCCTGAGGAGCGAGAGCTTTTTGGTTATATTGTTGATCATGCCTATGTGACGCCACCAAATCATGGTTGGTTAGATGTTGGTGCTGCGGTAGCGGTTCCAGAACCGAGAGCTGATGTGGTTCCTTCTGAAGATCCACAAGAGCTCATTGAGGATGTGTTGGAACAACCTGCACATGCTGGGGAACAAGTGAACCCAGATGTTGCTGCTCAGGTGATACAGGAGGTGCTAGTAGAGCATGATGATGCTACTGATATCTTGCTACGGGATATTGATAGTTATGTTGCTTCACCTGAGGTAATTTGATAATTATATAGTAATATTGGTACTTAGTTGTTATATCATTATCACATTATTATTATATATAATACACATGTTATCGATATTTAGTTAATTAGATAATATTTCTAATTATAAAATATAAATATCATTATGATCAGGGAGCTGAGACTGCAGAACCAGAGGTCACTCGACCAGAGGGTGAGCAGGGACAGCTAGATGGATCTGAGGTTTTACCTTCTAAGGTATTTATCAGATTAATCATAAATATATAGAACTTGTATGATAGAGCTTTTAGCTAATCATAAATGTTTAATATATTTAATATTTAGGATTCTGATGTTGGTCTATCTGGAGGCCGTGATGGTCAATCGGCTTCAGATGATGATGATAGTACTCCTTCTCCACCTCCAGGTGCTGGTTATATTAGATACCGATCTCGGATGATTCCAGATCCAGCACTGAAGGAAAAGAGAAAGGCTAAGGAAGTCAATCCGGACTTCAGTATTATTGATGAAGGTCCTGAGGAAGAGGATTTACCTCTTATTTCTCAACGCCGTAAGCGTTCCAGGAGTTTGATTATTCAGGATGGTATGTTTTATTTAGAGTTAGATTATCTTAACTTGTTGTTTATCAGGAGTTAAACTGAGATAGTTAATTCTGTGACAGTTGCTCAAGATACATCCCAGGTAGAGATGATGATACCGGTGGTTACTGAACCTGTATCTGTACCATCTGAGGTATGAGATAAACGTTTAGTACTACGAGTATTATAGATATTTACTTAGAGATTGAGACAGAGTTATCTGTAACAATTACTTATTTAAGTATATCTAACTTTATAGGCTGAGAAATTGCTTGAGTCAGTGGAACCAGAAATGGTCTCCAAGACTATTGAGGAGGGAGTTGCGGGACTGGTGCATGATGCTCAGTTTCCGACTAATAAGGCTAGTAGATTTGCAGCTAGTCTTCTCAAAGAAGCATTATCTCAAGCTATTCTACCACTCACACGTGAATCATACATTGCTTCAGTGACACCACCTGGACCATCTACAATATCTGTTATTCCGATGACTGATGCAGAAAGGATTACATCCTTAGAGTCAAGAGTTAAGGAATTAGAACAGATTATATCCAGGATTCCAGGGTTGTTAGCTGAGAATCTTTCTCTTGCTCAGCAGATGGTTCATATCAGTGAATCACATTTGACACTGCTGAAGACTCATGATGCTTTGCTTGCTGATTTTACTGCCCAGTGACTGAAGCTTGAACACTTAGAACGTTTGGTGTTGAGAGTGAATTCAGGACAGTCTGCTCAGGGGGAGATAATGCTATATCATGAAGCTTGCAAAGAGGATGAGTTAGCTAAGAAGAGAAGAGATGATAAAGATGATGATCCCGATGCTCAAAAAGATGGTGAGCCGACTTGTCCTTCAAAGACTGGTGAGCAAGCTATTATTCAGGGGGAGTCTATGAGTGTTGGAGTTGGTGGTGATGGTGCTGGTACAAGTACTGCGGGTACAAGTGAAGCTGGTAAGACAGCTTAGACTTGTGTAGTTATTTGTATTTAGGATTTAGTTGAATTATAATTGTAATTTATAATTGTAACTGAATAATTGTAATTTAACAGTTTTTGTAATATATTCGGCTTGAGATTATCATTATTACAAGTAAAATATATTATAAATTGTTTAAGAAGTTAAATAAATTAGTGATCGAAAGTCTTCCGACTCATTGAGAAGTCGAGCGGCGTGTTCTGATTTATTTCAGCGGTCAAAGTTTATTTTAACTTAGACATTTTAGACTTGAGAGTTTTTATAACTGACAAGTTAAATTTGTATAATTTTTAACTAGACAAATGATATATAATTTAAAGATATAATTGAAAGTTAAGATTTTATGATATAACAGTTCAATTAAGTCTTAGAAATTATATAAGTTAATTAATTGTAAACTTAAATGTTCGGTGATTTTTCACAGTACATTAGAGTTTAAATTTAATTAATGTTTGTTAAGTGTTTGATATAAGACTTAGGAAATCTTAGATTGATTCAGGGAAATAAATAAAAGATTTATAAGTTATATATATTTCGCGTTTATATTAATTACACAAAAGGATTAGTATTGGAATTCTTAGATCGATTCAGGGAAATCAATAAGAGAATTTAAATCATTAATATATTTGTGTTTGTTTGTTTTCTCTAGGAATGGAAAGTCTAGATCTATCAGATTCAGAAAATGATATTTTGAATGAGATAGATGAAGAGATTGATTATGATCTTGAAGAGGGAGAATTTCAACCGCCTACAGATTGGACTGCTGTTTCTGAGATAGTGCATGACATGGGTGTAGATCCAGATGCATGTGAGCCCATCTAGAACAGAGGTTATTATTGAAAATGACGAAGGTCCAACAGTTGTCGATGTAGATAAAGAAATTGATGACTCAACCGATTCTGAAAAAGATGAAATCTTAATTCCTACCAAGAATCCAGCAGTTTTTCTTAGAAAACTTCCTAAACAGAAAAAGAAGGTTGGAGTTTCTAAAGTTGATATAACTGGGAAACGGGAACCTGAAAGAGGGATTATTGGTTGGTACTTTGACTCTGAGCTGAAGCTGTTTGCTATTAAAAGGTTTGATGGAGTTCAATATTTTGAGCGAAAGCTTGCAGTTATTAGTTCTTTACCTAGATTTGAGATTCGAGATTTGGCTCGATTACCTTTGAATAACCCAAGTGATGATTTTGTTGGAAAATATGTTGAACACATAATCAAAACTGAGGTTAGAGCAAATAAATTTGAAAAAATTAAGCCAAGAAAAGGAAAGACTATTAAACTGGCAGAGAGAAGTCAAAGGACAGGAAGAAGAAGAAGAAAGAAGATTTATCCAGCTGTAAAATGTGTGCAGCAGATTCCACTGAAGACAATACCTCAAGATATTCTGGGAAATATGAAGAGTTGGCATGTGGATTCAGAAACTGGAGAAGCTGTAATGGTTGAAGCTGATGATGAGGTTGAAGGTGGTGAAAGAGAGATCTTCAGAGTTTATGATCATCGTCTTCTAATGAACATGTCAAGAAAAGATTTATTGAAGTTAAATGAGAATAGAATCTTTTGTACTGAAGGATGGGGTGACTTAGCACGAGATTATCAAATGATTATTAAGACTTGTATGAAGATGAAGATTTTTGCAGGTAGTAAGATTTACTTGTAAAACCAAAGACAATGTGAAGATAAAGACGCTAGAGCTATTGTCAAGGGGGAGTCTGTTGAGACATAGTTTGTGACAACAGATCTAGCCTTGCAATATGACTAGTGTAATTGTTATCATGTTGATATATTGGTTTAGATTTGTAAATTGATATTGTTTTGATATTAATATTCGTTAAATATATTATTATGATAAAGTGTTAGACGAATATAGATTTTAACAATATATATACATATGCTGCGAGTCCAGTTATTTGTTTTAGACATTTGCTGCGAGTCGAGATTTCAAGTCGCAAGGCTCTGCGATGCGAGATGAGATCTGAACTCGCAGAACACAACAGAGACAAACGAGCCGAGTTCATTATGGGCTTGGGCTGCGTAGCGAGTCGAGTCAACTCGCAGGCCCAGTGGCTGCGAGTTGAGACGAGAATATATATGTGTTTTCATACGTGAAAAACATAACTGGGATAACGTTTGAATAACTTTGGCATAATTAAAGATCAGTATTTTTGCATTCCTGCGAACTCAGTATTTCCAGAGAAACATAGACTAACGGCTAGGCTTTGACGTTTATTCGTATAAAGTAAAGCAATTGGTTAACCTAAACACGAACTAAATCGTTATTAGTAAGATAACACCATATTGAGGAATTCCGCACCTTAATACTACAGATAACGAAGTTATCGATCGTAGAACTAGGGACTTACATATAAAATTTAATATTACTCCATTACTCCATATCTTCATACGTCAACTTAATTTACTGCTTTAACAGTGAACACGGTTCCCCATAAACTAACCGCGGTCATAAAGTAACCGTGGTCATATAGATAGGCGCTAAATCGCCTGTTTATTTTCCGTCTAGTCTATATAGTCTTATTAATACTACAAAGTTATACTGCATGCAATAGTGACCACGTTTCCCAATAACACAAACCATGGTCAATAAGTAACCGTGGTCATATAATGTCTTATTGAGGAATTCCGCACCTTAATACTACAGATAACGAAGTTATCGATCCTAGAACTAGGTACTTACATATAAAATTTAATATTACTCCATTACTCCATATCTTCATACGTCAACTTAATTTACTGTTTAACAGTGAACACGGTTCCCCATAAACTAACTGCGGTCATAAAGTAACCGTGGTCATATAGATTGGCGCTAAATCGCCTGTTTATTTTCCGTCTAGTCTATATAGTCTTATTAATACTACAAAGTTATACTGCATGCAATAGTGACCACGTTTCCCAATAACACAAACCATGGTCAATAAGTAACCGTGGTCATATAATGTCTTATTTTAAAGTTATACTTACAGAGTATAATACAAGTTATATTGCATGCAATAGTGACCACACTTCCCAATAACAACACAAACCATGGTCAATAAGTAACCGTGGTCATATATAGGCTCCAATTTTCGTTGTCTATTCAAATAAATAGTACCTGCTCCATTATTAATGTAATAATACCAAAAAAACAATATCAATTATATAATTAATAGTTGACATCTAAAGTTGCTTCCAAAATTCTAATTATATATTTATGGAATATACTACATATTGTTTAATATAAAATATTAGATTCTTTACAAATTTAAGGATGGGTAGTTTTATCGTTCCTATTATTGGTATGCAAGGGTAATCTCGTCAATTCCGATCTTTAAAAGTTTCCAAAGAAAATCTTTAAACACTTAAGGGTTAATGATAATGATAATGATGAAAATGATAATGATAATGATAGAGTTTACCTTTCAAATTTGAATTAAGTATTAATGGAAGACATTGGATTCAAATGTCTTTAAAAGATTACATGCACCTGGCGTATACTGTATTAAATTTAATATTACTCCATATCTTCTAATTACTTTTAAACTATCCACAACCATAAAGTAACCACAATCTACAGAAGACTAAAACAATCTAACGTCAATTCAATTCATTGCTTTAGCAGTGACCACGGTTGCCCATAAACTAACCGTGGTCATAAAGTTACCATGGTCACATATAGTCGCCAATCTATTTCCCTCTAGGCGTCTAGTCTAAAGTATGTACAAGTTACTGACCACGCTTCCCTATAAAACAAACCATGGTCAATAAGTAACCGTGGTCAACTATTCGTAAATATATACAAGAGTCTGGTTGAGTTTCAAACTTTCAATCGTCCACATTTAGCTCTCTATTTTACCCATTTAATTTAAAACAATATATATTATTATAGGTTAACACATATATAATAGCTCGAATTTACAATTATCATCGAATTCAGTAAAGACTTGAATATATGACTTTCTTCAAATATTGTTCATCGTGTTGATGGTATATCAAAAGAATTTATGAATGAATTATTATAATATAATTATTTTTGTTTTGCGTTTAAATATCAATGATGATAATAATAATATACCACAGTAATTGATCAATGATAAGAGATTAAACGTCGAGTGTGTAGATACGCGTTTAAATGATAGCCCATCATCAAAGTATTAATATTTTCATATTAAGAATATAATAACTAAAATTCTATAATGATTTTTTTTTATTATATACAACATATAATTCGTTAGTTATAATTAAAACCTTTACCATATACAAGATCTAGCATGCTCTTTTGATCTTTCATTATTTAGTGTTTTCATACAAAATGTGATTATTTCTATCAATTAAATGCTAGTTTAGTACTAAAGTGAATTGAAGTAATGGAAGTGAAATAGACATTTTAAGAAAAAATAAAATGTGATAATTTTTATATTACAGTCATATTCAATTGAATATTTATAACAATTTCAATTTAATCGCTTTCGTTATCGCGGGTCTTGAAGCTATATATACATATATATATAAACTATAACAGTTTACATTTAAGTATTTAACACGTACACTAACATATATACTAATATATTTTATGCAAATTAAAATAAAAATAAACTTGGAGTACGTACATGCATTAATTCAATATCATCACACATTTTTTATTTTTATTTTTTTAAACACATGTATTTGATCTTTCCCAAAATACCTATGTACTACGAAGTACATAATTTATATGGAAAATTCAATTTTTAATTACTTTAACCTAATTACTACTCTTGTGCTTTTTCAATTTCCGCACAACCTGCATCTTCAACTTCCCGCTCTCTTTTTCCTGGCAATTAAGTGAATCATGTTATAGGCATGTTTCTTCTCGGGTGTGTTGCTATATATTTCATAAAATCAAAGCTACTTTCTCAATCGACTAAACTTATAAATGTCCAAGTATTATCTGATTTTTCCAATCAATTCAACTCTTGCCCTCTAATAAATCGCAACAAAAGTTTAGTAGGGTTATAGAGTTAATTGCATGGATGGTCCCTGTGGTTTAAACACAGTAACACACTTTGTCCCTATACTTTAGTTTTTGCAAGGGCAATCCAAAAACCTAAAATTTGTTGCGCATTTAGTACGTCCCTCATCCGTTAAAGTTTAATATTTAAGTGTTAAATACAACCCAGGCCAATTCATTCATAGCGCCAAAACAGCAACAAACGGAGATAACTCATCGGTGTCACCACTAACGATATTACTCGAAGGTGAAGAAACTCCAGCCAATGTTACCATCCGGCCATCATGCCGGCGCCGTTTGGGGCCAATATTTTCTGCTTGTTTAGAACGATGATGTCGTTGTTATTAACTAAAAAGAGAATAAACGTACTACTCATATCATTAAATTTAAAAGTTGGGTATTTTATTTTTACTTTTATTAATTCTTCTCACTTAACTAAGATCTTAATGCATGCATGGTTAAGTTGGTTATGATATTGTATGCATTATTAGGGTTTGGCACTAGTACAAACAGGAGTATAAAGAGTGCAACGTTAAATTATAGCGGTTTTAAGTGAAAACCTCTATATTAAACATAAAATTAATTAACTTCCCATATATATATGGTCAAACTTATTGTGTATATATATATATATACACACACTTGTACGTGAATACTATCGGAAACCCATATATTTTCCAGTGGATCAACACAGAGCCTAGCTAGGTTTCTGAAAGAGGTTCCAGAATAAATTACACGGTTTTTCAGGTTGATGGAAGAATATTATAATGATGTGCGATTAATGTATCAGGCTCCCTAGTGGGTAAAATGGGTTTTGAGAATTTGATTAACCTTTAGAGTGATCGAAGATCCTCAGCTCCTTGTGTAGGAACCTAGCTAGCATTCAGGGTTTCGGCCCAAGACATATATTTTATTCAGTCCTTTCCTTGTGATGGTGCAAGATTATCGGTCAGTTGGTAAGATCAAGCCTGTAATAATAATTGATAATGTAATTGAGTTTTGTAATATAATGAAAATATTTATACTTTTAGAAAGTTAGGTAAAAAACTCTAAATTTTTTCCTGCAACGAACACTTAGCAAGTGTCGCAATTGCGACACTAAGTCAAATGTCGCAAGGGGGCAGTGGACTAGCTAGCTAGTGTCAGGGTCAGAAAGATTTTAGAATAAATAGAGCATATATTAGAGTTACAATTCGAAGGTGACGAAACCCTAAATTGTGTTAGTCGATCGATAGAATATTTATGTGAATCTTATACGTGCGTATTCAATCAATATACAGAAAAATTGATATTCATTTGTTTAATTAATCATATCGTTCAATACTCATTTAAAAATGATTTTGTTATTTAAAGATTCAATTGTAATGCCTTTTTTATAATTCTTTTTTACACGATTATATAAAATAGTAAATTCCTTTATTTTATAAAATTTCGATTTTTTTAAAGGCATAAAATATCGAATTGATAAAAATTATTTAAATAAACAATTTTATGGGCACAAGAATTAAGGGAAAAAAATATTTATATGGGTTTTTACCTTTTTGGGGGTCTAAAAACCAGTACTAACAGTACATTTGACACAAATATCAATACTAATTTACTTTTTGGCATTTACTTTTGTATACAAACATCCGGCACAATCACCTAAATTAGTAACAATAACATCATTCAAACAACAAAATGAAGCAGTCCCATATGAAGTTCTCACGTTTTGGTGATCTTCTTTCAGAACAATATTCATTCAAGAATGCAATTTCTCTGTTTAAATCTTCCGTGTCAATCGTTCCCAGTCATATCCTTTGAAGCTCGATCATGAACTTTTGAAACGAACGCCGACCCTTGTCGTATATATACATTATATTGTTGATGATGGTTTTAGGTGCCATTTGACCCTTTAAAATACACGTGATATATCGATCCCTTTATTTTCTTAATCTTCCCAACCCACCATCCATCTCTATCGATGGAAACCACCTCTCTCAACGGGTTTAAACCATCTTCGTTGTCGGAATATAAACATCGAGATGTGTTTCGTTTTCTTCGAGATTCCATCCTGGGTAAGAACAAAATCTAGCTAGTATCCAGAGAGTATCAAGTTTTTGACACTCGTTGAAGTGATATCGAGACACTCATAACTAATTAAGAGATAGCTTGATACAGATTCAAGGAGTCCGGAAGATTTAAACAGAGAAATGGCGGTAGGAACTAGCAAGGGATTATTGTTACTAATTTTGATGTGAAAAATGTGATCACGAAAAGGAAATTTGATGATCATATATTTCATATTGGGTAAGTTGATGATCATATTTAGGGTTTAGAACTTTAGATGAAATAAAGCCATAAAGGTGAAGTACGTGGTGAATTGAACCTCATGTACGTGTCAAGTTTATTTATAATAGCATGAGTAATATAGTTTGGAAACCGTGGTCCCTTGTAATTATTTTTGATTCATATAGGAGTACTAATTTGCAATAAGTTTAAAATATAATTAGAATAATACAGTTTTACAGTATGTATTATGTATAACATAATTATAATTTATATATATATATATGTATATATATATATAAATATAAATATATATATATATATTACAAAAATAATATTGTAGTACCACAGAGTAAATAAATCACAAAACATCCATGTTATTAATTATATGTGTAAGATAAGATGTTTACATTTACATTTATAGTACAATTTGTTATATATATATTCTTATAAAAATGCAATTTTTTCTCTCGTTAAAATGCATTTCTAAAATTATATTATATTCTACTCCGTATTGGTATAATTTATAATAAGTGGAATTTTAATTTGATATTTTAGTGGTGGTACCCCTTGTGTTAGTTTATATTTTGTTCAACACATGTATTTTTTGCGTGCGTCTGAACATCTATTTACAAATCACAATGGTTTGCACGTCACATGGCATAAAATGACCACGGTTTGATTATTGTGACCGTGTTCCAAATTATCTATATCTATCAATCTATCTATAAATCTATAATCCTATTTAGATTATCTATGAAATCGAAACTGAACTCTATTTATGATTAAGTATAATCTATATAAATACATACTACTCCGTATAAAGCATGTTTATCCCAAAATTACTTATTTGCATTTTGTTTTGTAACAACAAGATATTTATTACGGAGTATTATTGTTTTGAACTTATATTTTCTAACTACAAATTAATAACATTATATTTATATATATTTTATATAAAAGGAAATTAAACGATCATAGACTTAATCATATACAATTGGTGAGAACATTCTATACTTATATTTATTTGTGAGGCATTTGACAAATTAATATCAAATTCGGAATTCTCAAATTCGTTGAATCAACCACATAAATCTTCATAACATCAATATATATGTCTGCAAAAGTTACAACACCCTCAGTACACCTTTATTTGAATTTTAATTTAAACGTTTCCATATATGAAGGTAGAAAGCTAGACCACTTCCCATCAGGAAATGCAATAACAAGTATTTATAGTTTTATACCATCAATTATGTCAACAAATTTTCATCAACGTACTTGCAACCAAGTCGCGAAACATATATAACTGCATCAAAGAAACAAACAAAGCCATATTTTATATCATATATATGGCCTCATCTTCTACCTTCGCTTATTGTTAAAGATGTTATTGCGCTGGCATGCGGAAACTCTTCCAGCTCCTTAATCTTAGCTTTCACGTTCATAACTATGTACGTGAAAGTGTTTGACTTGGTTGTTAATTTAGTAAGGACTATCATGGAAGAAGAACATTCGTTGTTATTTTGGTACCAAGCAAGCCCGCCAAAAGAGGTACTCTTGAAAAAGGTGAATTTAATATCTACAGAGTAAACTCCTTCAACAAGGTGATTTAAACAGAGAAATCTCGGTTGAGAGAGAGGAAGTATTGTAACTTTTGTTGAGTAAAAATTGATAATGAAAATGAAATATTATGACCATATAGGAGAAGAAATCGCTTGACGATCATGATATTAGGGGGTTGAAGATCATATTGATTTGATGAAAAAGAAGATAGAGACATAGTCAGAAGCTGGTGATTCATCTCGACTTTTCTTTTTAATTTGTTCCCTTTGTTATCATATCTGCATATATTTTATCATGGAATGATTTAAACAGAGAAATTGCGATTGTATATTGAAGGTTGTTGTTACTTAGTTGCATCAAAGAAAGACATAGGGCATCGATAAGTTAATTTGAATCTTCTAGATTTTGTACCCATGTTCAACAGATCGACTTCCTTGACCATCACCTTATGATGAGGATTTGAATCTTCCAGATTTGATCCATGGTTCAAGATGTGTTAGAGACAATGTTTTAAACCGGATTTGTGCCCGTTTCCAGGTGAACCGGTTGAACCGGAGTGAATCCGAGCATCGATCTAGCATTTAGCAACGCCTTCCTGATTGATCATGGCTTTTATGTCTCCAATTGTGTGTGAGTGTTTGACGACCAAAAAGATCAACCTGGAGGAAGAGGGTGATCAATTCAGAATGCAAAGAGAAACTCCACAATCAAGGTTAAATAGAGAAATTGCGATCATGAAGGAGTACGTACGTATTGTTACTTTTGTTATGGAAAATGTGATGAAGAAAAGGGAATTTGATGATCATGTTTAATTGTTTAGGGCCAGGTTTGGATGTAAACTGTGAACCTTATATGTGCTCAATATATACTCCGTATATTTATAGTGAAAGAGAGAGAATATATATATATATATATATATATATATATATATATATATATATATATATATATATATATATTCTCCGTGGTTATGTTTCTTGGTAACCATGGGCCACAAGCCCACGATATTTTGTTAACATGATTTAACCCTAACTTATAATGTACATAGTTAAATTACCTGTTGATGCATATCAGTTTGTCTGTCAGTTGGTCTATCAAGTTGTAAAAGTGTCGTTAGTCATTTAATAGAAATATAGATTTTGTATGATGCGACACTTAAGTTTCAGTTTAGGCGACACTTGTCTAAGTGACGCATAGCGACACTTAGGTAAGTGACGCATGAAGGCGGCCACATGCGTCACTGGCCAAGTTACGCATGTCTGCCGATTTTGTTTTAGTATAAATAGAACCTACGGGTTTTTTGCTAGGGTTGACGAAACCCTAGCACCATTTTTCGACTAAACTCATCTGTAATCAAGTTCCAATACGTTATTGAAGCTAATAAACTCTTTTACTTTGTTTAAATCAATCGTTTCGGTTTGCGTTTATTAGTTATTTGTGTGATTGATTGTTTCCGCCACTCAATCGCTGTCTATCATCACTTAGATCCATCACGGAGGGAACTCACAACTGGTATCAGAGCTGCTAGGTGATTAGATTGACATTTTGAAGACGTTTTGGATTGATTTGGGTTTCATTCGTATAAAGAATCGAGAATAATCATGGATTTCGGGTTGATTAGGTGCTTTCCAGACGATTTTCATCATTTACTACAGGTTTCGTTCGTTAGGGTTTGAATAATTTTTGTTAGGTTTACAAAAATTCGAATTTTAGGGTTTTTGGGATTTTACAGCCGTTTCTGCGACATCGTTGCGTCACTTGAACGCGTCACTTAGTGCGGCACTTCGTAAGTCCGAATTAGGGTTTTGCCAACACTCTGGTGCGTCACTTTGGTGCGTCACTTGGAGCGTCATTTGGGGTTAACACGACACTTAACTCAAGTGTCGACTAATTTAATCCACCGTCACTCACGTACATCAATTTAGCACGTCACTTGAGTGACTTGCGTCACTTACACTAGTGACGCTTGCTTGATTTCTTGCGTCACTTACACTAGTGACGCCTATTTGATTTACTGCGTCACTCAAGTACGACACTTGAGTGCGTCACTTGCTAGATTGAGCGACACTTGCTTACAGTGTCATCAGTCACTTTATACGTCACTCGATAGCGTCACTTATCAAGTGCCGCTAGTCATTGCGACACTTGAGTGCGTCACTTACCAAGTGACGCCTTTGGTACTAATAAGTTTTCAAGTTCTTTTTTTTGAGCCAATTTTCAGGATATTCTTTAATGGCTGTTGCTGATGATAAAGAAGATATTCGGGGAATCAGGGATATGATTAAACAAAATTATGATGTCGGTTCTAATAATAAACCTCCTCTATTCACTGCTGATATGGATTACGCATATTGGCGTGACCGATTTGAACAATACGTAGATTTCCACTGTCTGGAGCTCTGGGGTCCACTCAGAGAAAGATATGAAGCTCCAGTAGCTGAGGGAGACTATCGCGGTATCCCTCCATCCAAAACTTACAAAGCTATGTCTCCTGAAGAGAAGAAGGAGTATGATATTGAAAGAAAGGCTCATTCGGCCATCTGTATGCGCCTCACTAAAGATGTCTTACGCCTCTTCAAAACTCATGACATAACATACGATCTTTGGAACGCTATTGAGACGAGATGTGGTGGAAATCAGAAGTACAAGGAGGCTAAATTAGAACTAATCAAGAAACAGTATGATCTGTTTGATTCTCTTCCTAATGAAACAGCATCGGGTGATTTTACAAGATACTCACAGTTAGTTAGTGAGTTGACCGAGGGAGGCTACAATTTCCCTCAGATTGAAGTAAATAAGAAGCTGTTGGACGTTCTACCTAGTAGTTGGGACGTTAAAGTGCAATTTCTGAAAGAGAGCCAAAAGTTAGCAACGATGAACTTAGATGAGCTAATTGGCGTTCTTCAAGCTCATGCGATGGAGTTGAAAAAGAAGGAATGTAAATCGGGTGGTTTTGTTCAAGACCCGACATTATATGGAGGAAAAGTCAACACCGGGAAGACTTATGGTGGAATGGCTTTCGTTTCTTCTACAAGTTCTCCATTACAACATTCATTACAGTCTACTGGTGTTCATCATCCGGTGTATGCTTCTGGACCCTCACAAGGGTCACAACAGCAAGTTCCAGTTTCCCTGCTATTCAAGAACAGGTTGCTATCTATACAACCTTTCTT
The DNA here is from genome assembly GCA_963422505.1 of Pseudognaphalium luteoalbum. Classification (NCBI taxonomy): domain Eukaryota; kingdom Viridiplantae; phylum Streptophyta; class Magnoliopsida; order Asterales; family Asteraceae; genus Pseudognaphalium; species Pseudognaphalium luteoalbum. The sequence continues at coordinate 63,436,623 of OY730195.1, forward strand.
AGCTCATACAAGGATTTGGTTTCACAACCAAATTCTACATTAGAACTGGCTAAAGAAGATTATGCTCAATTAGATGACGATGATCTTGAGCAAATGGATTTAAACTGGAATATTGCCATGATCTCAAGGAGAGTTTAGAAATTCTTGCAACGGACTGGTCGCAAGAGTTTGGAAGGAGATGGCAAAACCAGTTTTGGCTTTGACAAGAGCAAGGTTCGTTGTTATAATTGTCAGAATTTGGGACATTTCGCTAGAGAATGTGAAAAACCCAAAGTTCCTCCATCGGGTTTCACGAAGCCTGATGCTCTCAGAACTCCAGAGAAAGATGGAGTAAAGCAAGCGACAGCTGATGCACTAGTTGTCTTTGAGCCTACCAACACCGACTGGAGCATGTATGCTGATAAGTATCAACAGTGTCTCATGGCTCACATTTCTAATGAGGTACACAATGAACCAGAAGAACCTTTGAACTGTATTTCGTGCATTAAGTTAACTGAATCTTTAAAGTGCTTTCAAGAAGATAACGTAGACTTAAGGAAAAAGGTTGAAAAACTTAATGAGTCAAATAAGTACCTAAAGGCCAATGAACAATTGTATGATAAGAAAATTGAGGCTTATCAACAGGACACTCAAAGGTATAAATCTAAGGTTTTTAGTCAACAGGATGCTATAAATAGCTATCTTGCTGAAATAGAACTTTTGAGAAAGGAACTGATTTGAAAGTTGAATATGACAAATATAAAAGTAAGATTCTAGGTTCCTCTTCTTCTACGGTTGCCTTCAATGAAATCCTTAACAAGCAAAGGACAGATAATAAAACTAAGACAGGACTAGGTTATATTGTAGTCCTGCCTCCCACTGAATACTGTCCTATGCCCGTTAAGGAAGGCACCGAGGAGATTCCAGTTGACTATGCATTGTTATATGGGGTCAAGTCAAAGGTCAATAATCAAAACAAACAGGCAAAGGAGAAAACCAAGCGGCCAGAGTATCCTTCGCCTCAGTTTGTTAAGTCTAAATGTGAATCTCCAGTTAGGATTGAGGAGATTGTTGAGATTGAGGATATTACTGATCAGGAGTATCCTGAATTTAAAAAGAAGGTTGAAGTAAAATCTGAAAAAGTGGTTTTAAAGGTTGAACCTACAATTAAGGTTCAAACTAAAAAGGAAAAGGACAAGGTTTTAAATACAAAATCTCAAACTTTACAGTCACCTGTAAAGATTTTGCAACATAAAGCTACACGTGAAAAATATTTTTGTGATAAACCTTCCACTTCAACCTCTCAACCAAAACAAGCATCTTCTAAGACGTGCACGAAATGTTCATGTTCTAGAAATGCTTCCCCTCCTCCTGTGGTAAGTCCTCAGTCTCAACCATTTGTTGAAACTCGTTCATTCTTTTACTATAAAAGACAAGGACATTTAATTCGTGAATGTCCCAAACTGTCTCATCAACACTATGGGAGAGAGATGCCTAGGACATCAGTTTACAGAAATTCATTTTCAAAATCTCCACCTAGGCGTTATTCAATCTCTCCCAAGCCTGCTAAAAAGCTAAGTAATGTTGGGCAAAAACCTTTGCCAAAATAAAAGCCCGACATTACTCCCAAACCAATTTCCGAACAAACTAAAGTTTGGAAATGAAAGGAGTCTGTTAGTGACTCTTCTGTCATCAACAATAACACATTAGATGAAAATTCTGATTTTTAAAAAAATAAAGTTCTATCTGATGTGATTATTGTTGATGACCTTGGTAGACCTAAGTCTGTAAAGGCTTGGGTCACCGTTTCTCACTAATCTCCTTACCTTTATGTGTTGCAGCAGTCAGAACGCGTTAAAGATAGTGAATGGTTCATGGATAGTGGCTGCTCGTGACACATGACTGGCGATGTGTCTCTTTTGACGGATGTTAAACCGCACGCCGGAGGACATGTTGCTTTTGCTGGAGATACAGGAGGAACAATTACGGGAAATGGAACGCTAACTAACGGGAAAGTTAGCTTTGAGAATGTGAACTATGTGGCTCAACTTACTCACAACTTGCTGAGCGTTTCACAAGTCTGTGATAAGGATTTTACCACTGCTTTCACAAAGATGGAATGTGTGATACTGAAGCCAGGTTTTTCGTTATCCCTGAAGAATGGGTGCTTATGAGGGCACCATGGAGAAACGACACCTACGTAATGAATATGCGAACTGTGGAGACTACATATGAGTACACTTGTCTCCTGTCAAAGGCTTCGGAAAAGGAATCACTACTTTGGCATAGACGAATGGGACACATTCATTTTCGCAAAATGAATTCTCTAATAAATAATGATTTGGTAAATGGAGTTCCAAAATAGTCATTTGCCCTAAAAGATGACTGCATTGCATGCCATAAAGGGAAACTCCACAAAAAGTCCCATAAGTCGAAGGTAGTGAATTCCATTGCTGCACCACTGGAGCTCTTACATATGGATCTTTTCGGTCCTATTTCCACTAAGAGCATCGGTGGTAGATCTTACTGCTTAGTAGTCACCGATGACTACTCCAGATTTTCGTGGGTATACTTTCTAGGTGCGAAAAGTGAAACACCAGAAATTTTGGTGTATCTGTTGGATAAGTTGGCAAATCTTTGCAACTTAAAGGTAAAGAGACTGCGAAGTGACAATGGAACTGAATTCAAGAACTCAACTCTTGAGTTATATTGTGCCACGAAAGGTATTGATCATCAGTTTAGTGCTCCAAGATCTCCTCAACAAAATGGAGTTGCAGAACGTAAGAATAGGACTATTATCGAGACAACTCAAACCATGCTGGCCGATTCTAAGCTTCCTATTATCTTTTGGGCATAAGCAGTCAGTACTGCTTGTTACGTTCTGAATCGTGTGCTCACGGTTAAGAAAAAGAACAAGACTTGTTATGAACTTTTCAATAACCGTAAGCCAACTCTGCAGTTTCTAGAGCCATTTGGGTGTCCGTGTCTGATTATGATCTCAAAAGAAAAGGTCTCGAAGTTTGGAGCTAAAGATGTTGAAGGGATTTTCCTTGGTTATTCAGTCAACTCTCCGAACAAAAGAGTCTACATTAAATCAACACACCAGGTGGAAGAACATTTTGAGGTAAAATGCCTGCGTTACACGGATCCTCCTCAAGGAACGGGTCCGGAATGGTTGTTTAACTATAAGGATGTGTTTAACTCTTTTGAAATACCAGAAGAAGAAGATAAAGAGGAGGAGTTAGTTACCTTACTTCATGGCATCAGTCTATGTCAAGACACATCTACCTCAAAACCTACATCCACACCTACTCCAACACCCACACCATCTCCTACTATCCCACCTTCGGATGTTCCTTCGACTTCAGCAATGACTAATGCAACAGAACATCCTGATGATCCCAATATGCCTCCTTTAGAGGAAGACGAGGAAGAAGAAGAATTGGTTCATTCTTACCTCTTCTCTAATGAAGATGATACGGACCTACAACCACCTGTGCAACCTGAAAATTCTACTACTCCTGAGACTAACACTGTTCCGGTTACTGAAGGGGATTTGAACAACTTGGAGTTAGTACTTGCACCGGATTTAATCCCAGTGACACGTGTACACAGGGATCACCCCATCGATAATATTATCGGTGATCCTAATGTTGCGGTTCAAACAAGGCAACAAGTGAAACAAAATCCAAATCAAGAAATGTTGAATCTGGTTGCTCGGATAAATTCTTGCCATTTATCCCAAATTGAACCCAAGAAAGTTGATGAGGCCTTAAAAGATCCATCCTGGGTTGAGGCCATGCAAGAAGAGTTACAGCAGTTCAACAAGCTGCATGTTTGGGATATAGTTCCGTTACCCAAAGGTGCTCACTTAACCGGCACTCGATGGGTATTTCGAAATAAGATGGATGATCGGGGTATAGTGATTCGGAATAAAGCTCGATTGGTTGTTCAAGGTTTTAGTCAAATCGAGGGCTTGGATTATGATGAAGTCTTCGCTCCTGTGGCAAGACTTGAGTCTATTCGGATCTTTCTTGTGTTTGCTTCTTTCAAAGAGTTTCGTGTTAACCAACTCGATGTTAAAAGCGCCTTTCTATATGGAAAAGTGGATACGGATGTGTACGTTAAACAGCCTCCAGGTTTTGAAGACCCTGAGCATCCAGAATACATCTGCAAATTGAACAAGGCGTTATATGGTCTTCATCAAGCTCCGCAGCTTTGGTATGAGAGGCTTACTACCCACTTAATCAAGCATGGTTTTGTTCGAGGGAATATCGATAGTACTCTGTTCATTCGTAAAGAACAGACTGGAGATCGAGAAGATATGTTACTTGTGCAGGTGTATGTGGACGACATTATCTTTGGCTCTACAAATGAAGCGATGTGCAAGCATTTTGAGGAGATTATGAAATCTGAGTTTGAGATGAGTGCGATGGGTGAGCTCAAATTCTTTTTAGGTGTACAAGTTGAGCAGTCTCCAAAAGGTATTTATATTCATCAGTCAAAGTATGTCAAAGACATGTTGACTAGATATGACCTGCTCAATTGTAAAACCTATGGGACTCCTATCGAACTTAATCACAACCTTAGACTTGCTGAAGATGAGGAAGATTGCAAAGAAAAGGACTATCGATCAATGATAGGTTCTTTGAAGGCGGTAAAGCGAATTTTTGGTTATCTCAAACATAGACCTAATCTTGGTCTATGGTATTCAAACGAGAAATCATTCGCTCTTTCTGCCTATTCGGATTCGGATCATGGCGGCTGCAGCATAGACAAGAAATCTACCACCGGTGGATGCCAATTCCTCGGATCTCGATTGGTCTCATGGCAATGCAAGAAATAGACTACAGTTTCTCTTTCAACTGCAGAAGCTGAGTACGTTGCTGCTGCAAGTTGCTGTTCTCAAGTTCTATGGATTCAGCATCAACTGCGTGATTACGGGTTACTTCTTTCTATGACTCCTATTCACATAGATAACACTGCTGCTATATATCACACGCAATCCCGTACAACACTCTAAGACTAAACACATTGAACTTAGGTTCCACTTTATACGGGATTGCTATGAAAAACACCTGATAGACATTGTCCACATAGACACCCTAAAGCAGAATGCCGACCTTTTCACAAAAGCTTTTTCGCGTACCCGATTTGATGAACTAATCAATATGATTAGTTTAAGGATTTTTATCACCAAAAAGTAATTTGTAACTTGGAACGTAATTTATTTCTTTTTATGAGTGTTTAATAAATAATAATAAATAAAAAAATGCAACAGCCACTCTTTATACTTTTTAGTATTAAAGAAATGCCCCGTTGCTACATTTTAAAATAGACGTTGAAGTTGTATCTGTAAACAACTTGGGATATGATAGTACATCGGGTGACATGCACAAAATGGAATTTTAAGGTTTATCTTGGATGTGTCAGTAGATTTATCTGACGTGTTGACAACAGTTTTTATAAACATTGTCTTCATCATACGATATATTAGTAGGCATGTTATGCAAAACTCTTTGAGATCTCTTAAGAAGCCTAATAATTAATTGTCTATTTCAAGTGGTACAACATCATTAGATGTATGACAAAAGTCTTAATTTCTTCCTTATGCTAGACATGTTTTCGTGAAAGAGGTTTATTTGATATCATTTGGGGGTATATATTGACAGTTTCCTCTGTTATACGTAAGTATAGACCTGGTTTCTGTTAATATATACTTAAAAATTAAGCAAACACAAGTCAAAGTACTTGCAAAGTCTTTAAAATTAAGATACCTTACAAGGTCGCCAAAATGGTTTGACCAAGTCTGGTTTTGCTTAAACCTGAATCAAGCTATGTCGCTCTGTTGTACGTAAGTACAGACCTGTCACCACTGACTTGCTTCTTAAACTTGATTTTCATATATTCTCTCTGTAAATGGACACATGGTCTATGTCTTAAGTTAAGATGTATATCTATGGTGGGGACCACAGCGAAATGTACATACCAATAATAATAAAATTAGCTCCTAGATGTGAGTGTAACATGTTTAAAGTGGACAAATATACTAATAATCATTTTGAAATAATTTTTATAAAAAGTGTTTTTAGAATGCCAAGTAAATTTAAAGTGGACAAATATATTGATGATCGAAATAACACTTACTGTTCCTAATAAATGCATGTTACTCCGATATGATCCCTAACCAGCTTATATCTACTCCGTCGCCAAAAATGCATGTTACTCCTTTATGTGTTCTTATATTTTCTCTAAGTTAGTTTAATTTTCTGATTTTATCCAAGTTACATTTACCTTTTCAAATTTGAGTACCGAAATCACAACGCAAAAATCGATAAAATCGCAAACTTTTCACTAAAAGTGACCTGTTGCATCACTTCATAAGTGACGCTACTAGTGACGCGTACGATACTGCATCACTTTCACTAGTGACGCTGTAAGTGTCGGGGTAAGCTACGCTACAAGTGCCGGGTTGAGTGACGCACACTAGGGTTTTCGTATAAATACCCTTTCAAACGACACTCAACCTCACCACTTTTCAAATTCATATAGCGTCACTTTCTTTGACATACCGTCACTTATTGTGTCTCTGCGTCACTTTGTCTATGCGTTTTTCGTCAATCTGTTTGTGATTTCTCGAGCTTGGTTGCGCATTCCATCATGATATTCTTGTTCTCCTCATTCATACGACTCGATTGGTACTAACTTTAACCTTTATCTTTCTGTATTCATGTTTTAATCACGTTTTAGGGTTACTGGATTTGGGTTTCTTTGAAATCACACGATTTGGGGTTTAATTTGTTAATGTTTTTCGTTAATAATTGGTGTGTTTTACTTGTTTTTATCATGCGTACATTGTGGTAACTTCGATTTTCAAAATCCCCAAACTTGGTTTCTAAGTATGAATAGTGACACGATGATCTTCATCGTTGCGTCACTTCATGCGTCATTTACCTCAAGTGACGCTACTTGGTAATTTAGAACCCATACCGTCACTTCTTCAGTGACGCTTATTACTGCGTCACTTCTTAAGTGACTCTCTTAGTGACGCATGTGCATTTATTACTGGTTAGCCCGTCACTCATTTAAGTGACGCCCACTTATGCGTCACTCTCTTAAGTGACTCACTTAGTGACGCTGTTGTCTATACCGACACTTATACCGTCACTTCCTAAGTGACTCACTGGGATACCGTCACTATGCTAAATGCCGCATACTTTTGACCCAACACTTCTTAAGTGTCGTATCTAATGACGCGTGATCTGGCAACGTCACTTACACCAGTGACGCATGATAGCGTCACTTCCCATAAGTGACGCTATACTTAATTTCTGATTTTGGGCACTGTTTTCTGCAACACTTCCTAAGTGTCGGTAGTGTTTATGCGTCACTTCCTAAGTGACGCCTAACTCAGAATTTTGTTTTTAAGGTTTTGTGTGTTCGTGCTAATTCTATAACGTTTGTGGTTATTTTTGTTTCGTATTTTAGCTTACAGATGGCTGATTTAAAAAACTATTATCGCCGCACCAACACTCGTCACAATATCACCGCCTTCTTGGAGTCCACGCACGTGAACTCGGCTCCTTTTCGACCTATGATAGAGTTCCTCAGACGATCGAGGATTCATTATGCTATCACCGCATCTACTCCGGTTTACATGAATCAGATTGAAGAGTTCTACGATCATGCTTTCATTAGGACTCAGGGTGACGTCCCGAGAATTGTGTCCAAGATGTTTGCTGAGGAAATTGAGATCACCGAGAACTCTATTCGACGGGTTCTTCAATTCAACGATAACGATACAATGCCGACTATGTTCGCGACATCGTTTATCTACGGCGGACTTCAACGTATGGGTTATCCGGCTAATCAGCTTTCTGATTTCCGCAAACAATATCTCTGCCGGGTTTGGAGGTATTTGTGTCATATTGTGATTGTTTGCTTATCTCCGAGGAAGGGAGGATATGACACCGCGAGTCATTTGACTTTATCTCTTAGGTTGGCCTTAATCTACAACAAGCCGTATAACTTCAGCGGTTATATAATTGGCAACATGGTTGAGAATATTCGGGCAGGGAAGGATAAGTGGCTCCAATATCCACGGTTTGTGCAACTGCTGTTGAATGATTTGAATCTGGAGATTGCCTCAGATCAACGATCCCTTTTGGTGCCAACGCCAATGCTTCTTCGCGTCTTCAATGACTGCAAATTAGCGACAAAGGGTGAACAAGTTTTGGCGGATCGTGAACTATTCGGGCACATAGTCAATGAAAACTATGTTGCGCCGATAAATGATGGATTTGAGGATGATGTGATTCCTCCGGTAAATGAGGATGATCTCGCTAACACCGAGATAGCTTAGGATTTGGACGATATTGATCGTGTTGAACGGGTTGATGATGATTCTGATGATGGTGGGCCCACACCACCCGATTCTGAGGGTGACGTGCCCCCACAAACTGCTTTGGATGGGATTCAACTTGCTGATCCACGACGCTTTAAGTGTATTTTGAGACCGATTTCTGCAGGCAGGGTCCACGTCCCGGGGAATCCAGGTAAACGTCATGTTGGGTCTTCTCCTTCGTATGCTGATTTACCTCATAGAAGACGCCAGAGGACTACTGTTGTGATAGAGGGACCAGCTCAACATACCTCTCAGCGACCACAACCTCAGCCACAGTCTGAGATGCCGTCGATCCAGCAGCTACTTGCTCAGATGGAGCTTTTGGCAAAAAGATTTGATGATCAGAAGGCTATTATTGAAGCTCAGGCCTCCCGGATAAAGGATTTGGAGCTCAAAGCTGCTGAGGTTGACAATCTACAGCTTTAAGTGACGAATCTGTCATCTAGGGTGTTAGAATTGGAGTCCGTCATAATTGTTTCGGGGGAGGATGGTCCCAGGGAGTTAGAAACAAATGTAACTCCTCCCCCAGAACCAGAAAATGTACAAAGTTCAGATATTAATGAAAATATTGCTTAGATTATTTCGTTGATGTTCCGGGACAACCGACTCCGATTGCAGCCGATTATTCAAATGTCAATCTGACATATCTGCAGAGTTTGGTTAATCAATTTGATGAAGTAGATAGATCTTTTGATCCGGATGATATAGAAATGGACGCAGAGGTTCCAAGGTCGGATGAGGAATATATGGATAATCCAAATCAAGAACCGGCGCCTGAACGTGAACCGGAGCTAGTGTTACGACAACCTGCTCAAGCATACAACTTTGATGCTCCGGTTATTGAGACAGATTCTTCTGAAGATGAGGCAGAACCTACAATGGAACAACCTACTAATGAATCAGTTCCTGTGTCTACATCTTCAGGAAGTTCAAAACCACAAGTGGTGTACACATCAATTGCACCTGATTTGAAAATTTGTAAAACTTATCTAGTTAAAGGAGAATTGACTAGTCTGATCAGAAGTTGGAAATTCAATGTTGACAACTTTCTCATTTTGATCAAGAGAAGTGATGGCGTGCAATTCTTCAAGCCTAGATTCAATCATATCAGCACACTGCCAAAGGTCGAACTTAATCGTCTTGCTCAGTTGAATATTGTAAATCATTCTGAAGATACTCGAGGAGTTCTCTTTCATAAACTTTTGAGAAAAGAAATCTACAGCAAGAAATATATGTGGATTAGACCTGAGCTGGGAGTTCGGTATTCGTACAAGAAAAAGATTGATCTGAGAACTCAACAACCGATTGTGAAATATCATTATCCACCAGCTGCTAGTCTCAAGACTGTTCCCTTATAGGAGTTACCACTGGATTTCTTACGAGATTTAAAGTATTGGTTGTTTGATTCTGTCACTCAAGAAACTGTAATTGAATATTCTACCAAGACTGATGTGGTACAGACACATGATAAATGGGGGGAAATGGCCAATTAAGGAATTTGTGGGAAAGTTTGTTCGAGTTTTTGATCTGATCAGCCTGATAAATCTGACAAAGAAAGATTTGAAAGCTCTCTACAAGAATAAACTTCAGTATAATCAAGTTGATTTAGAGGAAGCTTCAAAGTTTATGAGGGTGGTCGAGATTTGTTTGAAAGTGGGAATCCATGCAGGAGGAACATTCCCAGAAGGTTGGTGTTGATTAAAGTTTTGAAGTTTTTGAAGACCAAGCTGAAGACACGGGGGAGTTTGTTGATGCATATCAGTTTGTCTTTCAGTTGGTCTATCAAGTTGTAAAAGTGTCGTTAGTCGTTTAATAGAAATATAGATTTTGTATGATGCAACACTTAAGTTTTAGTTTAGGCGACACTTGTCTAAGTGACGCATAGCGACACTTAGGTAAGTGACGCATGAAGGTGGCCACATGCGTCACTGGCCAAGTGACGCATGTCTGCCGATTTTGTTTTAGTATAAATAGAACCTACGGGTTTTTTGCTAGGGTTGACAAAACCCTAGCACCATTTGTCGACTAAACTCATCTGTAATCAAGTTCCAATACGTTATTGAAGCTAATAAACTCTTTTACTTTGTTTAAATCAATCGTTTCGGTTTGCGTTTATTAGTTATTTGTGTGATTGATTGTTTCCGCCACTCAATCGCTGTCTGTCATCACTTAGATCCATCACAGAGGGAACTCACATTACCTCATTATTCTTAATTCTTAATATGACCAAATATAATATTCACTTGACTATACTACGATTAATCACAATATATACTAAACCCGTTGTCTAAGTGTCTAACAAAATATATCGGAAAAAAGAAAATTTTGAAAATTAAAACAAGAGAGAAGGTTCGAAACGATGACCTTGACTTCATTCAAAATTAATTACAAGTTTTTAATTGAATTCGAAATTTTTAAATATAACCTAAAGTGATTAAGTCTAAAGGAAAAACACAGGGCCATGGTCCCATTGAAAAGAACCATGGTCCTTTCTACATTTTAACACGGTTCTGTTTATTAAACCCGTGACCTTAAGTGATTAAGGCTAAAGGGAAAACACCGGGCCATGGTCCCTTATAAAAGAACCATGGTTGACGGCGCCCAAACGGTCAGTCGGGTTTTCACCCCGTCGTCGGACCGTCCGTCCAGGCGTGCGTCGGTTGTTAAGTTTTAAAATTTATAAAGAGCTGGGGACTCAATTTATAAGTACTACCTATCACACAGGGTGAGTAAGCAGTAAGTATAACTCGAGGTCGTTCTTAAATCGGAGCGAATTGAAATGAAGTGATGCCAATGATAGAGTTTTGCTTTTAGGATGGGTTTTGTGCAGATAGGTAGGTTTTGGGGGTTTTCTATTTTAACTAATTAACTAAAGACGAGAAAAGTAAATAAGATAGAGTAGAATCGGTAGCTAGGTAGACAGATAGAGAATTGCGGCGGTTGAAACTTCAATAATCAGTTGCGGGGATGATGCTTATTATAAAGATAGTTGGGGACATTTTCAGTTAATAAACAGATGCATTATGGGTGTAAACACTAGGACCCTATTATTCTAGTTAAGTACCAGAATTAGTATGTCACGAGACCTAGGCTATCATGATTCTGATCAGAACAGGCTGCTGAACCCCCCACACTGTCTTTTTGGACAAGTGACCCTTCAAGGGTGCAGGAATAAGGTAACAGACTGCCACTTGGGTTATTCTGACCGTTCTTAACACCTAAATGTAAATGCCATTTCCTAAATATGTTCAGATTATTAACTTGTTATTCTAAACTATCAGTTTTGTAGAGTCTAGGGGTTTTAAGAATCCTGAACCACTGCTGGGCTTGACTTTCATCTCCAGACTCATTCCTTACGTTTTATTAGTTCAACTACTTATGTCATGATCTAGCCTCTTCTTTGCAATCAGTCATTCAGCCCTAGGAACACCAGCGGGGTACAATGCATACTCCTTCCACAGTGTACTAACCTAGGAACCGTTTACGATGTACCGCACTTAGATAATTCCACAGATTCGTGTAACCGAGGATGTACTTATGGTGTACTATGATATTTCCACAGCTTTTCATCCCTAGGTACATATACGGTGTATACTATCGAAGTGTTTCCATAGCTTCAGTTACAGGGGTAGCCAGACGGTGTACTGTGCACTTCCACAAATATATTGGTTTCTAGGCCATATTCTAGGGTCTCTAGGTAATCCACAGTGTCAGCACAGACGGCTTTTTCCGGAGCTTCCACGTTGTACTCCACCAGTGGTGTTTCCAAAGCTATACTCAGTACTTCAGCCGAATTACAGTGACAAACACGGCTTCTTTACTATAACACAGATAACTTCCTACTGTACCTAGAGTTGATCAGGTTCTAAGCCTAAAGTAGCAGTCACGCGAAGGACTGGAAAGGGTGATCCATAGCTAAGTCTAGATGCATGATAAGTTTAGACATAACAAATATAACAATTCCCAATTATATAGATTTAAAGATTAATTCAACATCATCCCTACTTCTAACTATCTACATTTCAACAACCGCAACAACATACTACTCAATAAACATGGCAATAACAGTAACATACATCATATAAACAGGCAGAAATAATTCGGACATAGTATAAGTATGAAAAGAGAGATATCACCAGTAAAATTGAGCAGAGTAACAGCTGAAAAGAAAAGGCAGAGTCTTGCACCAAGAATGCTTCTTATTACACCGTGATTATAATACCAGCTTTTCTCTCTCTCTACTGCTAACCAACTAACTATCTAACTCTCTCTCTCTAGAGAGAGAAACTCTAGAGAGAGAAACTATCTAAACTATTCTAGAGAGAGACTGAAAATATAAAAATATAAGAAAACGAAGAATGTGTTGAATGAGAGATGTGAGATCAAGTGTGAAGTGTTGGATGCTTGAAATGATGAAATGAGGCTAGTATTTATAGAGAACGCACAACCGTATCCGAAGACCGTATCCAAACCTCAAAATGCACAACCGTATCGCAAGGGCAAATAAAAATCAGATTTTTACCACCCAAACGCACGATACGGTTGAGTTAGGGTGAATACGGGTGAACTGGACCGTATACGGCTGTGCATAGGCCGTATACGGCCTGCACAGACCGTATACCGTCTAGGTCCAACCGTATACGGCCTGGACCAGCCTGGTTCAGCCGTATCCTGACCTCTCGGTTTTCTGTTTCTTCGTTCGGGCGTAACTTCTTCGTCGTTTATCCGTTTTGAGCGTTCTTTATACCCACGCGTTCGTATTTTCCTAACGAAGAGAATGACATAAGTTAGAGGTCATAACTCGGAGCATAGATTAAATTGCATTGAAATGAGTGAACGGTGGTGTGATAAAGCAGTTTTGCCTGGTTTCTTATGTTTTTCATGCCATTTTTAGTGATTTTTCAAACATCGACTCCGTTTTGACTTAGTTAACAAAACTTTATGAATAATGTCCTTTTAAGTATGTTTTTGTTAACTTTGTGTCTAAAATGTGGAAGATAACGTACGTAAAAACATGACTTTTTACGTGTTATCAAATATCCCACACTTAGACTTTTGCTTGTCCTCAAGCAAACTTTAAAATTCTCACCTGCTATAAAGGTTTGAAAAAAATCGGTTTTTGGGTTTTGACAAGAAATAACCTGAGATTTTTACTTAGTCAGAGACCAAGAAAACCTTTTTAGAAAGTAAGCATCATTAAGATAACCCTCCCTTAATCCTGAAATGTCAACCTTGGCATACTTTCACAATTCTCGATGGATATTGTACATGACTAGGCGATCTCACAAAGGTGGTCACTCAATTCACTCAGAGTGTATCGGGTTTCCTATCATTCTAATCAAACGAAATTGCTCATAAAGCCAGTCATGCATTGCTTCTCATCATAGGCTTGATCAAGAATCGGATCTCCACCACTTCAATGAGGATGGTGCTAATCATCCCAGGACATTCGAAATGGGTTGTAATGGTTGGTGAGGGTTGAGTGGTATGGATAGTGGGAGTTTTTAGTTTACAATAGGGGGTTTGCTTATCTTTGAGAATTCTAAACTTTTTGGGAAAACATTACTTTAAACACCTTTTTAATGAAAACGGAAACGGATAAATGGCAAGGGAAGAAGATAGCTATTTTGACTTCTATCTTTTGAAAAAACTCGGGAGAGTTTATATCTTTTACAAGAACATGAATTTTTCGAGAGATTCGAAGCACTTAGCTTTATTCTATTTTCTTTTCTTTTCTTTTGCTTCTATATTTTGATTTTTCTAGGGATTTTTATTTTGTTTCTTTCTTTTGCCCTTTTTGAAATCCTTTTCTTTCTTTCATCTTTTTCATCCTTCTGATGACTTTGCATTTACTTGGTGTCAATTTTTCACACCATAAACTTTTTCAACTTTTGATTTTTATCAGGGGAACGCACACTAGAAAGTTTTAAGTAAATACCAGTATTTGTGATTTGGAGTGAAAACAAAAAGGATAATTAAAATAACATTTCCCACAAGTTTAAAATTTCTAAGATAAGATTTTTGGTGGGTGTGGAATAAGTGGGTTCAAATTTTTGGGTTTTGAAAGAAACGAATAGGCTAAGGCTCAACAGGGTTTTCTAGGCGGATCATCAACACTAAAAGTAAGTGTTGGAAGGGTTTTGGGCTTGAAGAGATATGAAAGAAAGGGGTTTATATCCTAAGGAATGTCAAGGTCCTTTGACTGCACCTTCACCGCGTACAGTGCACGTTGGTGTGGTCTCGAAGCGTATACCAGGAGCAAGTTCTAACTTAAAGCACATGCATCGGCACACACATCAAATGAAAAAGTGAAGCATTAAGGATGAATGCTTTTATTGGGCTCAAATACCTCACTGCAATAGGGTTGTATGTGCCTAGCCGTGCGATGCTCTTAGATTAACATTTCATTTTTAAGGAGATCGTATCTTAACTTATTTTACTTTCCAAAGCAGTTTAATTAATTTCTGAAAAAATTATTTTTCTCAAGATTATTTAGAGTCAGAAAATTTTAAAATTTTAACAAAAATGAGTTTTTATGAAAATTAAGCTAACTGAATGAGTGGCACCTCCACTGTCGAAGTTAAGCTTATGATTTTGAAAAAAATGTTTTTTTAAAATTTTAGCAAGAATGAGGTTTTTAGGAAAAAGTTTAAGCTAACTGAATGAGTGGCATCTCCACTGTCGAAGTTAAGCTTATTTTTGGAAAGTTATACTTTGGACAAGCAATCAAAGTCAAAGAATACGGTATAACATACCGTGTATCCCACACTTAGAGGAACATTGTCCCTAATGTTCTCAAACCAAGTTTAAAATTCTTGTGAATGAATCCCACACTTAGAGTTTGAAAATATTTTGGAACCCTATTTCTAAGTTGATTTGATTTGTGTGGGGTTTAGAATCCCACACTTAGAATTTAAGCATGATGGCGTAACGGTGAGTTATAGATGATGAAAGAAAATCACTAAGGGATGGAAAAGAAAAACTCCCCTAGAAAGGACTGAGATGTGTGAATGAAGATTCTGATTTGGATGTGTAGGTCGATCAGTTTGTGTCAGGATCTTTGCGTGATTCGTGCGTCATCTCGGTTTCTTCTTGGGGAACTTTCATACTTTTTACTCTCTCTTTTATTGCAAGTAATCTAAAAACTAAGTAAGAAAAGCATAAAATAAGTAAATGATAGATAAACGATAAGATAGGATAGATAGATGGGTCCAACCAGATTACAGGTTGGAACCCGAATAGTTCATGCAGCAACAGTCAAATACAGTAATCCCAAATATCAGTAATAGTAATAATAAGTTATACAGTCATCCAACACAAATAAAATAAAATCTGATAAGATCAAGGGTGAGAAGGATCCTGGTCGGATGGTGGTCCGTGAGCTGGAGGTGGCATGGAGTTGTAAGGTGCATGACGGGAGGCAGAGTGCTGTCCACTGGATAACCTGCGGGAGACTGATGCTGAAGATGAACTGCGTTGCCTGCCGGATGTTGGTAGCTGGATCGGGTACAAATGGAAGTTGGGATCTAGTCCCATCTCTGCAACCTCATATGATCCTAAGGCGGCACCATGCATCGGGTACAATGGAAGCTCAACAGAAGGCACTGGGTTGCTCTGAAGCATCCCTGTGAATCCTGAAAAAGTAGGCACAACAGTAGCAGTAGTCATATCAGGCAGATAATCAGTCTGCACCGGTACCTGGTCATCAACCTGCATGTCCTGTCTGAAACCTGACTGAGGTGAGTCTCTCTCTGAAGATGTGTCTGATGTGGCTGACTCAGCTGGTCTCGGACGGGTCATGGTACGGGAAGATGGCTGTCCAATATGTGGGATATGCGGCTCATGTGGTGGCACAGTGTGCACAGAGAAAACCGGCTCAGCCGCAGGAGTAGTCCTGGTACGGCGGGCTCGAGGAATCTCCATGTGCACAGTGCGAGTGGAGGATGTGGGTGGTATGGAGGTGTAGGGAACGGTGGTAGTGGGTGGCATCATGGCAAATGGATGTAGTGGCATGGTGTGGTAGTTGGGTGGTCGTGGGCCGCATACCCATGTAGGACGTGTAGGTTGTGGGAATCCAAACTCAGTAGCTAAATATGTGTCATGTGTGTAATGTGAGTTAAGCATACCCAATATACCGTACATGAGCTCAGATGATACCGGATCTCCCCAACCAAATTCTCAAACAGTCGGTATTAGTGGACTTTGAGCCTCAGCAGTGGCTGTCTCACCTTCCTCTCGCTCGTGAGCAACAGCGGTCCTAGGCTGTCGGTGGACCGTGCTGTCATCGAACTTAAACCTAACACTCTTGCTCCTAGGAGGCCTCAGTCGAACTCCCGGAATGATATCACCATCCTTCCATCTTATCTGCCCATCAGCATCTTTCTCTAGCAACCAAACCCTAACCATATAGTTAATGTCATATGGCTTAGATACCCTGTTTGCTACTGGTGTCAGGTTACCAATCACCTCCTCAGTCAACAGCCCCATTCTCCTAACTAACTTAGTGATTATCGCTCCCATATATGCAAACTCTGACTCGGTGTAACCCGACTCAGTAAGGATTCTATCAGCAACCAAATAGGCAACATTAACGTGTTCCTGCTCTATAATGCTCTTAATGATCTGCAAGTCCTTTACCCCAACAGCTCCCTTAGTCTTCCTCTTTCCTCGAATGCTGCAAGCGATGAGGTTGTGGAGAACTTGGTAGTGCTTATCAAGAAAGGAAGTGGCCTTGACATTGGACTGGAACTGATTTCCAGTCAATTCTTGCCAAATAGCAGTGTGGTCTCGCTGTTTTACCTCAGTGTTTGCCTTCAGGAAGAAAGGAGTGGTAACTTGATACTCAGTGTACAATTCAAGATGTCTGGCAAAGGTTGCTAATGACATGTGGTGAAGATTTCCCATGAAGTTGAATCTAATCATTCGGTCATCATTTAGCTTATCAATCGTTTTGTCGAACTGGAAGGATACCATAAACTCAACAACTAACTCTTGATAAACATTTTCCTTAATCTCAAATAGATTCCTCCATGCGCGCAGATGTCGCTTCCCTTCCTTAAACATTATCAAATTTTCAAACCCTTCCTTTAAACCAATTTGCTCCAAATCCTCCCATACTAAGTACCTATTTTCTCCCAACTGATGTGTTAGCCATGTCTGATACCTTTCCCGTTTCTCTGGGTCCTTGATGGATTTTCTGATATACCGGGGAAAATCAGTCATCTGAAAAATAAGAGAAAACAAGAACATAGTGAATTACCAGGAATAATTACAAGTTATTTGACTAAATCATATTCCCAATTTTGAATAAAAATTCAAAATGTGGGCTTTAGAATATGAGCAGTCCCGAAAACCTGTAATAGCTAAATAATACCACCAAACTCAATTTTCAATCACCACAAGAAACTTTGGTTTACAATAATAGGCTATTAGGTCTTAATGATTTCTAATAAATTCAACCATAACAAGCATGTATGATAAAGAGTTAAATCTTAATCATGTAATTACCTTATTATGGCAAGTATAACCCATTACCGCATGCAAACAAACCATGATATTTAAACAAGTATATAGCAATTTTGACCATATCATGCAAGTATCGCAACAAAGCTTCTTTAGTTGACAAATGTGTTACTTGATTGTATCTTTTAAGTAATTATGGTATTCTTTTAAGTAGATACTATTTTTTTAAAAAGTAGTTAATTTAGGAAAATGTAGTATCTATTTAAGATTTACCATAACACTTTCAAAGATACAATTTTAAAACACCACCAAGACTTTTTAACTAGAATGGTTACTAGTATTACTAAAAATTAAGCATTTTGACTTTTAAAGTCAACATTACCAAAGTAAGGTTTCTTTTTTGTCATTTGCCAAATCTATCATAATACTATCTTGCATTAGCAAATCAAAGCAAGGCATTAGCATCTACTTAAATTAAAACATCATTTTATCAAAGGTTTTGTTTCAAAATGGTGATGTTTCAACAAAAGTCAACTTTCTATGCTTACTTTAATTTGCTAACTTGACCATATTACGCATTTAACCACAAATGAAGCAAATGAATAAGCTATACTAATCATATTTAGCAATAATCAATCAACAAACAACTTATCATAAGCAATTTAATCATTAATTGGCCAAAATGGGTTTACTAGTTACAAAAGTCAAATATAGTCAACTTTCCAAAGTCAAACATCAAATTGCTTCAATCTAAGAAGTAATACTAGTTGCTACATCATCCTATATCAATACTAAGCAAGAATCAAAGCTCAATTTCGCAATGTAAAGCACAAATCATCAAAAACTAACTTGAAACCCTAGGTTAATAAAGTTAGAGAATTTTGGTATTTTAAGCTTGGATCTTACCTTAATGAAGATGCAATGATGTTAGATGACATAAAAATGACCTAGAGATGAAGGTTTGAAGCTTGGTTTGGTAAACAATGGTGAAAAATGGTGGGTTTGGGATGGTGGTGATGGGAGCCGCGGCAAAGGGAGAAGGAGGAGGGGGAAGAAAATTGGTTTTTGTTGTTTTGACTTTGTTTGACCCATTTTTACCCCTTTTATTTACTTCTCCTTTTTACCATTTGTGCATAAATAACCTTTTAAATGTAATTACTAGGTATTTTGGGTAATTAAAAACCTTAGCCAAATATTTTAGCAAAAGTTTAAAATTTGGTATTTGACTGTGCGCAACAAAAGATTGTTTTATTAAATTGCAAGGAGAACTACTTAACTAGATAAAAATAAACAATATTTTTGGTTTAAAATTTTGACTCTTTAAAATCTAAGCAATTTAAAACTTTATAAAATATTTTGATTTAAGATTTTCATGTTTTCAGAAACTGCGCAGATTTTGCGGAGACAAAGATTTTAAAAGGGTTTTCTTTTTTCTCTTTTTCTAAGACAAATTAAACCATTAACTAATCCTAAGAAAATTATTTTGAAGACCTAATTAAAAATTTGGGTTGCCTCCCAAAAAGCGCTTGTTTCAAGTCTGTAGCTCGACTATTGTTCTAAATCCATTTAAAGGGGATTGCTCAAGCAATCTTGAAGTATAGCGAGGAATAAAAATCACAGTTTAGAATTTAATGACATAATCAACTAGCTTGGTAGGGTGTAATGAAAAATTTTCGAATTCGCTAAGAATCCATTCTTTCTGGCCTAATTCTAGCAGATTGTTAACAAACTTATTAAATTCCTTTCTAACTTTCTTTTTACTTGAAATTCCTATTCGCATACCGCGGTCTATATTATTAAGATCGTGAAGAAGATTTCCTAAAATTCTCTGAAACCTAAGTTCCTCTTTTGAGTCGGGATCTCCATTTGTAGTTTGCACTGCAATGGTGATATCCCAAATTAAAGATTTTTGAGAAACGGTAAAAGGGAATTTGGATTGATCGAACAACGAAGCGAGTTTAACGTGAATATCTTTTCTTTCGGCAAAGAAAACGGCTTCTATCTTGTGTAACACCCGCCAATTTAGGACTTCAATTAATATCGAAACTACTGGAAATTTCAGGTATTTAGTTTTATAATACCCTAAATAAAAGTAACAAAATATGGTGTGAATACAGGCACGCTTACGTAGTCTAATCTAAATCGTACACTTATGAATCGGACAATGTCCGCCATTTGATAAATGGACGTTGGTGACAAAACTTTATAACAAGGTAGACTTACCCAAAGTAACGTGATTTTTCAGAATATATTGCGAGAATATATTTTAAAGTATATTTCATCGATAAAAACACCCTGTACCCGACAAACAAGCACGAAGCACGTGAGTCAAGCGAAAACAATTCAAATTATCATTTTAAAACTCATTAATTAGTGTTTTTGATAAAACGTTTCAGTTAAAGTATTTTGGATAAATATGTATATATACTCAAACACGGAACGACAATTGAACAGTCGCGGAATGTAACATAAAAACCGGAGCAACGAATTCCCGAGATCAAAACCCAAATGGGTTAGCCCAAACCTGCGGATCCAAGCCCCAACCCGACCCATGACCCACTTTCTTTTAAACCCCTCTTTTCTTCCACTTCACCTACAAACAAACACACACCCACAATTACATCCTCTAAACTCTCTCTTTTCTCTCCCCCTTCTTCTCCCACCAAAACAGCAGCAGAAGCAATGTCATCATCGCCAAAAATCGTTCATCATCATCAACAAGAGAAAGCACAAGGACCGCCATCATCTTCTACCTCACCTTCATCATCTCCATTTGCAATTCTTGGTATGAACCGCATTAAGACTCGGTGAAATTACTTAGGAAACTTTTATTTACATGCTAGAACGTTACTCAACAAAGATTTGCCCAAAAATCGACTTAAAAATGCGTTTTTATGAAAAAGTGTTCGAACAGCTCGTCCTGCGAACCGAGATCCGTTCGTCCTGCGAGGCGAGCCCAAATTGCGAACCGAAGATTGAACTCGCGAACCCAACGACGAACCGAATCGACCTGCGAGGTGACTTGCGAGTCGACCTGCGAGGTGACTTGCGAGTCGACCTGCGAGGTGACTTGCGAGTTGACCTGCGAGGTGACTTGCGAGTCGACCTGCGAGGTGACTTGCGAGTCGACCTGCGAGGTGACTTGCGAGTCGACCTGCGAGTTGACTTGCGAGTCGACTTGCGAACCGAATCTTGTGTTGCGAACTGAGTTCAGTTCGCAGCCTACTGCCTTGCGAGCCGAACTCGGCTCGCGCCGCGAACTCAATTCGCATCACTATTTCAGTCCATAACCCGACTTGACAAATTATCCGAATTTAAATGCTAGATACGATCTTTAATAAAACAATATACATAATAATACCACTCTCGGACTATTTTTATAAACCGTCACCAACGGGCCATACTTGTTTTCAAAATACAAACGATTTACTAAACAAACACTTGGACATGTCCTAGTTGAGTGGACAACTAGCATGGGTGATCTTTTAAGACACCAACTCGTTCACTAGTTTACTTACAACCTTGTGCGTTGCGAACGCCAGAAAGTTGCAGGATTCCGAGAAACGATACGCATACTTACAGCCGCCTTACCTGGTTGATTACGCATACGCACTTACTGGACTCAGGTGAGTCTTACAGCCCCACTTTTACTGTTTTACTGTTTTACTTATGGGGTGAGGTACATAGCTTATTTTTACGAACACGAGTACTGATTTACATGTTTACCAAACGGAATTGCATGAGTTTTCTCACCATTTATTTGGGGAAGCCTCCTTATCATATATCGTTAGTTATGGACTTAAGCGCGAACACTAGTTAATGGATCCATTAGGGAAATGACCCTCCCCGCCCGGGGTAGTAGCGATACCACGAACCGATCTGTATAAACGGGCGACTATTATTCGTTACTGATGCTTGCTCAATTTACGAGCATGACACGGGAGCAAAGTTATTATTTACGGGTTAAGCTTCGATTATGAGCCTCATGGCAATGGTATAACTTACTTACTTTTATTGCAAGTACTGCAAATAACTGATTTACGCCTGCGGGCCTTATTAATGAAATCTTGTGTTCAAACTCTTACTTTATTTACAAACCTGTGAGATTCACCAACATTCGTGTTGACCTTTTTAGCTTGTATCTCAGGTACACATACGGAGTAGGACTCCCCCAGGACCTAGCTAGAGTCGCATGATTTCGACCTTGCATTTAACGGAGATTCTTAGCATTATCTTTTGTACTTATTATGATTATGTAATAGAATCTCCCGCCTTTTTACGCGGACTCTAGGGAACTTCATTTTGTAACTTGAAACGTTATGTTTCAAACATTTTATGTATGGAATTGTAACTATTTTACAAATGTTGCATATAGATGTCGTTTGCTTAACTTTTGTGCTGTGATATTTGATTAGTAGCACCCCAAAAGCCTGCTTCCGCCAAACTGTGATTTTGGGGGTGTTACAGATTGGTATCAGAGCCTAAGGTTATAGTGAACTAGGTTGCATTTAGTGGGCCTAGACTATGACCATTAGGCAGTATTTCCTCATTAGGTATGACTGGTTCGGGAATTGCATCATACGACGTTAATTTAACATAGCCTGATCAACTATGTACAATTAACGAAGGGTGATGCGAAACCCGAAAGGGGTTATATTGAACAGAAATACACTGATTAACTCTGACCATGAGAGGAGCGAGACCGAATACTACTTGCTACGCTGTTAGACTCTTATAGGTACTGTGTATATAAGTGAATAGGCCTCACGCCTAAACTAACTCCTCGACTGTAAGATGCACGATATGACCTACGACCATGGAAATAAGAGAAACCAACATCTAGTTGGAACGACTCACTAATTCGATAGCAAAAATCTAACACCCACCGATAACAGCAGTGACACCCATAATATTGACACGCCCATGCGTTTATAACAACGGAGACCCAACTAATCCCACGAAATCTCTCCAAATATCGTAGAATAAAGCTACTAGTGCTAGCCAGGACTATAACCACTCAGACATTCTTTGTCCTCTTTGCGCTTTATAGGATCCCTTCAGCAATAGGCCAAGCGCAGCTATGGAAGAATACCCGTCTGACTCGGACCAGATTCAAGAGGAACAAGTACAATACACCTACCTCGACGGAGAATATGCACCAGTAGAGGAATTCGGGATCGAGGAGGGCGAGGATCAAAACTTTGGAATAATCGACGTGGAGGCTTACGAACGGGTCATGGAACAGACAATTGAACTGAATAATCGTACGTGGGAGCTAAAGTACAAGTGCCAGGATTATGAGAAGGAGCTGAGGATCATGAAGAGGTCCGTCACTCGAAAGGTTAAGGACAAATTACACCACTGGAAGAGGGTGGCCGCAAACTTCACTAGGAAGACGAAGAAGTGGGTCAGACGACTGGGGGGAAGGCAGGTGGAGGAAGATATACTCTACCGTGCACCGCCACGTTACCAAGACCTGCTCGCTGAACGTTATTACCCACGCGACATGTACCTGGAATGAAGTTCCAAGTGATCGGAATGCCTACCTAGAACTAGCTAGATAGTAACTATGACCATTTTGCCAAATCTGCGTAAAGCAGGGTTGTAGGAGCCACAAAACGTATTGAATACTTATGACTAGATGACTGTATTATTACATTCTGTAAAATATTATGGCATCCGTTCGGGTGTAGTGCTGCCCGACAAATTTTGTAAACGAACAATCAGATGGAATGACTACGAGTCAACTAGGTTCTTAGATTTATTATCTGTGCAAACTCTTTTGACATGTACAACATTAGGACACCCTAACCTCAATAGGTATGCGGAATCCCCGCCCCGCCCAGCATAAGGTTTTTGGAAATCGTGTGAATAATAACGAACTCTTAGTACCCTCTTAGAAACTTCAAAACTCGAGAATCTTCAAACTCATGACCTTAAGAGCCCTTGACCTCCTCACTCCACAGTACGACCGTCACTTAGCATTACTACAGATTGCCTCACTGTTCACACCCGTGTGACACGCCACAACCCCTTACATTGATATCACTGGATATACTACTAAGATTCTAACATTTCACCCTTCTCCGCCCTACTATGGTAGACCCAGAACACAAACGTATCTAGGAGTACACTCGTGGACTCCCCGAGGACATCCCGGGGAATGTCAACTCCCCCAAACCTACAGACATCCAGTGAGCTGACTGTATGACACACGTACTCCCGATTATGACCGTACGCTGCAAATCACTAACTCCTACCCCTTTAGATCGAACTCGGCTGAAGCCGCGACTACTAAGACCTGTGCTCCAAGAACAAAGAACAGCAACCGCCCCGTACGGGGCAGAACTTATACCCTTAATGCCAGGGGACAAGTAACGAGACCCAAGTCTAGAAACAATTACGGCGCACAACTAGTCAACCTGATTACCCTATATTATACGACTGATAGATCCAGCGGACTACTTAACGATCCACCGTTATAGAATCATAGGCACGACCTAGGATAAGCTGACAAATGTAAAAAGTAGGTACACCAGGAACGTAACCGACAAACTTTTCCAATATATCTCACACTGGGTGGGACCGGGACCCACTGGACTGCCACCACTATGTGTCGTCTGTTCAAAAACCGCACCACAGGTCGTCTGTTCGGAGGAAATCATTTGCTCTTTATTGTTTCCACTAAATTACAGCATATGATCGCGATACCATAATTGCTATTATGCCATGCATAATGCCAACGTCAAAACTTTGTGTTGATAACCCCCCCCATTTCGTAGAAAATGACGGATTACTCCACTGGTAGCCCCATGTCCGATGATGAGCAACACGGTGGAGACCGGACCATGTTCCCTTACCTACTTACTCTCGAAGGCGACATCGAACCAGTGAGTGAAGAACCGTTGGAAGAAACGGCACACCCGACAGGACTCCGAGACTTACCATCCCAGACCATAGTCGCAGAAGTTACCCAACTAACCCGAGCAGACTCTCTTTCAAACCCTACTACCGGTAATCACATCACAACCACTACCACCACCACCCCTCCTACGGTTACCGCTCCGATCATTGTCAATGTAAACACTGACCACCCTGAGCATACTAATGAAACGATGAAGGCTTTACGCAACCAACTAACTACTGTCCATGAGGAAATCACGGGTCTACGCCTACTCACCCACGAGCAAGGACTGCGTCTGCGAACCTTAGAATTCTATTGGGAACAATTAAGATACTTGTGCCCAACGCTTGGAGATATGCTCCAGTTAGTTTCTGACTCATTATCACAAAAAGCCCAAGCTAGCGTCCCTGTGGTAAAGGACACCGAAGCCCAACTGGTAACCCTCAAAAGGAACCCGGGAGAAAGCTCCAACACAGACATTACTCAGCCCCGGATTAAAAGGGCAAGGATAACTCAAACCCCCACTGCCGAATCTAAGGGGAAAGCGTATAAGGGAAATCTACCCTACTGCTCCCGATGCAAACGCCATCATAAGGGACAATGCCTCCCTCCTTGCGGCAGATGCAACGCGTATGGACACCAGGTCCAGAATTGCAAATTCCCCCGAAAGGACACAAGCGCGGAGACAATGGGGTTGTGCTTCAAGTGTGGAAATACGGGACATAAAAAGATGAATTGCCCATTACCAACTACTACAGATGGCATCCTTGAGGCCAAGCATGACACGAAAGCTACCACAGGTACGTTATACCTCCAGAAATAATTCCATCTCCGCCATTACAGGCTATCGTCACTAGTTACTATGCGGTACAAATCACTAGTTACTATGGACTACTAGTACAAATTATAACTATACCCCCACTGATTTCCCGACCGACCCCGTTCATAGGACGTGACTGTTTGCACACGTAGGTACCCCCTCTCTCTCTCCCTTTCGCCTATTCTAACAAGGGGAGGGAAGGAAGGGAACCGGAGACTTTTATGACAACACTAAGGATACTTCAACGCTTACTTAGGAAATGTACGTACTACTTCCTCGAATAGGTTCCATATATACCGTGCCATATAACGCGAAATGACATTTAAGCGACTACGGGATTTAACCGACAACGACCCGTGAACATGTAACTACAACTAGGCAAACTAGGGATTGAGCCTTATTTGATCGTAAGCTGCCTTGTTAATGAAATGACTTATCAACGGCAGCTACCTACCGAACTTAGTAGCGTACATCCCACCTTTCACATTTCTAACTTAAAGAAATGTCTATCTGACGAAACAATTATTGTACCACTAGACGAAATACAAATCGATGATAGACTTCACTTTGTCGAGGAACCCATGGAAATAATGGACCGTGAGGTCAAGCGCTTAAAACAGAGTCGTATTCCCATTGTTAGGGTCAGGTGGAATTCGAGGCGTGGTCCTGAATTCACTTGGGAACGGGAAGGCCAGATGCGACTGAAATATCCACACTTGTTCACAGACACTGCTCACACGACTTGAACTCAATTTCGGGATGAAATTCTCCTAACAAGGGGAGAATGTAACACCCGCCAATTTAGGACTTCAATTAATATCGAAACTACTGGAAATTTCGGGTATTTAGTTTTATAATACCCTAAATAAAAGTAACAAAATATGGTGTGAATACGGGCACGCTTACGTAGTCTAATCTAAATCGTACACTTATGAATCGGACAATGTCCGCCATTTGATAAATGGACGTTGGTGACAAAACTTTATAAAAAGGTAGACTTACCCAAAGTAACGTGATTTTTCAGAATATATTGCGAGAATATATTTTAAAGTATATTTCATCGATAAAAACACCCTGTACCCGACAAACAAGCACGAAGCACGTGAGTCAAGCGAAAACAATTCAAATTATCATTTTAAAACTCATTAATTAGTGTTTTTGATAAAACGTTTCAGTTAAAGTATTTTGGATAAATATGTATATATACTCAAACACGGAACGACAATTGAACAGTCGCGGAATGTAACATAAAAACCGGAGCAACGAATTCCCGAGATCAAAACCCAAATGGGTTAGCCCAAACCTGCGGATCCAAGCCCCAACCCGACCCATGACCCACTTTCTTTTAAACCCCTCTTTTCTTCCACTTCACCTACAAACAAACACACACCCACAATTACATCCTCTAAACTCTCTCTTTTCTCTCCCCCTTCTTCTCCCACCAAAACAGCAGCAGAAGCAATGTCATCATCGCCAAAAATCGTTCATCATCATCAACAAGAGAAAGCACAAGGACCGCCATCATCTTCTACCTCACCTTCATCATCTCCATTTGCAATTCTTGGTATGAACCGCATTAAGACTCGATGAAATTACTTAGGAAACTTTTATTTACATGCTAGAACGTTACTCAACAAAGATTTGCCCAAAAATCGACTTAAAAATGCGTTTTTATGAAAAAGTGTTCGAACAGCTCGTCCTGCGAACCGAGATCCGTTCGTCCTGCGAGGCGAGCCCAAATTGCGAACCGAAGATTGAACTCGCGAACCCAACGACGAACCGAATCGACCTGCGAGGTGACTTGCGAGTCGACCTGCGAGGTGACTTGCGAGTCGACCTGCGAGGTGACTTGTGAGTCGACCTGCGAGGTGACTTGCGAGTCGACCTGCGAGGTGACTTGCGAGTCGACCTGCGAGTTGACTTGCGAGTCGACTTGCGAACCGAATCTTGTGTTGCGAACTGAGTTCAGTTCGCAGCCTACTGCCTTGCGAGCCGAACTCGGCTCGCGCCGCGAACTCAATTCGCATCACTATTTCAGTCCATAACCCGACTTGACAAATTATCCGAATTTAAATGCTAGATACGATCTTTAATAAAACAATATACATAATAATACCACTCTCGGACTATTTTTACAAACCGTCACCAACGGGCCATACTTGTTTTCAAAATACAAACGATTTACTAAACAAACACTTGGACATGTCCTAGTTGAGTGGACAACTAGCATGGGTGATCTTTTAAGACACCAACTCGTTCACTAGTTTACTTACAACCTTGTGCGTTGCGAACGCCAGAAGGTTGCAGGATTCCGAGAAACGATACGCATACTTACAGCCGCCTTACCTGGTTGATTACGCATACGCACTTACTGGACTCAGGTGAGTCTTACAGCCCCACTTTTACTGTTTTACTGTTTTACTTATGGGGTAAGGTACATAGCTTATTTTTACGAACACGAGTACTGATTTACATGTTTACCAAACGGAATTGCATGAGTTTTCTCACCATTTATTTGGGGAAGCCTCCTTATCATATATCGTTAGTTATGGACTTAAGCGCGAACACTAGTTAATGGATCCATTAGGGAAATGACCCTCCCCGCCCGGGGTAGTAGCGATACCACGAACCGATCTGTATAAACGGGCGACTATTATTCGTTACTGATGCTTGCTCAATTTACGAGCATGACACGGGAGCAAAGTTATTATTTACGGGTTAAGCTTCGATTATGAGCCTCATGGCAATGGTATAACTTACTTACTTTTATTGCAAGTACTGCAAATAACTGATTTACGCCTGCGGGCCTTATTAATGAAATCTTGTGTTCAAACTCTTACTTTATTTACAAACCTGTGAGATTCACCAACATTCGTGTTGACCTTTTTAGCTTGTATCTCAGGTACACATACGGAGTAGGACTCCCCCAGGACCTAGCTAGAGTCGCATGATTTCGACCTTGCATTTAACGGAGATTCTTAGCATTATCTTTTGTACTTATTATGATTATGTAATAGAATCTCCCGCCTTTTTACGCGGACTCTAGGGAACTTCATTTTGTAACTTGAAACGTTATGTTTCAAACATTTTATGTATGGAATTGTAACTATTTTACAAATGTTGCATATAGATGTCGTTTGCTTAACTTTTGTGCTGTGATATTTGATTAGTAGCACCCCAAAAGCCTGCTTCCGCCAAACTGTGATTTTGGGGGTGTTACATCTTGTCGTCTTCAGCTCCATGAAATATTTCTTGCAACTTGGTGATTATATAAGCGGCGGGATCTACGAAGAATGGAATTTTTCCAGAAATTACGAGAGTGATCGCAGGATCTTTAGAAGTTAATAGCTCAAGCTCTTTTATCATTGTTGCAACATAACGATTAATCATGGTTTGTGAAACTGATGGATAATCGGTGCAAGCAAATAGATCCATGAGGCGATCTATTTCTGATAATAGCCTTCGCTCTTGCTCTCGATATCGAGTGAAGATAACATCTTCCTTTTGGATCAGAAGACAGTGGAGAACACCTACGAGTATGTCAATCCTTAAGATGGTTTTTCTTTGCTCGACTGAGTAAGGAAAATCATATATATTTAAGTGTAAGGCAAATGCCTTACATACACCTAACCTCTTATCAGGGTCAAAAGAATAACCAACGTATCGGATTTCATAATCATTTGAATCTTTCGGTATCTCCTTATCAACAACACGATAGATGGTGTACGAAGGTTCAAAAATTGGTGATTTTGGAAGATGTTCATGAATATCCTCATTCCTTATGGGGATTCGTTCTTCATTAGATGAGGAATGAAAGGATTGAGTGTTTTCAGGAATATTATCACCAAAATCAGGAAATCTACGGATATTTTCTAAGGAATATTTAATCTCAGGCGCAGGTAAAACCTGATAGCTTGGAATGCTAGAAGCAGAAGTTGAGATCTTCTGTTGAGATTTAAGAATTTCCCTAAGGTTCTAGAATCGTCGTCTGGGCTAGCGGAGGCTTCTTCCGGTGATGAGTGAAAGTCGGATTTCAACTCTGGTTCCAACTGGTCGAAGAACTCAGCATCTTCCATAGCCGTCATTTCTTCAGTCGTCTTGGAGGCGGAAAGAGAAATGGGACAGGAAGGCGGCGAATCGTAGAAAGATATTTTTGGATTTTTCATTTTATTTTAAACTAAGCTAATTTATTCTAAGAAAAGTAACTTTCGAATAGGTTAAGGACAACCTATTCGAAAAGGATCTCCTAATTGCTTATTCTATCTAAGGCGGCTTCAGAATCGTAACGCTCTACGATCCCCAGCACCGGCGCCAAAAACTTGACGGCGCCCAAACGGTCAGTCGGGTTTTCACCTCGTCGTCGGACCGTCCGTCCAGGCGTGCGTCGGTTGTTAAGTTTTAAAATTTATAAAGAGCTGGGGACTAAATTTATAAGTACTACCTATCACACAGGGTGAGTAAGCAGTAAGTATAACTCGAGGTCATTCTTAAATCGGAGCGAATTGAAACGAAGTAATGCCAAAGATAGAGTTTTGCTTTTAGGATGGGTTTTGTGCAGATAGGTAGGTTTTGGGGGTTTTCTATTTTAACTAATTAACTAAAGACAGGAAAAGTAAATAAGATAGAGTAGAATCGGTAGCTAGGTAGACAGATAGAGAATTGCGGCGGTTGAAACTTCAATAATCAGTTGCGGGGATGATGCTTATTATAAAGATAGTTGGGGACATTTTCAGTTAATAAACAGATGCATTATGGGTGTAAACACTAGGACCCTACTTATTCTAGTTAAGTACCAGAATTAGTATGTCACGAGACCTAGGCTATCGTGATTCTGATCAGAACAGGCTGCTCAACCCCCCACACTGTCTTTTTGGACAAGTGACCCTTCAAGGGTGCAGGAATAAGGTAACAGACTGCCACTTGGGTTATTCTGACCGTTCTTAACACCTAAATGTAAATGCCATTTCCTAAATATGTTCAGATTATTAACTTGTTATTCTAAACTATCAGTTTTGTAGAGTCTAGGGGTTTTAAGAATCCTGAACCACTGTTGGGCTTGACTTTCATCTCCAGACTCATTCCTTACGTTTTATTAGTTCAACTACTTCTGTCATGATCTAGCCTCTCCTTTGCAATCAGTCATTCAGCCCTAGGAACACCGGCGGGGTACAATGCATACTCCTTCCACAGTGTACTAACCTAGGAACCGTTTACGATGTACCGCACTTAGATAATTCCACAGATTCGTGTAACCGAGGATGTACTTATGGTGTACTATGATATTTCCACAGCTTTTCATCCCTAGGTACATATACGGTGTATACTATCGAAGTGTTTCCATAGCTTCAGTTACAGGGGTAGCCAGACGGTGTACTGTGAACTTCCACAAATATATTGGTTTCTAGGCCATATTCTAGGGTCTCTAGGTAATCCACAGTGTCAGCACAGACGGCTTTTTCCGGAGCTTCCACGTTGTACTCCACCAGTGGTGTTTCCAAAGCTATACTCAGTACTTCAGCCGAATTACAGTGACAAACACGGCTTCTTTACTATAACACAGATAACTTCCTACTGTACCTAGAGTTGATCAGGTTCTAAGCCTAAAGTTGCAGTCATGCGAAGGACTGGAAAGGGTGATCCATAGCTAAGTCTAGATGCATGATAAGTTTAGACATAACAAATATAACAATTCCCAATTATATAGATTTAAAGATTAATTCAACATCATCCCTACTTCTAACTATATACATTTCAACAACCGCAACAGCATACTACTCAATAAACATGGCAATAACAGTAACATACATCATACAAACAGGCATAAATAATTCGGACATAGTATAAGTATGAAAAGAGAGATATCACCAGTAAAATTGAGCAGAGTAACAGCTGAAAAGAAAAGGCAGAGTCTTGCACCAAGAATGCTTCTTATTACACCGTGATTACAATACCAGCTTTTCTCTCTCTCTACTGCTAACCAACTAACTATCTAACTCTCTCTCTAGAGAGAGAAACTCTAGAGAGAGAAACTATCTAAACTATTCTAGAGAGAGACTGAAAATATAAAAATATAAGAAAATGAAGAATGTGTTGAATGAGAGATGTGAGATCAAGTGTGAAGTGTTGGATGCTTGAAATGATGAAATGAGGCTAGTATTTATAGAGAACGCACAACCGTATCCGTAGACCGTATCCAAACCTCAAAATGCACAATCGTATCGCAAGGGCAAATAAAAATCAGATTTTTATCACCCAAACGCACGATACGGTTGAGTTAGGGTGAATACGGGTGAACTGGACCGTATACGGCTGTGCGTTGGGTGAATACGGCTGAACTGGACCGTATACAGCTGTGCATAGGCCGTATACGGCCTGCACAGACCGTATACGGTCTAGGTCCAGCCGTATACGGCCTGGACCAGCCGTATACGGCCTGGTTCAGCCGTATCCTGACCTCTCGGTTTTCTGTTTCTTCGTTCGGGCGTAACTTCTTTGTCGTTTATCCGTTTTGAGCGTTCTTTATACCCACGCGTTCGTATTTTCCTAACGAAGAGAATGACATAAGTTAGAGGTCATAACTCGGAGCGTAGCTTAAAGTGCATTGAAATGAGTGAACGGTGGTGTGATAAAGCAGTTTTGCCCGGTTTCTTATGTTTTTCATGCCATTTTTAGTGATTTTTCAAACATCGACTCCGTTTTGACTTAGTTAACAAAACTTTATGAATAATGTCCTTTTAAGTATGTTTTTGTTAACTTTGTGTCTAAAATGTGGAAGATAACGTACGTAAAAACATGACTTTTTACGTGTTATCAATGGTCCCTTACGTTTTCCCTTTCCAGCATCAGCACTGCTGGATTCAACCTTTCCCGAAGCAGCTTTCTTAGTGAGGGTTCCCATTCTGACTGCTTCATCTGTCAACCACTGTGCTAGTTCTACAGCACTCTTAAAGGTGGCAGGATTAGACGAAGTCACCAAGCTTAGAATCTGTGGCACCAAACCCCAAATATATCTTTCAGAGCGCTTGTACTCAGGTGTGACCATGTGTGGTACAAGGCGTGCCAGTTCTTGAAATCTGGTGGTATATCCTGTGATATCAGTACCAACCATAGCAATGTCCCAGAGCTCAGTCTCAATCTTTTGTAGCTCACTACGGGGACAAAATTCTTCCATGACCATAGCTTTCAAAGTTTCCCAGGTCATTGAGTGGGCGGTTGTGCGTCCAAGTGCTTGAACTTGGCCATTCCACCATGTCAATGCCTTATAAAAAAATGTGCAGGTAGCATACTTTACCATGCAGTCACGAGCACAGTTGCTAATATCTAGCACAGACTCCATTTTCTCTATCCAATGAATGATTCCAATGGCACACTCAGTACCACGAAAGTGGCTCGGTTTGCAAGCTAGGAATGTTTTGTACGAACATCCTTTTTGGGTACTCTCAGGGTTACCGTCAGATACAACAGGTTCGGTATTTCTGCTACCGCTAACCCTGTCTCTACGGTTTCGGTCAGTATCATACTGAGCAAGTGCTTCAGCAATCCTTCGGTTGACCATTTGTTCAGTCGTCTCCTCAACAACAGGAGGTGGTGAAGGGTTTCTTCGGACGTTTTGGGTATTCCTACGCTTAGGCGGCATGATTCAGTCCTAATCACACACAAGAAACACTCGTAAGATACCCTAATCAAATCATCACTCATAAAGTATGTGATAAATATAGATATAGTATGATAATCAATCACCAATTGATATCACTCATAGTGTACACAGTGGCGTAAACTAAACATAAGTTATATATCATATATAAGTCAAAAGGTTTTACATAAGTTTTGTACAAGGATGGGATTTACAATACAGAGAAAATACACCCATCGGATCAAACATGCTCTACAAAATGTGATGGATTTAACCTATATGTTGAGTCACTGATCGCTGAACTCAAGTGGTCACTGATCACAAGGATTAAGGGGAGATTATATAGGAGATTTTTGTCACTAATCGCTGATAAGTGAAGTCACTGATCATGCTATATGTTCACTGTCTCTGATCTTCTCAATAATGTTCCATGAAGAAAATGATTCAAGTCAAGCTCCTGTTGCTGAAGTTTATGGTCGCTGATCATATGTTAAACCAGTAGATGAAGATCTTATCAAGATAAAAGACTCAACTATGTGTGTCGCTGATACTCATCTATCAGCGAGAGTCTCTAAGTCTTCTTGAGTTCTCTCTTCTGCTGAATAAAAGAAGTCATTGAAGATTAGCTGTTCAAGTCATTCTTTAAAGCATGTTAGCTCGCATCGAGAATGAGGAGAATTGATGTTTCTATCAGTGACTGCAGCATTAAATGCCGCATTAAATAAGAAGTTGACATTCGGCGTTATTACGGCGCAGCACGTGTTCCTCGAAACTTGAAAAGAGTAACGTGGAAGCATCTGATTGGTTTATGGTACAAGGTGATATTTCCCAAGACAGAATGTCGTGCCATGATGTATCACATCTCAACTACCTCACCAATCAAGCAGCGACACGTGTTCTTCAGATCCGTAAATTAAGGATTTCAGCGTCTATAAATAGCGTAGTATGTTGTACTTCATTTTGTGTCGATTACTTGTATTGTCACTTGTTTGTCAGTGACTAGTTTGTCTAAGATACAAGTAACACCAGCGAGTGAACTAGTAGCGTGTTTGTCCACTACTAGTTTACCTCAGCGAGTGAGCAAGTTAGCGTGTTTGTCCACTACTGCTCATCTCCTTTGTAATAGCTGTATTGTTTGATTTGGATTATCTTTGGCTAATCTATTCCGCAATCAACAAGAGATAAATTTTATTAATAAAAGAATTTATCTTTCAGCTATAATTGCATCAGCAACTGAACTGCTTATCTTATATATATTTGTGTTCATATTGCTATCAATTTAATACGGTTAAAAACTTGCTAAACAAGCTAACACATTATAATAGAAAAGTTTTTAATTGTATTCAACCCCCCCTTCTACAATTAACTCACTGT
The DNA here is from genome assembly GCA_963422505.1 of Pseudognaphalium luteoalbum. Taxonomy (NCBI): domain Eukaryota; kingdom Viridiplantae; phylum Streptophyta; class Magnoliopsida; order Asterales; family Asteraceae; genus Pseudognaphalium; species Pseudognaphalium luteoalbum. The sequence continues at coordinate 63,471,199 of OY730195.1, forward strand.
TAACGATTCACAATCACTAACATAATAGTGATTAGGGACTCACAATTGGTATCAGAGCGGAGTTGGTTTAAATATAATTAAATCAGATCTGCAATGGAATCGGTTAAATACAGTTGTGTTGATTCTGAGTACCAGAAGGGAAATGGCTCCACTAGCAAACCACCGGCTTTTGATCCATCTAGAATTGAAACCTGGATGTCCAGGATGATGATGTTCTTAGATCTTGCTGATGATCGTCTTTGTGCTATAATTACTGATGGTCCATACACCCTAACTACCATTGTTCCTGCAGTTGCAGCTACTGCAACTACTCCTGCTATACCTGAAATGGTTATGCCCAAAAGGGAGGAACAGTGGTCAGATGAGGATAAACGTATGGTATGGCTAGATAAACAAGCTAAAATTTACATAAGCATGGCACTTCCTGATGAAGTGTTTGAGTCCATTAGATTGTGCAATACAGCGAAACATATGTGGGATACTCTTAGAAACATATATATTGGAACTCCTGATATAATTCGTTGTAGAGAAGTTAATCTAACTCGTCAATATGAACTGTTTGCTATGGAACCCAATGAATCACTGGCATCTACCTATACTAGATATCAAGTTTTAATTAATAAAATGGAAAAAGCAAATATAGGAAAGGACCAGAGATTTGTTGTCAAAAAGTTTCTAAAATTACTACCTAGGAAAATCTGGGGAACCATTGCAATATGCATAAGACAAAGAAATGATTATAACTTTCTCAATCTGACTCAAGTTTATGGAATTTTACTTAATTGGGAACAATCTGAGAAACTAGCTGATCAAGGTGAGCACATTCATGCTGCACTAGGAGGACAAAAGATTTCTAATGCTCTTGTAGCTGAGCTTGATGAAGCTGACCAAAAGCAGAAAGCAAAGCTCACCAAGATGAGCTCTAAGTCGCTGATCGCAGAAGAAGAAGGCAATGTTGCTGATGATCAGTCAGAAGTCAGCTATGACGAAGGACTTGAGAAGCTAGAGAGAGATATGGCCATGATGGTTGCTAACTTCAGAAAGAACAGCAGATTCAACAGATCTGCTAGTGCTTCATCAAATGAGGTTTCTAAATCAAAAGGTGAATGCTACAAATGTGGCAAACCTGGCCATTTTGCAGCTGAATGCAGGTCGAAAGCTGTCAACTCTTTCGCTGATCAAAAACCCAGCTTCAGAAATGACAAGTACAACAAGTACAAAGCAAAGTACAAGAAGCTGAAGGAATTGTCCAAGTCAAAGAAAAAGAATAAAGGATTTATTGCTGAAGAAGGATCGATCAGCGACTCTGACTCAACTTCATCATCTGATGAGGAAGAAGCCATGATCTGCATGGACAGGGATTACTGCCTGATGGCTGACGATGCTGCTTTTCATGAAGACATCAAAGAAGTAGCACAGAAATGTTCAGCATCTGGCTGGGATCCAGAGACTCTCTACAAGGTACATTGTTTTAAGTCAGCATCAGCTACTGGAAAAGATTTAATCTTTGAAACTTTGACAGTTGACTTATCAAATGCTCATGACATTCAGAAAAGACAAGAATGTATGATCAGTGACTTAACATCTAAACTTCAACTTCAAGAAGAAAATTTGTTAAAAATAAAGAATCTTACACTTGATCTTGATGCACAAATACATGCAAACCAAAAATGCATTCAAGAAAAAGTAACATTTGAAACTAAATTTTTACAACTCAATGAAGTGATGAAGTCATGGTGTAGACCTGCATTAAAAATGAATCAGTGCATAAGTAATCAAATCCCAAAGCAAGTAAAGGCTATTCTGGGAGGTGATTATGAAACTGCTGCTGCTCTCGCTGATGCAACCAAAGTTGATCAAGTATTCAATCCTGATGAAACATTCTCAGAATTTGTCTTCGAACCAATGTCAATTGTCAGTGAGCCTAAAACAAATTACTTTGTAAGAAGCTCACAGGTTACTAATAGTTATGATATTGCTGCAAGTATTAATGAATTAGAGAAACTAGAAATTTATGAATCAACTACTTGCACTTCTCTTGTCAAAACTATCACTGATGACCAAGAATCTATCAGTGACCTCACTTCTGACAATCCAGTCAGTGATGACTTCATTATCAGTGACTTGAAGTCGAAGAAGCAAAATGAGGTAGTAAACCTGAGAACTTCTATGTCTTTGTCCAGTATGAACAATAAGTCAAAGAAATCTAAGTCCACAAATAAAAAATGTTACAAATGTGGAAGTAGACACCATGTGTCATCAGATTGTTCATCATCACAAGTTTCACTCAGTCAACCATCAGTAGTATGTCAGCATGTGGTATCTAAATGTTCAGCTACATCATCTTCAAAATCACAATTAATCAGTGAGCATTCAGATACTATTGATGCAAGCCTGTGGAAGCCTGAACCAAAGGCTGACCACCATGAACCCATCTCAGGATGGGTTCATCAATTGAACTAATTGTTTGTGTGTGATGCAGGGCATTCTCAGAGAGACAATTTGGTATCTGGATAGTGGTTGTTCCAGACATATGACCGGATGTAAGTCCTTGCTCAGTAACTACCAGGATGAAAGAGGTCCTGATGTAGTGTTTGGTGATAACAACATTGGTAAGACCAGAGGGTATGGGGTCTTGACCAATGGTAATGTTATGTTTAAGAAGGTGGCATATGTTGAAGGACTGAAGCATAATTTATTAAGCATTAGTCAGTTCTGTGATGCCAAAAATAAAGTGCTGTTTGATCATGAAGCTGGAGTTGTTTACAACAAGAATGGAAGCGCTGTCCTGACTGCTCAAAGAAAAGGCAATACATATGTAGTCAATATGGACTCAGCACAATCAGGAACATGCTTTTATTCCAGAACCGTTTCAGAAGAAAAATGGTTATGGCATAAGCGTCTTTCTCACCTGAACTTCAAGGCCATCAGCAAGCTCTGCAAGAATGACTTGGTAAATGGTCTTCCAAAGCTTACTTATGACAAAGACAAGCTTTGTTCAGCGTGTGAGAAGGGAAAGCATCACAACTCTTCATTCAAAAGCAAACAAACATCTTCAGTGACAGAATGTTTTCAACTGATGCATATGGATCTATTTGGTCCAGTGAGTTCTCCCAGTCTTGGTGGTAAAAGGTATTGCTTGGTAATTGTGGATGAATATTCCAGATATACTTGGGTATTCTTCCTCAAAGCCAAAAGTGATGCAACACAGGAAATCATATCCTTTATCAAAAAGATGGAAAACTTAAATGATTATTCAGTTAAACATTTAAGAAGTGATAATGGCACTGAATTTAGAAATGTTGGCCTTGAAAGTTTCTGTGATTCAAAAGGTATTTCTCAAAACTTCTCTGCACCAAGAACACCTCAAAAAAATGGTGTTGCAGAGAGGAGAAATAGAACCTTGATTGAATCAGCAAGGTCAATGCTCATAGATGCTAGTCTTAAGACCCATTTCTGGGCTGAAGCAGTCAACACTGCCTGCTACACTCAGAATAGGTCTCTGATTGTCAAGAGACATGATAAGACAGCCTATGAGGTGTTAAGGGGGAGAAAACCTGACATAAGTTTTCTTCATATTTTTGGCAGTACCTGCTATGTCTTAAACAAAAGAGATCACTTAGGGAAGTTTGATCCCAAAGCTGATGAAGGTATATTTGTTGGTTACTCAATCATTTCAAAAGCTTTCAGAGTTTATAATAAAAGAAGGGAATGTATTGAAGAATCAATGGATGTTACCTTTGATGAATCTTATGATAAATCACTCACTGATCTAAAAAACTATGAAAATCTTATTTTTAATACAATCAGTGATGACAAGCATGAGATTCATCCATCAGATTCTGAAAGGGAAGATGATGTCCCTGAAGGCACTTCTGGCTCTACTTTAGCTAAGAATGATTCAGGAACTTCATCTTTGCCTATTGATATCCCATCATCATCATCTCATCATCTGCATCAAAATGATAACACTCACTGTCCAAATCAAAGCTTAAACATTAATCATGCTTCTAATGCTGATGTGTCTGGTGGACCATCTCTGAATAATCAAGTCACTGCTGAACCTCAGCGAGTGACTAAATGGACTAGACATATTGATAATCAATTGATTATTGGTGATCCACAATCCAAGGTCCAGACCAGATCAGCAACTGCTAACTTTTGTTTGTTTGTAAGCTTTGTGTCACTGATTGAGCCCAAGAAAATTGATGAGGCACTCACTGATCATCACTGGATAGCTGCCATGCAAGATGAGCTATCTCAGTTTGAAAGAAATAAAGTGTGGAAGTTAGTACCTCAAGTATCTGGGAAATCTGTGATTGGAACAAGATGGGTGTTCAGGAACAAGATGGATGCTGATGGTGTTGTGATAAGGAATAAGGCCAGACTGGTTGCACAAGGTTACTGTCAGCAAGAAGAAATTGACTACGATGAAACCTTTGCACCAGTTGCTAGGTTTGAAGCAATCAGGCTGTTCTTAGCATATGCAGCTCATAAGAAGTTCAAGGTATACCAAATGGATGTGAAAAGTGCCTTCTTGAATGGAAAGCTGCAGGAAGAAGTGTATGTGAAGCAACCACCTGGATTCACTGATCCCAAGCATCCAGGTTATGTCTATAAGCTGGAAAAAGCTCTATATGGACTAAAACAAGCTCCCAGAGCCTGGTATGACACTCTCTCTACTTTCCTAACTAAATGTGGGTATGTCAGAGGTAAAATTGACAGCACCCTATTTATCAAGAAGGATAAGAGAGATGTTATATTGGTCCAAATTTATGTTGATGATATTATTTTTGGGTCTACTAACAATGACTTGTGCAAGGAATTCAGTGACCTCTTGACTTAAAGTTATGAAATGAGCATGATGGGTGAACTAACATTTTTCCTTGATCTGCAAATAAAGCAAACCAAGACTGGTATTTTTATAAATCAAGGAAAATATGTTAAAGATTTATTAAAGAAATTTGAATTCACCAACTCCTCATCCCTTGCTACACCAATGTCATCTGCAGTAAAATTACATGCTGATCCTGATGGTAAATCTGTAAACATCACTGCTTACAGAGGAATGATCGGGTCACTGCTGTATTTAACTGCTAGTAGACCAGACATTATGTTTGCTACTTGTCTATGTGCTAGATATCAAGCTGATCCAAAGGAATCCCATTTGCTCGCTGTCAAAAGAATATTCAGATATCTGAAGGGTACACCAAATCTTGATCTCTGGTACCCATCTGGTTCAGATTTCTCACTGAAAGGATATTCAGATTTTGATCATGCTGGATGCAAAATGGACAGAAAGAGTACCTCTGGTAGCTGTCAGTTTCTTGGAGAAAAGCTTGTAAGCTGGTCAAGAAAGAAACAAAATTCTGTCTCAACTTCCACTGCTGAGGCTGAATATGTCGCTGCTGGAGCTTGTACTGCTCAATATCTGTGGATGAGGAATCAGCTCGCTGACTATGGCTTTGACTTTGGCAATGTTCTAATTTATTGTGACAGTCAAAGTGCTATTGCCATAACAAATAATCCTGTGATGCACTCAAGGACAAAGCACATTGATATCATATATCACTTCATCAGGGACCACGTCATGAAAGGTGACATTGAATTGCATTTCATTCCAACTGATTACCAACTCGCTGACATATTTACAAAACCTTTAGATGAGAAACGATTCACCTTTCTCATCAGTGAGTTGGGAATGTTGAACTTAAATGATTAAACCTGATTATTTAATAAAAGGTAATTACAGAATATATGGTTTATAATTTTAACTCGCTGGCCTATTATTCTCACTGATGTAATCAGCAAGAACAATAAGTTAGCATAGTTATGATCAATAAATTCTATACTTTGTAACTTCACATGAAAACTCTTTATATCATATAAATAAAATATATCTTATGTTTCAAAAATTTGGCTAGCTGATTAGATTAGTATTCTAAGTTGTAATCTGATCAGCGAAATTAAATATGAGACATAATATTTATTTTATTTTAAGATATAACTTCTTTTCATCTCGCTGAAACGTAATGTATTAGTGAAGTTTGTTCTTATTTAATATGGCATTTATTTCGACATATATTCCTTACATTTAATACCTTTTGTGTTTAATTTTTAACATTTTATATTCCTAATAAATGCCTTATTAAATATCTCATGGGAACTCGAAAATGTACACTTTTTCTGACACCTCGTATACCTTTCCGGCGTACCTCTCCCATCACCATTTAATGTTACCACTCATCACCATCATCACCCTACTCCCCTACCATCAACCACCACTTTTTGACCACGTACATACTCGTTTTGACCAGATAATCTGTACATCAGTAACCATATATAAACAACGAAACCTCTTCCTTTTCATTCTTTATGCTTTCTTATTTTCAAAAACTTCATCTTTTTCATTTTTTCTCTGCAAAAGCAAAAACAAAACCTAATTTTATTAAAAATGGCAAGAACTAAATTTTTCAACAACGCTTACACCGACCACAGAGATTAAAGCTCTTCGAGCCTCTGCGGTCAGTGAGACGCTTGTTGTTACAGTTCCCAAATCTAACTATTTGGGAAATGTAACCTGCCCTAAACCTGAGTATGCGGAGGTGATAAACTTTCTTAAAAATCACTTCATCCTCCCTGCTCTTACCTTGTCTCCTGGGGAAATGAACCCAGAATGGCTCAGTGAGTTCTGGTATACCTGCACTCACTCTGTCGTCTCTGGTGTTTCACAACTCCGGGGTTTTATAGACCATGGTACCCATCCCATCACCATAACTGTCAACACCATCCGCTCCATTTTACAACTCCCGACCTATGAGTCGTACGAGTCGCTGCCAGAGAGCGACGTAGCCAAACAAGGCCTCGTCGATCTTACTGAGATTGAGTGTAAATACTCAGTCGATGGCAGTGGCAACCGTAAGTACTCTACGGTCCACAAAACAAAAATGGATGGTGTTTGGAATGCCATTTTCACCAATTTCATCCAATCATTGGGTACAAAATCAGGGAGCTATGATCAATTCAGCTCCCTGGAGGCCCAGATCAGTTGGTCACTAAACAACTCTCTACAAGTCGACTATGCAAGTGTGATCTTTAACGAACTGATCACCAAAGTCGCTGAGCCTGCCAGGGCCAAATATGTACCCTACCCTAGGTTTCTCTCACTGATCTTCAGGGATCAGTTTGCTACCTATGATAGGGTATCCTTTCAAGGTTTTGAGCCGACCCTGGTAGGATCTCAAATCTTTGCTAAACCAGCGACTGCGGTGTTACCCGCTTTTATGAAACACCCGGGGATCCTTGCACCCCAGCCTGTAACTTCTGTATATATGTCAGTTGCTGCCCCCCATCGACCACGTCACTGACCACACCCCCAGTGACTACTGTTGGTCAACCACCAGTCAAGAAACCACCCACTGCTCCCAAGAAAAAATCCAAACTAGGGTCCCTGACATTAAAGGATCAGGGACATAGCAAAAAGAAGACATCTACGGATGCCAGTGGTGAATCAGTGACTGTACGTTCAGTTGCTGAGGGCACCACTGCTAAACCCTCAACCTTACCTGCTTCACTGGACTCCCGAAAGTCCAGTGACTCTATAAAGGGACAACTACAGACAGCTGCAGTGGATCAAACCACTGTTAGCAGTGATTCGGGTGCATCCCACACCCTCAGATTGAGTCAACCTAGCCACTTGTCATCCTCACAAAAGGATGACATTTCACTCAAAGGGCTAGTGACATCAGTGGGTAATAACACACTCATTGCTGATGTCACACCACTGACTACAGACCCGGGCCATCTCTCATCTATCACTGCACCGACTGTCAATGTCTCACCTCTGACCCATGGTGAGATACAGGTCGCTACCTCTATTTCCAATGAACCACCAGCTAAATCACAAGCTGATGATGAGGAAATCATGCCCATGGACACCTCAGAGGACACCCAACCCATTCCTCTACCCACATCTAACTCTCCTATCAGAGAGGTTACCCCCACCTCTTTCTCCAGTGACAACATCCAAGTTCCTGCTGATCAGAACACACCCCTTGATCATCTAGCCCAATCAACACCTACCCCCATTATTATTACCCAAACTACTCCCACAAACACCTCCACCCACTCCACATCAGATCAGCTACTGATGGAGTACATTGCCCAATCCCAAACCCAGATTAAGATGCTCACTGAAGACCGTGAGGCACTTATTGGCAATGTCTCTGTCCTACAGAAAGCCGTTACTGCTCTCACTGATGTATACAATTCCATTGAACTATGGAGCACATCTGTTAGTGAGAGAGTACAAACTGTAGCTGATGCTAGTGCTGCAATAAACCATGCAGTCACTGAGCTAGCCTCCACCTCCACCACAAACTTTACCAATCATGCCACTACCATTGCCCAACTCACCACCAACCAAAATGATTTAGCCATTTCTGTATCCAACTATCTGTTCAACACTGACAAAGTTATCAAGGTGCTTCCACAGGTTGTTTCACAGCTTACAAAGACTAGAGCTGAGGTCGCTGCCCTGAGAGAGGAAAATGCTACCTTCACTGAACAAATTCTTAGGGCAGTAGATCAGTTTGAGCGAACCAGTCAGGGGGAGAGTGAAGAAGAAGATGACATTGTCTCTGATCCTGAGATGCCCCATAAGATGACTGATCCGCTGTCAAACAAAGCTCACAGGGACATTGTGCTCAACACTTATGCACTGCGTCCGATCGCTGAGCAACCGGAGTTGGAAGCCCTTGCAGTTGTTGAACTGTATTGGGTGGATATGGAGATAGCCACTAATATGGTGGATGTCGTTGAACGCTTTCCTGAGTTCAGTGCTGAAGAGCTCAGGAATTACAATGGGCTGGTACAACAATGGGCAGTGGATGAGGCTGCTAGGTTAGAGGGTACCTCAGTGAGCTATGAATTGGCTCGCTGGGAATGGATGAATAGGGAGGTGGTAGATGATGTATCTGATGATGAGGAAGATGATACCATCATGCATGATGCTGATGATAATAATGATGACAACAATGATGATGGTCAGGGAGGTGGTTATGGAAATGGTCAGGGTTCAGAAGATGAAGATGATGTAAATATGGAGGATCAGCAACCCATATCATCTGTCATGAAGAGAAAAAGGACCAGTGACACCTCTCTTGCATCTACTCCTCCATCAAAGAAATAACAGGTCAGTGACCCTCAATCACATATTGTCATATCTGAGGTAACTGTACCTTCATCTCCACCAGCAACCCAAAACCTACCCTCACCCACAGCAACTACAACTACAACAACCCAAATAACCACACCTACCCCAGCAACAATAATACCAATCTCCACAGCAACTCCCTCCAACACTACCACTTCAGATACTTCCCCTACAGCATGCCTTTCCTCTGATTCAGCCTCAGATACCCTATGTCCTGATGAAACAAGAGAACAGCGAGTTGCCAGAAAAGTAAAGGCAAGACAGGACAGGGAGCAGGAGATGATAATGAAAATAACCTTTCAGGCTGAGTTAAGAGAGGAACAAGAAAGGAAAAGGTTGCTGAAAGAGCAATCAGATGCTGACAGAGCATACCTGCTGGAATTGAGCTCTAAAGATGCTAATGAAAGGGCCAGGCTGCTTAAACAAAAGAAAGATCAAGAAGAGTCTGATGCTGCAATTGCCAGGGTACTTGCTGAAATAGAAGAGAGTGAGCTAGAGCAACAGAAACTGAAAACATCAGCTAGCAAGAGCTCTAAAAAGAAAGGGGGAGTGTCAGAACAGCAGTGGATAGGAAATGGGATGAGATAGATAGAAAGAGGTTTGCTGCCCGAATGACAGGGAGATCAAACCCTGCACCTATTACCAAGGTAAAATTGAAGAAGTCTAAGAATCAATCTCAACCTCAGCTACTCATTCAAAGAGGTTCAGAGACTCAAGTCATGCTACTTGATCAAGTATGCAAGCTGCACAGAGAAGAATGGAATGAAATCAGGCTTGCTATCAGCCACTCTACAAGTGCAGCTAAAGCTGATGTCCTCAAAGAGATTGATAGGCTATATCAAAAGATGGTGTCACTGCAACTTCTCAGACCAGAAGATACTGTCACATTTGGTGAAGAGATTGTTCAGCCATCAACCCCAAGGTATAGGTCAGGCACTAGCAGCATCTATCGAATCCCCAACACTTCAAGGTTAAATCTATCTATCCCTGCTGGTGTGCCAAAGCTTGAAGGACATGAAGTCACTGAGGGGGAGAAGGGTCTGGTATACAGGGACCTAAATGGTGCCCTTAGGTTTCAGAGAGAAGCTGAACTTGAGAAGGTTGATCAAGAACAACTCATACACCTAATCAGGTCAGCTAGCATGCTTCCTACAAATTCAAAAATCAGAAAAGCTATTCTCGATGAAGCCTTGGCAAGAAAATTCAGATACCTGCCCTCCAAAGACAAGTATGAACTTAAAGCTGAGTTTGGCATAGTGAAAGAGGAGGAGATGTGGAGAGATAAATAAATTAGATATTTTGTAATAGTTAGCTTCTGTAAATATTTATTCAATGATATAAATGAGGCTTGACACAGAAAATCTACAAGTACAAGTCACTGGGCGACCAACCTACTGTCAGAGACTAAAACCTTTCAACAACAAAAATTTACAAGTACAAGTCTCTGAGCTACCAAGATATCATCAGAGACTAAACTTTTCCTGCAACAAGTTTGTCTAAGGGAGCTTTGACTTAAACCATTTAGGGGGAGATTGTTGAGTCACTGATCGCTGAACTCAAGTGGTCACTGATCACAAGGATTAAGGGGAGATTATATAGGAGATTGTTGTCATTAATCGCTGATAAGTGAAGTCATTGATCATGCTATATGTTCACTGTCTCTGATCTTCTCAATAATGTTCCATGAAGAAAATGATTCAAGTCAAGCTCCTGTTGCTGAAGCTTATGGTCGCTGATCATATGTTAAACCAGTAGATGAAGATCTTATCAAGATAAAAGACTCAACTATGTGTGTCGCTGATACTCATCTATCAGCGAGAGTCTCCAAGTCTTCTTGAGTTCTCTCTTCTGCTGAATAAAAGAAGTCATTGAAGATTAGCTGTTCAAGTCATTCTTTAGAGCATGTTAGCTCGCATCGAGAATGAGGAGAATTGATGTTTCTATCAGTGACTGCAGCATTAAATGCCGCATTAAATAAGAAGTTGACATTCGGCGTTATTACGGCGCAGCACGTGTTCCTCGAAACTTGAAAAGAGTAACGTGGAAGCATCTGATTGGTTTATGGTACAAGGTGATATTTCCTAAGACAGAATGTCATGCCATGATGTATCACATCTCAACTACCTCACCAATCAAGCAGCGACACGTGTTCTTCAGATCCGGAAATTAAGGATTTCAGAGTCTATAAATAGCGTAGTATGTTGTACTTCATTTTGTGTCGATTACTTGTATTGTCACTTGTTTGTCAGTGACTAGTTTTTCTAAGATACAAGTAACACCAGCGAGTGAACTAGTAGCGTGTTTGTCCACTACTAGTTTACCTCAGCGAGTGAGCAAGTTAGCTTGTTTGTCCACTACTCCTCATCTCCTTTATAATAGCTGTATTGTTTGATTTGGATTAGCTTTGGCTAATCTATTCTGCAATCAACAAGAGATAAATTTTATTAATAAAAGAATTTATCTTTCAGCTAGAATTGCATCAGCAACTGAACTGCTTATCTTATATATATTTGTGTTCATATTGCTGTCACTTTAATACGGTTAAAAACTTGCTAAACAAGCTAACACATTATAACAGAAAAGTTTTTAATTGTATTCAACCCCCCCCCCTTCTACAATTAACTCACTGTTAACGATTCACAATCACTAACATAATAGTGATTAGGGACTCACACTACACATCCATCTAGTCAAAAGTTTTGCCCTACTACATCATAGCTACAACCCTAATACATCATAGATACAGTCCTTACATGGCGAGTCTAATGGAAATACGCTAAGAACATCCCTACAACCATCCTAGCAACTGCCATCAGCATACAAACTCCAACTGCAGAACCTACTACCCCCAAACGTCTCTCTAGCCTAATCAGACCTGCTCTAGTCGCATCAGCTGACTCTCGATCCATCTCAATGTGTATCTCAGAAGTGGCAAGACGTCCATAGATAGTAAGCACATCACCGTCCAGTCGAGAGGCGTCACTGTGCAACTCTCTGATAGTATCCTGTGTACCATATTGAAATCCAATAAGGGTACGGATAACAGAAACTACAGTAGGGACAGTGAGCTCCAGAGGCTCCTTGGTCAGATGTAAAGGTGTCGATGAGTGAGATGACTCCCCAGTCTCAAAAGTGGAAGGAATCCTCTCTAATGTCCTCCAGTGGCATAGTATACGTGGCATCCAGTCGAGGTGCGGAACTCTAGCCCTCTGCAATGACTGCTGATCACAAGGTATCTCTCTCTCTTCAGTCATCGGCTCCTTTTCACGAGGTGCCAAGGATCCCACAGGTGGGGATCTAACGCTCATCCTAGCAGTCCTACACAATCCAGGCCTACGTGAAGACTCTCCAAGATAACGAGTCGCCATGAAAGTAGATCCTAACATACGAGTAGCAGGATCAGTGGGTGGTGATGGTGGAGTGCCTATAGTGCCATCTGAAGTAGCTCTAGGAAATGTGGGTGGGTACACCTCCTCAGAAATGTCATCACTAGCATAGTCAGGCTCCTCCTCTGATTCTGAGATGTAGATCGGAAACTGCCTAGACATAACTGTGACAAAAGCAATTGTGTGTGTTGTGTTAGACATATGCAAAGGTATGAATACATGAGTGTGTTAGCCAAGGCTATAGTCTAGGTCTCTAAGGTTTTCAGTCACTTAAAGACTTCTAGTTCGCTATAACCAATGGCTCTATACCAAGTCTGTCACACCCCCAAAATCGGTAATCGCGTTTATTTAGTAATTAGCGGAAGCTTTAGTTAATTAGCGGAAGCATTTTAATAATCGTTTTATCAGCGGGGGTGCTGACGTTACAACAGTGCATTCATTGTATCAGAGCATATGATCATACAGAACATATTAATTTAAGATGCCAAAGTTAAAGTTATTACAAAAGGGTACGACTCATAAAGTCGTACAAATAGTGGTGCTGTAGAACAACTTAAGTTTACAAAATACAAGTTTATAAAAGAGGGATTTCATAAGTATAACTAAAGGAATTGGTAATACAAAGGAAATCTAAGTGTCCCAAAAGTGGCATCATAAATAGTTTGGGTTGCCTACGTCCTTTATGCATGCAGAAGTACCTGAGTCCTAATTCCCTGAAAAACATAGTAAACCGTCAACATTGAATATTGAGTAAATTCACAGGTTTAGTATATGTGTAGTAAAACCAAGTTTTGTATAAATCATTCATGTACACAAACATAATGTTTATATGTATAGCAGGAAACACAAGTATTCTTATTAAAGAAAACCTTTCCTATTATACTGTAAGAATGTCATTCTTAGTACAATTCAGTCGATGTGTTAGGAAACACAAGTTTAATCAAAAACATCTCCTAATAAATAGTTGCAGGAATCACAGGTTTAACAATCAAGTAAACATTTCCCATAAAAGTTGTTTTGTAGGAAAATCAAGTTTAGCCAATCAAGGTAAACGTTTCCTAAAAGTAATCGTGTGTAGGAACACCAATCCTATTAGTTATCACAGGGAATACCCTTCCCAAATCATGTTGTAGTTTAGTTGTTTAGTTTATGTGGGAAATATAGATAATGATCCCTCTAAGGTGAGCTAAACCCTTAGAGTTAAAGTAACGATACCTAGTGCTATAACCAATCCACGAAAAGTGTTTTGTTGTTGCCTCAGTAACACGGTAAGTATACACTCCTCGTTATGACTGACATCGTGTGGTTGGAATGACCAACGAGTTATATCCTGGGAGGGTTGTCAAATCGATAGTACTATCTGTATACTCAGTGGCTAGAGTCACCTAGCTAATGGTTATAGGTTGCAAGCACTGAGACTTATGTGCACTACAACTACCTCACGTAAATCTAGGATCGTACCAAGATTCATTGTCTTATTCCCAAATAATTATGAAAAACATTTCATATATTTAACAGTTGTGTATAAAGCATAAAACATTTATGTAAATCAGTTTAATATAAAAACATGTCAAGCAATCTCTCCTATCTAGTAAAAGGGAGTCTATGCTGATGTCAAAAAGCTGATTTGTTCCATTCTTAGACAATCTCAATGCTGATGTGGCTTTCTAATATGCAAAAAAATTTCTCCTGTTTTTGAATTTGTTTAATAAATCCAAAAATTAATTTGCTTTCAATATTTGTAATTCCTAAACATGCAAATGGTCTTTTCAGTAACCTTCCTTGAGAAGCTTTAATTTGATTGGAACTTCTTTCAAACCCATTCACGCTTGCCTCATTACGTACACCATGTTCAAAATTAAAAAGTTAGAATTAGTTTATGCTTATCTCCATCTGGCTACTCACATTCTCTTCTTCATCTGGTCTCCATTTTTGTTTCTTCTCTATATTCAAGCTAACTTTAAATTTTGTATATGTATATATTTTTTTCGTTTTCTTCATCGGTTTTTATTTCCTTTTGATATCTCGGCAGTACTGATTTTGGGAAAGGTGAAATGTCCGGGCAATTCTTCAAAAATGGATTGACAAGATATGTTATTATCTCCATCCAAATTTTGGTTCAATTTTGTTTGTTAGCTTAGCAAGTAGTATACATTAATCTGCCATTTTTATTAATGCTAATGGAGGGGCTATATTCTTATTTTTATTTAAGGTTGCAATACCCATGAAGCATTTAACTAATCCATATATCATGATGATGATGATGCTCTGAAGATTATGTTTGTTTAATGAAACTCATATGATGCATACCAAGCGTTTGATATAATGTCTAGGTGCAAATGTGCTCTTTGATTCTAGCACTAATAAGTTTGTTTGGGTTAATTTTATGTTTCTTAGGCTTTATATTTGTGCAGGATTGGATCAGAGATCCATGGCTGTATTTTTAATCTACATGTTCATCTCCATCTTTCACATCTCATCCCTACAGTTGTGGTATGGTGACCTCTATTCCAACATATCAAATCCTTCAATAGAACAATATTTGAGAACTCTAAATGTGTATTGATGTTATTTTCTGAATAAATGATTGCTTGGAGTTGTTATGATATTACTTTCAGGTGTGTAGTAGACGATTAAACAAAATATGAGATTTTCATATTTATGTGTATGTGTATTTTGAAGCATACGAGTTCTGATTTAATACTCTTACTTTTATTGATTTTTAGTTGTGTTTATGCTTCAACTATTGTTAAAAAAGTTGTGCTCTCTTCGTCTAAAATACGCTCAATGACTCTCAACTTCTTTTTATTGTGTTTTATGCAGGGCACATAGCTTGGAAGCTCTGCCCAAAACACATGCAAATGACTTCTGGCCAATCACTTTCCTTGAAAACATGAAACTTCCTTTACACTCTTTTATTTTTTTTGAAGATGGAAGGTTGTTTCACAAGGTTTGGTTTTAAAGAAGTTGCTATTTTTGTCGAGATTAGTGTGATTCTAAGTTTAAGGTATGTGTTATTCTACTTTTCATCAATTATTTTCTCTAAATAATGACCAAATTACATATTGATTTCGTTTGCATATGCAAGGTTATTAAAATTCTGATGGTAGAAACAGTTGCAACGATATCAATTGCTTTTCTAATTATTTCTGCAAGTTTGAATATGTGCTTAGATTAAAATGTATTTTACATCTAACCTATTGTAAATTGCTCATTTTTGGTGATGTCATAGTCTAGACTTAACAATTTTGCCCAACTTTGTTATCAAGGCTTTGTTGGATCTTTTAACATGTTTTGATGGCACGAGGCTTTATCTATGCTTTCATATCTTTTTAGTTTCATGCTGATGTTTTGAATGAAAATTGATTTATAATGCCTTAACCTATTTAATTGATATATGTTAATATTTGCTCATTGTTATTATTATTACTACAAAAGAAGAGTAGGGGGCATAAGTTGCCTTAACAGTATAATCATAGCAAAACTATGTTATTTTTTCTTGATTATTCTGCTTCTCATTTTAGCTAAACTGAATAAAGATAAGTTGTGGGTAAATAGGTTGGTTGGTTGACGGGTCAAAACGGGTAGTTTTATTTGAGGTGACCTGAATTACTCTAATGGTAGCGGTCTAATGGAGCTTTTCAGTGGTTCACAAGATGTGTCCTTGGTAAACTTCTTGAATACGCATATTCTATGATACTGTGTAAACCTACCCTACCCTGACCTTTCTACAGCAATTGTTGTCCAAATTTTAACTCAGTATTAAAACAAATACTGCTTGAATTTCGTCTCAGTTCTAAAACAAGCAGGTTTCATAATTTCATTTATGTTGAAACTAAGTTAAGTCTTTTGTGCTGAATATTCACTTGAAGTCCTAGTCAATCTGACCCTACAAATAAGGTCAAATAGTACTGATTTTTTTTGTTGCATCTGTTAATGGTTTAGTGCACATCCAACTTATTTGATTTACAAATTTGTTTGCAGGTACATTTTATTGGACTATTATTGGTTAATTTGAGTTTTTGACCCATATCTGATCTTTATCATGTTTACCTTTATAATTGGTGATTTTAATTAACCGTAGCATACGTTAACAATATTGGCAATGAGAATATCTCTTTTGACGTATTCGATTTTGATCTTGCATTTATTCTGCATATGCAACTTGATGTTGCTTGGATTTTAAATATTTTATCTTAGTGTTTGTATCATATTAATTAACTGTATGCAAATGGTTTTAAGCTTTTGCTTGATATTTTATTTGGTTATAACAATTAATGTGCATAGAATTCTTTCAGGTAGCCCCATGAGTTTAGTAGCGTTTGTTCCAAAACTAAAATATGAATAGCAGTGATTCAAAATCTTTTGGTTTGCTCCATAATTTTAAGATGATCAACTTCCATAGATTCTCACTGTAATTGAATCATGTTTACTATCGTGTGAAGCACAAAAACATTAGATCAACTTACAAATTGGGTTTTAGAATTGTTATTAAATAGAATAAGCAGAGATATTAACATGGTTTCAAACAATTACCCATGTATAATGTGTTTTCCTTTTTACTTTTCAAGTACTCGAGCATTTCTTAGATATGTTCCTATCGTTTGGTACTAACTACCTTTTTAAGTTATTTGAGTCAATTTTTCTTATTGCTCTATGGTTTAACTATACCATGTATATATGAATGTTTGAAATATTTATTATCTTAACTTTGAAAAGAATCACCATATATGCATAGATTTGTACGTACTATATATGTAGTCATATAGAGTTATGATCAAGTTTTTATCGATATTATATTGGTTCTAATGGAAATTGTTGGGTTTTTTCTTTTAGTTTAAAATGCACTAGAGTTAAAACATAAAAGGTTGTTTCACTTCATAGTAATTTGTTAAATGGGTAATCACGAGTCTTTTGACTTTTAGATTTTACAATAAAAAGGATCTAATGTTACATTCTATGTTTTACCTATAATTTAGCTGACTATGATCAAAAAATATATCTTAGTGATAGGATAAGCATTATTTATTATGAAAATTGATCTTAGTAATAATTGTTTTATCACTATAGATTAATACGTTATACAATTAGAGTAAAACAGATCACCTAAAGTTTACTAAATCAAAACCGAGAGATGCTATGATTAATTATTTTTAAGTTTTTATATAACAACACCCGTGTAGTCACGGGTCATTGAGCTAGTTATATAAAACAAGTTGCATGTAATAGCACATAGTTCTATGTTTTCCACCCCTAGTTTTAAAAACATTTAAAACAAGTAAAAGGTAGGGGCTGTCAACTCACTGGTAGCAAGTCTTCAGCTAGTAACACACAGTAGTCCGAATGTGTCCCTCAAATACCTAGACGCCAATAAATATACTTTATATAAGTACACGGACTATTTGTTACATTTAAGTATTTGTACAATTTTAGTTGGTTGGTGATACTTGTGTTAAACAATGTACGCGTGTGTAAGTATATACCTATATATTCTTATAAGTTGAATATATATATTTGTATATATATTAATTGTCGTTGTCGTATATATATATATATATATACACACATTATTTGTTTATTAATGTCACGTATATATGTATATATATAATTTATCGTTGTCGTTTATCATTTATGTTTTAAAAACAATCGTTCAATCGTATATATATATATAATACACACTTGTACTTTTCGTATATATATATATATATATATATATATAAATATATATATATATATATAAATAATGGTAAGTTGTCGTTTGCCAATATATATTTCAAATGATCGTCGTTTCATTTAACTCGTCCTATATATATATATATATTTACTGATTTAAGTTTGCGTTTTGAAACTACGCGGCCCGTTGGGCTTGGCCCAATTAGTTTGGCCTAATTACATTAACTAACTTATTTTGGCTCGTTTACAAAATACTAATTTTTGGTCCATCATATAATCGACCCGCTTGGCCCAAAAAGTTATATCGTTAATTATTCATGTTAAAATAATGTCCCGCGGTCGTGTACAATTTTTTGTACCAAACTTTATATCGTCAAGTTTCAAAACTTTTATCACTTTTTAATATTTGTATTTCGTACTCGTTAACATATTTGTACTACGAAATATATATTGACAGCGTATTAATTAATCACATCGAATTAAGTCGGTACACAGACAGCCTAGCCGATCGAGTGTCAGCTTAGCAAACCGTTCGGCTCAACAAACACATAGCCGATCGGCTAAGGTTGATGAGCCGATCGGCTCACTAAAACCAGCCGATCGGCTGGTTAAAACCAACTGATCGGTTTAGTTCCCTTGCCCTGTTCAGCCTCTGTTCGTCCCTTTCATGACTTGTGAGATATATATATATATATATATATATATATATATATATATATATATATATATATATATATATATGTTTCGGTGTTTGATTTCTAAACCTTCATTTTAAGAGTTTATACCACTAAATCGTCACATAACTATGAGTCAATCACATTAATCTTGTTTTCAACCTATTATAACTAAGTTCTACATATTATATACTAGTATATATACATAATATATAAGTTATATTCAAAATATAAAATCACAGAAATATATGAAATAAAGTTTTGGTTCCTCACAATTTGTTTGATGATGCTGATTTCGATGAGATGATGATGATTTAGGATACCATTTTGTGGTTAGTTTGAGGTGTTAGAAGATTGAAAGATGATGAGATGAAGGTTTGATGGTTCCTGCTCTTTGCTCCTGCTCCCAGTCGCACACACACAAAATCTCAGATTGTTGAATTATTGATGTTAGGTGTTGTGATACTGAGTATGGGAGTATATAGAAATGAGTTGGTTTAAATTTTTCAAAGGGAGGTAAGGTGATATACAGAGGATGGTCGAACAGATCTTTTTCTGTGTTAAATATTTGGGTTTTTAACCCGTTAATTTCATGTACGGGTCCAATTATTTGTACCCCGTGTCCCACTCAATTATTCGTTTGTTTAAATTTTATTTTAAACATTATAATTGATAAATACAAAAATGAAATAATTTTATTTTAAAATGATTAATAAAATTATTCACAGTAGTGGTACTGTACAGTAAAATTGCGTGCCAGATTTCAGTTGAATTTGGAAATTATATTTTGAGGTAATGTTCCAAATACTAAAACAGGATTGGACAAAATATTACTTTTAGCATTTTTGACCTTTAGGCACGTTTTATAGTTGTTTCTGTTCGTGTGTAACGCGCTCGGTACGTTTAATATAAAACGTATAATATAGTATATTATTTCAATCATATAAGTTAATAATATTTGTAATTAATAATTTTCGAATTATTAATTATTTTGTATCATCAACTTTATTGTACTAAGTTTGTCAAGTTTTTTTACGTTCATTTAGTACAGTAATTATATAATAATAACTACTATTTAACTAATGCGACACATATCACATAATATGTTTTGTTAACTTATCACACAAAGTAGGTTTTGAATTCACTAATCAGGGAATAATCTAGGTA
The DNA here is from genome assembly GCA_963422505.1 of Pseudognaphalium luteoalbum. Classification (NCBI taxonomy): domain Eukaryota; kingdom Viridiplantae; phylum Streptophyta; class Magnoliopsida; order Asterales; family Asteraceae; genus Pseudognaphalium; species Pseudognaphalium luteoalbum. Next base: position 63,491,313 of record OY730195.1, read on the forward strand.
ATGCATGAAATTAGGTAAAGATTAATACCCTAAATGGAGGATTGTCACATTCAATCCTTCATTGTCATGTCTTTACCAAATGACGTTTACCACCCAATCATTTACTGTACAAATGGAAAATAAATGTGGGATACTTTGTGTACCATGTATGAAGGTTTTGATCTTGTCATTGAAAACAAACATGTTTTTATTAATCGACAATATGAATTGTTTGTGGCTAGCAAAAGTGAAACGCTGACACAAACTTATAATCGGTTTAACTATTTAATGAATGACCTAAGGGCTACGGGGATTAAGAAGGAACCATTGGATGTAATGAACAAATTTACGGATTCTATTCACAGTGTCTGGGAACATTCTATTGACATCCTAAGGGATACTGGACACATAAAAAGTATGACTCTAAAATCACTTTTTGACACTTTTCTTAATAAAGAACAAAATCGTGTTCAAAAGCTTGCCTTAACTGAAAGTTACAAGCTAAATAACACTGCCTTAGTGGAAAAAGGTGTATCAATTGAAGATATACCTTCTTCATCCAATACAGACACTGCTAAAGAAATCTCTGATCCATCCGGTGATGAAACTGATGTGTCTGTAGATGAGGATGAAAGTGATCTTGAATCACTCGCTGATGAAATAGCTATGATGGCCGAAAAATTCAAACGTTTTTCAAAACTGGGCGCTTCCTCTAAATCTGGACAAACTTCTTTTTCCAGATATCCAAAAGAGTCCTACAGAAACAGGACCAAAGGAAAACAAAACTTTAACAAATCTGAAGTTTTGTGTTTTAATTATCAAAAACTTGGTCACTTCGCATCTGAATGCAAATCTGCTTCAACAGATAACAAACATGCAAAGGAAACTATAAAGCTTCTAAATACAAAACCAGATACAAAAAGCTAAAAGAACTAACCAAAAGAAACGAAAAAGGTTTTGTAGCTGAGCATAGAGATATTACAACGATTGGCGCCACTGATGAAACAACCAGTGAGTCATCATCATCTGATTCCGGGTTATGTCTCATGGCGGATTCGAACAGTGATCTTAATTATGATGGTGATTCTGATGACTCCGGTGAAGCAACTGCAAGTGATTTGTGGAACTTGTTCGAGGAACTCGTTGCTTCACCAGCAACTGTACCTGAATTTCCCGAATCAATATCATCTTTGTTGTGACACCCGACTAATTAGGGCTTGTGTTAGTGCCTAATCATTGTACTTATTCATGTAATTAGTTATATTTAGGGCTAATTACGTGTATCACTACGTGTATTGATATATGTTTATATATATATATATACATACGTATGCGATTTGTTTAAACCGTACATTTCACTATCGGATGAATTCCGACACATTATAAATGCGGACGTTGGTGAACAAAATGTTAAATAATGTGAAATTATTTAATAAACTCAAAAATCTCTAAATATTATGTTGATAATATTTAACATGTAAAACGTAACGTATAAAGTATCATAAACGCGACGAAAATGCGCGGAACGCGCCCGACAACCAAATGAAAGCCAAAATATATTTTATAAGTTTAAAATATATCATTTCAAGTAAAACTTTCATTTAAAATATCATATTTTAAATCGATAACGAAAAACGGCTAATTAAAACGCTACGCGATTAAACCTCCATTAAACGAACATGCAAATCGAGGCCAATAAATTAACGGAACATTTTTATAATGTTTTTAAGTATCTAAATTAAATTTATCATGAGAAAATATCGAAATTTAAATCGTTACTTAAATGCGCATATTAAACGTTTAACGTCTAAATAAACACCGAAACAAACGAGGAAACGAACACCGCACGAAGCGCGAATTGAGGGAGCAAAAATTTAAATAAAAACTCTGCATGGTGAGGCCCTATGGGCCGGCTCCCACATGCACACACCACCCACACCACTAATTGATGACCTAACCAACTTTTCATTCCATTTTCACCTCATTTCCACTTAACCAAAACACACACACAATCTCCTTCTCTCCCTCCCCCTCTCCAACGAAATTCATCATCATTATCACCAAAACTCAGTCATTTTTATCACCAAGAATCACCATCTATCATCCTTCATCAAGAACAAAAAGAAGAAACAAGGATCAAGGCTCAAATCATCATCTTCTTCATCATCTTTAACTTTTCTTCATCATTTCTTGGTATGAATGACCACTCCCTCTCTTTAATCTAATTTCATGTCACTTATTTACATGTTTTATTGTTCCATTAGCTTGATTATGTCCAAATGAGATGATAAAAATCGTTTTTATACAACATATGTTAACATGCACAAATCTGCCCAGAAAAGTCAGTCTCAAAGAAAAATTCGTATAAAATCGTATTCTAAGAGTTAGATGATGCATTTTTTTTAAATTTGCATATTGAAAAGAGCTACAACTTTCATGTTTTACACTTTTTCCAGATCTGTACGTATTTTTGTGTATAATCCAATCTTTGAGTCTGGTCTGAGATTTGTCGGAAACCGAGTTTGGTTCTTACGCGGAATTTTCTACCTATCTAGATGGACTCTATAATTACCAGAAAAATTCAGCTTAACAACTAGACACATAGGAGAACAACTGGTAAAAATTGTGGACTCTAATTTGAACCATAACTAGTTAAGAAAAATTGACGAAGTGAACCGACAAAACCGAAAACCCTCTTTGTGGACGGATTTTGCAATATTTTAAAACCGACACCTCGGAATGACTCCGACACGAACCAAAAATTTTTGGAGACTCTATGAACTAATCTAAGGCTTCCCTAAAAATTTTGGGCCAAACCGAGCCCGTTTGACCATGTTACCAAAGCAAAAACACAACAGTTGACTTTGACTTGTGAACTGTAGTCTTGCGAGTTGACTTTGACTTGCGAACTGAAGTCTTGCGAGTTGAGTTTGACCTGCGAACTGAAGTCTTGCGAGTTGACTTTGACCTGCGAACTGAAGTCTTGCGAGTTGACTTTGACCTGCGAAGTGAAGTCTTGCGAGTTGAGTTTGACCTGCGAACTGAAGTCTTGCGAGTTGAGTTTGACCTGCGAACTGAAGTCTTGCGAGTTGAGTTTGACTTCCGAGTTGACTTTTTGACTTTGCGAGTTGACTTTTCAAGATTGACTTTTTGACCTTGAGAGTTGACTTTTTGACCCTTAGTTAATTTCCAGAAAATCACATTTTAGACTCTGAATTACGGGCCTTAACACCTTCGGACATATATATATATACATATATAAAAGCAATAAACACCTACAAAGATCAAACCTTTATGATATAGAATCATACATGAAACTCATATGCTTCGAGAAGTATACAATACTATGAACATAATAATAATACTTTGAATTATTATTACATAACCACACCAACATGCCGTACATGCTTTCAAAACTCAAACAAAACAATCAAACATTTGGACATAACTAATTGATGGACAACTAACATAGATGGTCTGTTGAGACATCTACTCACTCATATGACCTTGCGCGTTTTGAACACCCGGCAGGTTACAGTCTACGGACACTCATTTGGTACAACATCATACTTGCTTGCTTTGCAAACACTCTAAGACTCAGGTGAGTCTCATAGCCCCTCATTTTACTATTTTTAACCCAGGGGTGGGAATACATGCTCAGTTTTCATTTACATTTGAACGCAAATACAAAACACGATATATTGACTGCATGAGTTTGCTCTACTAATCATGAAGTCCTCTATCACATAGTTTGTTAATATGGATTTAGCGTGAATGTTAGTGTATGGTACCATATGGGATTGACAATCCCCGTCCGGGGTAGTCGCGCTACCACGACTGCGGTCGAACGAATGCATTATCATATGTTCATACGAGTGTAGATTAGGTACTCACAGGGAGGCACGCACGATCGGGCACTTAATTGTGATTCCTGACACCTCAGTTAAGCTCGAACTATGGGCTCATGGCAGTAATATACACATTTTTATGATTGATTTCATACATAATTATATCTTGCGGTTCATACATTATTTTTACTATCAAACCTGTGAGCTCACCAGCTTTTAGCTGACCCTTTTAGTATGTATTCTCAGGTACTCAGCAGCTGTAGGCTTGCACTCAGGAATTAGCTTAACTCGAGTCAGCATGCAAACATCAGAGATTTTATTGCATTAATATATTTTGTATAAGTATTTATGCTAGGAAATCTCTCCTATTCAGAACACGAGCTAATGTATTTGGTATAACTGATGTAAACTTTTATGGAATTAATGTATTTTGTTAAAACGACGCATATAGAGTCATTCATTATATATCTTTGTGCTTGATTACCTTGATTAGTTGCACCCAAAGTATGCTTCCGCTAATCACGAATTTGGGGGTGCGACAGATTGGTATCAAAGCCTGAGGTTATAGTGAACTAGGTTGCATTTAGTGGGCCTAGACTATGACCGTTAGGCAGTATTTCCTTATTAGGTATGATTGGTTCAGGGATTACATCATACGAGTTCAATTTAACATAGCCTGATCAACTATGTACAATTAAATAAGGATGATGTAAGAGCTGAAACGGTTATGTTAAACAGGAGTACACTAGTTGACTCTGACCGAGAGAAAAATGGGACTATTACTTGATTGTGCTAGACACACTAGGCTATATGATATGTTTATATATATAGACCTCACGATACCCACTAAACGCTCTTGCCACAGAAATGGCAGACATTCCTCATCTAGCGTCAACCAATACAAACAACGGGACTCAAACCTCACCTACCATTGAGGAGGTAACCGCATTACCACAAACCTCTACTGAACCTCTCTACTACTTCACTGGGGAGGCACGAGTCACACGACATCAGAGGAGGGGTAACGGATCAGCTCGCGTTAACCCTTACCGCACTAGTAACACCTCAACTAGGGAAGACTATCCAACTTACCCTCGTAGGTGGGACTGGCTACCCACGAATTTAAACACTTGGAGGTCTGAGGAAGCCATACAAATTCCTGCCGACCCAATGGACATTTCCTCATACACACAAGAACCTATCCACCATACTGTTCCAGTACTAACTGCCAGACTCCATCGTCACAAGGCAAGACTTGAGATCTTGGAACGGGAACAATATATAGTACAAATGCACTTGCTGCGCCAATCACATGACTGAATTGCACAACTCATCCAAGAATGGGAGGACATGACACGTACTCTAGAAATGGTACACCAACAAGTGATCGACGACCGGGGAGCGGTCGATCTCTTACAAACAAAGTTGGAAGAATGTGAGCAACGCTCACGAGAAGCCAAAGAATACACTCGGATGCTGGAACAACGACGAACCTTGGCGGAAGACAACGCCAGACAAACCGGCAGACTTGCAGGAACCGTGGACCGACTTGTCACCCTAATGACACAAATGAATCCGCGTTACGATTAGCGTAGTATCTGTCTATCTTGTATTTCCTTAGCTATCTAAAACTTATGTAATTCAACCGGATGTAACATTCCCGGCACTTTTGTAAACTCCATGTTCTATGATCTTTTAGAATTCTATATGCTTTAAATACTCGTACTTTGTACTCAACTTTATTATCTAATGAATTATGATTATCACCCTGTGTTGTTGTATATTACTTCGTTATATATACATGTGTGATATATCATAACCTTGTGCAAATATCTTACATGCCTCATTCCTTTGTTATTCAGCATCATGCCTCCCAGACGACACACATACACCGATACTGAAATCGCTCAACTTATCGCCCATAGTGTAGCTCAGGTCCTAGCTGCCCAGCCAAACATGGGCGGTGGGGGTACTGCTAAACCTTGCTCTTACAAAGATTTTCTGAATTGCAAACCCTTGTACTTCAAGGGGACTGAAGGAGCCATTGGCTTACTCCGATGGATCGAGAAGACATAATCAGTTTTCCAAATTTGCAACTGTCCTGAAGACCATAAGGTCAAGTACTCCACCTGCACCTTCCTTGACGGTGCCCTGACCTTGTGGAATACTCATGCTCAGACTGTGGGCATCGATAATGCTTTCCAAACTTCCTGGGAAGACTTAAAGAAACTGCTGAGGGACGAGTATTGTCCCAGTGACGAAATCCAACAGCTAGAAGCTGAGTTCTGGCACCTCACCACTCAAGGCAATGATATTGCCGGTTACACTGCTCGCTTTAATCAATTGGCACACCTGTGCCCCACCATGGTTGATCCGGAGTACAAACGGATTGAACGATATCTCTGGGGACTTCCCCCACAAATTCAAGGAATCGTTACTGCATCAAATTCCTCTACATTTCAAGCAACCGTGCGCATGGCGCACAATCTCATGGCTCAGATTGTCCGTCGGGGGACACCTGTTGCCAAAAACACTGGAAATCAATCTGGAGATCACAAACGAAAGTGGTCTGGGAACTCTAACCAAAACCAGTCATCATCCAAAAGGTCTGACACTATTAAGGACTACTCTTCTAGTTCTGAAAACAAGGGAGGCTACATTGGGAACAAGCCTTTCTGTTCCAAGTGTCGTCGTCATCATGATGGCCCTTGCGGTACGCCTTGCAACAACTGCCAACGTTATGGGCATAATGCCAAGGACTGCAGAGCCACCAAAACTAACAACAATGCCAACTCCAGCACCAACTCCAACCATCAAAATCCTGCTACGAGTGTGGAAACATTGGGCACCTCAAAAATGACTGCCCAAAAATGAAGAACAAGGGCAAAAACAACAACAACGCTCGAGGTAGAGCATTTATCCTTAACTCTGGGGATGCCCGCCAGGATCCGAATGTGGTCTCGGGTACGTTCCTCCTCAACAACTTAAATGTTGCTGTTCTGTTTAATATTGGTGCTGATACGAGTTTTATATCTGATGAATTTTATCCTTTGCTTGACATCAACCCTGTTACTTTGGATGTTATGTACATTGTAGAACTAGCTAATGGTAAACTCATTGAAACTGATAGTGTGATACCTAATTGCACTTTAAACCTAGCCGACGAACTTTTTCCCATTGACCTCATACCTGTTGAGATCGGTAGCTTCGATATCATTGTAGGCATGGACTGGTTGTCCAAACACCGTGCCGAAATTGTTTGTTTCGAGAAAATTGTTCGTATTCCTCTCGTCACTGGTAGTACTTTGATCATACAAGGGGAGACCGGTGGGACGAGATTGAATATCATATCCTGTATGAAAACCCGCAAATATCTAAGAAAAGGTTATCAGGCAATCCTCGCACACGTTATGGAGAAAAAGACGGAGGAGAAGCAACTTAAGGATGTGCTTATCGTTCGAGACTTTCCAGAAGTCTTTCCTGAGGAATTACCTGGCCTTCCACCGCCTAGGCAGGTAGAGTTCTCCATCGATCTTGTGCCCGGAGCAGCACCCGTGGCACGAGCACCTTATCGTTTAGCCCCTTCCGAACTTCAAGAGTTATCCACTCAGTTACAAGAACTCCTTGACAAAGGATTCATCCGACCGAGTTCTTCACCTTGGGGAGCTCCGGTCTTATTCGTGAAAAAGAAAGACGGTTCATTCAGAATGTGCATCGACTATCAAGAGTTGAACAAACTAACCGTCAAGAATCGTTATCCGCTTCCCCGCATCGATGACCTGTTTGACCAACTTCAAGGGTCAAGCTTTTACTCAAAAATTGATCTACGGTCCGGTTATCACCAACTACGTGTTCGCGACACCGATATCTCAAAAACTACTTTTCGAACCCGTTATGGGTATTACGAATTTAAAGTAATGCCGTTCGGTTTAACTAACGCACCGGCTGTATTCATGGACCTCATGAACCGAGTGTGCAAACCATACCTTGACAAGTTTGTCATCGTGTTCATTGATGACATCCTCATCTACTCGCGCAACAAACAAGAACATGCGCAACATCTTAAAACTATTCTAGAACTACTCAAACATGAAGAGCTTTATGCTAAATTTTCTAAGTGTGAGTTCTGGATGCAAACCGTTCATTTCCTCGGACACGTCATTGACAGTCAGGGAATTCTTGTTGATCCATCAAAAATCGAGGCTATTAAGTGCTGGCAAGCACCTACGACACCGACCGAAGTACGGCAATTCCTAGGACTTGCCGGGTACTATCGGCGCTTCATTGAAAACTTTTCAAAAATAGCTCAACCACTCACAACACTCACTCAAAAAGACAAGAAGTTCGATTGAACTGATAAGCAAGAATCCGCTTTCCAACTACTCAAACAAAAGCTTTGCAGTGCACCTATCCTATCCTTACCCGAAGGCACCGATGACTTCGTGGTATACTGCGATGCTTCACACCAAGGTCTTGGTTGCGTGTTGATGAAACGAGACAAGGTCATTGCCTACGCCTCTCGACAACTCAAAATCCACGAAAAGAACTACACCACTCATGATCTCGAGCTGGGAGCTGTAGTGTTTGCACTAATAATCTGGAGACACTATCTATACGGCACAAAATGTACAATCTTCACAGATCACAAAAGTCTCCAGCATATCTTCGATCAAAAGGATCTAAACATGAGACAACGTCATTGGGTCGAGTTGCTTACTGATTATGACTGCGAAATCAAATACCACCCGGGCAAAGCAAACGTTGTTGCCGATGCTCTCAGTCGAAAAGAACGCACAAAACCACTACGAGTCCGAGCACTCACCATGACTATACACAATGACCTGATTATCCAAATTCTCACCGCTCAACTCGAAGCCCTGAAACCCGATGACATCAAAAACGAAGCTTTACGAGGCATGGAGAAACAATTCGAAACTAAACCTAATGGAGTTAAATACTTTTCTAATCGAATCTGGTTGCCCCATTTTGGAGGCCTTCGAGACTTAGTGATGGATGAAACTCACAAGTCCAAATACTCTATACATCCTGGATCTGACAAGATGTATCATGGCATCAAAGAATTCTATTGGTGGCCAAACATGAAAGCCAAAATTGCTACATATGTCAGCAAGTGCCTCACTTGCTCCAAAGTCAAAGCTGAATACCAGAAACCTTCCGGTTTACTCCAACAACCAGAAATCCCACAATGGAAATGGAAGAAAATCACCATGGACTTCATCACTAAACTCCCGAAAACATCGACCGGTTGCGATACCATTTGGGTAATCGTTGATTGTCTCACCAAATCTGCACATTTCCTAGCTATCAAAGAAACCGACAAAATGGAACGTCTCACACAAATTTATCTCAAGGAAATTGTAGCACGACACGGCGTTCCCATCTCAATTATCTCTGATAGAGATAGTCGTTTCACATCTCACTTTTGGCAATCACTTCAGAAATCTTTGGGTACTCGTCTTGATATGAGTACTGCATATCATCCTCAAACTGACGGCCAAAGTGAACGAACCATTCAAACACTGGAGGATATGCTACAAGCCTGCGTAGTTGACTTCGGTGCAAACTGGGAAACTCATTTACCCCTGTGCGAATTTTCGTACAACAACAGCTACCATACCAGTATTGGGGCTGCACCATTTGAGGCACTGTACGGTCGTAAGTGCCGATCACCTATTTGTTGGACCGAAGTGGGAGACATCCAACTCACTGGTCCTGAACTCATTCATGAAACTACCGAGAAAATCGTTAGTATCCAAAACCGGCTGAAAGCCGAACGTGATCATCAGAAAAGTTACGCTGACGTGAGACGTAAGCATTTCGAGTTCCAGGTTGGGGATCGAGTACTCTTGAAAGTTTCACCTTGGAAAGATGTCATTCGCTTCGGTGAACGCGGAAAATTGAATCCTAGGTACATTGGACCTTTTGAGATCCTTGAAAGGATTGGTCCAGTGGCATATCGACTGCAGCTGCCACCCGAGCTTAGCAACGTGCATCCCACATTTCACATTTCTAATCTCAAGAAATGTCTGTCTGATGAGACACTCATTATTCCACTCGACGAAATTCATATTGATGATAAACTTCACTTTGTTGAGACAACTGCAGAAATCTTGGACCGCGAGGTCAAACAGTTAAAACAAAGTCGTATTCCCATTGTAAAAGTCCGGTGGAATTCTCGGCGTGGTCCGGAAATCACCTGGGAACGGGAAGACCAAATGCGACTCAAGTATCCACATCTATTCACAGACTCCACTCATACCCCGACTCAGAGCTAAATTTCGGGACGAAATTCTTTTAACAAGGGGAGAATGTGACACCCGACCAATTAGGGATTGTGTTAGTGCCTAATCATTGTACTTATTCATGTAATTAGTTATATTTAGGGCTAATTACGTGTATCACTATGTGCATTGATATATGTTTATATATATATACATACGTATGTGATTTGTTTAAACCGTACATTTCACTATCGGATGAATTCCGACACATTATAAATGCGGACGTTGGTGAACAAAATGTTAAATAATGTGAAATTATTTAATAAACTCAAAAATCTCTAAATATTATGTTGATAATATTTAACATGTAAAACGTAACGTATAAAATATCATAAACGCAACGAAAATGCGCGGAACGCGCCCGACAACCAAATGAAAGCCAAAATATATTTTATAAGTTTAAAATATATCATTTCGAGTAAAACTTTCATTTAAAATATCGTATTTTAAATCGATAACGAAAAACGGCTAATTAAAACGCTACGTGATTAAACCTCCGTAAAACGAACATGCAAATCGAGACCAATAAATTAACGGAACATTTTTATAATGTTTTTAAGTATCTAAATTAAATTTATCATGAGAAAATATCGAAATTTAAATCGTTACTTAAATGCGCATATTAAACGTTTAACGTCTAAATAAACACCGAAACAAACGAGGAAACGAACACCGCACGAAGCGCGAATTGAGGGAGCAAAAATTTAAATAAAAACTCTGCATGGTGAGGCCCTATGGGCCGGCTCCCACATGCACACACCACCCACACCACTAATTGATGACCTAACCAACTTTTCATTCCATTTTCACCTCATTTCCACTCAACCAAAACACACACACAATCTCCTTCTCTCCCTCCCCCTCTCCAACGAAATTCATCATCATTATCACCAAAACTCAGTCATTTTTATCACCAAGAATCACCATCTATCATCCTTCATCAAGAACAAAAAGAAGAAACAAGGATCAAGGCTCAAATCATCATCTTCTTCAACTTTTCTTCATCATTTCTTGGTATGAATGACCACTCCCTCTCTTTAATCTAATTTCATGTCACTTATTTACATGTTTTATTGTTCCATTAGCTTGATTATGTCCAAATGAGATGATAAAAATCGTTTTTATACAACATATGTTAACATGCACAAATCTGCCCAGAAAAGTCAGTCTCAAAGAAAAATTCGTATAAAATCGTATTCTAAGAGTTAGATGATGCATTTTTTTTAAATTTGCATATTGAAAAGAGCTACAACTTTCATGTTTTACACTTTTTCCAGATCTGTACGTATTTTTGTGTATAATCCAATCTTTGAGCCTGGTCTGAGATTTGTCGGAAACCGAGTTTGGTTCTTACGCAGAATTTTCTACCTATCTAGATGGACTCTATAATTACCGGAAAAATTCAGACTAGACACATAGGAGAACAACTGGTAAAAATTGTGGACTCTAATTTGAACCATAACTAGTTAAGAAATATTGACGAAGTGAACCGACAAAACCGAAAACCCTCTTTGTGGACTGATTTTGCAATATTTTAAAACCGACACCTCGGAATTACTCCGACACGAACCAAAAATTTCTGGAGACTCTATGAACTAATCTAAGGCTTCCCTAAAAGTTTCGGGCCAAACCGAGCCCGTTTGACCATGTTACCAAAGCAAAAACACAACAGTTGACTTTGAGTTGCGAATTGAAGTCTTGCGAGTTGACTTTGACCTGCGAACTGAAGTCTTGCGAGTTGAGTTTGACCTGCGAACTGAAGTCTTGCGAGTTGAGTTTGACCTGCGAACTGAAGTCTTGTGAGTTGAGTTTGACCTGCGAACTGAAGTCTTGCGAGTTGAGTTTGACCTGCGAACTGAAGTCTTGCGAGTTGAGTTTGACCTGCGAACTGAAGTCTTGCGAGTTGAGTTTGACTTGTGAATTGAAGACTTGCGAGTAGACATTGACTTACGAGTTGACTTTGCGAGTTGACTTTTTGACTTTGCGAGTTGACTTTGCGAGTTGACTTTTTGACTTTGCGAGTTGACTTTTCAAGATTGACTTTTTGACCTTGAGAGTTGACTTTTTGAGCCTTAGTTAATTTCTAGAAAATCACATTTTAGACTCTGAATTACGGGCCTTAACACCTTCGGACATATATATATACATATATAAAAGCAATAAACCTCTACAAAGATCAAACCTTTATGATATAGAATCATACATGAAACTCATATGCTTCGAGAAGTATACAATACTATGAACATAATAATAATACTTTGAATTATTATTACATAACCACACCAACGGGCCGTACATGCTTTCAAAACTCAAACAAAACAATCAAACATTTGGACATAACTAATTGATGGACAACTAACATAGATGGTCTATTGAGACATCTACTCACTCATATGACCTTGCGCGTTTTGAACACCCGGCAGGTTACAGTCTACGGACACTCATTTGGTACAACATCATACTTGCTTGCTTTGCAAACACTCTAAGACTCAGGTGAGTCTCATAGCCCCTCATTTTACTATTTTTAACCCAGGGGTGGGAATACATGCTCAGTTTTCATTTACATTTGAACGCAAGTACAAAACATGATATATTGAATGCATGAGTTTGCTCTACTAATCATGAAGTACTCTATCACATAGTTTGTTAATATGGATTTAGCGTGAATGTTAGTGTATGGTACCATATGGGATTGACAATCCCCGTCCGGGGTAGTCGCGCTACCACGACTGCGGTCGAACGGATGCATTATCATTTGTTCATACGAGTGTAGATTAGGCACTCACAGGGAGGCACGCACGATCGGGCACTTAATTGTGATTCCTGACACCTCAGTTAAGCTCGAACTATGGGCTCATGGCAGTAATATACACATTTTTATGATTGATTTCATACATAACTATATCTTGCGGTTCATACATTATTTTTACTATCAAACCTGTGAGCTCACCAGCTTTTAGCTGACCCTTTTAGTATGTATTCTCAGGTACTCAGCAGCTGTAGGCTTGCACTCAGGAATTAGCTTAGCTCGAGTCATTATGCAAACATCAGAGATTTTATTGCATTAATATATTTTGTGTAAGTATTTATGCTAGGAAATCTCTCCTATTCAGAACACGAGCTAATGTATTTAGTACAACTGATGTAAACTTGTATGGAATTAATGTATTTTGTTAAAATGACGCATATAGAGTCGTTCATTATATATCTTTGTGCTTACTTACCTTGATTAGTCGCACCCAAAGTATGCTTCCGCTAATCACGAATTTGTGAGTCATGGTGCAAATCAGCTAAGATGGTCTCTGAGTGTGTCAACAATCAAATTCCAAGACAAGTTCAAGCTATCATCGGAGGAGATTATAAGCTCACTGCTACTATAGCTGATGAGCCAATACTCTCTCATGATGATGCATCGGATGGTAACCAGTGTCCCATGACCAGCTACACTTGGGGGGGATGGAAACAGACCAAACAAGTTTGTTAGGGCTTCAAAAACCTCTGGTGAGGAAGCTGATGATGAAAAATCAGTGAGTACAATCAGTGAGCATACAAAACATGATGACATTCTTTCACCTACTCTTTCCCTAACTACCATAGAAACCAAGATATTTGAAAAAGCAAACAAAGGTAAATCAATTAAAAGAAACACGAAAAATGAAGTTACCTCATCCTCAGGGGTTAACTATCAAATTGAGTCATTGAGCAACCAGCTTTAGCTTCTTACTAACTATGTAGTCAGTGAGAAGCAAAAAGGAATTCTTGGACCTATCCCCACACAGTCATCATCCTCCACCTCCTTTAAATGCAGAAAATGTTATAAATGTGGAGAAAAGTCACATCTTGCCCGTGAATGTAAAGCTGATGGATTTATTCGATCCAAAATATCCATCAGCGATGGGATATCAAAAGAAAAACTAAGTGTTTCTATTGCCACCTCTAGTTCATCCACACTCAACATAAATGCCAAAAGGCATCTGAACCCACTAAAAGGTAGGTTCTTAAAAAGAATTAATTTTGTTTTGTGTGCAGGAGGGCAAGAATACTTGGTATTTGGACAGTGGGTATTCTAAGCATATGACTTGATCAAAAGCTCTCCTCAAAATTATCAAGAAAAGGAAGGTCCCTCTGTCTCTTTCGGTGATAATTCAAAAGGTTTTACAAAAGGTCATGGAACAATTAGCAATGGAAATGTCTCTTTCTCAAATGTCTCATATGTTGAAGGCTTAAAACATAAGTTACTTAGTGTAAGTCAAATATGCTCACTGAAAAACAAGGTGTTATTTGATGAATACGCTGGAACCATTCTTAATAAAGAAGGAAAGCCAATTCTCGTGGCTAATAGAAAAAGAAACGTATATACCATCAACATGGCTGAGGTAAAATCTCAAAAAGGTCTTTGTCTCTATTCTCGATCAGTAGCTGAAAAGAATTGGCTGTGGCATAAAAGACTCTCTCATCTGAACTTCAAAACTATAAACAAGCTTGAAAAGAGTTAGCTAGTTTTGGTTTTCCCTTCATGAGCTATTCAAAAGACAAGCTGTGCTCAGCATGTGAAAAAGGGAAACATCATAAGTCATCCTTTAAACCCAAACAATACTCCTTCATCACTGAAGTATTCCAATTAATCTACACGGATTTATTTGGACCTATCAGCACCACAAGCTTATGAGGAAAGAAATATGCCTTGGTGATAATTGATGAATACTCAAGGTATATTTGGGTTTTCTTCCTGAAAAACAAGAATGATGTAGCTGATGAAATTATCAGCTTCATAAAAAGAATGGAGACACTGAATGGCAAAAGAATTAAAATGATTACTTGAATCATTCTGTGAAGAAAAGGGCATCTCACAAAACTTCTCATCCCCTAGAACTCTAGAACAAACGGAATTGCTGAAAGAAGAAATGGAACTCTTGTTGAAGTAGCTAGGTTTATGCTCGCTGAAGCTAGACTGAAAGGTTATTTATGGGCTGAAGCAGTCAACACAGCTTGCTTTACTCAAAATAGATCAATAATTTTCAAACGTCACAACAAAACTGCTTATAAAGTTCATTGAGGAAGAAACCCCGATATCAGCTTCTTTCATGTTTTTGGAAGCACATGCTATGTGCTTAACACTCATAATCAACTTAAAAATTTTGATCCAAAAGCTCATGAAGGCATATTCATTGGATACTCTCTTGTATCCAAATCATTCAAGGTTTACAATCTCAAGAGAGATTGTATTGAAGAATCTGTTCATGTTACCTTTGAAGAAAGCTTCGATTCTCAATGATTTGAAGAATCTATTCATGTTATCTTTGAAGAAAGCTTCAATTCTCAAAGATTTGAATCAAATGAAGATGACATGTTTCAAGCTGAAGAGTTCTTTGATATGCCACTGATCATTTCTGTGCTATCAACTCCATCT
Organism: Pseudognaphalium luteoalbum; assembly: GCA_963422505.1. Lineage (NCBI taxonomy): Eukaryota > Viridiplantae > Streptophyta > Magnoliopsida > Asterales > Asteraceae > Pseudognaphalium > Pseudognaphalium luteoalbum. Next base: position 63,506,852 of record OY730195.1, read on the forward strand.
CCACTTCCTCCAAATGCATTCTCATCTATACCTAATCTTTCCCCACCATCCTCACCTGAAGCAATTGAAGATTTCAATCTTCAATCAAATGACACTGCAGCTGAAACTAATCACACTGTCACTGATAATGATGTTCGCACACAGTTAAATGAAGCTGATGAAGAAGAAATCAACTCTGCTCCTATCAGAACAACAAAGTGGACTAAAAGTCATCCAATACAACAAATTATTAGTGATAGGGATACTGGAGTTCAAACAAGAAAATCTGCGTCAAGCAATATCTGTCTCTATGTGAACTTTGTGTCACTGATTGAACTTAAGAAGATAGACGAGGCTCTCAGCGACCCTGATTAGATCAGTGCCATGCAGGAAGAATTTCCCTAATTTGAATTGATTACGATGAAAGTTTTGCTCATGTTTCTCGATTTGAAGCCATTCATCTATTCCCGATGTTCGTTGCTCATAAGAATTTCAAAGTTTATCAAATGGATGTAAAGAGTGCATTTCTGAATGGTGATCTTCAAGAAGAAGTGTATGTTATGCAGCCACCTGGGTTCACTGACCCTCAGCACCCTGATTATGTCCTTAAACTGAACAAAGCTTTGTATGGTCTTAAGCAAGCTCCGCGTGCCTGGTATGAAACACTTTCAGAGTTTCTTTGCAAGTCAAATTACTCACGTGGCATCATTGATAAAACACTGTTTTACAAAAGAGTGAAAACTGACTTGATCATAGTTCAAATATATGTTGATGACATCATCTTTGGTGCCACTGATGAAAAACTTTGCAAAGAATTCTCCTCCCTCATGTCCAAAATATATGAGATGAACATGATGGGTGAACTAACCTTTTTCTTAGGCTTACAAGTTAAGCAATCTGAAAAAGAAATTTTCATAAATCAAAGTAAATATATTAAAGATCTCCTTGTCAAATTTAACTTTGAAAACTGCTCAATCATGAAAACTCCAATGGCTCCTCCTGTTAAATTGAATGTTGACACTGATGGCAAATCAGTGGATGTTACCATGTACAGAGGAATGATTGGATCTCTTCTCTATCTCACTGCAAGTAGACCTGACATTATGTTCTTTACTTGTCTATGTGCTCGCTATCAAGCAAATCCAAAAGAATCACATCTTGCTGCTGTAAAAAGGATCTTCATGTACCTGAAGGGTACTCCCAACCTCGGTCTCTGGTATCCCAGAGGCTCGGTGTAACACCCCCAAAATTACTGTTTAGCGGAAGCAAGCTTTGGGGTGCTACTAATCAATAATCAAAACACACAAGGTATAAGGAACGACTCTATATGTGCCGTTTTAAACATTACATTGATAATTCAAAAGTTTTACAATGTTATAATAGTTACAAAAGCTCGTGAGCCAAAATGTAAGAGATTCTAAGGCATATCTATTTTACAAAATGTTGAAATGCATATGAATCTCCTAAGATCTGCATGCGACTCGAGCTAGCTAATCCTGAGCAGTCCTACTACTGCTGTGTACCTGAGAATACATACTAAAAAGTCAGCTAAAAGCTGGTGAGCTCACAGGTTTGCGTAATAATAAAGTAAGTGTGAACCACAAGATTTAGTAATGATTGTTTGAAATGAATCAAATAATGTATACGTCTGCCATGAGGTCATAGTCTGCACTTAACGTGGGTGTCAAGATCACACTAAAGTGCCTGATCGTGGGTGCCTCCGAGCGAGTGTCTAATCCACACTCGTATGAACAAAAGTTAATGCGTCCGTTTAACCGGTCAGTGCTTGCTGACCCGGACGAGGATGGTCAGTCCTATATGGTACCATACACTAACATTCGCGCATAAAGTATTACCAGAACTATGATCGTAGAGGACTTAAAAGTGATTAGAAAATAGCTCATGCAGAATATAGCGAGTTTTGTACTCGTGTTCACGTGTAAAACAGTTAGAGCATGTATTCCCACCCCGGGAGTAAAAACAATAAAAATTCGGGGCTTTGAGACTCACCTGAGCCTGAAGAGTTGCAATTAAGCAAATGTGGTGAAGTAAAATGGTGTGTCCGAAGACTGTAACCTTCCGGGCGTTTATAACGTGCAAGGTTGAATAAAATAAGTAGCTATCTTAAAAGATAACCTATGCTAGTTGTTCATCCAACTAGTAATGTCCAATGATTTGATTTAATTGGTAAGTTTCGAGTTTTGAAAACGTGTACGGCCCGTTGGTGATTATTTGCAATAATATTATTATTATGTCAAAGTATTATACTTAAAAAGTATTTACAACTCGATTATTTGCAATAATATTATTATTATGTCAAAGTATTATACTTAAAAAGTATTTACAACTTTAGGTGACGGGGGTCCGGGGGTAGCGCCCCTGGTTAGCGGGGTCCCAGGGGTGGCAACCCCTGGCGGGGACCAAGGGGCTGGCCCCTGGCTGGGGTCGAGATGCCAGGTCAGCTCGAAAAATTTTTATTTCCACCATATTGTTATAGAGAAAAACGCATCTAAGATTTGAATTTGGGTAAAATCAAGTGATAAAATTTTAGGTCTCGACACTTAGTAAAAATCCGAGTTTCTGTTTCATGTGGCACTTATAGCGACACTTAGGGTCTTAGGCGTCACTTAGGAAGTGACGCATGAAATTGCAGAGTCTGGGTAAGGGCGTCACTTATGGAAGTGACGCATAGTGAGGCGTCACTAGGTGGCATGGGCGACACTTAGGAAGTGTCGCATAAAATTGGAAATTCTGAGTTTAGGGCGTCACTCACTTAAGTGACGCATAAGATGGCGATACTCCATTAGTGTCGGGTATAAATGTCGGTTAAGGCTTCTAGGCGTCACTAAACAAGTGACGGAGGTAAGTGTCGGGAAAAAGGGGTTTTATGCGGCACTTATGCAAGTGACGCATGATTAGGGCTTTTAGCGACACTTAATGCGTCACTTAAGTGACGCATGAAGTGACGCTATACTGCACCTTCGTTGCGACACTTAAGGTTGTTAACGAATTTTTGAGCCAAAAATGAGTTTTCGGGTTTCCGTTTGGTCTGATTCTTTTACCCAACCCTTATATGGACATTCTAAGCTTAAAGGAACAACTAGAACCTAAAAATACTCGAAATCGAAAGGTTTCGGGTTTTGTCGGAAACTTACAAATCGTCGCGCGGAGAATCCGGAAAGGTGGAAGTGTAGATCGTTGCGAGGTGGTTCTTTTTCTCCAAACAAGCTAAGCGAGAGGATGATGTTTAGTGGTGTTTTTGGTGGAAATTAGGTGATGGTGGTGTGGTGAGGTTTAGAGAGAAAAAGATGAAAAGAAAAAGAAGAAGGTGAGAATGAGAGGGAAGAAAAGGAAAAAGAGAAGAAAAGGAGGGGGAAAAAGGGGGCGGGGGGCGGGGCGGCTGGTGGGGTCCACCGAGTGTGGACTTCACCATTTTCGTTCTTCCGCGTACGCGCTCCGTGGGGCGTTCGTTTTTCGGTCGTTTTGGGTTAAATAGTAATTTTTATACGTTTAATTACAAGTTTTAAAATATGAAGATTTATTCAATATTTTTGTTGATGTATTTTACCAAATACTTAATAAACTTAAATGGTTTCGTTTGCTTGTATATTAAATGTTTAAGTAATGTAGACGTTTATTATACGATACGGAATGTAATTGAAATATTATCAAAATAATATTTTGGGTATGATATCGTTATTATATAATTTTATATTATTTAATAAAATTGATCACCAATGTCCGTATTTACTTGAACCGAATTACCTTCGATTTGAAACGTGCTCGATTTAACCAAATCGCGCAATTGTATATATTCAACAATATATATTATTTGATACACAAATTAGCCTAACACAGTACTAATTACATGTATTACAAAAACGATTAGAACCTAATGACTAGCCCTAATTTGGCGGGTGTTACACTCGGGGTTTAAACTAATTGGTTTTTCAGATTCCGGTCATGCAGGCTGTAAGATAGATAGAAAGAGTACTTCAGGTGGCTGCCAACTCCTTGGTGGTAAATTAGTCACCTGGTCCAGCAAGAAACAACACTCTGTTTCAACTTCCACCGCTGAAGCTGAATATATTGATGCTGGTCATTGCACAACTCAAGTTCTCTAGATGAAAAATTAACTAGCCGATTAAGGAATTATGTTGGAAAAGATACCCATTCTTTGTGATAATTAAAGCGCAATTGCCATCACCAACAATCCTATTCATCAATCAAGAACCAAACATATCGATGTAAGATATCACTTTATCAGAGAAAAAGTGATGAAAGGTGATGTCGAATTACACTTCATTCCAACTGAACATCAGCTCGCTGATATTTTTACCAAACCACTGGATGAAACCAGATCTAACTTTTTAATCAGCGAGCTCGGAATGTTAAATGCATAATGAGTTTATGCAATCCTTTTCTTTTCAAATCACATTTTAATACAAAAGTTTTTTTCTTTTTACTGTGTATATTTGTCCTTTTCCCAAATTATTTCATCTCATAATTAGTTTAGTTTTAAAAACAACTTATTCACATCTTTTTATAAAAATAGTACTCTTCCGTTACAATGATATGTCTTTCAATCAACAATTTTCAAAATGTTCTCTGAACATCTTTCTCTTTAAAAGGCATGAATTACCAACCTAAACTTTGCACAACGACTAGTACATCCTCACCTTCACTTCTCAAAAAAAAAAAATGGAATACCGATCCAGTTCTACCACACACCAGAATATGAAATTTAGGAGGAACATCATCCCGAATCCATTAGTATGGATGAATTTGGATATGTCAGACTTTTTGATCAGGCTGGAGCAATATTTGAGCAACATGAAAATGCACATGCATACAAAACCTTGCAAGAACAAGTTACGCAGTTAAATTAACAAAACTGGGAACTAATGCACAAATGCACAGACATAGAAAATCAACGAAGGATAGCCAAGCATTCTATTCCTGTTCGTCTCAATGATAGAGTTAGTCACTGGAAGAAAGTTGTGAAGCGAGCAAAGAAAACTGCTTCAGCGTGGATTAAATGAAAGCTTAATCCTTTTGCTGACGTGCCCACTTCTTACTCCTCAGCTGGTCGCTTTAAAGCAGGACTTGAAGAACGTTACTATCCTCAGGACATGCCATTCTCTGACATTGAGAAATTGTAGGTTAAAAAAAAAATTAAGTTGAAAAGCTGCTTGGTTATCTCCAACTGATTTACCAGCGAGAATAACTTTGGAGCTTATCCTTGAAATGTTTTTTTTTCCCTTTCTTTTCTTCTCTTTCTTTGTTTCAAGTTGAACAACTGTTTGTTTATCTCTAACTAATTTATCAGCAAAAATAACCTTAGAGCTCATCCGTGATATCTTTCTTCTTTCTTTTCTTCTTTTTCTTTGTTTCAAGTTGAACAGCTGTTTGGTTATCTCTAACTGATTTATCAGCGAGAATAACCTTAGAGCTCATCCTTGATTGTTTTAAATAATGCAAGTTGAATGGCTGTTAAGTTATCTCCAACTGATTTATCAGCGAGAATAACTTTCGAGCCTATCTGTGACACCCGCCAAATTAGGGCTAGTACTTAGTACCTAATCATTGTATTAATACATGTAATTAAGGTTAATTATGTGTATCATTACGTGTATTGATATATTTTTTTATATATACACACGTACGCGATTTGGTTAAGTCGTGCAATTTTATATCTGATGGATTCTGGTACATTTAAATACGGACGTTGGTGAACAATTTATTAAATAATGTGAAATTATTTAATTAACTCATTTTTTGTTGAGACATAGTTTGTGATGACAGATCTAACTTGAAAATAGGACTGGTGTAATTATAATCATGTTCGTACATTGGTTTAGATTTGTAAATAAAAGATATTAGTTTGTTATTAATATTTGTTAAATATATTAATGTTGTTAAAGTGTTAGATAAATATCGAAACAAACTAAAGTCTGACCTGCGAGCCGAAATCTCAAGTCGCAAGACTTGGTCTTGCGAGATGAGAACTGAACTCGCAGAGGTTAGCAGCGAACCGAAGTCAACTGGGCTTGGGCTGCGAATTGAACTGGACTCGCAGGCCCAGTGGCTGCGAGTTGAACAAAGTATATATGTTTGATTCGATTTAACCTAAAAAGAACTTTGGCCATTAGAACTTTCATCTTCTGCGAATTGATCCAGAGAAAACATACAATTCTAAAGGCTAGGTTTTGATCGTTTTTTGATTAAAGCAAAGCATATTAGTTATTAATTGTATTATAAACGCGAATTTATTCGTTATAGTAAAATAACGTGTATTAAGGAATTCCGCACCTTAATATTACAGATAACTTCGAAGTTATCGATCCTAGAACACGGAACTTACAATTGGTATTAGAGCTTTCGGGCTAAATACGAGTAAGTTCGAGTTATACGGGTTAATAACGTGTGATTTAGGATTGTTTTGACGTGCATTAGTGTGTAAAATCAATCAAAATCATTCTCTGGACACTTTTAGGATAGTTTACGGTTGAAATCTACTGATTTTAACGTAAAAATACCTAAAAATTTTGTTTTTGGGTTTTTCAGCCGTTTCGCGAATTGAGATTAGGGTTTCAGCGCTGTTTGCGAAACGAGTTGAACTTGCGAACCGAACTGAGTTCTGCGAGTCGAACCGAGATCTCTTGCGAACTGAGATCACTTGCAAATCGACATCTTCTGCGATCCGAACTGAGATTGGCGAACTGAGGTTTGCGAATCGAGTTGAGATTGCGAAGTGAACTGAGTTGCGAATCGACTTTTCAACTCGCAACACAGTCTGGATTTTTCAAGATGTCTGACTTAAATAAAATGATCGAGATGGAACACGAGGTTGGAAAAATCTAATGTTCCACCTAAATTGTTAAGACTTGAAGAATACTATAGCTGGAGGGATAGGTTTGAATCTTACTGTAGATTCCATGATTTGTCTATCTAGATGTGTATTAGCAATGGATACACTGCACCTACTGCAACTGTTGAAAATGTTGTTGTGGTTGTTGGCTATCATCAAATGAATGATCAACAAAAGAAAGACTTTTAGATTGAGAATAAAGCTCATTTTTCAATCAAAATGAGTCTTCCTAAGGATATCAATCATCAGCTGAAATCTTTTCATACTGCTAAAGAGCTCTGGGAAGCTCTTGAGAAAAGATGTGAAGGCAGTCCACAGATGAGGGCATGCAAGAAGAATCTTCTTAAAAAGCAGTATACTGTGTTTAAAGCTTTAAAGGGAGAAGATCTTGAGGCCTATGTTACTCGTTACTACCATCTACTAAGTGAACTTGAAAGCCATGGGATTACCGTTACTGAAGAAGAGAAAACCGACAAGTTTATTGAGGGTTTGCCTTCTAAATGGGAAATGCATGGTGTTATGCTAAAAGATAATGAGGAAAGATATGCTAAAATGACCTTAGAGCAGGTAATTGACAAGCTCAGAGGATATGATTTCACCAAGAAATCGAGAGATACATATTCTGATCAGGTTCATAATCCTAGGCTATATCATGGAAAATCAACTCTCTCTACTGCATCATCCAGTTTGACCACAGCTTTATTAGTTGGTGATACTGGTGAAAGAGGTGAAATGATAAATGAGGATTTGTGCTTCCTTACATCATCTGGTGGCGAAGCAAAGGGAAAACCAACTGATAAGTCACCTCAAGAGCATCAGAAGATGCCTATGAGTGTGAAATCTGCTAAACAACAACTGTCTGTTCTTGCTTCCTTTGTTGCTTCTTATGAGAACTACGTTCAGGGTAAAATCAATGATCTCATCTTATTTGATGAAGACTATGATCAGATAGACCCTGATTATCTTGAAGAAACAGATCTCCAGGATCAACTTGCTATGTTGTCTAGGAGAGTTAAGAATTTCTTAAAGAGAACTGGTAGAAAGGTAGTTGGGAACCGATCAGGGTTTGACAAAACCAAGATCAAGTGTTACTACCAAGGTTATGGAAACTTTGCTCATGAGTGTCAAAGACTTAAGGTTGAGACGGGCAATGGTAAACAAGGTTCGGGAAGTTCTCTAGCTTCCAAAGCCTTAGTGGTAAAGCAGTTAGATGGGTCTTATGATTGGAAGGCTCAGTCAGAGGAAGCTCTCATGGCTAAGATCAATGATCAAGAGAAGACTGCTGATTCCACGTCCTATATGCCTACTAATACTGATGTGGAGATGTCGGAGCTTCAAGTAAAAGCAAGTGATGAAGACGTGTTGTACATGGATTCAACTACAGATATGAGTCCAGATGACTTTGTAGCACGCATGGCTGAAGTTCAAACATACAAGAAAAGGGTATGTATTGATATTCTTACTCTTGCTGATATCTGTTACTTAGTTACTGATTTTCAATCACAGATTAGCGTTTTAGATGTAGCAAATAAAAACATGTCTTCTCAAGTTAGCATGCTGGCAGAATCTAGTAAGACTCTTACTGTAGTATCCGATCTTGAACTGGCTAAGATTGATGTGCGTAGGTTAGGTGAGGATAAACAGGCCTTAAAAGATAAGATTCAGTCCTATATTTCTGATAAAATTGCACTTAGAGATACCATTAATGAAAAATCTATAATCATAGATGGTCTTTATTTGAATTTAAAGGACTTAAATCGAAGTATTGCTAATAAAGATAAGGAGTTAGCTGAATATAAGTTAAAGCTAGTTGAGCAAAATCGTAAGAGAAAATTATAGAACAGCTGAGATGGACAAAATGCTTGATGCTCAATGTAGTGTAAAGGATAAGAATGGTTTAGGTTACAATGATGTTCCTCCTCCTTTCAATTCAAATTACACTAAGACTCCCCCAGATATTGAGATGACTGAAGCTAATACTCAGACTAAAGTAGCTAAGGAATCTGAACAGTCGGAGGTACATAAGGATGTTATTAAGAATCCTTTATCTGATAATGGTAAGAAGATTCAATTCACTAAAGTACAATTTGTATCAAGTGAAATGTTGAATGATATTAAGACAGATGTTGAGATTAATAAGGAACAATCTAGTGATCCTTTAGTTCCTAAGACTCCGACTACGAATGCAAAAGTTGGTAAATCACGGAAACAGATGTCTTGCTTCAAATGTCACCAAAAGGGACATATGGCTTCTTGTTCTCCAAATAAGAAGTTGGAAGCATCACATAAGTTAGTGATTAATGAAAAGACCCGACCAGTTCTAGTTAAATTGTAGATAGGTTAGGCTCTAAACCGGGATTAGGTAGCAAACCTATAAACATTCTGAAAAGAGATGGTAATCATAGTGTTTCACCACCTAAACCTAAAAGGCCTTATACTTAGAATGACGCTATTTTCAGTAAGCCTAGAGATAAGACACCTTCGAGGTTTAGGACCCCCAGTAGAAATCACAATCAGTATGAGAGTGGTTCTACTTCACGTGCACAAGGAGCTCAGTATGTGCCTAGGAGGTTTTCTACTCACTCTCCTCATAGGCAAAAGCCTACTGATCATCAACAATCTCAAACTCCTGTTAAAGTTACCAAGACTCCCGATGAAGATAGTTATGGTTACTTTAAGGAAGTTTAGATTGTTGATGATAAGGGACAAACCAAGACCGTAATGGCTTGGGTCCCTCTTGAAAACTAATTGTGTACAACTTGTCATGTGCAGGAGCAGACTGTGTACAAGGATAGCTGGTGGTATGTAGATAGTGGATGCTCAAGACACATGACTGGAGAACAAAGTCTACTAAAGGACTTCAAAGAAGGTTTCAAGCAAAAAGTTAATTTTGCAGGAGACAAAGGAGGAGTAATTACGGGAAAAGGAAAAGTTTCAAATGGAACTTTGACTCTAAAGGATGTGAATTATGTTGAAGAACTAACTCACAACCTAGTGAGTGTTTCCCAAGTCTGCAATAAAGGTCATCCAGTTCATTTTAATGAAAAGGAGGCTTTAGTTCTGAAGCCAGGCTTCACAATTCCTGAAGAGTGGATATTGATGAGGGCACCAAGGAAGAAGGATATCTATGCTATAAACATGAGTGTTCCTAATTCTTCAATGGTGTTGACATGTTTATTATCCAAGGCTTCTGAAGTAGACGCTTTATTATAGCATAGGAAAATGGCACACTTGAACTTTAGAAAGATGAATTATATAACCAAAAATGGATTACTTCTGGGTGTACCACAAAAACGTTTCGAGTCTGAAGATAAGTGTGTTCCTTGCATGAAAGGAAAGCAACATAAGAAACCACACAGATCTAAGACTGAAGACTCAATTTCCTTGCCATTTGAGTTGATACACATGGACCTCTTTGGCCCAATAAGAAAGAGAGGTCTAGGTGGCAAATGGTATTGTTTAGTTATCACAGATGACTACTCTAGATTCTCGTGGGTATTCTTTTTAGGATCTAAGGATGAAACTCCTGGCATTTTGTTGGAGTTTCTAGATCTAGTAGAGAATGTATATAACACGAGAGTAAAGTGTATTCGTAGTGATAACGGAACAAAATTTAAGAACTCAACGTTAAATATCTATTGCCTAAGCAAAGGGATACAACATCAATTCAGTGCACCTTATGAACCTCAACAGAACGGTGTTGCTGAAAGAAAAAATTGAACGTTCATTAAAGCTGCTAGAACAATGCTTCCGGATTTAAAGCTTCCAGTCATCTTTTGGGCAGAAGCGGTGAATACAGCATGTCATGTTCTTAATAGAGTTCTTACGGTTAAGAAGCATAACAAGACTTGTTATGAACTTCTGACCAATAAGAAACCTAACTTGAAAGGTTTTGAGCCTTTTGGTGTTGCATGCACAATATTGAAAACTGGAAATGAAGCTAAATTTGGTGAAAAGGTTGACGAAGGATTCTTCCTAGGTTATATGCCAAATTCACCAAATAAAAGAGTTTTCAATAAAGTCACTGGACGTTTGGAAGTAGTTTATAACATTGAAGTTACGAGGTATATTCCTGATGTTCATAAGGGACTAGATTGGCAATTTGATTATTCTGATCTTTTTGCATCATTTAAAGTTCCTATTAGTGACTATGTTGGTGATTCAGAGATACCTGAACATTTATTTTCACGAGACGTGGATAATACCACTAATCCAACATCGAGTGTTCCGAAATCTGGAATCAGATCAGTTGTTGACTCAAGTGAAGCTTCTTCTAGTGGGTCACAACAAACTCCAAGGAATAAGTCTCAAGAAAAAGAAAATATAGAAGATGATCTTTGTAATACCCCCAAATTTAATGTTGCGCGGAAGCAAGCTTTGGGTGTTACTAATCAATAATCAAGCACCAAAGAATAGCAAACGACTTCTAAATGAGACGTTTGTAAAATAGTTCCATACCATTATAAAATAGGGTTTGAAAACATAATATTTTCGTTACAAAAGTAAGGTCCTCTAGAGTCCGCGTACGTAACGGGAGATTCTGTTACATAACCAAAGTTACAAAAAATAATGCTAAAGAATCTCCATTAATGCAGTTTGGAAATCATGCGACTCTAGCTAGTAATCCTGAAGTAATCCTACTCCGTATGTGTACCTGGGAATACATGCTAAAAAGGGTCAACCAAAATGGTTGGTGAATCTCACAGGTTTGTAAGTAAGTAATAGTTTAAACACAAGATTTTTATCAGTTGTGCCCGCAGGCGTAAATCAAGTATCTGCAACCAAGAAAATAATAAGTAAATATGTATAAACCGTTGCCATGAGCTCATAGTCGAAGCTTAACCCGCAAATCGGTGGTACAACCAAGTACCGTATAGTGCCCCCGCAAGTGCCTAATCCAAACACTCGTACGAAACAAATATAAGTCGCCCGTTTATACAAAACGGTTCGTGGTAGCGCTACTACCCCGGGCGGGGAGGGTCAGTCCCTAATGGATCCATTAACTAATATTCGCGCTATATCCGATATCTAACAACTATGATGGAGGGACTTTAGTGGATTAGTCAGTAACTCATGCAAGCCCGTATATGAAAGGTAAGTAATTGTGCACTTGTGTTCAAGAAAAATGTAAGCAATGTATCTCACCCCGTAAGTAAAACAGTAAAAATGGGGTTGTAAGACTCACCTGAGTCAAGCAAGCAAGCGTTTAACTTAATAAACGTAAAGTCTGAAAGCAATAGTAATCCGTAGGTTCCGCGAACCCGCAACCTTCTAATGCCCTAAGCATATAAGGTTGTATGTATAAGTGAATGTCTCAAAAGATCATTCATGCTAGTTGTCCACTCAACTAGTTATGTCCAAGTTAGTATCCGTTTGTTTAATTAAAAACATTTGCGGCCCGTTGGTGAAGTTTAGGTATGTAATAATAATCTAAACATTACTATAATTCATCGAGTTGTATACCTTACAAAGCGTATATATAAGTTGGTTATCTGTTATTGACGTTAAATCAAGTATGTCGTGATATTGTATGTATTCAAGACTTGGTATAAAAAAAAAAAGTATTTTCAAGTTTCTGTTTCATGCGACAATAAGGATTGTCGGGATAGTTTTAAGTACAAAAGTGTCAGTTAATGCGACAATGGTATTCACGGACACTGTTCATGCGACAATGGTGATTCACGGACTTTGTTCATGCGATAATGATATTCACGGATTTCGTTCATACGACAATAGTATTCACGGAATACTATTCATGCGACAATGATGATGGTATTGTCGTAGGTTTGAAGTTTTTCCGATTTCGTTTAAGTATTCGTTTTCGTTTACTAGGTCGAACGGGTTTGGTTTGATTTTGAGTGTTATCAAGTCCGAAATTATGCATCGGAGTCTCACCCTAAAGTTCGAGAGTCAACCCTCAGTCTGACAGTCAATGAAAGTCAATTTTTACTGTTCATCCGTCAATATTTTCACGAAGTTACTGTTCATCCGACAATGTGATTCACGGAGTACTGTTCATCCGACAATGTATTCACGGATTATTTGTGATTTTTATCTAAAATAGTAAACTTTATCGAATCGTTCTGAAATTTTTACAGAAAGTTCCCACATATGTTATGTATTTCCTGTAATTGGTTTATGATTTTTGGAGGTCGTTTGGTATTTTATAAAAATTCACAAAGTGCCAGTGTTCAGTTTAATCCGAGATTAGACCACTTCTCACAAATCTAATTTTCTGGAGAAATGGGTGTATTTCTGGAATGAGCCAAAGAAGAACTTTTTGTACATAACAAAATTACCAAGATTTCCCAAGTGGTCTCATACTCTTTTGAGGTCTAGAACTCGAGATATAGTACCGAGAATTTACTGAAAATTCCTGTCTGCCGGAACAGTAAACCTATGTTACCGGAGAAAAATATTTTCGAGTAGCAAACGGAGTCAAAAAGTCACAAGACTAATTTTATTGGAAAGATAAATTCTTGCACTACATTTTAGGCTTAAGAAACGTCCATTTTGGTGTTGTAATGATTTTTATAAAATTCGTGGAAGTGGAAACAGAATCTGGACAGGAAGGTTAACTTCCTGTTTTCGAGTTTTAATTTGTGTTTCGACTTATCTTTTGGACATTTTATGGTTGAGTGAGCACTAGAAAATGATTATAAACTTAAAACAAGTATCTTAGAAGAGTATAGAAGTTCTCACAAGGTATATGGAGGAACGGAGACGGCAAAGATGATGCTCACACGTTTGTGATCGTTTTCGTGCCTTTAGCTTCGTTTTTCCTTCAAGAATGAGGTGGTGGTCGATGGTGGATGGTGGTGGTGCAGAGATGATGTTCTTGGGCTGGGGAAAAACGACCATAAGTGAGAAGAGGGAGAAAAGGGGGAGTTGAGAGAAGTGTAGGTGAATGAATGATGAGATATGGTGTATTGTGTTTATGTGTAGTGTAAGTTAAGTGAGGAGGGTGGCATGGGAGACCATACCTCCTCATTTGACTGATTTCGGTGGGTCTAAAAAGAGAGTGAGGTGATTAAATCTTGTCCCCAAAATTGTGTGAAGTCCCGTGTTCATTTACCCGATCGTTTTACGTTTTATTTAATCATATAACGTTTTATACAATACGTTTTGTTAACGATTTAAAACCCAATACTTTTAATAAAGCTCTTACTCAAATAATATATTCTAAGCAATTAAAATAATATTCGAGTTTTCATTTGGTCATCGGTCGTGAATCGTGTGTTTTCGTCGCGTACGAAGTGTTTTGTACGATATTTAATATGTGTAATATATTCTCGCAATATATTAGGGTAAATAATGTTTGTTTGGATAAATCCACATTATTTTTAACAGTTTGTCACCAACGTCCATAGTAAATAGTGTCAGACCTCGTCCGGTTCAAGTGTGTATGATTTAAACAAATCATATAACGTGTATGTAATTACATAGAAAATTACATATATTTAGATTAATATGATACTAAATACATGTAATTACAAGTAGTTAGGCACTAATTAAAGTCCTAAATTAGCGAGTGTTACAATCTTCAAACAAAGTTTGATGATATTCTTACTCCTTTGAGACATTTAAGGATATCTTCAGCTCGTTCAGAAGATATACCTCCATTGGAAGAGGTTGGTACTAACTTAGGAGATGAGTTAATAGTTGATTCTATACCGGTTACTAGAACGAGAAAGAATCATCCCGTTGAAAGCATCATCGGTGATATTAATACTCCCATTCAAACTAGGACTCAATCGAAAGCTAGTACATCTGAAGAATTGGAAAGTTTGTATACTGCTATGAAAGAGACAAGGATTCCTAATCAATGTCTATATTCATGTTTTATCTCACAAATTGAGCCTAAAAATGTGCAAATGGCACTAAAAGAAAGCTCGTGGGTCAAAGCTATGCAAGAAGAACTTTCACAGTTCTCAAAACTACAAGTATGGGAGTTGGTTGACCTTCCAAAGGGAGAGTATCCAATTGTAACTAGATGGGTATTTAAGTGTAAAAGAGATGATCGGGGAGTCATTACTCGCAGTAAAGCCCGTCTAGTAGTTCAAGGGTTTAATCAACAAGAAGGTATAGATTACAATGAAGTGTTTGCACCAGTTGCTAGGGTTGAATCAATTAGGGTATTCTTAGCATTTTCCTCATTCAAAGAGATAAAAGTTTATCAGTTGGATGTTAAGAGTGCTTTGTTGTATGGCAAAGTAGAAGAATTGGTGTATGTTTCACAACCGCCTGGGTTTGCTGATCCTGACTATCCAGATAGAGTATATCGATTAAATAAGGCTCTATATGGATTACATCAAGCACCTCGGATGTGGTATGGAACACTATCAACATATCTACTTGAGAATGGTTTTACAAGAGGATCAATTGATAGTACACTTTTTGTAAAGTGGAAGAAGAATGACTTTCTCCTTGTGCAGGTTTATGTTGACATTATCTTTGGATCTTCTGATGAAAAGATGTGTCAAGAATTTGAGAAAGTCATGAGAAAAAGGTTTGAAATGTCTGCAATGGGAGAGTTGAATTTCTTCTTAGGATTACAAGTTGATCAAAAGAAGGATGGATTTTTTATTCATCAATCTAAGATACATATGAGCTACTGGAACGCTTTAAGATGGATGAAAGTAAAATCTACAACACTCCAATACCAGTCAATCATGGCCTTGGTCCAAATACATTGAGTGATACCGATGTGGATCCAACTCTTTATAGAGCCATGATCGGTTCATTAATGTATCTAACTGCCTCTAGGCCTGACATTATGTTTGCTGTTAGTATATGCGCAAGATATTAGGCTAATCCGAAAGAGTCACATATGCAAGCTGTTAAATGAATCTTTTGTTACCTCAAAAGAAGACCAAAGTTGGGACTTTGGTATCCAACTGATGGAGACTTAGATTTAGTATCTTATACTGATTCGGATTATGGAGGGTGCAATCAGAATAGGAAATCTACAACCGGAGGATGTCAATTCTTAGGAGGTAGATTAGTGTCTTGGCAGTGCAAGAAGCAAAACTTAATAGCCATTTCCACGTGTGAAGTTGAGTATGTTGCAGTTGGCAGTTGTTGCTCTCAAGTACTTTGGATTCAATAGCAACTGCGGGACTATGGGTTAAATATAACCAATACTCCTATGATGATTGATAATGAATCAACAATGTCGATCGCCAACAATCCGGTGAAGCACAATAAAACTAAACACATTGATATTCGACATCATTTTATTAGAGACCGTGCTGAGAAGAATTTGATAAAGTTAGTTAAGGTTCCATCACTGGATAACTTAGCAGATGTAACACATGGTCAAAAAGTCAACCTTCACGCCAAACTTAAAACTTTCATTTCACGCACTTGGTACGCATTACTTTAAATAATGCGTTATTATTCTAAATAAACATTATTTACACGGAAAATATTACACTATCTTAGAACATAATTCGTTTTGTCTAAAACGTATTTTGCGCGATGAAACCATACGAAATGTATCCGTCAAACAACCCAAAACAAAGTTATATTTCTATAACCCGAATGAAGTATTATTACAAATTACTTTAACTGAAAACATATACGAATTTGTATGAACAAAATTATGATTTTAAAATAATTTAATTATTTTACGATCGGGCGAACAAACACGGGTATTTTACACTGAAATTGGAGACAACCAACCCCCACCAAAAGGGAGGGCCGGCTGCCCTTTTTCCCCTCCCCATTTCTTTTGTTTTTCATTTCAAACACACACACACAAACACCCTCTCTAGCTCATCTCTCCCTCTCCCTCTCGGTTTACACCACCGCCACCACCGGAATCACCACCACCTCATCGCCACCATCATCAAGAACAACAATAGCAGCTTCACCATCATCTTCTTCATCAAGATCTTCCCCATCTCGTCTCTTTCGGCTCGGAATCAACATTTGGTAAGAACACCCGATTTCATACCTTAAAACACTTGATTTATGTTTATTAACATGTTATTGAGTCCATACAACACGAATGTAGCCAAGAAATCGGCTAAAAACGTTTTAAAAATTGAAACCCATTTCAAAAATCGCATCAGTTCGTCCTGCGAACTGATATCCCAGATCCCAGTTCGTCTTGCGAAGCGAACCGAACCTGCGAACCGAACCGAACCTGCGAACTGAACCAAACCTGCGAACCGAACCAACTTGCGAAGTCAATTTGCGAACTGAACTGCGAGTCGAGACCTGCAAGTCGAGACCTGCGAGTCAAGACTTGCGAACCGAAACCAACCTGCAAAGTGAACTGCGAAGCGAACTGAAACTCAGTTCGTAGCGAACTCAAACCTCACTTCCCAGTCAATTTTCAGCGTCTTGAAATTTAACTCAAATGACGTTAATTTAAATTCCAGATACGATTTTTAAGAAAGCAAGATAGTAGAAATAAAAATTTTCCAAGCTCGACCCCAGCCAGGGGCTCTGCCCCTTGGACCCCGCCAGGGGTTGCCACCCCTTGGACCCCGCTACCAGGGGCACTGCCCCCGGACCCCCGTACACGATTTCTAAACTTAAGCAACAAACAAATACTCGAACAACCAATTTAGACAAACTGATTGTCTCATACTTATATAACCTCACATGTTTAGGACACTAGGAGGTTACTATTCGAACAATGCACATATCGTAGGATCACTGACAACTCACAGGTGAGTTCATAGCCCCACTCTTTCAAACTGTTTTTCTTGTTTTCGGGGTGAGACGCATGCACAATTACTGTTTTTGAATTATAATGATAAACTTTTATAATTCCCACTTAACTCTATTACTGTATGTAGTACGGAATGTGTAATACTTAGGAATTACACCCATCACATTGTTATAGGACAATATCACTACTTAACCTAGATAGATTACCATTGTACACCACTTGATCGTCGAAAAACAATTACCCTTACATAACTTAATTAAGTTATCACTATACGTTGGCCATATTGTCGCGGGACAATATTATCGAATATGTTAGAACTGGTTAGTCCTACCTACACTAGTCAACAACTAGACTTTATGCAGGGCTAGTTTTCCTTTTAGGAGCTAAGACTGCCTATACACTTCAGGATTTCTCAAATGGATTTGTACTTAAGTGAACTTTTCCAGAGACCACAACATACTTGCTGAGCTGTAGGCTAGGAGTATGCGGTAGTAACATATGTTAGTATAGTTTCTTATACTAATGTCAAACAACTAGGTGATGAATATTCATGCCTAAGTTTCCTGTGCTGCACCTTATATCTAAATAGTGTATATACATATTTAGATACAATAAACTACTTTCATGGGTTACATGACAACCTGTTAGATGCGTTGTGACTAAGACCTTTATATGTACGTTTATACATATATATATATATTTATATACATATACTTGTACACTATCTCAAGCAACCCTGTTCGATGCCACGGATTTCAGTGGGTACAAAATGAGATCACGGTAAGTGATTCAAAATGATATCGCGGTAAAGCGATACGAAATACGGGATCTGCGGGCTACCACCTGAGATTCACGCATATTAACAAACCTGCGAGCTTACACTCAAGGTCGTTGATGCAGCAACGGATCGGCAAAATTACACTCGAGATCGTTAGCTCAGCATTCGGATAAACGCTCTATCGTAGTCTGCATGACTGCACGGTTACTCGTATTCAGCAACGGATCGGAGAAATTACACTCGAGATCGTTGGCTCAGCATTCGGATAAATGCTCTATCGTAGTCTGCATGACTGCACGGTTACTCGTATTCAGCAATGGATCGGCGAGCTTATACTCGAGATCGATGGCTCAGTATTAGTGTGAATACTCAAATCATATTTCTGCGGGACTACACTCATTTGTTGCTTGAAGGCAACAAATTATGCCAGGCGGCATCCTAGTATATTATTACTAGATAGGTATTAATGTTAACTGTTATCATATGATGCTGTCATACACCTACTCGACACATACTTAGGCACGTGTTGTTTAACACTTGTAAACTTACTATCACCTGATAGGTAACTAGGCATGGAATGCCATATTCTCTAGGTACTTAGGTACACACCCCAAATACTTAGGTATGAGATACCTCGTTAGACGTATACACATCGATATTACAACTTTATAACAATACAAAACAAGATCGTAGATTTTGAACTACTTTTCAAAAACATTTAAGGTTTATACTTTATGTTTCAACTAACAATCCTATGAACTCACCAGCTTTATAGTTGACTTGTTTTAGCATGTGTTCTCAGGTGCCCAGCAGGATTAGGATTACTACAAGATATACTAGCTCGAGTCGCATATTTTCAAACAACTGGATTTCCTTGCATAACTTTTGTATTTCTACTTATGTATTGGGACACATTTGGCGAACTCGCAGATATTGTAAACTATTATTTTGGCAATGTAATAACTATATTTTCAAACGTCTCATTTAGTGAGGTCGTTTGCTATGTATCTTATGCTTTGATATTTGATTTGGTAACACCCGACCCGACCGCTTCCGCAACCCGAAATTTGAGGGTGTTACAGCAGACTTATACATGAAGGCATTTGACAGAGCAAGATTTGAGACATTGGTTCAACTTAACGGGATGAGAAATCCAGAATGATTAGTCTTCCAAGGGTATAATTATAATAGTTAGGTATTATATAAATTTAAAAATAAATAAATAAATAAAAAATAAAGCAGTAGGCGTATGGCATTCATTTGCTTGTTACCTAAAGGGAAACGCCTTCTTTAAAGAATATACAAATAATATTCTTTAAAATTGTTTAAGTTTTTGTCTACAAAAACTAAGGGAAATGAAAGTACATTAGGAAAATAAGTTTATTAAAAATAAACTTAAGTCCTAAATATGATATGTTAGTAGGTTCTCATAAGCTTCATTCACATTATGATTCCTTTGCCAGGTATGTACCTATATTTATATTATTATACACTTCTTTCCACAAGTAATAATTTACTATTTTTATTGATGTATTGATAAATTCATCATATGTTATACTGGTAGGCAAATTATGCAACAATTTCTAAAGCATTGAAGAAGTAATAATATGCTTGAGTGTTAATTTATGTGCCTATTATGTGATGTATGATATAAGTCTTAAATGTTGAAGGATGGTATTTCCATACACTGTTAATATGTAGAAAAATGACAAATGGTATGAAAATTATATGGTTATTAACTTAGCTAATGATTTCTCTGTTGTACGTGAGTACAGACCTGAAGCTATTAGCTAGGTCAATAATCTCAAGCCTGTAGTGGTCATACTAAGGGATCCTCTGTTGTACATCAGTACAGACCTGGAACCACTAGTATCTTCACTATAAGTTTGATATTTGTCTAAATTTAAAATAACATAAGTGTACTTTATGTACCTTAGTTATAAATTCAGTGTTATGTGTTTTACTTGATCTCAATATATCATGTTATGGGAAACATAAGTTAATACTCATACTAACAATAAAATGTTTGCTTAGAAATTTAAGTATAATTTGTTTATGTGGATCATAATATCGGTAATCATCTTGAAATGTCTATTTAAAAGTTTCACTTTTGTGACTAATTATTAAATAATTATGCTTTGTGGATAAAGATTGATACAGTTATAATTTAATAAATATAAGTTATTAAATGGTAAAGTGAGTAATAGTGTGTCTGCCACTTATTAGAATTTCATGAGGTATGTATACTAGCAATATGTTTAGACTTTTAATAATAACTAAGAGATCTTATTCTTCCTAATTTGATTCCTTAGCAGATAAATTCTTATTCAGTTCATTAATTTATGTGTTTATGTACTTCCAGTGTTTAATAAAAGGGTACTTGATACCACTGTTTGTTTATACGAGTTATGTTTTTATTTCTTGTTTATCTAAAGTTATTTTATTTTATTTTATTATCCTTTGGAATTAAATTATACTGAATATTCTCATCTATGTTGAACAATCGTAACAAATACAAGTGAAAAATAATTCATTTATTTTAGACTTGTGTATAGATTTAAGGTATATAAGTAAATAATATTAGCTCCAGATTTTCTTAATACAAGATTAACTGTATCACGGGTTTAGCCAGTTAATATGTAAGAAGATTACCATTGAGGAAAAATTAAGCAAAAACATTTTATTTAAAATGTTTAGGCTAAATAGTTACAGAGATAACTATAAACGTAAATGGGTTTTTATTTTATACTTAGTGTTGATTTTGCATTTTAATTTAATTTTGCGAGTTTAACCAAGTCAAACCCTGCGAACCGAGTTCCAATATGCGAATCGACTATATGGTATAAAGGGGGAGAGTCAAACGAGTCAAACCTTCACCAAACCCACTTCCTTTGCGAGCTCACTTATACTTGTGAGATGACTGTGTGTGAAACGAAGCGAAATACTATTTTCGTTAGATTTCAGTTTTTACGAGTACGAGAGCGAGCTTTTCAATCCATAGCTTTTATACACATTTGTATTGCGCTCATTTTGAGGTATAAACCAATGGATTGCACCGTGTATATAACTCAAAATCAAAAATTTTATAAAATTAGGGTTTCGGTTAATATTCACATCGAGTTATGTAGATTCAAGGTGTTATTTGATAAGAATCACTAGGGTTAATGTTAAACGAACCTAAATAAACGTAAGTCCATCGATAGAGTGCTTTAAAATTGGAAAATTAATTGATTTGAAGTTCAACCCGCAGCAGCAGTTCGTCCAGCAAGTTGAGTTGTAAACTCAATTCGCAGATCCAGCATTGTGATTTGAAATTCAATTCGTTTGACTTATTGACTTGCGGATCGAGTAGGTCTGCAGATCGACGTGCGAGTCGACTTGTGGATTGACTTGGTTAGCGAGTTGAATAGTTTGCGAATCGAGTTGCGACTTGAGTTTAGTTTCCGCGAATTCAGAATTAAATCTTTTAAACTGTGACTTGTGACTTGAACTTGTGATGTAATAAATTATAATTATAATTTTCGACTTTACAAGTTTACTAAAATATGTTTTGACGTAAGAATTAAATATTGATACGTAATAACATATATTTCATATACATACGACTTTTGATTCTATAATAATAAGTTATATATATAAATAAATATATATATATATATATATATATATATATATATATATATATATATATTGATTTAACTTACGACCATAAGGTAATAAGTTACACATGTTACTTATATTAGACTTGTGATGATAAATGTGACAAGTTAAATATTATTGGAATTCATTGAATATATATATAATTATCAAATATAATTGTTAGTTAAGTTGTTATACTTAATAGTTCAATTATGTTTGTCGATTATATAAGTTTTATAAATTTAGAACTAAGATGTTTGATGATCGTTACGATTCATAATACATTGTAGTTTAACATTTATTATATCTAGTTAACGTGTACTAATTGTTGTCGTCATTAGTGTTTTATTTAGATATGGCGAGACAATTTGATAAAGGTCACAACATTCTTGTTGATCTTGATCTTTCGGCACGCGGAGCTAATAAAGTAGCTCAGGTGTTGACATTCTTTGCACGTTCTCACCTTCGTTATGCGATTACGGAGTCTCCACCGATCTCTCAAGCTATACTGAACGATTTTTGGACAAATATTCAGTATGACGAGACGGTCAATCCACCGGTCATTCGCGCAACGGTTAATCAGGGACCAATTCTATTTTCGGCATCTAACCTTCATGAGATTTTACGGCTAGGGATAGTAGACCAGGAAGATGGTCAGATTGAGTACCCACGTGATTTTATTGAGGGTTCTTTGGGCCGTATGGGCTACACGAGTGAGCAAAGAGGACGCTAGTTCCTCAAGGCTCTTGTTATCGGCCAGTGGAGATTCCTGTGGCATGTTATAGTCATAGTTTTTGGACCGAAGAAGGGCTGTTTTGATGAGTTGAGCCATGCTCTTATATCGGCTGTACTGTTACTGGTCTATAATAAACCATACAGTTTTTGTGATTATATTTTTGGAGAGTTGGTCTGACTGATCTCAGGTGTTGTTAGATCACATTTCGTGATCTACCCGAGATTCTGTATGATGAATATTCACCATCGTCTTCCGGAGCTTGTTATTCCTGAGCCGCATTTACGCATCGATACTATTGCGCTCAGAGGATACAATGCTATGTTCTTGCAGACTATTCGACGGGAAGAATATGTCAAGCCAGAGTCACGTGATCTCTTTGGCTTTATTATTGATCCACTGTATGTGACGCTGCCACATCATGGTTGGCAAGATGTTGGTGCTACTGCTGTTGTTGTTCCTGCGCCTATAGCTGATGTGGTTCAACCTGAAGATCCACAAGAGCTACGTGAAGAGGTTCTGGACCAAGCTGATAGGACTGGGGTACAGGTGAACCCAGATATTGCTGCACAGCTGGTACATGAAGTGCTAGGTCAGAATGACGATGCACGTGATCCTGTTTTGAGAGAAATAGATCAGTTTATTGCTCCTACTCAGGTATGTATTCTTTATAGTTAATAAATAATGATATAGAAACTTAGATGATAGAGCCTTAAGCTAATCATAAAGTTTTAATATTATTGTAATTTGGAACCGATGGATATAGAACCAGAGGTTGATAGACCTACAGGTTCTACGTCCGCGGTCATACCTTCTAAGGTATTATATATTATTGACATTTAGAACATGTACGATAAAGCGTTATGCTAATCATTAATGTTTAATATGTTTAATATATAGGATACTGAGGCTGGTCCGTCTGGTGGATGTGATGGTGAAACTACATCAGGTTTTGATTCTGATGATGTTCGACCTATTTCACCGCCTGTTGGTATGATTCCTTATAGATCTGGACATATAAAGGATCCAAGTTTAAAAGGAAAACGTACAGCTGACGATTTAGATCCTGATTTTAACGTGTTAGATGAGGATTTTGATGAAGAGGAAGAGTTCTTGGAGACTCGAAGCCGTAAAAGGGCTAGAGCTTCTACTAGACAATTGACTATTGGTCTAGGTTAGTTTATTAATAGTTAGACATTAATTATCTTGTTAGTTAATCAGGAGTTATAAACTAAGACAGATTTATCTATAATAGTTGCTCAGGATAGACCACAGGATGAGCAGGTTTCACTTCAGGTGGTTACTGAACCGATATCTGTACCTACTGAGGTAAGGGATATAAGTTTAGTTCTACATGTGTTATATAAATGATTAGAGATTGAGACAGAGTAATCTGTAACAATTACTTATTTAATTTTATATAACTTAGCAGGCTGAGATTGTTGATTTAGTACGTACGGTATAGTTTCCGACTACTAAAGCAAGCAGATTTGCTGCTAGCTTACTCACGGCATCGTTGTCTTACCCTACTCCACCACTTACCACTGCATCTCATATTTCTTCACTCACACCACCTAGGCTATCAAATATCTCTGTTACTCCTACAACTGATACTAAAAGGATTACATCCTTAGAGTTGCGAGTTAAGGAGTTAGAGAAGGTTACTTCAAATATTTCAGAGTTGGTGGCACAAAACCTTCTTTTTGCACAATAGATTACTCAACAGAGTAAATCTTACAAGACACTATTGGAGACTCATACCACTTTGCTTCAAGATTTTACTACCCACCGACTGAAGCTTGATTCCTTAGAACGTTTAGTGTTGAAAGTGAATTTAGGACAGTCAGCTCAGGGGGAGATATTGGTATATTTAGAGTATTGCAAACAAGATGAGTTAAGGAAGAAAAGAGATGATGACAAACACAATGATCCCAGTGCACCAAAAGATGGTGAGGTAACTGGTCCTTCAAAGACTAGAGAGTAAATTATGATTCAGGGGGAGTCTGAGGGTGCAAGTGGTGATGGTGCTGGTACAAGTGTTGCGGGTACAAGTGAAGCTCGTAAGACAGCTTAGACTTGTGTAGTTATTTGTATGTAGGATTTATTTGAATTATGATTATAAATTATAATTGTAACTTAATATTTTTTGGAAATATATTCGGCTTGAGATTATTATTACAAGTTAAATATATTAGAAATTATTTGGGTTATATATGTTAAGTAGAATAGTGATCGAAAGTCTTCTAACTCATTGAGTAGTCGAGCGGCGTGTCCCAATTAGTTTTGGCGGTCAAATTTCTATGATAACATACATATTTTAGATTTGAGAGTTTGTTATAACTGACAAGTTTAATATGTAATATCTTTAACTAGACAAAGATATATAATTTAAAGATATAATTGAAAGTTATGTTTTTGGAAAAATAACAGTTCAATTAAGTCTTGGAGTTATATAAGTTAATTAATTATAAACTTAAATGTTTGGTGATTATTTACAATATAATAGAGTTTAAGTTTAACTAATATTTGTTAAGTGTTTTATAAAAGACTTAAGAAATTTTTAGATTAATTCAGGGTAATCAATAAAAGATTTACAAGTTATTTATTGCGTTTATATTATGGAATAACTACACAAAAGGATTAATAAAGAAATATTTAGATTGATTCAGGGAAATCAATGAAGAAATTTAGATTTTTAATATTTATTTGTGTTTGTGTTTTCTAGAGATTGAAATGCTTGATCTATTAGATTCAGAATATGATTTTCTTGATGAGATAGATGAAGACATTAATTATGACTTGGAGGAAGGGGAGTTTCAACCACCTGAAGATTGGACTGCTGTTTCGGAGATAGAGCTAGACATGGGTGTAGATCCAGATGCAAATATAGATGAACACCATGTGAGCCCATCTAGAACAGAGATTGTATTTGAAGATGAAGAAGGTCCTAAAGTTGTTGATGTAGATGAAGATATTGATGACTCATGATGGCGCTCCGACCGTCGCAAGCGCGAATGATCACAACGCCGATCGGTGGGTGTTTTAAATTTATATTTCTTGGGGTCTAAGTATGACTTACTAATACTGAACCAAGGGCTAGTAGATGGTAAGTATGACCTAGAGTCGTTCTTAAAGATAAACTGAATTGAAACGGAGGTGATCCAATCAATCGTTACTTTCTAGTACAAGTTTTTAAAAGAGTGCGTTGGGAGTTTGGTTCAGTTAACTAAGTAAAGTAAATAAAGCGAATGAAATGTAATAATAAATCAGATAATGGAAAGTAGTATTTGTTGTGAATTCATTAGCTAATAATATGTGATGATGACTTTCATGGGAAAAATGATTAACTAAATTAGAATTGTTTACAAGATTCAATAACTTGTGGTATAACCAATAGATTCCCTATTAGCCGGTTATCAACTAATATGTCACAAGGAATTAAGGTGTCATGATTCTGGTTAGACAGACGATGCTCAACTGTCCACACTCTCCTGTGAGGGAGTCAGTGGCCCATATTATCAAACGCATTTGCTCGTGGGTGAAGGAATAGAGTAGCAAGTCCAATACACGTCTAACCGTTCTTAATACCATAAAGATTATGAGTCTTATAAACAACTAACTTTGGGTTTATGTTCGGACTTATTTACCAATTCCTTTTAGTAAAACTTAAGAGTGATAAGTGAGGGGAAACGTTGAGGTTTCTTGCGTATCTTACTTTAGGGTTTTACAGGTTAAGAAAGAGTACCATTTTAGATTGAATTTTAAACTTGCCTTTCTTGATACAATTAACAAATCCCTAGGTTTTTATAAATAGTTATTTATCCTATAGCCTACCTACTCTAATCTAATTTAATCTAATCTAATTAAAATGCTGACGGCTTTTTGCAGAAAGTTAAACCCAGACCATGTCAGAAAGTGCTATGGTAGTTCACAATGTATTTAATCGTTTACTGATGTTTTCGTTGTGAATTTAATTGTTTCGTGATGTTCACATGATAATTACATTGTGATTGGAAGTGTACTATACTCATGGTAATTCCACGTAATCACATTGCTTTTTATGATGCTTGCATGACGTTACAATTAAACCATAGTTTTGACGCAGATAATTATTGACCAAGTATTAAGGTTCACGACTGCTCTTTACAAGGTTACAATCACGTTTGTTAATCGAAAGGCGAATGTAAGTTTTAGGTTTAAGATCACACGATAAGTCCATTCATAAAGTTTGCATTTTTATAACGTTGATCCATAATACAACCACCTTCGGTTGTTTACCGGTTTCCTTACGTATGTACTTTGCTTAAAAGCATTTCCAGCACTATACCAAGTAAACAGTCGAATAGGGGTCGTCATATTATTTCACGACGTATTTAAAGTCATCCCATAATTATATGTGCTAAGTACATCACAACAAATACAATAGTAATCTACTCGCTAATCATGGCACAAACTAATTCTAGCATAATTAAAGTATACATATTTAATTAAGATAGAATAGGAACGAATAAACCCATATTAGAATGCGAGAAGGAATAGACTTGAATTAATAAGCGTAATTCCAAGCGTACACCCAAGATTACAAGATGTTCCTTGCTTTCGTTCTACTCTAAACAAGCTTCCTAACTAGCCTAATACTAATTTTGAAGTAAGAAAATAGAATGAGAAAGTAAGAAAGTAATATCACTAATGCATATGGTGTGTAAAGTGTTTTTAAGGTGTTTCTTGAAATGAAGCCCCACGCCTCCTATTTATAGGAGAAATCCGGCTCATGTTAGCATCTTGAGGAGCAATTTAGCAAAAGGTGGAAAAGGTGGTGCACCAGGTACGTACCATTGCGTAACGGTGTGGCACTAGGTACGTACAATCGCGTAAAGGTGTGGCACCGGGTACACGAAAGGACCAAAATGCGGAAATGATACGGGGTAGGGAGGCCGGCACCGCCACCATGGTGGCCGGCGGCGGCTGGCTGCCACCTGCCCCGATTCACCGTCTTTTGCTGCGTTTCTTAATTCGTGCGTGTTTTCTTCGTTATGAGGCCGTTTTCGTTGATTTTTTTCGTTCGATTTGTTTTTCAAAAACAAAGACTATGATGAAAAGTAATCCTAAAATTGAGCTTCCTATCTCCAGATATTGCGTACAAATCATTTGAATCTTCCGGTGGGCGTAGAATCTTCATTCTTTATCCGTTTTTGTTGATTCTTCTTCTATTAGACTCGTATTTTGAAAACGAACATCTTGGAAAAGATGGATGTTGATGATGGGAACTTTAGTCTTTAAATCTTGTTTTGATGCCTTGAATTTTCAAACGTGCGTGGAATCTTCATTTTTCATCCGTTTTGCTTGATTTTTATCGTGCAACCTTGTTTTGACTTCCTTGGCAAATTCTCGTTGATTTGAGTGTTATTTGAGTTCAAATGTCAAGAATCGTTCCAGAATGAGAGAGATATCGATGGTAAAAATGTGACTTTTTACGCGATATCAACTCAACTGATTCTGAAGAAGAGATTCCCGATAAACATAAAGACAATCCGATGTTCAGACCTTTAGAGAAAAAGAAGAAGAAAAGGGTTGGAGTTTCGGAGGTTGATATTACAGGAAAACGCGAAGCACGTAGAGGTATTATCGTTTGGTATTTTGACTCTGACCTGAAGCTTTTCGCGATTAAAAGGTTTGACGGAGTTCAATATTTTGAGCGAAAGCTTGCAGTGTTCAGTTCTCTACCTAAATATGAGATTCGAGACTTGGCTCGATTACCTTTGAAGAATCCAAATAATGATTTTGCTGGTGGATATGTAGAACATCTAATCAAGACTGAGGTTCGATCAGGGAAGTTTAAGAAGATTAAGCCAAGGAATGGAAAAACAATAAAGTTAAAGGAGAGAAGTGAAAGGACTAGAAGGAGAAGGAGAAAGAAAGTGTATCCAGCTGTCAAGTGTGTTCAGCAGATTCCACTGAAAACAATGCCACATGGTATTCTGGGAAATATGAAAAGTTGGCATGTGGATTCAGAGACTGGAGAGGCTTTCATGGTTGAAGCTGATGATGAAGTTGAAGGTGGTGAACGTGAGATTTACAAAGTTTATGACCATCGTCACCTTATGAATATGTCAAAGAAAGATTTATTGAAGTTGAATGATAATATAATCTTTTGTACTGAAGGATAGGGTGATTTAGCACGAGATTATCAAATGATGGTTAAGACTTGCATCAAAATGAAGATATATGCAGGAAGCAAATTTTACAAATGAAGACTAAAGACAAGCGTGAAGATAAAGACGCTAGAGCTATTGTTAAGGGGGAATCTGTTGAGACATAGTTTGTGACAATAGATCTAGCTTGAAAATAGGAATGGTGTAATTATAATCATGTTCGTACATTGGTTTGTAAATAAAAGATATTAGTTTGTTATTAATATTTGTTAAATATATTAATGTTGTTAAAGTGTTAGATAAATATCGAAACAAACTAAAGTCTGACCTGCGAGCCGAGATCTCAAATCGCAAGACTTGGTCTTGCGAGATGAGAACTGAACTCGCAGAGGTTTGCAGCGAACCAAAGTCAACTGGGCTTGGGCTGCGAATTGAACTGGACTCGCAGGCCCAGTGGCTGCAAGTTGGACAAAGTATATATGTTTGATTCAGTTTAACCTAAAAAGAACTTTGGCCATTCGAACATTCATCTACTGTGAATTGATCCAGAGAAAACATACAATTCTAAAGGCTAGGTTTTGATCGTTTATTGATTAAAGCAAAGCATATTAGTTATTAATCGTATTATAAACTCGAATTTGTTCGTTATATTAAAATAACGCGTATTAAGGAATTCCGCACCTTAATATTACAGATAACGAAGTTATCGATCCAAGAACACGGGACTTACATTTTTATTATATATTATCTGGATAATATATACAAATGTATTTCGTATCGTCTAAAACTAACCATACGCGACGGAAACGCGTGAAATGCGCCTTGCAAACGAAATAAACTCAAATTATATTTTTATAATTTATTATTAAGTATTTTGATAATATACTTTGAGTAAAAATATTACGATTATACGCGCACGAATAAAACGTTCAAAAACATTACACGAGTTAAATAAACGTACGAATACATAATGAACACCCAAACCGAGACCCGACAACATGTTAGTAACTTAAAATAAGGTATTTAGAATAATACTCTCATTAAAAATATCGCGATTTAAATCAATAATGAAATACACGTATTAAAACGTATAACGATAATTAAATGTTCAAACGACCGGGGAAACGAACACCGCACGGAACACGAAATTGAAGAAACAAATTTGGACACACCCACATGGGGTGGGCCCTACCAAAAACTGGCCAAGGGTGGGAGGAATGGCCTCCCATACCCTTTGACCCTCTCTTTATTTTTCTTCAATCACACACAATCACCACCATCAACTTTTTCATTCATCATCATATCTCTCTCTCTCTCTAACTCTCAAAACTCTCTCATTCCTCTCTCTAAAACCACCACTTTCACCACTAAATACTACCATCAAACCACCTTGGATTGCTAGGTCCATTTAGAAGAAAACGATAACGACAACGAGAGGAACACATTCATCTTTTCAGATTCTTCACGCGAAGATTTCTAAGATCCTGATACTTTAGAAAATACTTGTATTTTCTTTATTTACGTGTTTAGTTGTTTATTTAGCAAGATTATGTCCAAATAATATGTTAAAACTCATTTTCAAAACATATGTCGAAAGTTACGATTTTGACCATTTTATAAAACTGACATTTCGGGTTACTCCTGACACAAACCAATAATTTTTGCAAGCTCTATAAACTCATTTAAGACTTGTGTAAAAGCTTTGGGTCAAACCAAGGTCGTATGACCACAAACCCGACACTTGAAAACCCAAACAGCCAGTTGTGTCGCATCTGGCCCAGGGCCATTGTGACACAAGGCCTTATGTCGCAAAAAACTGATTATATCGCACATTGTAACGCAAGCCATTATGTCACATTAAATTGTGGATGTCGCATAAGCGACACAAGTACCTATGTCTCAATCATGACCTGTGACACAACTGCCTATGTCGCACACTCATTTCAACTCGCAATATTGCTACACAAACACCTATGTCGCCATGTGTGTCGCACCTAGTTTCGTACAAATCAGAACCTTGAAAACATGGATTTTTACTAAGTGTCAAGACTTGAAACTTTATCACTTATGTTACCCAAATTCAGATTTTAGATGCATTTTTCGACCCCAGCCAGGGGCTCTGCCCCTTGGACCCCGCCAGGGGTGCGGATTGCCACCCCTGGAACCACACTAACCAGGGGCGCTGCCCCCGGACCCCCATCACTTGAAGTTTGAAAATACTTTATACACCGAGTGTCAAACATTTACAACCTTTAAACTTCATGTGATATACTCGTACTTGATACATATATACTTCAATGCTTATATACGATACAACACACGAAACATATACTTTGATAGTATACAATGAAACAACGCATAAGAATAATGATTTAAGATTATTATTACAAACCGTCACCAACGGGCCGTACATGTTTTCAAAACGCAAACTATTATGTTGCACATAGTATACTATCAAAAATCAATTATGTCGCACATAGCGACGCAAGCCATTATGTCGCATTAAATTACGGATGTCGCATAAGCGACACAAGGACCTATGTCTCAATCATGACCTGCGACACAACTGCCTATGTCGCACACTCATTTCAACTCGCAATATTGTGACACAAACACCTATGTCACCATGGGTGTCGCACCCAGTGTCGTACAAATCAGAACATTGAAAACATGGATTTTTACCAACTGACAAGACTTGAAATTATATCACTTACGTCAAATTCAGATTTTAGATGCGATTTTCGATCCGGGCCAGGGGCTCTGCCCCTTGGGCCCCGCCAAGATTTGCCACCCCTGGAACCCCGCTAACCAGGGGCGCTGCCCCCGGACCCCCGTAACTTGAAGTTTGGAAATACTCTATACACTGAGTGTCAAACATTTACAACCTTTAAACTTCATGCGATGTACTCATACATGATACATATATACTTTAATGCTTATATACGATACAATACACGAAACATATACTTTGATAGCATACAATGAAACAACACATAATAATAATGATTTAAGGTTATTATTACAAACCGTCACCAACGGGCCGTACATGTTTTTAAAACGCAAACAAACAATCAAAGAAACCAATGTATTTGGACATAACTAGTTGGATAAACAACTAGCATAGGTGATCTTTTGATATACCTACTCACATATTAACCAATGCAGGTCTTGGACTCCCTCAGGTTATAGTCTTCGGATATCACTGCTTGGTTTAGCAGCAACGCACGCTTATTGTATAAACGCATCAGACTCAGGTGAGTCTCATAGCCCCGCATTTTTAACTGTTTTTACTCCCGCGGTGGGAATACATGCTCAGATTTGTTTTACATGTAAACACAAGTACAAAACTCGATATATTGACTGCATGGGTTTGTCTTACTAATCATGAAGTCCTCCACCACATAGTTTGTTAATATGGATTTAGCGTAAATGTTAGTGTATGGTACCATATGGGATTGACATTCCCTATCCGGGGTAGTCGCGCTACCATGAATGTGATGTCAAACGGGCACATTATCATTTGTTCACACGAGTGTAGATTAGGCACTCGCTCGGAGGAACCTCGCTCAGGTCCTTAAAGATGGATCCTGACCACTCGGTTAAGCTCGAACTATAGGCTCATAGCAGTAATATACACATTTATTTGATTAATTTCAAACACATTATTAAATCTTGTGGTTCACACACTGTGGTTTTATCATTTACACCTATGATCTCACTAGCTTTTAGCTGACCTTTTAGCATGTATTCTCATGTACACAGTAGTAGTAGGACTACTTAGGATTTATATAGCTTGAGTCGTATGCAAACACGAACATCAAGAGATTTTTCTGCATTATTATATTTTGTATAAGTAGTAATGCCATAGAATCTTTTAGATCAGGGTACCGAGCTTATGTAATCATTATAACTATTGTAAATTTTTATTACAATCAATGTATTTTGTTAAAATGA
Source organism: Pseudognaphalium luteoalbum (assembly GCA_963422505.1). Classification (NCBI taxonomy): domain Eukaryota; kingdom Viridiplantae; phylum Streptophyta; class Magnoliopsida; order Asterales; family Asteraceae; genus Pseudognaphalium; species Pseudognaphalium luteoalbum. Next base: position 63,539,642 of record OY730195.1, read on the forward strand.
CGCATATAGACTCGTTCATTATATCTTATGTGCTTTTGATTATTGATTAGTAGCAACCCAAGTACGCTTCCGCCAAATAATAAATTTGGGGGTGTTACACTATCCTTGTATTTGTTTTAATTTTATGTTAAATAAAAATTGAAGTAATATTATTTCACATATATTACTTCATTTAAATAAAATATCTTTATTTGAAAACGTTTTGAAAAAGAAAAATATCCTTTGAAAAGATGTGGGCAGTCAATCAGCCCACTTTTTCCTCTCTTCTCATTTTGTCTCCCCCACTGTCTTACCCAATCACAACCCACCAAAACACATATAAATACACATTTCGTTTCCATTTCCTCTCATCACCCCCAAAAATACACTCTCAATATTCTCTAAATCCCAAATCCTCAAAACCCTAATTTCTCAAATCAACAAATTAACAATGCCTCGTGCCAAATCCTCTCCTACAGATGGAATACCTTTTGTACCAAGCAATGAGGTTAAAGCCCTCAAAGCTCCCCAAGTTCAATTTGAACCTGCCTCTATTTCCATAAAACCCAGCAACTACGTTGCTAATTTTGACATTCCTACCGGCATCCAAAATTATGAGGATATGGTTAATTTACTAATCTTTTCTCCTATCTCAAAAGCACTTACCAGAGATCCTAAGCCCATGTATATTCCATTTCTTCATGATCTATGGTATACTCTTCGTTGGGCAGATGGAACAGACGAAGAAAAATATGAGGGTTTTAAAGGCACTGTAAATCATGGAAAAACATAAATCTTCTTTCAACTTGGTCGATTTAGGGCAGATCTGGGTTTAAATTACAAGAGAGTTACCGAAGGGGAAGTAACTTGGGAAGAGCTTGTTAGTGCTGAAGCATCAAAGAGAGTTGTTGATCTAATTGATTATGATCATAATGGGGCTGATGCAAAAGTTGTCAGGATTAGAATGAGTGGAGAATGGAATCTATTCTTTTCTCACATCATTCAATGCCTGGGAACAAACGTAGGATCCCACGGTCAGGAAAAGGCCACTCAGCGTCAGATTGCCTATGCACTCATCACAAGTAGCGATGTAGACTTTGCCAAGCTACTCTTTGATGATTTGAAGGCTAGAGTGATTTCCAAAAGAGAGATACGACTGTTGCCTATCCAAGATTTCTATCCCTGATCATTAAAAGAATCATGGAAAGCGCATACGGTCAGAATCCATCTGGAGAAGCATATGGGGTTGGCGCTACTCTTCCTGTTTGGAAGATTGGTAATTTAGTATATATGAACAAGCCAGCCTTTTGATCAAGGGAAAATGATCAAGCTGCAGCATCCACCATTCCAGCCGTAATTCTTGCTCACATACCAGAATCAGAAGATGAAGCTGAAGAAACTGTAAATGCTGCAGAAACTACTCAATCTTCAGAGCCGATGGAAAGAAATGTAGAACCTGAACCTACAGATTACACTCTACGTGAACCTTCAACGGCATTCCGCTCCAACATTCCTCGACGACCACGCACCAAAGCACCAAAAGAATCATTAGCCGCTGGTTTGTCTTCTGAAGTCTCTTCCAAGGATATATCTTCAGAACCAAAATAAACTGAAGTTGCAAACTTATATCTGGAAGAACTATCTCACTATGGTTTTTTACCCACTGAAGGCATCACTGCATTCTTTGAAGACACTGTGAACATCAGTGATATCTCTGGGTCAACCACAGAAATTGAAGACACAATTCCTAATGATATTGTGCACAAGGCTCAATCAGAAACATGCTCTAGTTCTGATTATCTGGTATATATTTCTGTACAGCATACACCATCTCCATCTTGGTCAATTTAGACCCACTTCACCTATTGTATATATTTCTGTACAGCATACACCACCTCCATCACCAGAACACAATACTCCATAATCTTCACCATAACACACACCACCTCATATACCATCTACTCCACCTCATTAGTCACCACCATCACCACAAGAAAGTGGTATTGATCGAATTCTAAAAAAGCTCGATCAGCTAGCCTCAATACAATAAAACTACTTGAATGCCATTGAAAAATCCTTCACTAAGCTTAATCAAAAGTTTGTCTCCCTCAGTGGTGAGATTTAAGAACTTCAAAATGAAGTAAAATCAGTCTGTGCCCCCATCACCTCATCAATCAAAGAATCAACCAGTGAATTCGTAGCAGAACTGAAAAAGCTACAAGGCCTACTTCCTTCCAATCTAGCAGCACAACTTCAAAACCTTGCTTGTAAGGTTGAGGATGTAACCACTGTTGTTAACCCTGTTCCCTTGAAGGTTGAATCTATAATCACTAGTGTCACTGTATTTGAAGCAGAAATCAAGAAGGCATTAAATGACAACAGATTCACTTCTAATGATAGAGAAGCTCTCGACGATGTCAGGGGATTTCAGCTAGGGTCCATGATTGCCTTCAAACACATTGGTGAACATCTCAAGGCACTGCAAGATGTTCTCAAAAGAATGGTCTCTGAGTTGCTTTCTAAGGTCCCAGCTGATGGTGCTGCTCCTCCATCAGCTGAGGGGGAGAAATCCATTGTATTTGAAGAAATTTTACATACCAATGCACTAGCTGAGGGGGAGCACATAGAGAAAGCAGCAGAAACCACACCACCAGTTGAGGGGGAGCATATAGAAAAAATGAATGAGGTTGAAAATGCTGAGCATGTGAAATTTGAAAAAGAAGTGGCTAGCAAAACTGATACAATCCCTGTGAAGCCTTCATCTGATGCTGTGAAGCCCTCATCTGATGCTGCTACAACAAGCTCACATCCAGCACATCCATCCAGTCAAAGAAAAAGAAAAATAATCATGGATAAGGACGATGAAGGATCTGATGATGATATAATCACTCAGAAGGGAAAGTAAACTAGAATGGAAAGTTTGAGCTCTGATGAGATGATCGGAGAGGAAGAAAAATTGAAGAAAGCAGCTAAGAAACTAAATCTTCGACTAGAAGACTGATATCGCATAAAAGTCATGTTTTTACCAAAGATATCTCTCTCATTCTGGAGAAACACTTGGCATTTGGACTCAAATAATGTACAAATGAAATAAACTTTGCCAAGAAGATCAAAACGGACGAAAAACAAAGATTCCACACACAGTTGAAGATTAAAGGCATCCGAAACAAGATTTAGAGATAAAGTACCCATCACCGAGATCCATTTTATCCAAGATGTTTGTTTTCAAAATACGAATCCAACAGAAGAAGAATCAGCAAAAACGGATGAAGAATGAAGATTCTACGTACACCGAAAGATTCAAACGATTCGTACGAGACATCTAAAGATCAAAGATGCATTTCAGGGATTTCTGTTCATCAAAGTCTTCGTTTTTGAAAAACGAATTCAATGAAAAAAGAATTGATGAAAACGGATGCATAACGAAGAAGATACGCGCGTATCAGGAAACGAAGCGAAAGATGGCGAACCGGGGCAGCAGCCAGTCAGCCGCCGCCGGCCACCAGGCCACAGCCATCGGCTGCTAGGATGGCCTCACCGGTTGCCTTCTCCCCGTCCCCCGGCTGCTTTTCCGTCCTTGCTCGTACTCGTCTGGTACACGTGCTAGACCTTTTCCACAACTTTAGGGTACACGTGCTAGACCTTTTCGCGCTTTAGGGTACAAATGCTAGCAACTTTACCATCTTTTGCTAACATGTGCTCCTAGTTGCTAAAATGCACCAAATTTCAAGTATAAATAGGTGCCTTTGGTTCATCTGAAAGATACACCTCATACACCAACATTTCTGCACCATTCACAACACACATCTTTCTTGTAAAATTAGTTGTAGTTCTTCCTTTAGGCTAGTTAATTAATTAGAATAGCTAATTAGTTAACTAAGGAAGATTTGTACAGAAGTGCTCTGGGACGCATTGTAGCTACGATTTATTTGTACACCTTTCTAGGTTTTAATCTATCTTCCATATTTAAATATGTTTGTTCTTTATTTTATAAATTTAAGTATGCATGCCGAAATTGCCATGATTAACTAGATAACTCAATTGTCGTCTGTGATAGTCGTTTAGAAAGTTTTAAATATGTAACTGTGTTGTATGTTATGAGACTGCGGATGGCTTATATTACAAATAGATGTAGGAATTAAATCTTTATCGTTTATCTGCCCAACTCATGTTGTGACTAAAACCTTATCCAAAAATGAAAATAGCTAACTCATAGGGTATAGGTCACTTAGTTATACTATGTTAGATTGAATCATTGAGCTCGGCATGGCCGGTGTTCTCTAGACCAAAATGGGATCCAAGAGACATAGAATAAGGGAATAGAGGTAGATTAAGATTAAGTTCATATAGATGATATTTTTGAGATAACTTTCGGAATATCCTCAACTTAAATAATACCTTTGTATGCTTATATTGAACTGTTGCTTTGATCATCTTATTGCATGTTCTTGTTTGATTGTTGCCTTAGGATTATCATAATAGTGAAATACAAACGGCATAAATTATCGTGAAATAATATGATGACCCCTATTCGACTGTTCTTTGATATAGTATTGGAAACACCTACGGCGGAGTACAAATGTATGGAAGTCAAGAATGACCGAAGGTAGTTATATTATGAATCGAATAACAAACATGTTACTTAAGTTTCCATTTGTAGTACAAATCATCCCTATCTTCTTGCATACCCGAGTAATGTTGATAATTCGTACGAATAAGTGATGACATATTATCTGGCCGCCTAGACCAGTTAGTCCAACCTATTCCGGTGAGGGTAAACCCCGTTCATAAGATTATTTATTCAACAAACTATGCCATGATTCGGAAATCTCTGGCGACCGAGATTGGTGTACGCTTTAGTATATTCTGCAACCCACGTGACATTCTATTTGCCTGACTGTGGACACTTCCGCGTTAGTCCGATAGGAGGATTGTAGTAATAGCTCACATTAACTTACAAACTTATCCCCATTAGAACTCTCCATATTTAAAAACTCCTCAACCACTTCATAGTAGACAATCGCTTTAATTGTTGAGCGCCTGAAGTAACCTCCACTTTTTAGTTTATTTTAGTTTAATTTAGAATAGAAAATCCAAAACCAAAACCAACTCTTTTATCCCTGGCAAAATACATAAAAGTTTCTAAAATCCCCTAGTTTCAATTTTCCGCGCTTTGAAGAACGATCCTAGGTCATACTTGTCTTTTGCTAGCCCTTTGATTAGCGTAATAGTAACCCTAGGCCCCAGCCTTATAAATTTAAAACCCACTGTTGTCTCGCATCACCATTAGAAATTTCAACGACCGGTGTGCTACACAACAACTTTTTGGCGCCGCTGCCGCGGAGCGTCGGCAACCGATTTTAGGAATTTAGCAACTTTAGTGTTTAGAGATCCTTTTGAGAGATCAACATCGATCAAAAGTTACTTTTTTGCCTTTAGGATTAGTTTAGTTTTAATTTAACCACTTCTGACCAATCATGTCAACACCCTATTTTGATTGGACTATCCCCACACCAAATGGATCTTTAACCCAACTTTTGGCTGTTTCCTCACCTACAAACCACTTACCTTTCTCAAAACAATCTTTATCAGATTTTATGTTTGAACAAAATGTTATAAACAAAAGAGTAACCAGATTTCAAGATAACATTGACGCCATGATAAAAATTTCGGAAAAATTAATCTCTAACATGGAATCTATTTTGAAAAACATAAGTTTTATTGAGGAAAGTACGTCGGTAAGCACTAATGACATCGCTCATCCACCAAGTGATGATGTGTTAATCATGACTGGAGAAGGAAAAGTAACCAAAGTTGATCCACCACCACCAGATAACACCCCCGAAAACACTTCTTTGCCCATACCTACACCTAGTGAAAATGTGTCAATTGACATCCATGTCACAACCATCCAAAATTCCAGATAATGTACCTCACACGAGAATATCTTATCCTGGTAGACTAAAGAAGGAAAAGCAAGAAGCCCAATTCGGTAAATATCTGGAAATATTTAAAAGCCTACTCTTAAATGTTAGATTATTAGATGCTTTAGTAGAAATGCCCTCGTGTGCTAAATTCTTTAAAGAACTCTTTTCAAACAAAGAAAAAATTAGGAAAATAGTTTGTTTACCCTTGAATGTTGAATGTTCTCTAATTGTACAACATGGTCTCCCACCTAAATTAGGCGATACTGGGCGCTTTACTATACCCTGTTCTCTCCAAGGAATTCAAATTAGTAACGCCTTAGCAGACCTAGGTGCTAGTGTTAATCTTAAGCCTTATTCCCTCTATAAGAAATTAGGACTAGATGACCTATTACCTACTCGTATGACCATCCAATTAGCTGTCAGATCAGTTAAGCTCCCTCAAGGAATTGCTGAAGATGTCATGGTCAAAGTCAATAAGTTCATTTTTCCAGTAGACTTTATTATCATGGACATAGAGGAAAGACACCTATATCCCGCTCATCCTAGGCAGACCATTCCTATATACTACCAAGGCCGTAATTGACGTTAACGAAAAATCTTTAAAATTAAGAGTTGGGAAAGAGGAGGTCACCTTTAATGTCGATCGATTAATAAAGCAACCTCTGGAAGAGGACCTTGGTTTGTGTGATACCATGCATGATATTTTTGATGAACAACTCCACGAAAACTAGCACTATCTAGCTGGGATCGGATTCCAAAAACCATAATCACTGTTCGAAAGCTATACAATGGCAACCCTGGGCTGCATTCTGCAATCACTTCGCCAACAACATCCGACGAACTACTATTTCCCCTATTTGAAAAGAAATCTCCTCGCACCGATGGAAAAACAATCGTTGTTCCATTAGGATGCGGTACTGATGCGTCACCAGCGGTCGATAAGGATTTTACCCTTGTCGTTGCACCGGCTACTGGCGACGGCGATCAGTGGGTGTTTAAAATTTGTAATTTCGGGGCCTAAGTTTTCCCTAACAATGCTAATCCTAAGGGTGAGCAAGTGGTAGGTATGACCTAGAGTCGTTCTTCAAACCGACTGAATTGAAACTAAGGCGTGGTAGATGAGGGCTTTCAAACTAGTGAAGGGTTTATAAAATAGTGGGTGAATTTGGTTTTTATATTGACTAACTTAGGCAAGTAAATAAATAAAAATAAAAATAAAAGATAAAGCAGATAAGATAAAGATAGTGTTTGCTGAGATTTCGTTAATTAAGTTATGGGATGATATTTGGAGAAACTGTTTTGATAGATATTAGTTAATTATCATTCTTGAATACTTGTATGTAAACACTAGATTCCCTACTAATTAAAGTTCCATTAGCATGTCACACCGGGAGCTAGGTTATGGTAACATTCCAAAGTATTTAGAATATTAAGCAAAATCTTAATCATGGTTTAATAATACTTTCATATGAATGGGAACAAAATCTAAAGGTACTAGACATAACCGAATCATATAACGATTCCTCGTCATCCTAACAGATTCGTCTATTTAAAAAGTTCATTTATGAATTTAAACAAACCCATGCTTAAGACTACCCAATAAATCTCCTAATTATCCACAACGTTCCTCACTTAAATGGTTCTGCCGCTTCAAATTTTGGCCATGTCTTGTCCTACGATAATCCCCCATGTAGCCTTGCGGGTTCGTAGTTTCATACATTTGACAAATTATATTGACACAGATGACTAGCTACCTTTTAATTGGACGTCGTTGAAAAAGTGTTGTAATCACGTTTATTGGTGGAAAGTCGATTAGATTAATTTGAATTTTAAAAGTCTATTTAGAAAGGTTAATTAAACTAGGTTTCTCATTTTATATATTAGTCCGTAATATAACTACCTTCGGTTGTTACTCGTCTTCCATACATTTGTACTCCACCTTGAAGTGTTTCCAGTACTATATCGAATAACAGTCGAATAGGGGCCATCATATTACTTCGTAATATTGTACCGTTTCGTAATATGACTTCCTTCGGCCATTCCTCGACTTCCATACATTTGTACTCCACCTTGAAGTGTTTCCAGTACTATATCGAGTAACAGTCGAATAGGGGCCATCATATTACTTTACCATAATTAAGACAGTTTATATTTTACTACTTTGATGATCCTAAGGTAACAATCAAACAAGAATATGCAATAAGACGATCAAAGCAATACTATCGATTTTTAATATTTAATTATAAATCATCCCATAATTTACTAACTACATCGCAAGCAAACACAACAAGTATACTACTCTCTAATCATGGCAATAACTAAATTTAGCATAATTAATATAAACATAATTAATTATGATAAATAAGGATAGAAAGAACCAGGATTAAATGCAAGAGAGAATAGACTTGAATTAATTGACACAATTCCGAGCGTACATCGAAGATTACAATGCATTCCGCACTTTCCTTCTATTCCAAATTAAACTTCTAAACTAGTTTAAATACTAGTTACAACTAATCTAGAGAAAGAATGTAGAGTGAGAAAGTTGGAGCTTATTTCTAGAGTGAGAGAAAATAAGCTAGGATGGTGTGTTTTAAAATGAGTCATGGGGCCTCCTATTTATAGGAGAAAATTGGTGCATTTTAGCAACTTGGGGCATATGTTAGTAAAATGTAGAAAAGTTGCTAGCACATGTACCCTAAAGTGCGTAAAGGTCTAGCACGTGTACCCTAGATTTGCGGAAAAGACCTAGCACGTGTACCCTGTGAGTACGAGCAAGGACAAAAAAGTGGACGGGGGACGGGGGGTATGCAGCCGGCACCGCCACCATGGTAGCCGGTGGCGGCTGGCAGCCTGCCGCCCCGGTTCACCGTCTTTCACTTCGTTTCTCGATTTGTGTGTATCTTCTTCGTTATGCATCCATTTTCGTCGATTCTTTTTGCATTTGATTCATTTTTTAAAAACGAAGAACTTGATGATAAGAAATCCCAAAAATATGTCTCCGATCTTTGGATGTCTCGTACGAATCATTTGAATCTTCTGACGTACGTAGAATCTTCATTCTTCATCCGTTTTTGTTGATTCTTCTTCTGTTAGATTTGTATTTTGAAAATGAATATCTTGGATAAGAGAAATCTCAGTGATGGGTACTTTGTCTTTAAATCTTGTCTTGATGTCTTGAATCTTCAAATGTGTGTGGAATCTTCATTTTTCATTCGTTTTGCTTGATTTTTCTCGTGCAACTTCATTTTGACCTTCTTGGCAAAGTTTCATTGATTTTTGCATTATTTGAGTCCAAATGCCAAGTATTGTTCCAGAATGAGAGAGATATCGGTGGTAAAAACATGACTTTTTACGCGATATCAAGTATCCCACACTTAGAACTTTGCTTGTCCTCAAGCAAACTCCAATTTCAAGTATGGTTAGAAATAAGTAGATAATGAAATATTTCATGGCGGAACTATTTACTGAGGCAGGGTTTTGAAAAAATAAAATATTTGTGCTTTTGAAAAAGTAGGGTTGTAATCTTTGGGAGCATGCTTTTGATCTTTGATCTTGGATACATGACTAGGCGATCATCTCACGGTGGCCACTCCTATGACTTAAAGTGTTTAGGGTTTCCTATTCTAATATTATAAATCACTCAGAATGCCAGTCATGTATCATTTATCGTCATAGGCTTGATCGAGAATTAATCGTTACCTTTTAAGTGAGCGCGAAGTCGATCTAGCCACAATCATTCTAGGGGGAAGTGATGTAGGGTTTTTGGAGTGGAGTGGTAGTGATATGAGAGGGGGTTGTGTTGGTTTGTATGGGTTTCTTTTTGGTGAAGAGGAAAGTTGTAATTTTTGGGAGGATTGACGCATTTTTCTTATGATTTTTGGAAGGAGTCTTTTTCTCCATTTGACTTTCTTTTCCTCAAATTTTGTCGCACCCCCAAATTCGTGATTAGCGGAAGCATACTTTGGGTGCGACTAATCAATGTAATCAAGCACAAAGATATATAATGAACGACTCTATATGCGTCGTTTTAACAAAATACATTAATTCCATAAAAGTTTACATCAGTTGTACCAAATACATTAGCTCGTGTTCTGAATAGGAGAGATTTCCTAGCATAAATACTTATACAAAATATATTAATGCAATAAAATCTCTGATGTTTGCATGCTGACTCGAGCTAAGCTAATTCATGAGTGCCAGCCTACAGCTGCTGAGTACCTGAGAATACATGCTAAAAGGGTCAGCTAAAAGCTGGTGAGCTCACAGGTTTGATAGTAAAAATAATGTATGAACCGCAAGATATAGTTATGTATGAAATCAATCATAAAAATATGTATATTACTGCCATGAGCCCATAGTTCAAGCTTAACTGAGGTGTCAGGAATCACAATTAAGTGCCCGATCGTGCGTGCCTCCCTGCGAGTGCCTAATCTACACTCGTATATACAAATGATAATGCATCCGTTCGACCGCAGTCGTGGTAGCGCGACTACCCCGGACGGGGATTGTCAATCCCATATGGTACCATACACTAACATTCACGCTAAATCCATATTAACAAACTATGTGATAGAGGACTTCATGATTAGTAGAGCAAACTCATGCAGTCAATATATCGTGTTTTGTACTTGCGTTCAAATTTAAATGAAAACTGAGCATGTATTCCCACCCCTGCGTTAAAAATAGTAAAATGAGGGGCTATGAGACTCACCTGAGTCTTAGAGTGTTTGCAAAGCAAGCAAGTATGATGTTGTACCAAATGAGTGTCCGCAGACTGTAACCTGCCGGGCGTTCAAAACGCGCAAGGTCATATGAGTGAGTAGATGTCTCAATAGACCATCTATGTTAGTTGTCCATCAATTAGTTATATCCAAATGTTTGATTGTTTTGTTTGAGTTTTGAAAACATGTACGGCCCGTTGGTGTGGTTATGTAATAATAATTCAAAGTATTATTATTATGTTCGTAGTGTTGTATACTTCTCGAAGCATATGAGTTTCATGTATGATTCTATATCATAAAGGTTTGATCTTTGTAGGTGTTTATTGCTTTTATATATGTATATATATGTCCGAAGGTGTTAAGGCCCGTAATTCAGAGTCTAAAATGTGATTTTCAGGAAATTAACTAAGGGTCAAAAAGTCAACTCTCAAGGTCAAAAAGTCAACCTTGAAAAGTCAACTCGCGAAGTCAAAAAGTCAACTCGTGAAGTCAACTCGCAAGTCTTCAGTTCGCAAGTCAAACTCAACTCGCAAGCCTTTCAGTTCGCAAGTCAAACTCAACTCGCAAGCCTTTCAGTTCGCAAGTCAAACTCAACTCGCAAGCCTTTCAGTTCGCAAGTCAAACTCAACTCGCAAGTCTTTCAGTTCGCAAGTCAACTCAACTCGCAGGACTTTCAGTTCGCAAGTCAAACTCAACTCGCAAGATTTTCAGTTCGCAAGTCAAACTCAACTCGCAAGTCTTTCAGTTCGCAAGTCAAAGTCAACTCGCAAGACTTTTAGTTCGCAAGTCAAACTCAACTCGCAAGTCTTTCAGTTCGCAAGTCAACTCAACTCGCAAGACTTTCAGTTCGCAAGTCAAAGTCAACTCGCAAAGTCAACAGTTGTGTTTTTGTCTTGGTAACATGGTCAAACGGGCTTGATTTGGCCCGAAATTTTTAGGAAAGCCTTAGATTAGTTCATAGAGTCTCCAAAAATTTTTGGTTCGTGTCGGAGTCATTTCGAGGTGTCGGTTTTAAAAATATTGCAAAATCAGTCCACAAAGGGGGTTTTCGGTTTTGTCGGTTCACTTCGCCAATTTTTCTTAACTAGTTATGATTCGAATTAGAGTCCACAATTTTTACCAGTTGTTCTCCTATGTGTCTAGTTGTTAAACTGAATTTTTTCGGTAATTATAGAGTCCATCTAGATAGGTAGAAAATTCTGAGTAAGAACCGAACTCGGTTTCCGACAAATTTCAGACCAGGCTCAAAGATTGGTTTATACACAAAAATACGTACAGATCTGGAAAAAGTGTAAAACATGAAAGTTGTAGCTCTTTTCAATACGCAAATTTTAAAAAAAATGCATCATCTAACTCTTAGTATACGATTTTATACGAATTTTTCTTTGAGTCTGACTTTTCTGGGCAGATTTGTGCATGTTAACATATGTTGTATAAAAACGATTTTTATCATCTCATTTGGACATAATCAAGCTAATGGAACAATAAAACATGTAAATAAGTGGCATGCAATCAGATTTAGTTGAAGAGGATGTGTTTCTTACAAAGAGTTGATTGAGAAAAGGTGAAGACGATGAAAGGAGCTTGATTCTTGTTTCCTTCTTCTTGTTTCTTCTTCAAAGATGATGATGGAGCTTAAAGATTTGATCTTGATGATGATGAAGGGGCTGAGATGATGTTAATGACTCAGATTTTTGTGAGTGTGTTTAGAGAGGGAGAGAGAGGAAAAGTACTTGAGTGTTTGAATGGGGAAGTGGAGGAGGAAGAGTGTAGTATGTATTTTGTGAAGTCAAAAGAAGTAAAAGGAGAGGTGTGGGGGCAGCAATGGGGGCCGGCCAAAGGGGGGCCCACGGGCTGGTCTTGTGATTTTTAACCTCATTTCCAGACTGCGTTGCGATCGGTGCTCGTTTCCTCGTTCGTTTCGTCGTTTATTTAGGCGTTTAACGTTTAATACGCGCGTTTTAAATATCAATATAAATTTCGATATTTTGATTGAAGTATTTATTAAAATACTTAAAAACATTTATAAAAATGTGCCGTTAATTTATTGTCCTCGATTTGCGCGTTCGTTTTACGGAGGTTTAATCGTGTAGCGTTTTAATTAGCCGTTTTTCGTTATCGATTTAAAATACGATATTTTAAATGAAAGTTTTACTAGAAATGATATATTTCAAACTTAGAAAATATATTTTGGCTTTCATTTGGTTGTCGGGCGCGTTTCGCGCATTTTCGTCGCGTTTATGATACTTTATACGTTACGTTTACATGTTAAATATTATTACATAATTATTTAGAGATTTTTGAGTTTATTAAATAATTTCACATTATTTACATTTTGTTCACCAATGTTCGCATTTATAATGTGTCGGAATTCATCCGATAGTGAAATGTACGATTTAAACAAATCGCATATGTGTGTATATATATAAACATATATCAATACACGTAGTGATACACGTAATTAGCCCTAAATATAACTAATTACATGAATAAGTACAATGATTAGGCACTAACACAAGCCCTAATTGGTCGGGTGTCACAAATTTCTTTGAATTTTTTTTTTTTCGACGTCATATCCTTATAGCTTCTCTTCATTCATCTTTTGGACTTTCTATGAAGTTTGAGGGATGCTTTTGAGAGGGTAAGGATAACGTATTTCTTTTTGGGTGTATGGATGGTTTTAAGCATGATGTGATTCGATCTCCTTTTTACTCACCAGTTCGGATTCGAAATGCATAACATGATCAAGTTCAGATTCTAAACCCATACATCGGCACACTCAAGAATCGAAGAAGTGAAGCATTAAAAGTGAATGCTTTATATGGCTCAAGATACCTCATGAATCGAAAGTTGGTTTGTTGTGTGCCTAGTCATGCGATGCTCTTTATGGGATTACTAAACTAATTTTTCAGAAGAATTCGTATTTTATTTATCCTTCTTTCCCAAAGTAAATCATTCTTTGTCTAAAATTTTCATTTTCAACATATTTTTAACTCAATTTTGAAAAGTTGTGTAAATTTCGAGTTACTTTTTGGAGAAGAATGGTCTAAAGAGCAGCGAGTTTAGAATCAAGCATATACCATTATCCATTTTACAGTAGTGTATAGTACTGCTATCCCACACTAAAAGGAACATCGTCCTCGATGTTATTCTAAGTTATGACTGGGGTAAAATCCCACACTTAGTATTTGAAACATCTAAGATGTATTCTTTTAGCAGTGCGCATTGGGTTTGAATCCCACACTTAGTGATAAGCATAGTGGATATGGTATATTTATAACGAAAGAAAGAGATTGGTATAGAAGTGTGACACCCCGCAAATTTAAACGCAATTATAAACGTTAAACACTTGCATTATTAGGCTAATTCCCTACTTGAGTGAATTCACAACACATTTTAGAGGTAAGTCTAGCAAAGCCCAACTAGGTAATACACGTAGTATTACACGTTTCGTAATTATTATAATTGCGCGCAAAAACAATTGGAACAAACGCGACATAAATATACGACTGTTGGTGAACAAAATTATTTGACAGTATGGAATTATTAAATAACATTAACGATTATTAAATATTACGTGGATAATATTTACAAAGTATTTTATAACGTATAAACGTTTATTTCGTAAACTGAAACGAAACAAAGTTAAAATTTCATAAACTTAATTAAATTATTTCCATAAAATATCCCAACCAAAAATATAAGCAAAACGTATTTATTTAGTTATTATTTAAAATATTGTAACATTTCACGATCGGGTAAACAAACACGGAACGCAACCCGGGGTGACGAAAAATGGAACAAAACCCACCTCCTCCCCCTCCTTTTCTTTCATTCTCTCTTTCACTTTCTCTCTCTCCATTCTTCTTTTCTCTCATCTCTTTCTCACTCTAAAAACATCACACAAAATCACCAAATACTACACCAAAAACGACTCGAATCATCTAGCTCCTTTGGAATAAAACATTCACGAGATCGCACGTAAGTTTCTGACATTTTCCGAAAACTCTTAGATTTCGGTATTTTCTTTGTTATTTCATGTTTATAATGAATAATATACCATGTATTAGTGTTATATCAACTTATTATGTCCAAAAATGACTTAAAATGCATTTTTAAAATTTAAAAATACGATCAGCTCATTCTGCGAGCTGAGATCTGTTCTTCCTGCGAACCGAGCCGAGCTGCGAACCGAGCTCGCGATGCGAACCGAACCGAGCTGCGAACCGAGCTCGCGATGCGAACCGAACCGAGTTGCGAGCCGAACGAGTTGCGAGCCGAACCGAGCTGCGAGCCGAACTGAGCTGCGAACCGAACTGAGCTGCGAACTAAACCGAGCTGCGAACCGAACTGAGATGCGAATTGAACCCTTGCGAGCAAAGATTGCGAGCCGAACGAGCAAGTCGAACGAGCGAGCCGAACTGACCTGGTCTGCGAACTGAGTTTTGCACAACGATTCGACGTTCGCGTAACGACAATTACACTTCTTACAATGATGATTAACATACCAAGATATATACTTTTGCTAAGTATAAAATGAAAAGAGTATAATGATGTTTTCAGAAATTATTATTACAAACCGCTACCAACGAGTCGTATACATTCTAAAGCTACAAACTTAAACGACAAACAAACACTTTGGACATAATTTGGTTGAACGAACACTAGCATGGATGGTCAAACTAAGACATCCACATACTTATCAAATCTCATACGTTTAGGGCGTTAGGAGATTCTGGACTATACTTGGGCTTTAGGCTTTGCTAGCACTCGCACATTACTTAATTCAATAGGTGAGTTCACAGCCCCTACTTTTACTGTTTTAACTGCTTTTGAACAGGGGTGGAAAACATAGTCAACGCTTTTGCTACATGAGCAAACTTTTATCTAATTGTTGTGATACACATTGTGCTAACTATTTGTGACTGCGGTCAAATGATTATAACTGTTAATTGTGAAATAGTATTTCACATGAAAACTAAACTGGGAAACATGCTGGAGAACAATCAGCTACACACTTTTACTACTAAAACTATTGTTTCATGAAATAATGTTTTCATACGATAACCATAACAAAGGTGTTAAACTATGTTGTTAACAAACCAGAGAACATACTGGCAATACTATAAAGTGTGGGTCACATCCTAATGAATTGGAGTTATTGGGTGACGTCCCAACGAATCTGTGTATATTGGGTAACGTCCCAATCGAATCTAAGCTATATTGTGGGTAACGTCCCAAGGTAAACGATATTGTGGGTAACGTCCCAAGGTAAACAATATTGTGGGTAACGTCCCAAGGTGAACTGTACTACGGGTAACGTCCCGAGGTAAACTATATATTTTAGGTAACGTCCTATCGTAAACTATATTGTGGGTGACGTCCCAACATAAACTAAACTATATTTTGGGTGACGACCCAACATAACCTAAATTATACTTTCGGGTAACATCCCAACTAAACTGTATTTTGAGAAACGACTCAACAAGACGTATTTGAAAGAGTTTATGGACTTTTCTACAAACAACCCGAAATGTGTATATGGATAGCATTTCACAAAAACTTTACTTTGGCTATTAGGTCAATGCTTTACAAACGAACTTGGATTGAACAACTACAAACGTAAAACCTGTGAATTCACTCAACCTCGTTGTTGACTTTTTACTATGTTTTTCAGGGAATTAGCATCACACATAAGGACCGCCTGCACATACGGATTCTAGGCAACCCACGATGAAACTAGGATGCCAACTTTTGACAACTGGATTTCTTTTATATAACTAATCTGTTTTAGTCATATTTACGAAATCTACTTTTGTAAACTTAATAACTTTCACATTTGTACGATTTGATAAATCGTAAACTTTGTAACTATTACATTTGGCATCTTAATATATTATGTTCTGTTGTAATCATAAGCTCTGATACGTATGCATGTACTGTGTATTGTGGCACTCCCCATACTTAACTAAACGCTTCCGCTAAACAAAATCGACGAATTTGGGGGTGTTACAAGAAGTACTCCCCAGTAGTTGCATGGTATGTGTTTGCCGAACTTCGTCTTGCTGGGTTCACTCTTGACCAAGTCTTCTTGTGATTGGTCTCGTAGGTGTGAACACGTTGGATATACTTTCTTAATTTCCGACGTCGAAAACTTGATGTGTCGGACAGTTCTTAAAACTTCTTCGTATATCCAAGTGTGAAAGATAGTCGGAAACTTCATCACTTCTTGGAATGTAAAATTGCGTAAATGGAAAACATGGGTTACCTCCCGAGAAGCGCTCTTTTAAATTCGAGAGCTCAACTTCTTTTCTCCTAGCTAGATGGAGATGGATGCATCCATGGGTACCACTATGTTGATGTTGTGGGCCCTAGGTTGCAGAAAAGTGTATCGAGGTTGATAGATTCTTATGAAATGATTGACTATTATCGTAATCAATTCAAGTGGACTATCTCTCGATGTTTCCTTGTAGTTTAAAAGATGCTCTGAAGTTGTCCTTGCAAGGTCATGAAGTCCGAAGGTAATGTAATCGACTGCTTTAGTGATAGTCCCATTAGGGTCGGTCATGGTGGTTATGTCTGTATTAACAACCTCTCTTGGCAGTGAGTTTTGCCAGAGAGAACATATAAATGCCAAGAGTTGCAGTTTTATGTCATCATAATTCTCAGTCTTAGGGTCTCCATTGAATCTTCTGATGGATGTGCATAGGTCCTTGATTTGCCGGTGCTGATGGTCGTTGAATGGAAAGTCGGATTCTCAGAAAACTAGAATAAGTTGACGAAGTATCTCTTTGCATCCGAAGTGGAATATGAAGTTGGTTCTAGAGTTACTTTTCCGTTGTTCAATCTCCCGTAGATGGATCGTAACAAAAGTAGCGATATCAAGTGGTGATTCATGTGTGGCCCTAAAAGATCGTTTACGCCTTGATTCCTCCCAAACGAGATCACTAAGTTCTTCAATCAATAACTACTCTTGTTTTTCAATAGTGGAGTTGATAACCATATATCCGATTTCTTTGGAACTAAGGTAATCTTCTCTATTTAGCAAGTCAAGCAATGATGTGAGGTCATTCATCATCAAGATATCGGCATGACTGCTCGGATGTCCAGTAGTCTCTTTCTTATGCGCTCTAATGGATCCTAACATCTTCCATTGCATTGAGGTGAATGGGATGTTAGATCTTTTAAGGGCATTGTAGATCCTAGCGTAGGTCCGTTTCTATTGTTTACAGAATTGCAGTTCAGCAGGGGAAAGAGCAAGCATGTTGACTACGCCGATTATTCCTCCTACTACTTTGTCAAATATTTGGATCAATTCTTCGACCACTTTGTGATCTATGATGGTTTGTGGTTGATATCTTGTGCGTTTGGAATATTCCTCCAGTGTTTCTCTGCTCGTAGGATGGTCGTTGTTACTTCCCGCCATTTCTTCAGTGGTAAACGGATTAGTTGGCTGTCTGCTTCTTCTGTTTTCTTCTTCTATCTTTCTATTTTCGATTATTTCTTCCATCGTTGGTTTGTTTGCTGATGCATTTTTCATCTTTTGTCCTATTCGTCGGAGGTTAATCGGAAAATATGGCGTGATTGCCAGTTCCTTGCTAGATTTCCTTTCACTTATTGACTTTGTAGTTTCTTTGTCCTCTTTGGTCTTGTTCATGCAGATCATGTACATATCGGCTTGGTCTCCAGCGTTAGGATTGTCGATATGGAAAGTGATGGTTTCTCCCTGAGACTGCAAACTGATGGTTTGTGCAAAGACGTTGATGATTGCCTTGTCCGTATTCATAAAAGGTCTTCTTAATATGATTGGGATGTGTACGTCTTCCTGCATATCCATTACTACAAAATCTGCTGGGTAAGGAAATTTATCAATCCTAACTAAAACATTTTCAGCTATTCCCCTAGGGTATTTGACCGAGTGGTCAGCAAGCTGTATGGTCATTTTGGTAGGTCGAAGATTTTCTAACTCAAGCCTCTTGAAAAGCGAGTATGGCATAAGATTAACACTAGCTCCAAAATCGGCAAGAGAACAGATGATGCCTGAATTGTAGATAGAATAGGGGAGAGTAAAACGTCCGATGTCTCTGAGTTTTTCTGGAATGGTATTTTTCAAGATAGCTGAACATTCCTCATTCAGCGGGACATTGGGTACTTCGGGTACCTTATCCTTGGTTGTAAAGAGCTTTCTGAAGTACTTTTTGGAATGAACTTCAGATGCGATATCTAGGAATTTCCTATCAAGCTTAAAAGACTTAAGCTTGCAGGTCGTTGTTTAAGACGAGCCGGAAATCGAATGCTTACTTTCCTATTTGGTGTAGACTCTAAATCCATTGTCGATGGGACAAAAGATGGAACCTTCACCGGCGAAGAAATCGTAGGTGGGCTATGTGCTAACTGAGAGTCTTGAATATGAGAAGCCTCCTTATGGCAACTAGTTGGACTATCCGGAGGTTTAGCGTTAATACGCTGTGCTAATTGTCCTAATTGGGATTCGAAAGCTTTTAACAAAGTCAGTTGGTCTCTTAAGATGAGATCAGATTGGTCTTGTCTAGCCGAAATTCCTTGAATGACTTGTATCAGGGTGTTGTCAAAACTAGAGGTTTGTGAGGAAGAGGTCTCAGACAGTTCGGGTTGGTAATTTAGTGGGCTTATACCTAGGTTAAAGGAAGGGTTAGTCTTGGGCGGAGTTAGATGAGAGTGAGGAATTTGGGCTGAGTGGTTCAGATTAGCATAATTAAGGCAGGTTTGAACTTGATAGACTTGTTGTTGTTGACTTTTCAATTCCTTAATCTCCTTGGTTAGGTCTGCCACTTGCTGAGCGAGAGTTTTGATAGCTTCATTTCCGAGTGTAGTTGGTGGATTCACTATTAAGGGGTGATTTTCACTGTTCCAATCATGGTTGTGCATTGTCATTTTCTCAATAAGGCTCCAAGCGTCATCGACCGTACAGTTCATAAAACTGCCTTGAGAGGCGGTATCAAGTAAAGGACGGTGATGTGAGAAGAGACCATTGTAAAAAATACGCAATTGGTCTGAACGCTCAAATCAATGATCGGGACATTTCTTAAGAAATCCCTTAAAGCGATTCCATGCATCGTAGATTGTTTCATCATGAACTTGGCAGAAATTTATGATGTTGGTCGTAAACGTGGCTTGTTTTGATGGGGGGAAATATTTTGCTAAAAATTTGGTTGCTAATACTACCCAAGAGGTTGTAGAGTTAATCTCTAGTTCCTCAAACCAAGTTTGTGCATGAAGAGTGAGTGAGTAGGGAAATAACTCCAATTGGCTTAAAGGAGTTGGATAAGGAAATGAATTTGTCAAGGTGAGATTTGGGATCTTCATTTGGTCGGCCACGGAATTGACTGAGGTTTTGAACTAACTGAGCAATGTGGGGCATTAATTCAAATGAAGTTCTATCGGTGTCCAGATAGACGATTGGTCCTCCTCGACCTTCAATCAGAGGTTTAGAGTCATCAGCCAAAGTGATATGTGCGGCTGTCATAGTCTCATCGGCAGGTGGTTGACTAGCAAAGTGGAGAGGGCTGGTAATTTCTAAAAGTAGTAAAAGGAAGGAAAAACAAAGAAAAGCGTAGGGGTTTAAGAAATCCTAAAGGTTCACTAGTAAGTAAGTTCATCTTAACGCCTAAGGATCGTACAGTTGGTTCCCCGGCAGCGGCGCCAAAAACTTGATGCGTCACCAGCGGTCGGTAAGGATTTTACCCTTGTCGTTGCACCGGCTAATGGCGACGGCGATCAGTGGGTGTTTTAAATTTATAATTGCGGGGCCTAAGTTTTCCCTAACAATGCTAATCCTAAGGGTGAGCAAGTGGTAGGTATGACCTGGAGTCGTTCTTCAAACTGACTGAATTGAAACTAAGGCGTGGTAGATGAGGGCTTTCAAACTAGTGAAGAGTTTATAAAATAGTGGGTGAGTTATGGTTTTTTTATTGACTAACTTAGGCAAGTAACTAAATAAAAATAAAAATAAAAGATAAAGTAGATAAGATAAAGATAGTGTTTGCTGAGATTTCGATAAATAAGTTATGGGATGACGTTTGGAGAAACTGTTTTGATAGATATTATTTAATTATCATTCTTGAATAGTTGTATGTAAACACTAGATTCCCTACTAATTAAAGTTCCATTAGCATGTCACACCGGGAGCTAGGTTATGGTAATATTCCAAAGTATTTAGAATAATAATCAAAATCTTAATCATGGTTTAATAATACTTTCATATGAACGGGAACAAAATCTAAAGGTACTAGACATAACCGAATCATATAAAAATTCCTCGTCATCCTAACAGATTCGTCTATTTAAAACGTTCATTTATGACTTTAAACCAGCCCTTGCTTAAGACTACCCAATAAATCCCCTAATTATCCACAGCGTTCCTCACTTAAAGTGGTTCCGCCGCTTCAAATTTTGGCCATGTCTTGTCCTACGATAATCCCCCATGTAGCCTTGCGGTTCCGTAGTTTCATACCTTTGACAAATTATATTGACACAGATGACTGGCTACCTTTAAATTGGACGTCGTTGAAAAGGTGTTGTAATCACGTTTATTGGTGGAAAGGCGATTAGATTCATTTGAAGTTTAAAGTCTATTTAGAAAGGTTAATTAAACTAGGTTTCTCATTTTATATATTATTCCGTGATATAACTACCTTCGGTCGTTACTCGACTTCCATACATTTGTACTCCACCTTGAAGTGTTTCCAGTACTATATCGAATAACAGTCGAATAGGGGCCATCATATTACTTCGTAATATTGTACAGTTTCGTTATATGACTACCTTCGGTCGTTCCTCGACTTCCATACATTTGTACCCCACCTTGAAGTGTTTCCAGTACTATATCGATTAACAGTCGAATAGGGGTCATCATATTACTTACGATAATTAAGACCGTTTATATTTTACTACTTTGATGATCATAAGGCAACAATCAAACAAGAACATGCAATAAGATGATCAAAGCAATACTATCGATATTTAATATTTAATTATAAATCATCCCATAATTTACTAACTACATCGCAAGCAAACACAACAAGTATACTACTCTCTAATCATGGCAATAACTAAATCTAGCATAATTAATATAAACGTAATTAATTAAGATAGATAAGGATAGAAAAAACCAGGATTAAATGCAAGAGAGAATAGACTTGAATTAATTGACATAATTCCGAGCGTACCCCGAAGATTACAATGTATTCCGCACTTTCCTTCTATTCCTAATTAAAATACTAGTTAAAACTAATTTAGAGAAAGAATGTAGAGTGAGAAAGTTGGAGCTTATTTCTAGAGTGTGTGCAAATAAGCAAGGAAGGTGTGTTTTAAAATGAGCCATGGGGCCTCCTATTTATAGGAGAAAATTGGTGCATTATAGAAACTTGGGGCATATGTTAGCAAAAGGTGTAAAAGTTGCTAGCACATGTACCCTAAAGCGCGTAAAGGTCTAGCACGTGTACCCTAGAGTTGCGGAAAAGACCTAACACATGTACCATGTGAGTATGACCAAGGACGAAAAAGCAGACGGGGGACGGGGGGGAAGGCAGCCGGCGGCAGCTGGCTGGTGGCCGGCGGCGGCGGGCAGCCTGCCGTCCCGATGCGCCGTCTTTCATTTCGTTTCTCGATTTGTGCGTATCTTCTTCGTTATGCATCCGTTTTCGTCGATTCTTTTTGCGTTGGATTCATTTTTCAATAAAGAAGACTTTGATTAAAAAAATTCCCAAAAATATGTCTATGATCTTTGGATGTCTCGTACGAATCATTTGAATCTTCTGGCATACGTAGAATCTTCATTCTTCATCCGTTTTTGTTGATTCTTCTTCTGTTAGATTCGTATTTTGAAAACGAATATCTTGGATAAGAGAAATCTCAGTGATGGGTACTTTGTCTCTAAATATTGTCTTGATGTCTTGAATCTTCAAACGTGTGTGGAATCTTCGTTTTTCGTCTGTTTTGCTTGATTTTTCTCATGCAACTTCATTTTGACCTTCTTGGCAAAGTTTCATTGATTTGTGCATTATTTGAGTTCAAATGCCAAGTATTATTCCAGAATGAGAGAGATATTGGTGGTAAAAAATGACTTTTTATGCGATATCAAGTACACCGATACCTTGGGTAAAAAGAAATAAACCCATATTCAACGGACCAAACCCAGTTCCTTCAATTGAAGAAATTCTAGATCCATTCAAATGAATGAGTGTTGAGACACCGCCACTTGAACCACAACTAGTCAACCAACCCGTACCACTACCACTTTTAAACCCTGAAATCACCATAAACCAATCTTCATCCGCTCAATTTCAAAAATTCCAATTCACCGACGATGGAGAGATCATCCTCACCAGAAATGATGAAGTTTCCTCATCATCAGTCAACAAATACGAGCTAAAGATGGACGAAATCTCAAATAAAACCGATTGGGTTGAAATAGCATGAATCTCAGCATCTGAACCCAAGATAGACGATGCGCCATTCCAAGCTGAATATGAGAAGCTGAATAGAGACGAGATAGCTAGAATGAAGCCTTCTATTGAAGAACCACCAAACCTCGAATTAAAAGAATCACCAACTCACCTTGAGTACGCTTACCTCCATGGAACATCACAACTCCCGGTGATAATATCAAAAGAGTTAAAACCCGAGGGGAAGCTCAACTCATCGAAGTTCTAAAATCGCCAAAGAAGGCAATCGCATGGAAAATTTCTGATATACAAGGAATCAGTCCCAACTATTGCACACACAAGATCCTCATGGAGAACGATTTCAAACAATCCGTACAAAGGCATAGAAGGGTAAATCCTAAGATTCAAGTCGTGGTAAAGAAAGAGGATATCAAACTCTTGGATGCTGGATTGATTTATCCAATATCCGACTCACCTTGGGTTAGCCCTGTTCAAGTCGTCCCGAAGAAGGGAGGAATGACGGTCATTACAAATGAAGAAAATGAACTTATACCAACTCGGAAGGTTACCGGTTGGAGGGTTTACATCGATTACCGGAAGTTTAACGAAGCAACTCATAAGGATCACTTCCCGCTTCCATTTATTGACCAAATGCTCGAAAGGCTATTAGAAAACGAATTCTACTATTTCCTTGATGGTTTCTCTGAGATTTCCATATCCCGCTCGATCCAAAGGACCAGGAAAGGACAACGTTCACATGCCCATAAGGAACATTTGCATACCGACGAATGCCTTTTGGATTATGCAACGCACCTGTGACATTTAAGAGATGCATGGTTACAATTTTCCATGACATGATTGAACAATGCATGGAGGTCTTTATGGACGATTTCGGTCTTTGGAGACTCTTTCGCATTATGTCTATCCAACCTCGATAGAATGCTCGCCAAGTGTGAAGAATCAAATCTCATCTTGAATTGGGAAAAATGTCACTTTATGGTCAAGGAAGGAATAGTTTTAGGACATCGGATATCAAGGTCAGGAATCGAAGTAGACAAAGCAAAAGTCGAAACCATTGCCAAACTGCCACCACCAACCAACGTTAAGGCCATTCGAAGCTTTCTAGGACACGCTGGGTTCTACCGCCGTTTTATCAAGGATTTCTCCAAGATATATCGACCTATCACCCACCTGCTAGGAAAAGACATCAAGTTTGTGTTTGATGAGAACTGGATGAAGGCTTTCAACTACCTGAAAAAGGAGCTAACTAATGCACCGATTATGATCGCTCCAGATTGGATTCTACCATTTGAGATCATGTGCGATGCTAGTGATTTCGCAGTTGGGGTAGTTCTAGGGCAAAGGAAGGATAATCACTTTTTACCAATCTACTACGCTAGCAAAACACTCACAGATGCTCAAGAGAACTACACAACCACCGAGAAGGAGTTGTTAGCCGTAGTGTTTGCCTTTGACAAATTTAGATCCTACCTAATACTGTCCAAAACGATAGTGTACACGGATCACTCAGCCCTAAAATACCTTTTCAAAAAGCAAGACGTAAAGCCCAGATTCTTACGATGGATTCTACTCCTACAAGAATTCGATATCGAGATAAAAGATAAGAAGGGAGCAGAAAATGTCACCGCAGATCATTTAAGTCGACTTGAAAATCCGTCAATGGAACAACT
This sequence comes from Pseudognaphalium luteoalbum, assembly GCA_963422505.1. NCBI lineage: Eukaryota > Viridiplantae > Streptophyta > Magnoliopsida > Asterales > Asteraceae > Pseudognaphalium > Pseudognaphalium luteoalbum. Next base: position 63,564,388 of record OY730195.1, read on the forward strand.
TGCAGAAAGAGATATTAAAGATTAATATCCAGAGGAGCAGTTAATGAGTTTAGGAGAACAAATGCAAGGTTCTCAATTCACTGACAATCCTTGGTTTGCAGACATTGCCAATTTCGTAGTTGGAGGGATCACAATGAAAGGGATGATATCATCGCGAAGACAAAATTTCTTCCGCGACGTTAAGTATTACTTTTGGGATGATCCATATTTGTTCAAGGTTTATCCCGACCAAATTGTAAGAAGATGTATCGATGGGAAAGAAGCCGAACACATATTCCACCAAAGCCATCACGGACCCACCAGAGGACATCACACAACTATTTTGAAAGTAAAGAAAGTTTACGACTCAGCATTCTTTTGGCCTACTATTTTCAGAGATGCACAAGACTTGGTGAAACATTGCAATATTAGCCAAAGGTTTGGAAATATCACAACGTGTAACGAAATGCCATTGACGAATATCCAAGCATGTAAAATATTTGACATATGGGGATTAGATTTCATGGGACCATTTCCAAAATCATATGGAAAAGAATATATTCTAGTAGTTGTCGACTACGTATCCAGATGGCCGAAGCTCAAGCCTTTCCAACAAAAGACTCAAGGGTCATAACCAAATTCTTAAAACAACTATTCTGTCGATTTGGAACCCCTCGAGCAATCATCAGCGATCGAGGCACACACTTTTGCAATACTCAGCTTATGAAACTATTTCAACAATACGGTATTACCCACAAGACCTGTACGGCTTATCACCCGCAGACGAATGGGCAAGCAGAAATTACAAACTGAGCACTAAAAAGGATCTTGGAGCGAACAGTTGGTCAACACAAGGAGAGATGGCTAGATAAGCTAGACGATGCTTTATGGGCATTCCGGATAGCTTATAAAATGCCATTAGGAATGACCCCCTATAGGCTCGTTTATGGAAAAGCATGCCATCTTCCGATTGAACTCGAATACAAAGCTTACTGAGCGCTGAAGAACTGTAGCTTAGATCCTACGATCCCGGAAATGCACCGTAAAATGCAACTGAACGAGCTAGCAGAGTTAAGAGATCAAGCTTATGAAAGCTCCTACAAATTCAAGGAAAGAACCAAGTTGCTCCACGATTCAAAGCTCCGCCCCACACGTTTCAATCCAGGTGATATAGTTCTACTCTTTTACTCCTGATTTAAGAAGTTTTCTGGTAAATTTAAAACACGGTGGAGCGGTCCATTCACAATCTCTAAAGTATTTCCTTATGGTTCCATCGAATTCAAGGGTCCAGACAGGAATTTTAAAGTAAACGGTCACCGATTAAAACACTACGTGGAAGACTTCCCCAAAACCAAGGAAGTTTATAACTACGAATCATCCTAAAAGAATAGAAGGTATAAATGAGTCAAGCTACGAGACTCGATAAACAAAGCGCTCTTAGGAGGCATCCCAAGCCTATCTTATATTTTCAGCATTATTTTTTCTTTTGTGTTTGATCTAATCCATTCTTATGCAGTACCTCGCCTTATAAAAGGATAATGATTATGTTTAGACCATTAATCTTTTGTATTTTACAGGATGAGTTCGCAGCTAGCTAGAGCACGAGCCCCAAGTCAGAGACGCTCACGTGCCATGTATCACTCCCGGAGTTCATCAATGGGTAGTAGCATGAGGACCATCAAGGGATCGCAGTCACCGCCCCCTCGATTGGACGAGACCTTGGCAGACTTGGAGGAGGTGAATGTTCAGGAGACATTCCTTTTACGTTCCCTCCATGTCAGGTTACCTTCATCTCGCCGATCAGAGGGATAGACCGCAGGGACCTCCATAGTACCCACCTTTCATTATGGGGTGACTACCGCGGACCCTGATGTCACTTGGTCGATACTGAGAGCCCTCGAGGTTAAGCACACTGCCATCACTGAGATCCACACTGCTCTGGGTCTTCATTCCACACCTATGTGCCCCTTTCAGATGGGACCTAATCCCGCTCCACACATTCCACCATGGGACCTATTCCTACCTTGGAACTCGACTGCGTAGGACCACCCCACTATTACGGACCCACTAGAGGAAGAGATCGCTGCAGTAGATGCTTGGATTCAGGATCCAGAGGATGGCACTGCATCTCTAGTCTATACCATCGTGGAGTTAGCATCACCTACATCAGTCATTGAAAACACGATCTTTATGTATGACGACTTCAACGATTGGGAGGCACTCTACGCTAACATGGATTAGCTATTATTAGTTATGTTATTTATGTTTAGTATTAACGTGTATTGACAATTGTGTTTTCTAAAGGATATTTATTATGCGGAACTCAACGTGGAAATTATGGAACAAGTTCATTTTAATGAGCCTGGTCCATTTCCAACGAATTCACACACTTGATTCTGGTCCATAAAATCCAGTGGCAACGCACGCAACATAAGGAAGTATCTCTTCTAACCTTACTTTGCGTCATTAAACACACTGAAATTATAAGTAAAACTCTAAGTGTGGGATTATAACCCGCATACAAAGAATGACTTCGAATAAATTGACCCTCATTCAAAAATCTAAGTGTGGGATTAACCTAACTTAGAAATAGAACATTAGGGACAATGTTCTTTTAAGTGTGGGATAACAGTGTAGTCACTACTGAAGTGCAACATAAAATTTTGATCAATCTTTTTAAGCAAACTCAGATTTTCAGCAAAAATTTTAAATTTTTGAATCAAGGAAAGTCTAAAAAAGGTAATTCTGGTCAACAAAGTTCAAAGGTTTGGGAAATTGACAATAACGGGTAAAACTCTTTGAAAAATTTTCAAACTAAGTTTCAAAACAAGCAATCGCATGACTAGGCATTAAACCACCAAAATAAGTGAGGAATCTTGAGCCATATAAAAACATTTATCTTTAATGCTTCACTTTTCGATTGTGAGTGCCGATGTACACCTTTTAAGTTAAAACTTGCTCTAGCAATACATTTTGAAATTACAAAGATGGACGTCATACGTGATGAAGGTGTAATTAGAGGATCTTGACATTTCCTAGGATAAAACCCTCTCATAAACCCCTGTTTTCATGACTAACCCAACCAATGCTCACTTTCAGCATTGAAGATCAAGTAGAAAACCTGTTGAGCCTTAAAATTTTCATTTCAAAAACTCACTTCAAGAAACCAACCCTTCCTTTACATCTCTTGGCCATAGCCTAAGTTTTTGTTCTGTCAAGAAGAATTACCGCAGGAAACACATTGAAATCCCTGAAAAAGGCATGATTAAGCAAAAATAAAGCTGCCAGGAGGAACCAAAGAACTAAAATACCCAAGGATCATTTAATGCTAAGGGGAAGGTTCTTCAAATGAAAACACAAAAAGAAGGCTCTCAAAGAGAGAAATCCAAAAAGAGGTATCACTAAAACATCAAAGATAAGTCATCACAGACAAACTCTTAGGCTATATCAAAACCCCACTAAACCACCTACAAAACCCTTCTTCCATAACCATCTCCACCCTCTTACAAATGCCTAGGGATAATTAGCACCGTCCCCATATAAGTATTGCAGATCTGATTCTTGACCAAACTTTTGACGACAAAAGAGCTACATGACTAGCCCCTGAGTGAATTAGAAATTAGGAAACCCGATACACTTAAGTGAATTAAGTGACCACCTGTGAGGGGCCCAATCATGTATATCTTACATCATGAAGATTGAAAAGAGAGCTTGTTAGAACTAGTAGTTTGGGAAAGCATCAAGGGTTAAAACCCTATTTGAAATCTTTTCACCCAGCCTGCAGGAATCAAAGTTCCCCAGGATACGAAGATACCCTTCCAGACTTTCGAAGCAGTTTTTCTTAAAATTTGCTCGAGGACAAGCAAAAATCTAAGTGTGGGATACTTGATATCGCGTAAAAAGTCATGTTTTTACCAACGATATCTCTCTCATTCTGGAGCAATACTTGGCATTTGGACTCAAATAATGCACAAATCAAAGAAACTTTGCCAAGAAGATCAAAATGAAGTTGCACGAGAAAAATCAAGCAAAACGGACGAAAAACGAAGATTCCACACATAGTTGAAGATTTACGGCATCCGAAACAAGATTTAGAGACAAAGTACCCATCACCAAGATCAGTTTTATCCAAGATGTTCTTTTTTAAAATACGAATCCCACAGAAGAAGAATCAACAAAAACGGATGAAGAATGAAGATTCTACGTACACCGGAAGATTCAAACGATTCATACGAGACATCTTAAGATCATATATGCATTTCAGGGACTTCTTTTCATTAAAGTATTCTTTTTTGAAAAACTAATTCAACACAAAAAGAATCGATGAAAACGGACGCATAACGAAGAAGATACGTGCGAATTAGGAAATGGAGCGAAAGACGGCGAACCGGGGCGGCAGCATGCCAGCCGCCGCCGGCTGCTAGGGTGGCGGCGCCGACTGCCTTCCCCCCATCCCCCGGATGCTTTTCTTTTCTTGCTCGTACTCACCTGGTACACGTGCTAGACCTTTTATGCAACTTTAGGGTACACGTGTTAGACCTTTTCGCGCTTTAGGGTACATGTGCTAGCAACTTTACCACCTTTTGCTAACATGTGCTCTGTGACACCCGCCAAATTAGGAATAGTAATTAGTGCCTAATCAATTATTAATACATGTAATTAGTTCTGTGTTAGGCTAGTTAATGTATCGAAATATACATTGATGAATATATACAACTATGTGATTTGATTAAATTGTACGTAATTCAAATCGAATGTAATTCGATTCAATTTATACGGACATTGGTGAACCTTTTTATTTAAATAATATGACATTATTTAATAACTCAATTAAATAAGTATTTAGTGAAATACTTCAATTAAAGTATCGAATAATTTCTTATATTTTAAATTTATATTCAAACGCATACCAATTTATTTAAACGATCGAAGAAACGAATACCCCCACGGAGCGCGAATGCAGGGAACAAAAATTGGTGAAGCCCACACCGGTGGACCCCACTGAAAAATCAGCCAAAAGGGGGTCATCACCTCCCCCTCCCCTCATTCCCACCTCTTCTCTCTTTCTTCTCTCTTTCTTCTCTCAAACACCCACCACCACCACAATCTTAAATTCACAAAAACTACCACTAAACGACCTTGAATCACCTAGCCCGTTTGAAGAAAAAGAATCACGGAGTCACGATCTACCTTCCCATCTTTTCGAAATCTTCACGCGTTAACTTGTAAGTTTCTGACAAAATCTCGAAACTCCTCGATTTCAAGTGTTTTTAACATGTTATTGTTTATTTAAGCTTGAAATGTCCAAATATGGGTTGGGTAAAAGTTTCAGACCAAACGAAAACCGGAAAACACATTTTCGGCTCAAAATCCGGCCAACAGACGTAACTGTCGCATAGACTGGTGCAGTGTAGCGTCACTTGATGCATCACTTAAGTGACGCACTGAGTGTCGCTTAAAACCCTAATTTTGCGTCACTTGCCTATGTGCCGCATAAAACCCCTTTTTCCCGACACTTGTCTAAGTGTCGCAATTTCAATAACCGACACTCCAAACCGACACTTCTAGCGTCACTTGCCTAAATGACGCCTATAATCGAATTATGATTTGATCCGTCACTTGCCTAGTGACGCCTAACACACTTATCCGACACTTGCGACCGACACTTGCTTAAGTGTCGCCCTTGATGCATCACCTCCTCAAGTGACGCTACTAATTTAGAATTCACAATTTTATGCGACACTTCCTAAGTGATGCATAAACCCTAAGTGTCGCTATAAGTGTCGCATGAAACAGAACCTAGAAAACATAGATTTTACTAAGTGTCAAGACCTAAACTTTTATCACTTGATTTCACCCAAATCCAAATTTTAGAAGTGTCAAGCCAGGGGCTCTGCCCCTTGGACCCCGTCAAGGGTTGCCACCCCTGGGACCCCGCTAACCAGGGGCACTGCCCCCGGACCCCCGCCACCTAAAGTTTGTAAATATTTATTTTAAGTATAACGCTTCGAAATCAAAATAATAATGTTGAAAATTATTATTACAAACAATCACCAACGGGCTGTACACGATTTCAAAATATAATCAAATCAACCAAATCATAGTAATTTGGACATTCTAGTTGAACGAACAACTACAAAAGTAGTCTTGATAGATACCTGCACACATATATATAACCATCACGTGTCATGGACACCCTCAGGTTACCAGTCTTCGGATAACACATTTCGGCTAATCAACTCAAGTTTATTAAGTTAAACACTCCAAGACTCAGGTGAGTCTCATAGCCCTATTTTACTGTTTTACTCAAGGGTGTGCTATCATTGCTCGTTTTATTTTAACTATATGAACGCAAGTATGAAAACAAACAATTACTACATGAGTTATCTCACTAATCTTTTAAAGCCCTCCTCAGCATAGTTTGGTAATACGCTTAGCGTGAATATTAGTATATGGTACCATATAGGATTGACTCTCCTCGTCCGGGTTAGCATGCACTAACTGGGTAGACGGATGTACTAATATTTGTTCAGACGAGTGTAGATTAGGCACTCGTGGGAGGCACCTCAATCAGGATACCTTAAATGTGGACCTGACACCTCGAGTTAAGCTCAGACTATATGCTCATGGCTGTAAAACTTTTATTTTGCTTAATTGCAATTTAAATTCAATTAAATCTTGTGGTTCATACAATATGTGTTGACATACAAACCTGTGAGCTCACCAACGTTTCGCTAACCCATTTTAGCATGTATCACAGGTACTCAGCAGTAAGTTGGACTGGCCTCAGGAACCATTAGCTCGTGTCAGCATGCAAACATTCAAAGATTTAGCTGCATTATTATATTTTGTATAACCTAACTATGTATGTAAATCTCTCGATTTCAACTGAGCTAATGTAAACTATATTTTGATGTAAACTTTGAATTTATCAATACAAGTTGTAAAACGACGCATATAGAGTCGATCATTATATCTTTGTACTGTGATTATTGATTAGTCGCACCCCGACCCGATTCGCTTCCGCAACCCGAATTTGAAGGTGCGACATGCTCCTAGTTGCTAAAATGCACCAAATTTCAAGTATAAATAGGTGCCTTTGGTTCATTTGAAAGACACACCTCATACACAAACATTTCTACACCATTCACAACACACATCTTTCTTGTAAAATTAGTTGTAGTTCTTCCTTTTGGCTAGTTAATTAATTGGAATAGCTAATTAATTAACGAAGGAAGATTTGTATGGAGGTGCTCCGGGACGCATTCTAGCTACGAGTTATTTGTACACCTTTCCAGGTTTTAATATATCTTCCATATTTAAATATGTTTGTTCTTTATTTTATAAATTTAAATATGCATGCTAGAATTGCCATGATTAACTAGATAACTCAATTGTCTGCTATGATAGTCATTTAGAAAGTTTTAAATATGTAATTGTGTTGTATGTTATGAGACTGCGGATGGCTTATATTACAAATAGATGTAGGAATTAAATCTTTATCGTTTATCTGCCCAACTCATGTTGTGACTAAAACCTTATCCAAAAATGAACATAGCTAACTCATAGGGTATAGGTCACTTAGTTATACTATGTTAGATTGAATCATTGAGCTCGGCATGGCTTGTGTTCTCTAGACCAAAATGGGATCCAAGAGACACGGAATATGGGAATAGAGGTAGATTAAGTATAAATTCATATAGATAATATATTTGAGACAACTTTCAGAATATCCTCGACTTAAATAATACCTTTATATGCTTATATTGAATTGTTGCTTTGATCATCTTATTGCATGTTCTTGCTTAATATGACGGTCCCTATTCGACTGTTCTTTGATATAGTACTAGAAACGCCTACGACAGAGTACAAATGTATGGAAGTCAAGAACGACCGAAGGTAGTTATATTATGAATCGAATAACAAACGTGTTACTTAAGTTTCCATGTGGAGTACAAATCATCCCTATCTTCTAGCATACCTAAGTAATGTTGATAATTCGTACGAATAAGTGATGACATATTATCCGGCCGCCTAGACTAGTTAGTCCAACCTATTACGGTGAGGGTAAACCCCGTTCATAAGATTGTTTATTCAACAAACTATGCCATGATTCAGACATCTCTGATGACCGAGATTGGGGAATAGGATTCGAGATTAACTGTAGGGTTATATGGATATACATTTGAGAGAACTTTCAGTGTATGCTTTAGTATATTCTGCAACCCACGTGACATTCTATTTGCCTGATTGTGGATACTTCCGCGTTAGTCCGATAGGAGGATTGTAGTAATAGCTCACATTAACTTACAAACTTATCCCCATTAGAACTCTCCATATTTAACAACTCTTCAACCTGTCGCACCCCCAATTTACATGTTTTGCGGAAGCGGTTCGGGTCGGAGCGCGACTAATCAAGTAGTCAAAAGCACAAAGATATACAGCAAACGACCTCTAAATGAGACGTTTGTAAAATATTTACATTTTATATAGTAACGTTTGAAAACATAATGTCTTCGCTACAAAAGTAAAGTAGCTTAGAGCCCGCGTATGTAGCAGGAGATTCTATTACATAACCATAGCTACAAAAGATAATGTTAAAGAATCTCCATTAAATGCAGTTTGGAAATCATGCGACTCTAGCTAGTAATCCTGGAGTAATCCTACTCCATACGTGTACCTCAGAATACATGCTAAAAAGGGTCAACACGAATGTTGGTGAATCTCACAGGTTTGTAAGTAAGTAATAGTTTGAACACAAGATTTTTATCAGTGGTGCTCGCAGGCGTAATCAGGTATCTGCAACCAAGCAAATAGTAAGTAAATATGTATATACCGTTGTCATGAGCTCATAGTCGAATCTTAACCCGTAAATCAGTGGTACAACCAAGTACCGTATAGTGCCCCCGCAAGTGCCTAATCCAAACACTCGTACGAAACAAATATAAGTCGCCCGTTTATACAAAACGGTTCGTGGTAGCGCTACTACCCCGGGTGGGGAGGGTCAGTCCCTAATGGATCCATTAACTAATATTCGCGCTATATCCGATATCTAACAACTATGATGGAGGGACTTTAGTGGATTAGTCAGTAACTCATGCAAGCCCGTATATGAAAGGTAAGTAATTTTGCACTTGTGTTCAAGAAAAGCAGTTAAGCAATGTATCTCACCCCGTAAGTAAAACAGTAAAAAGTGGGGCTGTAAGACTCACCTGAGTCTAGCAAGTATGCATTTAACTTAATAAACGTGAAATCCGAAAGCAATATCAATCCGTAGGTTCTGCGAACCCGCAACCTTCTAATGCCCTAAGCATATAAGGTTGTATGTATAAGTGAATGTCTTAAAAGATCATTCATGCTAGTTGTCCACTCAACTAGTTATGTCCAAGTAGTTTATCGGTTGTTTAATTAAAATGTTTGCGGCCCGTTGGTGACGTTTTGTAATAATAATTCTCAAAGATATTATTATTATATTTCATTTTTTTGTATACTTATAAAAGCATATGTATTGTGTGTATGGGCAACGTCGTATATAGTTTAGTTGTTACTACATTAGTTCGACACTTATTGACAATCATGTTATTAAGCTTCTAATATCATCGTCGCATTTTATGGTAACTCGGATGTGTCATTTTTAACAAATCTATATAAAAAAATCCTTGTGGTTGTGTTGAGAGGTTTTTAAGTCGTTCCGAGGCCCGTCTTTGCTAAGTAAACATCCGAGATAAATTCGTAAAAGAATTACAATCGTTCTATTATATAATGATCTCGTTCTAGGGTTTCGAGCCTTTCTTCATGACGATGAAGTCGGGCTGCTAATACCGGTACAGTATGGTGTATTGGTTCTTGTGTGTACGGGGAGATGTCCATGGGGTCAGCAGGAATCTGTATTGCTTCCTCAGACCTCCAAGTGTTTAAAGTTGTGGGTAGCCAGTCCCATCTACGGGCGTAGGCCGAACGGCGGGTATTAGTCATGGTGTTAGCAATGGAGTTTGAGTAAGGGTTTGCTCGGGATGATCCGACATTCCCTCAGCATCTTCGTACTACCCGGGCTTCGCCGGTCATGTAGTAAAGAGGTTCGGGAGAGTTTGGTGTCGTAGGAATAGGTAAATGAGTGGTACCCCTAGTAGTAGACAGCGTTTGAGTTTCTTTGTTCAAGCCGGTTGATGATACGTTAGAGGAGTCTGCCATTTCTGTGGCAAGGAGTTTAGTATACGAGAGGTTAAGGTTATATATAGAAATATAATAACCTAGCACATAAGCACGTATAGGGTTGGTCCCGTTTCTATCCTTGGTAAAAGTCTTCTACTGCATTCCCATTCATTATAACCATTTCAGGTCTTGCATCAATTCTCCTTTAATTGTACATAGTTGATCAGGCTATGTTAAATTAAATTCAAATGATGCAATCGCTGAACCAGTCATACTAAACAAGGAATACTAACCTAATGGTTATAGTCTAGGTCACTAATGCAATCCTAGTTCGCTATAACCTTTGGCTCTGATACCAATCTGTCGCGCCCCCAAAACACGTGGCAGCGGAAATGGGAGGTGTCACGGGGGCGCCGACCAAATCAAATATCACAACACAAAGATCAAGCAAACGACCTCTATATGAGACGTTTGAAAATATTACATTACCATAATTCAAATGTTTACAAAATAAATCTGGAGTTTGCATAAACCGTTTAGAGATTTCTAATACATTACTGAATTTACAAAATACAGGTACATGCAATCTAATCTAATGCGACTCGAGCTAAGCTTTCCAAAAGCTTCCTACTGCGGCGGGTTACCTGAGAAATACATACTAAAAGTTCAACATAAAGTTGGTGAGTTCATAGGTTTGTTAAGAAATCAGTTGCTAAAATGATCCACAAGATTTCACAAGTCTTGCATCATTCGTCAATGATAAGTAAAAGTATCGTTATCCAACGACAAGTAAAAGTATTGCTTACAGCAATATAAGTATACCATTTACATGAGTCTCATAGTCAAGCTTAACGTTGTTTGCCTCCGGTAAGTGTACTAATCCGATACACTTCTAAATCATAAGTAATACTGCGCCCGTGGGTTGGCTAGCGCGACTAGCCCGGACGAGGTTTGTCAAACCCTGATAGATCTATCCAATAATACTCACGCACAAATTTTAATGACTATGATAGGTAGAGGACTTTAGTGGATTATTCAGGTCTCATGCAATCCGTACAAAAAAAGTTATTTCCAGTACTTGTGATCATAAAGCAGTTTATAAAACAGTTGTATGTATTCTTACCCCAGTGAAAAACAGTAAAAAGGGGCTATGAAACTCACCAGAGTTGAGCAGGTAGCAAGCAATATCAAATATTAGCAAGTAGTGGGTGTTCTCGTTCCGTGTGCAACCTCCTAACGCCCTAAACGTATGAGGTTGTATAAGTAGATGTCTCAAAAGACCATCTATAGCGATTGTATAAGTGGGGGTTAATGTCCACTTAAGCCAATCGGGTAGGTGGGAGGTTTATGTCCACCTAAAGCTAGTTCATCAACTAGTATGTCCAAATAGTAGATCAAGTTTGTTTATCAAAAACGTGTACGACCCGTTGGTGAAAGTTTGTAATAAAAATCTTAAATCAATATTATTATGTGTTGTTTCATCGTATACTTTCCAAGTATATGTTTCGTGTGTTGTATTGCATACAAGTATTGAAGTTGCGTGAGTTCGACACTTAGTGTGAAACTAGTTTTGAAGTTTCTGTTTTAGGCGTCACTTAGGGGCGTCACTCTGTGTGTCACTTAGGGGCGTCACTCATATAAGTGTCGCTATAGGCAACACTCGGTTGGTTAGCGGCACTAGGTCAAGTGACGTTTAAATGTGATTTTTAAATTGGCAGCATCACTTGGGGTAGTGACGCTATAGGCAACACTTGGTTTAGGCAGCACTAAGGGTAAGGGACGCTAGATTAGGCGTCACTTGGGTAAGTGTCGCTGGTAGGGTCGCACTTATGCCTGATCAGATTTTTAATTTTTTTTAATCCAAGTGTTCTAAGTGTCGTTTTTTCATTCGGGAAACTTTCCAAATTAGTTTTTGGTCCAAGTTACTAACTAAGTCACCCAAACCCATTTTTGCTACCATTTTCCAAATATAGTAAGTTTTTCGAAATCGAGCCACTTTTGTTGACTTGGTCAAACTTACTCGGTTTGACCCGAAACTTTTACCCAACCCAATTATCAGTTTATAGAGTCCAAATAAATTGTCGTTTCATGTCGGAGTTCACCAAAAGTGCCGGTTTTTATAAAAGTCCCAAAATTTCAAGATTTCACATTTTCGACTTTTATCGGTTTATTTCGCCATGTGTCTAACATATTTCTGGTTCAAACCAAGTCTCACCAATTTTACCAACTGATCTTCTATGTATCTAGTCTCTAACATATATTTCCTAAGAGTTCTAAGTCCCACTATCATAGAGAAACAAAATAAATGGCCATGCATAGCCCAAATTCTGTTTTCACCTAGACCAGACCCACAAATAGACCAATAGAGAAAAACGTGTACGTTTCTGGAAAAAGTGTAAAACACAAAAGTAGTAGATCTTTTCAATATGAAAATTTAAAAAAATGCATCTTATAACTCTTCTTATAACTCAAGATATGACGTTTTTAGTGTGCTGTAATTTTCTGGACAGATTATGTATCTTTGTGTATAAATTCATAAAAACGTATTTTAAGCTTATATTTGGACATAATCTTGTTAGATGAGCTTTATAACATGTAAATAAATATAAATGAAAGTAGAGATGTGTCCTCACAATGGTAGTTTGAAGAAAGAAGGCTAAGATGATGATGAGGAACTTGTGAGCTTGAATCTTCTTGAAGAACTTTTGTAAAATGTTAAAGATGGAGGTGGTGGTTGTTGGTGGTTTATGGTGGTTGTTGTGGTGGTTTGAGGGTGTTCTAATGACTGATTATTTCAGTCAATAAGTGAGAGAAAATAGAGAGGATATTGAGTGAAAGATGGTGAAATGAAATGAGTGTGTATGGTAGCATGTGAGGGAAGTGTAGTAATCAAGGGAGTATCATCATTGCAAATTGCATGAAGTGTGAGTGGGTGATATGGGAGGTGGTGGCCGGCCCATAGGAGGCCCCACAAAGGGTATTTTGGTCTTTTTCATTCCTAACTTAATTTATTGCGTTTTACGTTCGTTTACTCGTTCTATTTGGTGTTAAACGTTTAATAAGCGTTTTTAAGTATCAATTTAAGTTTCAATATTTTCACTTGAAGTATTCATTCTAAATACTTGAAAAACATTTATAAAAATGATTCGTTAATTTAGTGATCTCGATTTGCGCATTCGTTGTATGGATTCTAAATCGCGTGACATTTTATTTGGACGTTTTTCGTTATTGTTTAAAGACACGATATATTAATTCATAGTTTTACACTAAATAATATATTTTAGATTCAAAAATGTATTTTGACCTTCGTTCGATTATCGGGCGCGTTCTGCGCGTTTTCGTAGCGTTTGAGACGTTTTAATCGAAACGTCTAGGTTTTTCGGGTATTATTATATTAAAATAATAATATATGATAAATAACTTCTAAAAATAGATTCAAGTTATTTATAAAGATGTTTTCACCAATGTCGTACTTTATACAGTGTCAGACTCCGTCCGGTTATTTTTGCACAATTTCACCAATTTGCGTAAGCGTAATTACAACTAATTACGTAGCGTAATATAAATCAATTACGGGGGTGTATATTCACATAAAATATATAAATAGTTACAAGTATTTAGCCTAATACTAAACTAAACACACGTAATTAGGGTTTCTAGAGGGTTAATTAGTAACCCTAAATCATCGGGTGTCACACTAAACTTCGTGTGTCTTACAGATCCTTAAAGTAGACATCTTAAGCTACGTTTTAGGCTCAATAAACGCAAGATTTCATCAAGAAATGGTTCTGTTATGGTCGATCTAATCTGATCTATTTTATTATCTAGTGGTTAAAGTTATTATCCAACGGTTTTTCGTGTTTCAGTTGTGATTTCAGGTTGGTTTTGGACATAAATGGGCTGAGATGAAGTTATAGCATGTGTAAAAAAACATTATCCAAGGAAATATAAAGAGAAAGAATGGATTTATACCAGACGTAGACTGATCTAGAGTCGAAAGAAAGGGGGAAGTGCTGCTGCTGAGTTAGATGATGATGGGGCTGCTTGGTTGTGCCAGGAAGACGTGGAGGAGGATGGTGGAGGTGGTGGTCAGTCGTGGTGGTGGCTGGAAGTCCAGAGAAAACAAGAGAAAAAGATAGAGGTAAGGTTTGAGAAATGAGGTGTAAATGGAAAGGATAAGGGATTATATATGGGTTATGGGTATGGGCCGATTTTGGGTTGGGTTTTGGTGGCCTACTGGGCCAAAATGGGCTCAGCTCACATCGGGTTGGGCTCGTGAATGATTCCTCGAGTTCGGGTTATGTTTATTAGTCGTTTAAATGTCAAACGTACGTGTTTTAGTTAACTTTTTATCGTTTGTTTTTCTCGTGTATATTTTAGTTATGTAAATGACACTTAGGATGACTAAATATTTTTAGACTCCTTATTTTGAATTACCAAAATATAATTTGGGTTTCGTTCGGGTGTCGACCTCGATTCGCGCATTTTCTCGTATGCGTTACGTTTTACTCCAAACGTGGAAGTTTTTCGCGTATATTATTATATAATAATAATACCAAATAAATAACAACTATTTTATCATATAAATAGATTTACAAGTCATATGAAAAGGTTCACCAATGGCCGGGTGTTTCGGATTCCATCCGAGCAAATCGCATAATATTAATTTATTACGTACGGGTGTATATTCAATATACATTATATTATAAGTACTTAGTCCTATTACATACTACATACAAGTAATTACAAGCAAAGATGATAACACGTAAAAAGTCATGTTTTTACGTACGTTATCTTCCACATTTTAGGCACAAAGTTAACAAAAACATACTTAAAAGGACATTATTCATAAAGTTTTGCTAACTAAGTCAAAACGGAGTCGATGTTTGTAAAATCACTAAAAATGGCATGAAAAACGTAAGAAACCGGGCAAAAATGCTTTATCGCACCTCCGTTCATTCATTTCAATGCATCTTGAGCTACGCTCCGAGTTAGGACCTCTAACTTATGTCATTTTCTTCGTTAGGAAATTACGAAAGCGTGGACACAAGAAACACTCAAAATGGATAGACGATGAAGAAAATACGCCCGAACGAAGAAACAAAGAATTGAAGGGCTAGGATACGGCTGAACACAGCCGTATACGGCTGAGCCAGACCGTATACGGCTAGACACAGACCGTATACGGCCTGTGCAGACCGTATACGGCCTGTGCTCAGCCGTATATGGGCTAGCTCAGCCGTATTCACCCTATGCACATCCGTATACGGCCCAGTTCAACCATATTCACCCTAGCTCAGCCGTATCGTGCATTTGGGTGATAAAAATCTGATTTTTATTCGCCTTTGCAATACGGTTGTGCGTTTCATGGTTAGGATACGGTCTACAGATACGGCTGTGCGATCTCTATATATAGAAGCCTCATTTCATCATTTCAAAGAACCAACACACATCTCACACTTCACATCTCAACAATTTTCATTTTCTTACATTTTTACTCTCTCTCTAGATTAGTTTAGATAGTTTCTCTCTCTAGAGAGAGAGATAGTTAGTTAGTTAGCAGTAGAGAGAGAAGGAAAGTTGGTATTGTAATCACGGTGTAATAAGAAGCATTCTTGGTGCAAGACTCTGCCTTTCTTTTCAGCTGTTACTCTGCTCAATTTTACTGGTAATATTTTATCTTTTCATACTTATACTATGTCCGAATTATTTCTGCCTGTTTGTATGACGTATGTTACTGTTATTGCCACGCTTATTGAGTAAGTGTGCTGTTGCGGTTGTTGAAATGTAGATAGTTAGAAGTAGGGATGATGTTGAATTAATCTTTAAATCTATATAATTGGGGATTGTTATATTTGTTATGTCTAAACTTATCATGCATCTAGACTTAGCTATGGATCACCCTTTCCAGTCCTTCGCGTGACTACTACTTTAGGCTTAGAACTTGATCAACTCTAGGTACAGTAGGAAGTTATCTGTGTTATAGTAAAGAAGCCGTGTATGTCACTGTAATCCGGCTGTAATACTGGGCAAATGCCCCGGAAAGAGCCATCTGTGCCGACACTGTGGATTACCTAGAGACCCTAGAATATGGCCTAGAAACCAATATAGTTGTGGAAATGTTACAGTACACAGTCTGTCTACCCCTGTAACTGAAACTGTGGAAACACTTTAACATTGTACACCGTATCTGTACCTAGGGATGAAAAGCTGTGGAAACACCATAGTACACCGCAAGTACATCCTTGGTTACATGAATCTGTGGAACTGTTTAAGTGCAGTATATCGTGAACGGTTCCTAGGTTGGTACGCTGTGGAAGGAGTATGCATTGTACACCGCTGGTGTTCCTAGGACTGAATGACTGATTGCAAAGGAGAGGCTAGATCATGACAGAAGTAGTTGAACTAATCAAACGTAAGGAATGAGTCTGGAGATGAAAGTCAAGCCCAACAGTGGTTCAGGATTCTTAAAACCCCAAGACTCTACAAAACTGATAGTTTAGAATAGCAACTTAAATAATCTGAACATGTTTAGGAAATGGCATTTACATTTAGGTGTTAAGAACGGTCAGAATTACCTGCGTGGCAGTCTGTTACCTTATTCCTGCACCCTTCAAGGGTCATTTGTCCACAAAGACAGTGTGGGGGTTGAGTAGCCTGTTCTGATCAGAATCTCGATAGCCTAGGTCTCATGACATACTAATTCTGGTACATAACTAGAATGAGTAGGGTCCTTGTGTTTACACCCATAATGCATATGTTTATTAACTAAAAATGTCCCCAATTATCTTTATAATAAGCATCATCCCCGCGACTGATTATTGAAGTTTCAACCGTCACAATTCTTTATCTGTCTACCTAGCTACCGATTCTTCTCTATCTTATTTATTTTTCCCGTCTTTAGTTAATTAGTTAATTAAATTAGAAAACCCCCAAAACCTACCTATTTGCACAAAACCCATCCTAAAAGCAAAACTCTATCTTTGGCATCACTTCGTTTCAATTCGCTCCGATTTAAGAACGACCTCGAGTTATACTTACTGCTTGCTCACCCTGTGTGGTAGGTAGTACTTATAAATTGAGTCCCCAGCTCTTTATAAATTTAAAACTTAATAACCGACGCCGCCCTGATCTGTTCGGTCTCTGGTCCTCCGACGACAAGGACGGTCCTCCTTCCCCCTTAAAGGCAGGAGGGCTTCTAGAACTGACGGTTCGGGGTGCGTCAAGTTTTTGGCATCGCTGCCGGGGATCGTAGAGCGTTACGATTCTTAAAACGCCTTAGATAGAATAGGCAATTAGGAGATCCTTTTCGTATAGGTTTTCCTCAACCTATTCGAAAGTTACTTTTCTTAGAATAAATTAGCTTAGTTTAAAATAAAATGAAAAATCCAAAAATATCTTTCTACGATTCGCCGCCTTCCTGTCCCATTTCTCTGTCCACCTCCAAGACGACTGAAGAAATGACGGTTATGGACGATGCTGAGTTCTTCGACCACTTGGAACTAGAGTTGAAATCCAACTTTCACTCATCACCGGAAGAAGCCTCCGCTAGCCCAGACGATGATTCTAGAACCTTAGGGAAATTCTTAGATCTTGATTTAGGAACCCATAAATCTCAACAGAAGATCACAACTTCTGCTTCTAGCATTCCAAGCTATCAGGTTTTACCTACGCTTGAGATTAAATATTCCTTAGAAAATATCCCTAGATTCCCTGATTTTGTCGATAATATTCCTGAAAACACTCAATCCTTTCATTCCTCATCTAATGAAGAACGAATCTCCATAAGGAATGAGGATATTCATGAACATCTTCCAAAATCCCCAATTTTTGTCTACCTCGTACCAGAACCTTCGTACACCATTTATCGTGTTGTTGATAAGGAGATACCGAAAGATTCAGATGGTGATGAAATCCGATACGTTGGTTACTCTTTTGACCCTGACAGGAGGTTAGGTTTATGTAAGGCATTTGCCTTACACTTAAATATGTCTGATTTTCCTTAATCATTCGAGCAAAGAAAAAACATCTTAAGGATTGACATACTCGTAGGTATTCTCCACTGTCTTCCGATCCAAAAGGGAGATGGTATCTTCACTCGATATCGAGAGCAAGAGCGAAAGCTATTATCAGAAATAAATCGCCTCATGAATCTATTTGCTTGCACCGATTATCCATCGGTTTCACAAACCATGATTAATCGTTATGTTGCAACAATGATAAAAGAGCGTGAGCTATTAACTTCTAGAGATCCTGCGATCACTCTCGTCATTTCTGGAAAAATTCCATTTTTCGTAGATCCCGCCGCTTATATAATCGCCAAGTTGCAAGAAATATTTCCTGGAGCTGACGACGACAAGATAGAAGCCGATTCCCTTTTACCGTTAAACTCGCTTCGTTGTTCGATCAATCCAAATTCCCTTTTACCGTTTCTCAAAGATCTTTAATTTTGGATATCACCATTGCAGTGCAAACTACAAATGGAGATCCCGACTCAAAAGAGGAACTTAGGTTTCAGAGAATTTTAGGAAATCTTCTTCACGATCTTAATAATATAGACCGCGGTATGCGAATAGGAATTTCAAGTAAAAATAAAGTTAGAAAGGAATTTAATAAGTTTGTTAACAATCTGCTAGAATTAGGCCAGAAAGAACGTAGGATTCTTAGCGAATTCGAAAATTTTTCATTACACCCTGCCGAGCTAGTTGATTATGTCATTAACATTCTAAATTGTGATTTTATTCCTCGCTATACTTCAAGATTTCTTTCAAGCAATCCCCTTTAAATAGATTTGGAACAATAGTCGAGCTACAGACTTAAAACAAGCGCTTTTTGGGAGGCAACCCAAATTTTTAATTAGGTCTTTAAAATAATTTTCTTAGGTTAAAAATAAGTTAGTTAGTGGTTTAATTTGTTTTTTTAAAAAAAGGTAAAAAAACAAAAACCCTTTTAAAATCTTTGTCTCCGCAGAATCTGCACAGTTTCTGAAAACTTGAAAATCTTAAATTAAAATATCTTATAAAGTTTTAAATTGCTTAGATTTTAAATAGTCAAGATTTTAAACCAAAAAATATTGTTTATTTTTATCTAGTTAAGTAGTTCTCCTTGCGTTTTAATAAAACAATCTTTTGCTGCGCACAGTCAAATACCAAATTTTAAGCTTTTGCTAAAATATTTGGCTAAGGTTTTTAATTACCCAAAATACCTAGTAATTACACTTAAAATGTTATTTAATCACAAATGGTAAAAAGGGTAAAAATGAGTCAACCAAAGTCAAAACAACACAAAAATCATTTTTTTCCCTCCTTCTCCCTCCTTGTGCGCCGACCTCCATCACCCCACCCCAAACCCACCATTTTCCACCATTTTTAACCAACCCAAGCCTCAAATCTTCATCTCTAGGTCGTTTTTGTGTCCCCTAACATCATTGCATCTTCATTAAGGTATGATACAAGTTTAAAATACCAAAATTCTCTAACTTTATTAACCTAGGGTTTCAAGTTAGTTTTTGATGATTTTTGCTTTGCATTGCGAAATTGAGCTTTGATTCTTGCTTAGTGATGATATAGGATGATGTAGGAGCTAGCATTACTTCTTAGATTGAAGCAATTTGATGTTTGACTTTGGAAAGTTGACTATATTTGACTTTTGTGACTAGTAGATCCATTTTGACCAATTGATGATTAAATTGCTTATGATAAGTTGTTTGTTGATTGATTTATGCTAAATATGATTAGTATAGCTTATTCATTTGCTTCATTTGTGGTTAAATGCGTGATATGGTCAAGTTAGCAAATTAAAGTAAGCATGAAAAGTTGACTTTTGTTGAAACGTCACCATTTTGAAACAAAACCTTTGATAAAATGATGTTTTAATTTAAGTGGATGCTAATGCCTTGCTTTGATTTGCTAATGCAAGTTAGTGTTACGATAGATTTGGCAAATGACAAAAAGGAAATCTTACTTTGGTAATGTTGACTTTAAAAGTCAAAATGCTTAATTTTTAGTAATGCTAGTAACCATTCTAGTTAAAAAGTCAAGGTGGTGTTGTAAAATTGTATCTTTGAAAGTATTATGGCAAATCTTAAATGGATACTATATTTTTCTTAATTAACTACTTTTAAATTTTAAAGTAGTGTCTACTTAAAAAATACCATAATTACTTAATATATATATATATATATATATATATATATATATATACAATCAAGCAACACATTTGTCAACTAAAGAAGCTTTGTTGCGATACTTGCATGATATGGTCAAAATTGCTATACACTTGTTTGAATATCATGGTTCGTTTGCATGTGGTAATAGGTTATACTTGCCATGATAAGGTAATTACATGATTAAGATTTAAATCTTTATCATACATGCTTGTTATGGTTAAATAAGTCTTTGACTTTTCTTGTAGAAATCATTAAGACCTAATAGCCTATTGTTGTAAACCAAAGTTTCTTATGGTGATTGAAAATTGAGTTTGGTGGTATTATTAGCTATTACAGGTTTTGGGACTGCTCATATTCTAAAGCCCACATTTCAAATTTTTATTCAAAATTGAGAATATGATTTAGTCAAATAACTTGTAATTATTCCTAGTAATTCACTATGTTCTTGTTTTCTCTTATTTTTCAGATGACTGATATTCCCCGGTATATCAGAAAATCCATCAAGGACCCAGAGAAATGGGAAAGGTATCAGACATGGCTAACACATCAGTTGGGAGAAAATAGGTACCTAATGTGGGAGGATTTGGAGCAAATTGGTTTAAAAGAAGGGTTTGAAAATTTGATAGTGTTTAAGGAAGGGAAGCGACATCTGCGCGCATGGAGGAATCTATTTGAGATTAAGGAAAATGTTTATCAAGAGTTAGTTGCTGAGTTTATGGTAACCTTCCAGTTCGACAAAACGATTGATAAGCTAAATGATGACCGGATGATTAGATTCAACTTCATGGGAAATCCTCACAACATGTCATTAGCGACCTTTGCCATGCATCTTGAATTGTACACTGAGTACCAAGTTACCACTCCTTTCTTCCTGAAGGCAAACACTGAGGTAAAACAGCAAGACCACACTGCTATTTGGCAAGAATTGACTGGAAATCAGTTTCAGTCCAATGTCAAGGCCACTTCTTTTCTTGATAAACACCACCAAGTTCTCCACAACCTCATCGCTTGCAACATTCGAGGAAAGAGAAAGACTAAAGGAGCTGTTGGGGTAAAGGACTTGCAGATCGTCAAGAACATAATAGAGCAGGAACACGTTAATGTTGCTTAATTCGTTGCTGATAGGATCCTTACTGAGTCAGGGTACACCGAGTCAGAGTTTGCATATATGGGAGCAGTAATCACTAAGTTAGTTAGGAGAATGGGGCTATTGACTGAGGAGGTGATTGGTAGCCTGACGCCAGTGGCGAATAGGGTATCTAAGCCATATGACATTAACTATATGGTTAAGGTTTAGTTGCTAGAGAAGGATGTTGATGGGCAGATAAGATGAAGGATGGTGAGATCATTCCGGGAGTTCGAATGAGACCCCCGAGGAGCAAGAGTGTTAGGTTTGAGTTCGATGACAGCACGGTCCACCGACAGCCTAGGACCACTGTTGCTCATGAGCGAGAGGAAGGAGTGACAGCCGCTGCTGAGGCACAAAGTCCACTGATACCGCCTGTTCGAGAGTTTGGTTGGGGAGATCCGGTATCATCCGAACTCATGTACGGTATGTTGGGTATGCTTAACTCACATTACACACAGGACATATATTTAGCTACTGAGTTTGGATTCCCACAACCTACATGCCCTAAATGGGTATGCGGCTCACGACCACCCAACTACCACACCATGCCACTACATCCATTTGCCATGATGCCACCCACTACCACCGTTCCCTACACCTCCATACCACCCACATCCTCCACTCGCACTGTGCCCATGGAAATTCCTCGAGCCCGCCGTACCAGGACTACCCCTGCGGCTGAGCCGGTTTTCTCTGTGCACACTGCGACACCACATGAGCCGCATATCCCACATATTGGGCAGCCATCCTGTAACACCCCCAAATTTATTGTTTAGCGGAAGCAGGATTTGGGTGTTACTAATCAATAATCAAAGCATAGAGATTAATAATGAACGACCACTACATGCGTCGTTTTACATTGATATTGATAAAATAAAAGTTTACATCAAAATATTGGTTACATTAGCTCCTTTTGAAATTGAGAGATTTAAGTACATAATTAAACTATACAAAATGTAATAATGCAGCTAAATCTCTGATTGTTTGCATGCTGACTCGAGCTAATGGATCTTGATTTAGCAGTCCAACCTACTGCTGGTCACCTGTGATACATGCTAAAATGGGTCAGCGAAACGCTGGTGAGCTCACAGGTTTGTATATCAACATATATTTGTATGAACCGCAAGATTTTATAATTGAATTTAAAATGCAATTAAGCAAGATAAAAGTTATACAGCCATGAGCACATAGTCTGAGCTTAACTTGAGTTGTCAGGCCCACTTAAGGAAACCTAACTTGAAATGCCTCCTACGAGTGCCTAATCCACACTCGTCTTCCCAAATGCTAATACGTCCGTTTGACCAGTTAGTGCGTGCTAACCCGGACGAGGATTGTCAATCCTATATGATATCATATACTAACATTCACGCTACAGATGTATTACCAGACTATGCTATGGAGGGCTTTATTGATTAGTTGAAAACAACTCATGTAGTATTTGATTGAATTGTACTTGCGTTCTACTTGTAAAACAAAACGAGCAATAATATCACACCCCTTAATGAAAAACAGTAAAATAGGGGCTATGAGACTCACCTGAGCCTTGAGCGATTAAATTAATAAACTTGAATTGATTAGCGGTGGATTGATGTCCGAAGACTTGTAACCTGAGGGTGTCCAAGACACACAATGGTTATAACATGAATAGGCATCTCGAAAGACTGCCCTTGTAATTGTTCGTCCAACTTAGAATGTCCAAATTACTACGATTTGGTAAATTGAATTATCCAAATTACTACGATTTGGTTGTTTGACTTGTGTTTTGAAAACGTGTACAGCCCGTTGGTGATTTATTTGTAATGATAATCCCATATCATTATTTTGATGATTTTGAAGCATTATACTAAAAATAAATTCCATTGTGTTTTAGAAGTTGTATCGCATTCGTGTTTGATGTTATACAAGTTTAACACTTGGTGTGAAAGTTTATATGTAACACCGTTACTTGTGAACCTAGGGTAAGGGCGAAGCCCGTTAATGACGGGGGTCCGGGGGCAGCGCCCCTGGTAGCGGGGTCCAAGGGGCGGCAGCCCCTGGCGGGGTCCAAGGGGCAGAGCCCCTGGCTGGGGTCGAGCTTGGAAAATTTTTATTTCAACTAAATTGCTTTGGTGAAAAACGCATCTGGACTTGAATTTCGGTGAAATTGAGTGTCAAATTTTGAGTCTCAAAACTTAGTGAAAAATGAGTTTTAAACTCTCTGTTTTTAGCGACACAGCATGCGACACAATGGTCATGTATGCGACACAAGGGTTGTGTCGCATAAGAATGCGACACAAGAGCTTAGCGACACAAGGGTTGTGTCGCATAAGTGTACGATGCTGATTTAACAGCGACATAGTGATTGTGTCGCATGGGATTTGCGACATAAGGTACGACACAATATTGTGTCGCAAAAGGTACGACACAAGTGAGTTTCTACGACACAAGATACGACATAAAGGATCTTATGCGACACAAGGCTTGTGTCGCAAAGATGAACACTCAGACAGTCCCCAGCGACTGTCGTGGTTTTCAAACCCAAAACCCAAATCTAACTCGTTTTTAGGCTATAAAATCATGTTTTCCTCATACATTTGGACAATACTAAGTTGTGTAAACATTATAACACCGAAATAATACACCAAAATGAGTAGATCTAAATATTTAGAGAATTTCTTACAATTTCAAATCGAAGCTAGAGGAGGCCGAAAATGAAGATGATGCTTTTGTAAATCTTGTTCCTTGCTTGATGGTGATTCCGAAAATGTGAGTTTTGTGGTCGGATTTGATAAATCCGAAAATTTGGTGGTGATGGGTTTGAGAGTGTTTAGTGGTGTGTGTGTGTTTTTGATGAATGCAAATGAAAGAAAGAGGGAAAGGGGAGGTGGGGTGTAGGTGAAAGCCTCACGTTTTACAGTCCCCGCAATCGCGCTCCGTGCGGTGTTCGTTCTCCCGTTCGTTTAAACGTTAAATGTTTATTTTATACGTTTAAATACACGTTTTAAATACGAATAATTACCCAATATTTTGATGAAGTATTTTACCAAATACTTAATGGTTGCGTTATAAGGTATAACTTTAACTTGTTTCGATTTGTTTGCGCGTTTAATAATCTAATCGTGTAGTCCTTGTTTGTACGATACGAATTTGAATTGAAATATTATCTAAATAATATTTTGGATATAATTGCGTTATTAAATAATATTACATTATTTAATAAAATTTTCACCAACGTCCGTATTAATTGAATCGAATTGCATTCGATTTGAAACTCGTACGATTTAATCAAATCGCATACTTGTATATATATACTCATCAATATATATGTTGGTACATTAATTAGCCTAACACAGAGCTAATTACATGTATTAAAACTTGATTAGGCACTAACTACTAGTCCTAAATTGACGGGTGTCACACATCTTCCCGTGCCATGACCCGTCCGGGACCAGCTGAGTCAGCAACATCAAACACATCTTCGGAGACAGACTCACCTCAGTTAGGGTTCAGACAAGACATGCAGGTTGATGACCAGGTACCGGTGCAGACTGATTATTTGCATGATATGACTACTGCTGCTGTTGTGCCTACTTTTTCAGGATTCACAGGGATGTTTCAGAGCAACCCAGTGCTTTCCTTTGAGCTCCCACCGTACCCGATGCATGGTGCTTCCTTAGGATCGTATGAGGTTGCAGAGATGGGACTAGATCCAAACTTCTATTTGTACCTGATCCAGCCACCAGCATCCGGCAGGCAGCGCAGTTCATCTTCAGCATCAGTCTCCCGCGGGATATCCAGTGGACAGCACTCTGCCTCCCGTCATGCACCTTACAGCTCCATGCCACCTCCAGCTCATGGACCACCATCCGACCAGGATCCTTCTCACCCTTGATCTTATCAGATTTTATTTCCATTTGTGTTGGATAACTGTATCACTTATTATTATTATTATTACTGATATTTGGGATTACTGTATTTGACTGTTGCTGCATGAACTATTTGGGTTCTAACCTGTAATCTGGTTGGACCCACCTATCTATCTTATCTTATCGTTTATCTATCATTTACTTATTTTATGTTGTTCTTAGTTAATTTTTAGATTACTTACAATAAAAGAGAGCAGTAAATAGTATGAAAGTTCCCCGAGAAGAAACCGAGATGACGCACGAATCACGCAAAGATCCTGACACAAACTGATCGACCTACACATCTGAATCAGAATCTTCATTCACACATCTCAGTCCTTTCTAAGGGGAGTTTTTTTTCCATTCCTTAGTGATTTTCTTTCATCACCTATAACTCGCCGTTATGCCATCATGCTTAAATTCTAAGTGTGGGATTCTAAATCCCACACGAATCAAATCAACTTAGAAATAGGGTTCCAAAATATTTTCAAACTTTAAGTGTGGGATTCCTTCCCAAGAATTTTAAACTTAGTTTGAGAACATTATGGACAATGTTCCTCTAAGCGTGGGATACACGGTATGTTATACCGTATTCTTTGACTTTGATTGCTTGTCCAAAGTATAACTTTCCAAAAATAAGCTTAACTTCAACAGTGGGGTATTTCCACTCATTTAGTTAGCTTAAATTTTTAGTTAGCTTAAATTTTTCCTAAAAACCTCATTTTTGCTAAAATTTTTAATCTTCTGACTCTAAATAATCTTGAGAAAAATAAATTTTTCAAAAACTAAGTAAACTGCTTTGGAAAGTAAATAATCTTGAGAAAAATAAACTGCTTTGAAATGTTAATCTAAGAGCATCGCACGGCTAGGCACATACAACCCTATTGCAGTAAGGTATTTGAGCCTAATAAAAGCATTCATCTTTAATGCTTCACTTTTTCATTTGATGTGTGTGCCGATGCATGTGCTTTAAGTTAGAACTTGCTCTTGGTATACGCTTCGAGACCACACCAATGAGCACCGTACGCGGTGAAGGTGCAGTCAAAGGACCTTGACATTCCTTAGGATATAAACCCCTTTCTATCATATCTTTTCAAGCCCCGAAACCCTTCCAACACTCACTTTTAGTGTTGATGATCCGCCTAGAAAACCCTGTTGAGCCTTAGCCTATTCGTTTCTTTCAAAACTCAAAAATTTGAACCCACTTATTCCACACCCACCAAAAATCTTATCTTAGAAATTTTAAACTTGTGGAAAATGTTATTTTAATTATCCTTTTTGCTTTCACTCCAAATCACAAATACTGGTGTTGTAAGTCCCTAATCACTATTATGTTAGTGATTATGAATCGTAAACAGTCGGTTAATTGTAGAAGGGGGGGGGGGGTTAATACAATAAAAAATTTTCTGTTTTAATGTGTTAATTTATTTAGCAAGTTTTTAACCGTGTTTAAATGACAGCAATATGAACACAAATATATATAAATATGATAAGTAGTTCAATTACTGATGCAATACTAGCTGAAAGATAAATTCTTTTATTGATAAAATTTATCTATTTTTTATTGCGGAATAGATTAGCCAAAGCTAATCTAAATCAAACAATTACAGCTTTTACAAATGGAGATGAGCAGTAGTGGACAAACTCGCTAACTTGCTCACTCGCTGAGATGAACCAATAGTGGACAAACACGCTATTAGTTCACTCGCTGGTGTTGTTCGTATCTTAGACAACCTAGTCACTGACAAACAAGAAACAATACGAAGAATCGACACACAATGGAGTACAACGTACTACGCTATTTATAGACACTGAAATCCTTAATTTCCGGATCTGATAGGACACGTGTCGCTGCTTGATTGGTGAGGTAGTTGAGATGTGATACATCATGGTCCGACATTCTGTCTTGGGAAATATCACCTTTTACCTTGAAGCCAACACTTGCTGCCACGTTAGTTTCTATGTTGGACCAAGTCACGAGGAGCACGCGTGGCGCCGTAATAGTGTAGAATATGTCAACTCCTTATTAATGCAACATTTAATGCTGCAGTCACTGAAGTAATAGAGGCTCTCTTTACTCACTGCGAACTAACGTGCTCTTGAAGAGTAACTTGAGCTACAGTACTTGAGTGACTTCTTTTATTCAGCTGAAGAAATAACTTAAAAAGACTTGGAGACTCTCGCTGATAGAAGAGTATCAGCGACACACAAAGTTGAGTCTTTTATCTTGATAGGTTCTTCATCTTCTAACTGGAGAGATAGGATCAGAGACTAAAACTTCTGCAACAGCAGCTTCAACTACGATCATTTTCAATAAGTCTTTCAGAGAGAGTATCAGTGACTTCACATCAGCGACTAACGAGTTAAGATCAGCGACCAGTGACTCAACAATCTCCCCCTAAATGATTGTGAATGAAGCTCTGTGATAATTCTTGAGTGACATTTGTTGCAGAGAGGTTTCAGTTGTCTGATAGTTGTTTCATTCGTTCAGAGACTTACACTTGTAATCTTTTCTAACAAGGAAATATCAAAAGAGAGCATTATATATATAAAAGTTTACAAATGCTATCTATTACAAGGTAATCTATACTACTTATCTCTCCACTTTTCCTCCTCCTTCACAGTTTGAAGTTCAGCTTCAAGCTCATATTTTTCTTGAGAGGGCAGGTATCTGACTTTTCTTGCCAAGGCTTCATCGAGAATAGCTTTTCCGATCTTTGAGTTCTTTGGAAGTATGCTTGCTGACCTGATTAGGTGAACGAGTTGATTCTGATCAACCTTTTCAAGCTCAGCTTCTCTTTGAAACCTTAGGACACCATTTAAGTCCCTGTATACCATATACCAGACTTTCTCCCCCTCAGTGACCTCATGTTCTTCAACTCTAGGCACACCAACAGGGATAGACAGATTTAGCTTTGAAGTATTGGGGATTCTATAGATGTTGCTGGTGTCTGACCTATACCTTGGGCTTGGTGTCTGAACAATTTCTTCACCATATGTGACAATATCTTCTGGTCTGAGAAGTTCCAGTGACACCATTTTCTGAAATAGCCTATCAATCTCTTTTAGGACATCAGCCTTAGCTGCACTTGTAGAGTGGCTAATAGCAAGTCTGATCTCATTCCATTCCTCTCTGTGCAGCTTGCATACTTGATCAAGTAGCATGGCTTGAGTTTCTGAACCTCTTTGAATGAGTATTTGAGGTTGAGATTGATTCTTAGACTTCTTTAGCTTTACCTTGGTGATAGGTGCAGGGTTTGATCCCATTTTCTATAGCTTTACCTTGGTGATTGGTGATAGGTCATACGGGAAGCAAACCTTTTTCTATCTATCTCATCCCATTTTCTATCCACTGATGTTTTGACAGCTCCCCCTTTCTTTTTAGAGCTCTTGCTAGCTGATATTTTCAATTTCTGTTGCTCTAGCTCACTCTCTTCAATTTCAGCGAGTACCCTAGCAATTGCAGCATCAGACTCTTCTTGATCTTTCTTAAGTTTAAGCAGTCTGGCCCTTTCATTTGCATCTTTAGTGCTTAATTGCAGCAGGTAAGCTCGATCAGCATCAGATTGTTCTTTCAGCAACCTTTTTCTTTCTTGTTCTTCTCTTAACTCAGCCTCAAAATTTATTTTCAAAATCAATTCCTGCTCATCAGGACAAGGGATACCTGAGGTTAAGTCAGAGGAAAGGCATGTTGTGGGGGAAGTGTCTGATGTAGTAGTGTTGGAGAGAGTTTCTGTGGAGATTGGTATAATAGTTGCTGGGGTCGGTGTAGTTGTGGTGATTGTTTGGGTGAGGATAGATTTAGTTGCTGTCGGTGAGGGTAAGATTTGGGTAGGTGGTGTAGATGAAGGTTCAGTTACCTCAGATATGACAGTATGTGATTGAGGGTCACTGACCTGTTGTTTCTTAGATGGAGGCATAGATGCAGGAGAAGTGTCACTGGTCCTTTTCCTTTTAATGATAGATGATATGGGTTGCTGATCCTCCATATTGACATCATCTTCATCTTCACTTTCTGACTTTCTACCCTGACCATTTCCATGACCACCTCCGACCATTATCATCATTATTGTCATCATCATCATCAGCATCATGCATGATGGTATCATCTTCCTCATCATCAGATACATCATCTACAACCTCCCTAATCATCCACTCCCAGCGAGCCAATTCGTAGCTCACTAAGGTATCCTCAATCCTAGCATTCTCATCCTCAGCTCATTGCCTTACTAGCCCATTATAGTTCCTGAGCTCTTCAGCACTGAACTCAGGAAAGCGTTCAGCGACATCCACTATATCCATAGCTACATCCATATCTACCCAATGCAGTTCAGCAACTGCAAGGGCTTCCAACTCAGGTTGTTCAGCAATTGGTCGAAGTGCATAAGTGGTGAGCACTATCTCCATATGAGCTTTGTTTGCAAGCGGATCAGTCATAGCGGGAGGCATCTCAGGATCAGAGACTGAGATGTCATCTTCTTCATCATTCTCCCCCTGACTGGTCTGCGCAAACTGGCCCACTGCCCTATCAAACCTATCTGCAGTTTCTGTGCTGAGGGCAGCGACCTCAACTCTTATTGCTCCCATATCTTTTGTTATCTGTGGAAGCACCTTAACAATGGCATCAGTGTTGAATAAATAATTGGATACAGATATAGCTAGGTCATTTTGGTTGGTGGTTAGCTGGGCAATGGTTGCGGCATGATTTGTGAAGTTGGTGGAGGAGGTGGAGGTTAGCTCAGCGACTGCATGGTTTATTGCAGCGCTAGCATCAGCTACCATTTGTACCTTCTCACTAACAGATGTGCTTCATGGTTCAATGGAGTTATATACATCAGTGAGAGCAGTGACGGCTTTTTGAAGAACTGAGACATTGCCTATAAGTGCCTCACGGTCAGCAGTGAGCATCTTAATCTGGGTTTGGGATGAGGCAATGTACTCCATCATCAGTAGATGATCTGATGTGGAGTGGGTAGAGGTGTTTGTTGAAGGTATAGTGGGAGTAGGTGTAGATTGGGCTACATGGTCAGTGGGTGTGGTCTGACCAGCAGCAGTGACTTGGATGTTGTCACTTGAGAAAGAGGAGGGTGAGAGTTCTTTGATGGGAGAGTTAGAGGTGGGTGGAGGAATAGGCTGGGTATCGTCTGAGGTGTCCATTGGCATGATTTCCTCATCATCAGCTTGTGATTTAGCTGATGGTTCATTGGAAATGGAAGTAGCGACCTGTATCTCACCATGGGTCGGTGGTGAGACATTGACAGCCGGTGCAGTGATAGATGAGAGGTGGCCCGGGTCTGTAGCCAGTGGTGTGACATCAGCAATGAGTGTGTTATCACCCACTGATGTCACTAGCCCTTTGTCTAAAATGTCATCCTTTCGGGAGGATGACAAGTGGCTGATGGGTTGACTCGATAGAAGGGTGTGGGGTGCACCCGAATCACTGCTAACAGTGGTTTGAGCCACTGCAGCTGTCTGTTGGTTTCCCTTTGTAGAATCACTGGACTTTCGGGATTCCAGCGAAGTAGGGGAAGGTTTGGGTTTATTAAGGGTGCCCGCAGGAGCTGAACGTTCAGTCACTGCTTCACCCTTCTTTTGACTATGTCCCTGAACCTTTAATGTCAGGGACCCTAATTTGGATTTTTTCTTGGGAGCAGTTGATGGTTTCTTGATTGGTGGTTGACCAACAGTAGTCACTGGGGGTGTGGTCAGTGACATGGTCGATGGGGGGGCAGCAACGGACATATGTACAGAAGTTACAGGCTGGGGTGCAAGTATCCCCGGATGTTTCATGAAAGTTGGTAAAACCACAGTTGCTGGTTTTGCAAAAATTTGAGATCCTACCAGAGTGGGCTCAAACCCTGAAACGGTATCCTATCATAGGCAACAAACTGATCTCTAAAGATCAGTGAGAGGAACCTTGGATAGGGTACGTAATTTGCCCTGGTAGGCTCAGCGACTTTGGTGATTAACTCATTAAAGATCACACTTGCAGAATCAACTCGTAGAGAGTTGATCAGTGACCAGCTAATCTGGGCTTCCAGGGAGCTGAATTGATCATAGCTCCCTGATTTTGTACCCAATGATTGAATAAAATTTGTAAAAATGGCATTCCAAACACCATCCATTTTAGTTTTGTGGACCGTAGAGTACTTACGGTTGCCACTGTCATCGACTGAGTATTTACACTCAATCTCAGTAAGATCAACTAAGCCTTGCTTGGCTTCGTCGCTCTCTAGCAGCGACTCGTAAGACTCTGCGATTGGCAGTTGTAAAATGGACCGGATGGTGCTGGCAGTGATATTGATGGGTTGGGTACCATTGTCGATAAAACCCTGGAATTGGGAAACACCATCAACAACTTGGTGAGTGCAGGTAAACCAGAACTCACTAAGCCATTCTGGGTTCATTTCCCCAGGAGACAAGGTAAGAGCAGGGAGGATAAAGTGATTTTGTAAAAAGTTTATCACCTCCGCATACTCTGGTTTAGCACAAGTTACATTTCCCAAATAATTGGATTTGGGAACTGTAACGACCAGTGTCTCACTGACCGCCGAGGCTCGAAGAGCTTGAATCTCTGGGGTCGGTGTGTAACTGTTGTTGAAAAATTTTGAACGTGCCATTAAAAAAAATGAAAGAAAAAGATTTAGGGTTTTTGCAGAAAGAAAATGAAGAAGATGAAGTTTGAAAAACAAGAAAGCGTAAAATTGAAATTGAGAATGACTCACTGCTTATATAGGGTCGCTGAGGTTCAAAAACATGTGGTCAAAAAGCGTATGTACGTGGTCAAAAAGTGGTGGTTGATGGTAGGTGAGTAGGGTGATGATGGTGGTGAGTGGTAGCATTAAATGGTGATGGGAGTGGTACGCCGGAAAGGTATACGATGTGTCAAAAAAAAGTGCACCTTTTCGGAGTACCATGAGATATTTAATAAAGCATTTCTAAGGAATATAAATCGTTAACTATTAAATACAAAATGTATTAAATGTAATGGAATATATGTCGAAATAAATGTCATATTAAATAAGGAGAATCTTCGCTGATACATTAATTTTATAATTTAATTGCCAATTAAATTATTAAACTAAGATATCAGAGAGATAAAAATAAGTTATATCTTAAAATAAAATAAGTATTATGTCTCATAGTTGATTTCGCTGACCAAATTACAACTTAGAATACTAATCTAATCAGCTAGCCAAATTGTGAAGCACAAAACATATTCTATTTATGTGATATAAAGAATTTTCATGTGTATTTACAGAGTATATAATTTATTGATCATAACTATGCTAACTCATTATTCTTGCTGATCATATCAGTGAGAATAGTAGGCTAGCGAGTTGGAACTACAAACCATACATTAGATATATACCTTTTATTAAACAATCAGGTTCAATCATTTAAGTTCAACATCCCCAACTCGCTGATGAGAAAAGTGAATCTTTTCTCATCTAAAGGTTTTGTAAAGATGTCAGCGAGTTGGTAGTCAATTGGAATGAAATACAGTTCAATGTCACCTTTCATGACGTGGTCCCTGATGAAGTGATATCTGACATCAATGTGCTTTGTCCTCGAGTGCATCACAAGATTATTTGCTATGGCAATAGCACTTTGACTGTCACAATAAATTGGAACATTGCCAAAGTCAAAACCATAGTCAGCGAGCTGATTCCTCATCCACAGAATTTGAGCAGTGCAAGCTCCAGTAGCGACATATTCAGCCTCAGCAGTAGAAGTTGAGACTGAATTTTGTTTCTTGCTTGACCAGCTTACAAGCTTTTCTCCAAGAAACTGACAGCTACCAGAGGTACTCTTTCTGTCCATCTTGCATCCAGCATGATCAGAATCTGAGTATCCTTTCAGCGGGAAATCTGAACCAGATGGGTACCAGAGACCAAGATTTGGTGTACCCTTCATATATCTAAATATTCTTTTGACAGCGAGCAAGTGAGATTCCTTTGGGTCAGCTTGATACCTAGCACATAGACATGTAGCAAACATAATGTCTGGTCTACTGGCAGTTAAATACAGCAGTGACCCGATCATTCCTCTGTAAGCAGTGATGTTTACAGATTTACCATCAGGGTCAGCATGTAATTTTACTGCAGATGACATTGGTGTAGCAAGGGATGAGCAGTTAGTGAATTCAAATTTCTTTAATAAATCTTTAACATACTTTCCTTGATTTATAAAAATACTAGTCTTGATTTGCTTTATTTGCAGACCAAGGAAAAATATTAGTTCACCCATCATGCTCATTTCATAACTTTTAGTCATGAGGTCAGAGAATTCCTTGCACAAGTCATTGTTAGTAGACCCAAATATAATATCATCAACATAAATTTGGACCAATATGACATCTCTCTTATCTCTTTTGATAAATAGGGTACTGTCAATTTTGCCACTGACATTCCCACATTTAGTTAAGAAGGTAGAGAGAGTGTCATACCAAGCTCTAGGAGCTTGTTTTAGTCCATATAAAGCTTTTTCAAGCTTATAGACATAACCTGGATGCTTGGGATCAGTGAATCTGGGTGGTTGCTTAACATACACTTCCTCCTGCAGCTTTCCATTCAAGAAGGCACTTTTTACATCCATTTGGTATACCTTGAATTTCTTGTGAGCTGCATATGCTAAGAACAACCTGATTACTTCAAGTCTAGCAACTGGTGCAAAGGTTTCATCGTAGTAAATTCCTTCTTGTTGACAGTAACCTTGTGCAACCAATCTGGCCTTATTCCTTATCACAACACCATCAGCGTCCATCTTGTTCCTGAACACCCATCTAGTTCCAATCACAGATTTCCCAGCTACTTGAGGTACTAACTTCCAGACTTTATTTCTTTCAAACTGAGATAGCTCATCTTGCATGGCAGCTATCCAGTGATGATCAGTGAGTGCCTCATCAATCTTCTTGGGCTCAATCAGTGACACAAAGCTTACAAACAAACAAAAGTTAGCAGTTGCTGATCTAGTCTGGACCTTGGATTGTGGATCACCAATAATCAATTGATTATTAATATGTTTAGTCCATTTAGTCATTCGCTGAGGTTCAGCAGTGACTTGATTACCCAAAGATGATCCATCATACACATCAGCATTTCAAGCATGATTAATGTTTAAGCTTTGATTTAAACAGTGAGTGTTGTCATTTTGATGCAGATGGTGAGATGATGATGATGGGATATCAACAGGCAAAGATGAAGTTCCTGAATCATTCTTAGCTAAAGTAGAGCCAGAAATGCCTTCAGGGACATCTTCTTCCCTTTCAGAATCTGATGTATGAATCTCATGCTTGTCATCACTGATTGTATTAAAGATAAGATTTTCATAGTCTTTTTGATCAGTGAGTGATTTATCATAAGATTCATCAAAGGTAACATCCATTGATTCTTCAATACATTCCCTTCTATTATTATAAACTCTAAAAGCTTTTGAAATGATTGAATAACCAACGAATATACCTTCATCAGCTTTGGGATCAAACTTTCCTAAGTGATCTCTTTTGTTTAAGACATAACAAGTACTGCGAAAAACATGAAGAAAACTTATGTCAGGTTTTCTCCCCCTTAGCACCTCATAGGTCGTCTTATCATGTCTTTTGACAATCAGAGACCTATTCTGAGTATAACAGGCAGTGTTGACTGCTTCAGCCCAGAAATGGATCTTAAGACCAGCATCTATGAGCATTGACCTTGCTGATTCAATCAAGGTTCTATTTCTCCTCTCTGCAACACCATTTTGTTGAGGTGTTCTTGGTGCAGAGAAGTTTTGAGAAATACCTTTTGAATCACAAAAACTTTCAAGGTCAATATTTCTAAATTCAGTGCCATTATTACTTCTTAAATGTTTAACAGAACAATCATTTAAGTTTTCCATCTTTTTGATAAAGGATATGATTTCCTGTGTTGCATCACTTTTGGCTTTGAGAAAGAATACCCAAGTGTATCTGGAGTATTCATCTACAATTACCAAGCAATACCTTTTACCACCAAGGCTGGGAGAACTCACTGGACCAAATAGATCCATATGAAGTAGATGAAAACATTCAGTCACTGAAGATGTTTGTTTACTTTTGAATGAAGAGCTGTGATGCTTTCCCTTCTCACATGCTGAACATAGCTTGTCTTTCTCGTAAGATAACTTTGGCAGACCATTGACTAGGCCATACTTGCTGAGCTTGCTGATAGCCCTGAAGTTCAGATGAGAGAGTCGCTTATGCCATAACCATTTTTCTTCTGAAACGGTTTTGGAATAAAAGCATGTTCCTGATTGTGCTGAGTCCATATTGACTACATATGTATTGCCTTTTCTTTGAGCAGCCAGGACAGCGCTTCCATTCTTGTTGTAAACAACTCCAGCTTCATGATCACATAGCACTTTATTTTTGGCATCGCAGAACTGACTAATGCTTAATAAATTATGCTTCAGTCCTTCAACATATGCCACCTTCTTAAACATAACATTACCATTGGTCAAGACCCCATACCCTCTGGTCTTACCAATGTTGTTATCACCAAACACTACATCAAGACCTCTTTCATCCTGGTAGTCACTGAGCAAGGACTTACATCCGGTCATATGTCTGGAATAACCACTGTCCAGATACCAGATTGTCTCTCTGAGAATGCCCTGCATCATACACAAACAATTAGTTCAATTGATGAACCCATCCTGAGATGGGTTCATGGTGGCCAGGCTTTGGTTCAGGCTTCCACTGGCTTGCATCAATAGTATCTGAATGCTCACTGATTATTTGTGATTTTGAAGATGATGTAGCTGAACATTCAGATACCAAATGCTGACATACTGATGATGGTTGGTTGAATGAAACTTGTGATGATGAACAATCTGATGACATATGCTGTCTACTTCCACATTTGTAGCATTTTTTATTTGTGGATTTAGATTTCTTTGTCTTATTGTTCAGACCTAATGAAGACTTAGAAGTTCTCAGATTTACTACCTCATTTTGCTTCTTTGACTTCAAGTCACTAATGATAAGATCATCAGTGACTGGAGTGTCAGAAGTGAAGTCGTGATAGATTCTTGATCATCAGCAGTAGTTTTGATAAGAGCTGTGCAAGTTGTTGATTCAATAATTTCTAGTTTCTTTAGTTCATCAATACTTGCAGCAATATCATAACTATTAGTAACAAGTGAACTTCTTACAAAGTAATTTGGTTTAGGCTCACTGAAAACTGACATTGGTTCAAAGACAAATTCTGAGAATGTTTCATCAGGATTGAATATTTGATCGACTTTAGTTGCATCAGCGAGAGCAGCAGCAGTTTCATAATCTCCTCCCAGAATAGCTTTAACTTGTTTTGGGATTTGATTACTAATGCACTGATTCACTTTTAATGCAGACCTACACCATGACTTCATCACTTCATTGAGTTGTGAAAATTTAGTTTCAAACTTTATTTTTTCTTGAATGCATATTTGATTTGCATGTATTTGTGCATCAAGATCAAGTGTAAGATTTTTTATTTTTAACAAATTTTCTTCTTGAAGTTGAAGTTTAGATGTTAAGTCACTGATCATACATTCTTGTCTTTTCTGAATGTCATGAGCATTTGATAAGTCAACTATCAAAGTCTCAAAGATTAAATCTTTTTCAGTTGCTGATGCAGACTTAAAACAATGTACCTTGTAGAGAGTTTCTGGATCCCACCCAGATGCTGAACATTTCTGAGCTACTTCTTTGATGTCTTCATGGAAAGCAGCATCGTCAGCCATCAGGCAGTAATCCTTGTCTAAACAGATCATTGCTTCTTCCTCATCAGATGATGAAGTTGAGTCAGAGTCGCTGACAGATCCTTCTTCAGCAATAAACCCTTTATTCCTTTTCTTTGACTTGGACATTTCCTTCAACTTCTTGTACTTTGTTTTGTACTTGTTGTACTTGTCATTTCTGAAGCTGGGTTTTTGATCAGCGAAAGAGTTGACAGCTTTGGACCGGCATTCAGCAGCAAAATGGCCAGGCTTGCCACATTTGTAGCACTCACCTTTTGGTTTAGAATCATCATTTGATGATGCACCAGCAAATATGTTGAATCTGCTGTTCTTTCTGAAGTTTGCAACCATCATGGCCATATCTCTTTCCAACTTCTCTAGTCCTTCATCATAGCTTGCTTCTGACTGGTCTTCAGCGACACTCCCTTCTTCTTCTGCAATCAGTGACTTTGAGCTCAACTTGGTGAACTTTGCTTTCTGCTTTTGATCAACTTCATCAAGCTCAGCTACAAGGGCATTCGAAATCTTTTGTCCTCCTAGTGCAGCATGAATGTGCTCACTTTGATCAGCTAGCTTCTCAGATTGTTCCCAATTTAGTAAAATTCCATAAACTTGAGTTAGATTGAGAAAATTATAATCATTTCTTTGTCTTATGCATGTTGCAATGGAGTTTTCCTAGGTAGTAACTCTAGAAACTTTTCAACAATGAATCTATGGTCCTTTCCTATATTAGCCTTTTCCATTTTATTAATTAAGGCTTGATATCTAGTGTATGTAGATGCCAGTGACTCATTGGGTTCCATAGCAAACAACTCATATTGACGAGTTAGATTTACTTCTCTACAGCGAATTATGTCAGGAGTTCCAATATAGATGTTTCTAAGAGTATCCCACATATGTTTCGCTGTTGTGCACAATCTAATAGACTCAAACACTTCATCAGGAAGTGCCATGCTTATGTAAATTTTAGCTTGTTTGTCTAGCCTTACCATACGCTTATCCTCATCTGACCATTGTTCCTCCCTTTTAGGCATAACCATTTCAGGTATAGCAGGAGTGGTTGCAGTAGTTGCAACTGCAGGAACAATAGTAGTTGGGGTGTATGGACCATTAGTAATTATTGTGCAAAGGCGATCATCGACAAGATCTAAGAACATCATCATCCTGGACATCCAGGTTTCAATTCTAGATGGATAAAAAGCTGGTGGTTTAGTAGTGGAGCCATTTCCCTTCTGGTACTCAGAATCAACACAACTGTACTTAACCGATTCCATTGCAGATCTGATTTAATTATATTTAAACCAACTCCACTCTGATACCAATTGTAAGTCCCTAATCACTATTATGTTAGTGATTATGAATCGTTAACAGTCGGTTAATTGTAGAAGGGGGGGGGGGGTTGAATACAATTAAAAACTTTTCTGTTTTAATGTGTTAATTTATTTAGCAAGTTTTTAACCGTGTTTAAATGACAGCAATATGAACACAAATATATATAAATATGATAAGTAGTTCAATTGCTGATGCAATACTAGCTGAAAGATAAATTCTTTTATTGATAAAATTTATCTATTGTTGATTGCGGAATAGATTAGCCAAAGCTAATCTAAATCAAACAATTACAGCTTTTACAAATGGAGATGAGCAGTAGTGGACAAACTCGCTAACTTGCTCACTCGCTGAGATGAACCAATAGTGGACAAACACGCTATTAGTTCACTCGCTGGTGTTGTTCGTATCTTAGACAAACTAGTCACTAACAAACAAGTAACAATGCGAACAATCGACACACAATGGAGTACAACATACTACGCTATTTATAGACACTGAAATCCTTAATTTCCGGATCTGAAAGGACACGTGTCGCTGCTTGATTGGTGAGGTAGTTGAGTTGTGATACATCATGGTCTGACATTCTGTCTTGGGAAATATCACCTTTTACCTTGAAGCCAATCACTTGCTGCCACGTTAGTTTCTATGTTGGACCAAGTCACGAGGAGCACGCATGGCGCCGTAATAGTGTAGAATATGTCAACTCCTTATTAATGCAACATTTAATGCTGCAGTCACTGAAGTAATAGAGGCTCTCTTTACTCACTGCGAACTAACGTGCTCTTGAAGAGTAACTTGAGCTACAGTACTTGAGTGACTTCTTTTATTCAGCTGAAGAAATAACTTAAAAAGACTTGGAGACTCTCGCTGATAGAAGAGTATCAGCGACACACAAAGTTGAGTCTTTTATCTTGATAGGTTCTTCATCTTCTAACTGGAGAGATAGGATCAGAGACTAAAACTTCTGCAACAGCAGCTTCAATTACGATCATTTTCAATAAGTCTTTCAGAGAGAGTATCAGTGACTTCACATCAGCGACTAACGAGTTCAGATCAGCGACCAGTGACTCAACAGGTGTTTACTCAAAACTTTCTCGTGTGCGTTCCCCTGATAAAAATCAAAAGTTGAAAAAGTTTATGGTGCGAAAAATTGGCACCAAATAAATGCAAAGTCATCAATAGGATGAAAAATATGAAAAGAAGAAAGGATATCAAAAAAGGGCAAAAAAGAAAGAAAATACGAAATCCCTAGAAAAGCCCAAAAATGAAAAAAAAAGGAAAAAAAAAAGAAAATAGAATAAAGCTAAGTGCTTCGAATCTCTCAAAAATTCTTGTTCTTATAAAAGATATAAACTCCCCCGAGTATTTTCAAAAAAAAAAAAAAAAAAAAAGATAGAAGTCAAAATAGCTATCTTCTTCCCTTGCCATATGATGAGAAGCAATGCATGACTAGCTTTATGAGCGATTTTGTTTGATTAGAATGATAGAAAACCCGATACACTCTGAGTGAATTGAGTGACCACCTTTGTGAGATCGCCTAGTCATGTACAATATCCATCGAGAATTGTGAAAGTATGCCAAGGTTGACATTTCAGGATTAAGGGAGGGTTATCTTAATGATGCTTGCTTTCTAAAAAGGTTTTCTTGGTCTCTGATTAAGTAAAAATCTCAGGTTATTTCTTGTCAAAACCAAAAAAAAAATGATTTTTTCAAAACCTTTATAGCAAGTGAGAATTTTAAAGTTTGCTTGACGACAAACAAAAGTCTAAGTGTGGGATATTTGATAACACGTAAAAAGTCATGTTTTTACGTACGTTATCTTCCACATTTTAGGCACAAAGTTAACAAAAACATACTTAAAAGGACATTATTCATAAAGTTTTGCTAACTAAGTCAAAACGGAGTCGATGTTTGTAAAATCACTAAAAATGGCATGAAAAACGTAAGAAACCGGGCAAAACTGCTTTATTGCACCTCCGTTCACTCATTTCAATGCATCTTGAGCTACGCTCCGAGTTAGGACCTCTAACTTATGTCATTTTCTTCGTTAGGAAATTACGAAAGCATAGACACAAGAAACACTCAAACCGGATAAACGACGAAGAAAATATGCCCGAACGAAGAAACAAAGAACCGAAGGGCCAGGATACGGCTGAACACAGCCGTATACGACTGAGCCAGACCGTATACGGCTGGACACAGACCGTATACGGCCTGTGTAGACCGTATACGGCCTGTGCTCAGCCGTATATGGGCTAGCTCAGTCGTATTCACCCTATGCACATCCATATACGGCCCAGTTCAACCGTATTCACCCTAGCTCAGCCGTATCGTGCGTTTGGGCGATAAAAATCTGATTTTTATTCGCCTTTGCAATACGGTTGTGCGTTTCATAGTTAGGATACGGTCTACGGATACGGCTATGCGATCTCTATATATAGAAGCCTCATTTCATCATTTCAAAGAACCAACACACATCTCACACTTCACATCTCAACAATCTTCGTTTTCTTACATTTTTACTCTCTCTCTAGATTAGTTTAGATAGTTTCTCTCTCTAAGGTTTTCTCTCTCTAGAGAGATAGATAGTTAGTTGGTTAGCAGTAGAGAGAGAAGGAAAGCTAGTATTGTAATCACGGTGTAATAAGAAGCATTCTTGGTGCAAGACTCTACCTTTCTTTTCAGTTGTTACTCTGCTCAATTTTACTGGTGATATTTGTCTTTTCATACTTATACTATGTCCGAATTATTTCTGCCTGTTTGTATGACGTATGTTACTGTTATTACCACGCTTATTGAGTAAGTGTGATGTTGCGGTTGTTGAAATGTAGATAGTTAGAAGTAGGGATGATGTTGAATTAATCTTTAAATCTATATAATTGGGGATTGTTATAGTTGTTCTGTCTAAACTTATCATGCATCTAGACTTAGCTATGGATCACCCTTTCCAGTCTTTCGCAAGACTACTACTTTAGGCTTAGAACCTGATCAACTCTAGGTACAGTAGGAAGTTATATGTGTTATAGTAAAGAAGCCGTGTATGTCACTGTAATCCAGCTGTAATACTGCGCAAATGCCCCGGAAAGAGCCATCTGTGCCGACACTGTGGATTACCTAGAGACCCTAGAATATAGCCTAGAAACCAATATAGATGTGGAAATGTTACAGTACACAGTCTGTCTACCCCTGTAACTGAAGCTGTGGAAACACTTTAACATTGTACACCGTATCTGTACCTAGGGATGAAAAGCTGTGGAAACACCATAGTACACCGCAAGTACATCCTTGGTTACATGAATCTGTGGAACTGTTTAAGTGTAGTACATCGTGAACGGTTCCTAGGTTGGTACATTGTGGAAGGAGTATGCATTGTACATCGCTGGTGTTCCTAGGGCTGAATGACTGATTGCAAAGGAGAGGCTAGATCATGACAGAAGTAGTTGAACTAATCAAACGTAAGGAATGAGTCTGGAGATGAAAGTCAAGCCCAGCAGTGGTTCAGGATTCTTAAAACCCCTAGACTTTACAAAACTGATAGTTTAGAATAGCAAGTTAAATAATTTGAACATGTTTAGGAAATGGCATTTACATTTAGGTGTTAAGAACGGTCAGAATTACCTGCGTGGCAGTCTGTTACCTTATTCTTGCACCCTTCAAGGGTCATTTGTCCACAAAGACAGTGTGGGGGGTTGAGCAGCCTGTTCTGATCAAAATCTCGATAGCCTAGGTCTCGTGACATACTAATTCTGGTACATAACTAGAATAAGTAGGGTCCTTGTGTTTACACCCATAATGCATCTGTTTATTAACTAAAAATGACCCCAATTATCTTTATAATAAGCATCATCCCCGCAACTGATTATTGAAGTTTCAACCGCCGCAATTCTCTATCTGTCTACCTAGCTACCGATTCTTCTCTATCTTATTTACTTTTCCTGTCTTTAGTTAATTAGTTAATTAAATTAGAAAACCCCCAAAACCTACCTATTTGCACAAAACCCATCCTAAAAGCAAAACTCTATCTTTGGCATCACTTCGTTTCAATTCGCTCCGATTTAAGAACGACCTCGAGTTATACTTACTGCTTGCTCACTCTGTGTGGTAGGTAGTACTTATAAATTGAGTCCCCAGCTCTTTATAAATTTAAAACTTAACAACTGACGCCGCCCTGATCTGTCCGGTCTCTGGTCCTCCGACGACAAGGACGGTCCTCCTTCCCCCTAAAAGGCCGGAGGGCTTCTTGAGTCGACGGTTCGGGGCGCGTTAAAAGATTAGGGTAAATTTAGGCCTAATTGCGGGTTGTCACACAACCACTTCATAGTAGACAATCGCTTTAACTGTTGAACGCCCGAAGTAACCTCCACTTTTTAGTTTATTTTAGTTTAATTTAAAATAGAAAATCCAAAACCAAAACCAACTCTTTTATCTCTAGCTAAATACATAAAAGTTTCTAAAATCTCCTAATTTCAATTAGCCGCGCTTGAAGAACGATCCTAGGTCATACTTGTCCTTTGCTAGCCTTTTGATTAGCATAATAGTAACCCTAGGCCCCAGCCTTATAAATTTAAAACCCAGTGTTGTCTCGCATCACCATTAGAAATTTTAAAGACCGGTGTGCTACATAACAAAGACATTCATGCTGCTTATCTTCAAGAAAAATCAAAAGAGCTTGAAAAAGAAAAAGGTGATGAAACTGAAAAGATAAGCTCAGAGCTGAAAGCAAGTGTGGAAACTAAAGTTGAAAGGAAGGGCACTGATGCTCTGAAAATTCAAGTGTGAGTAATGAAACAGGGAGCACAAAATGTTAAAGAAAAGGATGAACAAATAAAATTTATTCAGAAGTTCATCTCATTCAGAAGATTTCCATAGAAAATTATCAAAGTTGTTCCAAAATTCTTCAAAACTCAGCAAGCAAGGAACACCTTGGAATTAACCAGAGAGAACAAGAACACAATTGACATTGTTTCTTTATCCAAGATAAAAACAACCCTGGGTTTCTTTGATATTTGTGAACTCTATACCTACATTTAGAACAGCTCCACCTCCTACAAAGCAGTCTTGCTGAAGCTTCTAGATAAAATCTTCACCGACTTAAATAAAGCTGAGAAGACTCTGAAACTACCAATCTCTCATCCTCAAATTGAGCTCAAAAGTAATTTCCTGAGCTCTAGCAGAAGAATGGCCAAGAGACCAACCAAAGAAGATAAGCTAAAAGAAATAAAGTTTCTTCAAAAAGATGAGCTTTCTTCCTGATTGTGGAGAAACAAATCACATTCTTCTTGATGGTGTTCATTTCATACCTGGAAAAGTGATCAGGAGTCCTGAGTTTGGAATGTTCTACATGGATCCTGTCACTAAGCAAAGCTTTCAAAGGGCCTCTGAAATCTCCATCGCAAAGACAGAGCATCTTGCTGCCGTTAGATTCATAGGGAGATCCAGCAATGCTGATGAAGAATTTCTAAAGCTACTCGATGATGAGCTGAGATTGAAAATGGCTCAAGACATTGCTGACTCGTATGTAAAAATCAAGCAAGAATATGAAAATGTCATGTAATAGTGTCTCTTTTATAAAACCTTGATTATGATATAAATTCAAAGTTGCCTATCTTCTGCAATTTATTTATGCATGATATGTAAAATTTTATTAATAAGTAGCTAGTAAGTAACTTGCTTTGTCATAAATAAATAGGGGGAGATTGTTGGGTCACTAACCT
The DNA here is from genome assembly GCA_963422505.1 of Pseudognaphalium luteoalbum. Classification (NCBI taxonomy): domain Eukaryota; kingdom Viridiplantae; phylum Streptophyta; class Magnoliopsida; order Asterales; family Asteraceae; genus Pseudognaphalium; species Pseudognaphalium luteoalbum. The sequence continues at coordinate 63,608,485 of OY730195.1, forward strand.
TGCCTCTATAATTTATGTATGACATAACTAGTATTTGGACGCTGATATGTCCTCGGTGTCCTTTGCCTTTGTAGTCTCGCTGCATATGTCTTACAGCGTCCCTTATAACTTGTAAACTTTTATCAGCTTTTGTTTTCAAAGATGATCATACCTTGGAAGACTCGCAAGTTATTCATAGACGCTGGAAGACACTGAAACCTGTATCTAAAGTCAAAGACTAAATATATAGATAGAGGAATTCTGATTGAAGTGGAAGTTCAATACTTATCCTAACTACTCCAGCAACTATTCCCTATGAAAGAGCATGAGTCTTACAGATACATGTATACTTGAGAAGGCGTATTCTACAAGGTGGATAATAGCCATATAACCGACGTACAATAATGCACAAAGTCAACAAACCTTCATTTGCAGAAAAAGTACATGCTTTTTCTATAAATATGTTTTATTATATTTTAAACACCTTCCCATGAATGGTCATTAAAGATTTGATACTTTGCAACCATATTTATCAAATCTTTAAAGATTATTCAAACGGTTAAAAATATCATCTCTCAGATAATATTGAGGATTTATGGCTATAAATACTCAACCCAACAACCGTGTTAAATACACCTTCAACTGCATTAAATATAACCTTCGATCTATAGCAGTCACTCCTGTTAGTCAGCGAGCATTGTGCCAACACTTAGGGTGTTGAGATCACTGATAGTCATCAGCGTCTCTGGCTGAGTGACTTGTTATATTTAAATCTGTCATCAAGTTACAATTACTTAGATTAGTGTGTCTTTTCTCTTTCGTGAATAATTGTTGTAAAGTATTATTTTGATTCAATCAATAAACTTACTTTAAACTTGAAAAATTGTATTCACCCCCTCTACAATTAATTGTTGTTAGTAGTTATACATTTATTTAGTTAAACGGGACCAACATGTAGTTTTTATTATATATGTGCATTATTGTTTGTTAGGTGTATATATATATATTATTTGCTTATATATATATATATATATATATATATATATATATATATATATATTACTATTATATAACACATTTTGGATGTTTTTTTAAGAGGAAAATTACCAATATAACCCTAACATTACTAATAATATTTGAAGATCTACTTTAAATTACTAACATACCCCTACATGTATTAAAATCTCATTAATATCATAATTATTAAACTTAAAAATAATAAATATATAACATTTAACTCTAATTAATTAAAAAAATTATATACCTATCTATATTTTTATCTTTACTAATATATAATGCATTTCAATATATTTTTTTGGATTGAATTTACTAATTTACACCTAACATTATTATTAATATTTAAAAAAACTACATGAAGTTACTAACTTACCCAACATATATGATTACATTTTATGTATACTACCATTATTACGAAATTTTAATGTAAACAAAATATGGCATAACTTTTTAAACGCAACTCGTTATGAGACGTGTAAATTATGGATGGGAATGTTGGAAAGAGACGAACATTTTAGCAAACTGCCAAAGGCGGTTTGTCAACCGTTTGTGGCCAAATTCCATCTCTAAAGCCTTCAAAATTCAATTTTCCCTAATTAGTTTTACACGTTTTTTAAAGTGTTGCAAGATATCAAAAACGAACTCTCAATGGTGTTTTTTATGAAATTTTAAATCTAAGCATTTTTTTTAATTCTTAATTTCATTTCTACACAGTCAATTTCAATATTTGAGAGTTCCAATTTTTTGATCTACGATTTCAACGTCTCATACATATGTTTAGTATATAATTATACCCACCTATATACTGTATTATTTAGTTAGTCACGATCCAGCACTCAATTTCACAAATCACAACTTGGACCTAACCATTTTGAACATGCAATCTAACAGCCGCAACTCGAAATCCGATCATCGAGTTTGCACCACAATTGTATATATATTGGGTATTAGGGTTAGATTAGTAGCTGAGTCCCTTACCTCTGAATAAGAGGTCAGGGGTTCGAATCGCATCCCCTGCAAAACATCGAAGGTCCTTTTTACATTTAGGTGGAACTGGAAGCAGCCTCTCCACCTTAGTTGTGACACCCGGTCAAAAATAACCCAAAATTTGGTCAAAATTTAAACTTTTATTTCAAGTATTATATACTCAAACTACTGAAGTGTACAAGTATTATATATATAAATATATATAATAACGTTAAACGATTATTTGATAATCGCGAATATACAAATCTAACAGAACGCAGAAACTTAAAATACGGACGTTGGTGAAAAACATTTTTAAATAATGTATTATTGACGAAAATAATAATTATTTACTTGGTTGCAAATTTAAACACATTTTGTACACTGAAAACCATCCGTCAAAATTAGTTGAAGCAAAGATATATTTTTATATCTCACTAAAAGTATTTTTATAAGATACTTCGATTAAAAATATAAACGATTATATTTTTAGAAATTTATCATTTGAAAACATTATACTACTTTACGATCTGGTATAAAAACACGGGTATTTTGTACTTCGAACGGGAGCCAACCAACTCCAATAATTGAAGTTGGTCAGCTTCTTCATGAAGCTAAAGCCGATCAAACACCCCCCTTCTTCTTCTCCTTCATTTCATCACCATCATCAATCTCTATCTCTCCCTCTTTTCTCTCGGTTTACAACAACAACAACAATCCACAACAAGATCAACAACAGCAGCAGCTCATGAGAATCATCATCATCTTCTTCATCATCACCACCATCTTCATCTCCATCATCTTCTTCATCTCCATTAACATCCTCATCACCATCCGACCTCCATTTTAAATTGTAAGGTATCTAACACTTTTGGATTAAGTTTACATGTTTAAAATGCTTATATAATCATGCTCGAGTGTTCTATGAACTGATTATGTCCGAAAACTAGGATTATAATATGTTTTTGCAAATCATTTCACGAACAGACCTGAAATTGGTCCCTGAGCCGAACGGAAAATTGGTCCCCGAGCCGAACGGCTGGATTTCATCAGCCGAACGGCTAGGTCCTCCATAGCCGAATGGCTGGACCTTTATAGCCGAACGGTTGGAATACTCAAACAGAACAGTTTTTGTAAAAATGCCGAAGAATTTCACAAGTGATTTTGGGGTAGCTTCTCGATGAAAAATTTATTCTAATGGAAAACGGCCCTTTATCGAGAAGCTACCCCAAAATTCGCACGGTCACTCGAAAACGGCCCAATGATCAAGGCTATATATCATAGCCTAGGCGGTTTTAGGCCTTTCGGGGTCGTCTAGGGGTCGAAAATGACATATTTCAGTTTTTGGACCCGTACCAAATTTCCTAACTTATGAAATAAAATTTAACGGATGTAACAAACTTGAGTAACAACTATACTTATACGATACGACTTACACACGAAACACATATACTTTTATAAGTACAACAAATCATGTATAATAATAATAGTTTGAAATTATTATTACAAACCGTCACCAACGAGCCGTATACCTTTTCACAAACTCAAACACAAACACTTATACGGATGGTTTAGTTAAACATCCACTTACTCATTATAATCTCACATGTTTAGGGCATTAGGAGATTACCATTGGAACAACTCACGTACTTTAGGATTGCTTGCTCTTCAGGTGAGTCTCTCATCCCCTTTTTACTGCTTTTACTTTGGGGGAGATGCATTACTTGTTTTACTTGAACACATGAAACTACTATCTTTACTAAACTACTTTACAGACTTACTACCTTACGGACTTACTACTCTACAGACCTGATACTATACAGACTTACAGTCTTACAGGCTTATAGTCTTACTGACATACTGTCTTACCGACTTACAGACTTACAGAAATATACTTACTGGTTTGAGTTACGATTAATCCACTGAAGGCCTCTGAAATCATAGTGGCTAGTTATTCGATAAGCGCGAGTTTTAGTATATGGATCCATATGGGACTAACAATCCCCGCCCGGGGTGATAGCGCCACCACGAACCGTACTGTATAAACGGGCGTTTCTTACTCGTTTCGTATGAGTGTTTTTGGATTAGAACTCACGGGGGTAAACTACAGACTTGTTAAGCTTCGACTATGATGCTCACAACAATGTATATCGATCCCTATTGCATTCGTTCAATTATTTCTTACTGCCTTACCGACTTATTACCTACCTACAGTCATTAGTTACTACCGACTTGTTATATACACACAATCAATCTTTACTACCCTATTGCTTTTGTACAATTATTAAATACCGACTTATTACATGCGTACAATCACTTTTACTACACTATTTTAATTGTGAAAACTATATTTATTACTTTACAGCTATTGTGAAACTGTAGTACTAATATTGTGTTCAAACTGATTTACTTACTACAAACCTGTGAGATTCATCAACCTTTTGGTTGACGCTTTTAGTAATGCATTCTCAGGTACGCAGCCACAGTAGGATGGCTCAGCAGGATCTACTTATATGCTAAGCTAGTATGAGTCGCATGCATACACCCTTATGAAGATTTTACTCGCATTATCTTTTGTACTGTGATTATGTATTTAAAATCTTCAGATTCATTTTGCGAACTCACTAATGATGTATACTTATGACTTAAAACCTTGTACTACTTTTGTAATGTAATGTATTTTTCAAAAACGTCTCATTTAGAGTCGTTTGCTTAATCTTTGTGCTTGATATTTGATTAGTCACGCCCAAAAACAATCGCTTCTGCAAAGCATGAAATTGGGAGTGTGACATTAGGGTAGGGGTAAGGCTGTCTACATCTAACCACCCCCATACACTGTCCTAGACGGTATTGGGCCTTAAACCGCGAAAGGCGGTATGGGATGTCCCTTCTTCTTCTTTTTTTGTTTTAGCTCATTTTTTCAAAGAGTAAAGATGTGATTTTTCTTCCCTTTAAAATAAACTATATCGTTTTGTATTATCGTATATATTGAATGAACAAGAAACCTAATTTTGTCCCGCTGCATCACGCGGACATTTTGTCACGCCCCCATATTTGTTGATTTTGATTAGCGAAAGCATTTAGTTAAGTATGGGGGTAATGACACCAACATTGTACATGCATACATATCAGAGCATATGATTACAACATAACATATATTATAAGAATGTCAATAGTAATAGTCACAAAATTTTACAATTCATCGAATTGTACAGCCGTAAAAATAGTTACGTGTACAAAACTAGATTTCGTAAATATGACTAAAACAAATTTAGTTATATAAAAGAAATCCATATGTTTCAAAAGTTGGCATCCTAAAGCTTCAAGGATCGCTTATGTTCCATGTGTGTAGGTGGTCCTTACCTGTGTTGCTAATTCCCTGAAAAACATAGTAAAAGTCAACAACGAGGTTGAGTGAATTCACAGGTTTTAAGTTTGCAAGTACAGTTCATTAAACCAAGTACGTTCATAAACAGTTGTTGCCATAATAGTTAAATACACGTTTTGTGGAATGTTATCCAAATATAGTTCAGTTGGGATGTTGCCCAAAATACAGTTTACGTGGGATGTTACCCAAAATACAGTTTAAAATACGTTGTTGGTCGTTCTCCAGCGTTTCCAAAACAGTACCGGTCATTCTCCGGTCTAAATACGCACGGGTCGTTCTCCCGTCCAACTTGGCTAGTCGTTCACTGGCACTAAAATACATTGTTGGCATGGTCGTTCTCCAGCAAAACACAGTACCGGTCGTTCTCCAGTCTAAACATGCACGGTTCGTTCTCCCGTCCAACTTGGCAAGTCATTCTCTGGCACTAAAATACGTTGCTGGTCGTTCTCCAGTGTTTATATAAAAAGTACCAGTCATTCTCTGGTTTACCAAACAAAGTTTAACAAGTTTATAGTATGAAAAAGTTGTTTCATAAATAACAGTTTTGTGTAAGAGTTCAACATTTTAAAGTACTCTAATCATTCGAGTTAAACAAGTATACAATCATGTATGTAAAAGCAGTTACGGAAATCAATAAAGCAGTTGACGGGGTCCAAGGGGTGGCAACCCCTGGCGGGGTCCAAGGGGCAAAAGGCATAATATGTGTTTTATTTCTACTACATTTCTTTAGTAAAAACGCACGTGAAATCCAAATTTGGAGTAAAATCATGTGGTAAAATCTGGTTCCGACAGTTAGTGAAAAACATGTGTTTTTAAGGTTCTAAGTGTTGCGACATAAGGAATGTGTCGCTAAAAGGTTCTCCGACACAAGGGTTTGTGTCGCCAAGTGCGACATCCGTAATTTAATGCGACATAAGGTGTTATGTCGCTATGTGCGACGTAGGAATGATAATGCGACACAAAAGCTTGTGTCGCACTACTGGTTTTGGGCCAAAAGCGACACAACCAATTGTTCGATGAAAGTTTGGGGAAAATGAGTTTTGGGTCGATTTTTAGGTATAATCTGTTGTAGGAACACTAATACATGGTATATTACTCAAAATAATCACGAAATAACAAGGAAAAGTGGTGAAATCTTACCAAATCTAAGTGAAACTGAAAGTTAGGTGAGTGATGAAGATGATGATGAATATGGTGGATTCCAAGCTTAATCCTGGTGTAAATGATGATGATGACGGTTTTGATGATGATGGAACCAAAAAATGAAGAAGGAGATGAAGATTTTGGTGGATTTTGGTGATGGTTTAAGGAGAGTTTGAGAGAGTTTTAGGTATGCGTGTGTGTTTGTTTGTAAATGAAGAAAAAGAGAATAAGATTTTTGGGGGTGGGAGTGGTAACCGGCCCAAACAAAAAGGAGGGAATTTTTGTCCCACTTTTGTGGTATTTAATTTACCTGTGTTTGCTTACCCGATCGTTAAATATTTTAATATTTTTAAATGATAAATTCTTAAATATGTTACCGAATATATTTTTACTTGAGATATTTTATATAAATAATCTAGTTGAGTTATAATATTTTAACTTTGTTTTGTTTCAGTTTACGAAATAAAGGAAATAAACGTTTCGCATTACAAAATACTTCGTAAATATTATCAACATAATATATAATAAACATTAATGTTATTTCATTTTATTAAATAATTTGGTTCACCAACAGTCGTATATTTTTGTCGCTTTTATTCCAATTGTTTTGTACGTATTTACAACTATTTAAGAAATGTAATAATACACGTATTAAGTAGTCGAGCTTTGCTAGACATATCTCTAAAATGTGTTGTGAATTCACTCTAGTTAGGGAATTAGCCTAAAAATGCATGTAATTAATATTTATAATTATGTCGAAATTGTGGGGTGTTACACATTTTGCTAGTATATATATATAGTGGCATGATCCAGATGGAACACCCAATTTGGGGGGGAAGGGGGGAAGTGTTGATCTAACCATCCATCTCATCTAATCAAATTAAGGTGCATCATATTATTGTGGTATGCACTTCATGGAAATTTAGTGACAGCATGGAATACCAATGAGAATACGCCACATGTACAAAGAAAACCCATTTACCCCTAAAATTAATTATCTCACAAACGACGAGTCAAAAAATTATGAAAATTACATCATGAAATTCAACGTTTTTTCCTCTTATGATATTTTGCATCATGCAATTTTCATAATATTTTGACTTGTCGTTTGTGAGATAATTTGTTTTAAGGGTAAATGGATAAATGAGTTTTGATTATTATAGAGATGATCACATGTGTGCACCCCCACACTAATTATTATAGACTTTTTGAGATTAGTGGTGGTGATTTACTTCCCCATTCCCTTATTTTTTGCACTTCCCCCTAGATCACTACCATATATATATATATATATGAAAAAATATGACTTAGTATACAAAGTCATACGTAGTATACGAATATATATTTTAAAATACTATATAAACATATGGACCCATGATCATAAATATGTATTAAATCCATACATTAGTATAGTATTTTTTTTCTCATGATCATAATGGTCATTTAATGATTATATAATACTTTAATATATATATTTCAATATCATACGTAGCTTTGAAAACTTATTATTAAAATTAATATTAAAATATTAAAGTATAAAAATTGATAATAAAGATGATAAGGATTCGATTTACAACTTGCCTGGTCAAAGGGTTTTATTTACCATCTGGTTGTCAAATACATTAGATATCAAAATCCCAGGTAGTCAATGATCAAAATGTCCGACACCACATCCAGGTATAAATGGGCTTACTCATGACAAAGGGTTTGATTTCTAACATATAAGGGACCAGATTAACCTTGACTATATGGCATAGTCGACCTTGGTATCCATATTTCAATTTCCATACAATTTTTTTTTTTTAGACTTGTTAGCTCATTTCCATGAATTTAGTATTCACAAGATTAGTGTTATCCAACAGAAGAATTTAGTCTGCCATATAGGCGGCGTCAATTTGCATAATTTTAAATATCAAAGTAAAAGAATAAGAAAACTTACAAATTAGACGGTGACACCAATGGAACTATTTATTAAAGCTTCCAAGAAAAATTTACAATAGGAGAGTAACAAAAAGAAAGATAGTAAAAGAGATATGAAAAAGATAAATTACACAATGTTTGAGTCCCCTTTTATAATAGGCGGAACTTCAAATTTTCAAATTGTGGCCGACATGTTTCAATTATTTTGGCCAATTAATACATTTGAAAACAACCAAATAAAGTAGCCGACAATGATGATTTATTATTGGCCTATTATTATAATTCTTCACATGGCTATAGTAACCCGGAATTATTAGTCTGCAATTTCTTTTTTCTTCTTGTCTTTGTCTTTATTGTCTTCTTCCACTTTGGAGGGTTCTGATTTAATCTTCAAAATTTGACTTTTCAGGATATCAAAAATTTCAGGAATATCCAATTCTTCATCTTCATTTGGGTCTTGAGATTCTCCAGCAAGACATTGAAATTGATTTTCACCAGATGTGCTTCCCATTGAGATATCTGACTTTGCTTTTTCTTGTGAAAAATTAAGCAAATCTTGTTGAATTTGAATCATATATGCCTCCATAATTTCTTGTTGAGTCGGATTTTTAACTCCTTTAGCTACTAATTGAGCTTCTATGATTTGTAATGGATTGAAAGGAGCTAATTCTTTCATTTTTCTTTCTGCTGAATTTGTTGTTGATCTTTATATCTGAGCAATGTTGATTGAATGAATGCTATTGTGTCCTTGGCATTGATTTGTCCTGTTTTTTCATCTATCTTAACCATTCCTATGCAGAATTTAGTAAAAAATGCTCTCTTTAATTGTGGTAATTCTTTGTCACCATATTCAATTTCAGGTTCCCATTTCCAGATCCATGGGATTGAAAATTCAATAAAGAATATTAAAGAGGGAATAATTTCCTTCACACTATCTGCTTTATGAGTGACAACATCAAATAATTTTGGACATGTATTTGCCCATTCCACATATAATTCTTTGAATGGTTCAACTAATATTTGAACTGATAGACCATATGATTTCCACCAATTAAAAAACCAATTTGGTAACTTTGGGTTATAAACCGTAGAAGATACTTTGATAAACCATGAGTGCTTCCTTTGTGGATTTTGATAAAGAAACACTTTATGAAGACTGTCAACATAGTCCCAATAATTATATTTTATCACAGAATTATTTTCAGGGTTAGTAAATTGTTTTTCCCTGAAAGAAGATAATCCCCATTCTTCTGCAGTAATAATTCTTTGAATAGTAATTTTACTGTAGTTATGGAATCTAACATTATTTTTATGATCCTCTTTTGAATAATGTTTAATTTCAACAGTAGAGGTATCCAAAAGTAATTTTTCATAATAATTTCTGGACTTATATGCTGATGCAGCAAATGATTAATTGTCCAGATATCTTGATAAAATTTCCCAAGGTTTTTCTTGAAAATTGTCTTTTCATAATTCAAAATAATTCATAACATCTTGATATTCAAGAGTAAGAATTGTTTCCTTATGAGGAGTTTTAAAATAATAATCTGAATAAATATCATTATCCTCTTCTTGGATGATTGCATCCTTATAAGGAGTTTTATTTACCCCTTGTTGTTGCACAAATTGCAGAAATTGTTGATATAATTGTTCATTTCCTTGTAATAAAGGATATTGAGAAGAGAATTGGGATGACCCTGCATTTTGGGGTGGCTGGTTCTTTATTGAACCTTGCGTAATTGCTTCATTGAATAATTGACCTCTGCCATTTGAAATTATGGCTTTTCCTCTTCCTCCTCTATTAGAGGAGTTGTTTGAACTTCTTCCCCTACCTCGAGGAATCATTCCTGCAAAAATTCTCTGGTTAAGAAATCAGGGAGAGAATTGTCTTCCCCTTTCTTATAAATAATTGTAAAATCAAATGGAGCTAAATGAGTCTGCCATCTAGCAAACATTTGTTTTGAAACATCATGTTTAAAATCTTTGGTAAACATAAATTTAGCAGATTGACAATCAGTTTTAATTGTAAAATGTTGATTGTATAAATCATCTTGAAATTTTAAAACACATTTAACAATTGATAAGATTTCATTAGCAATTGTAGCATAATTCTTTTGACCATTATTCCATTTTCCAGAATGAAATCTAATTAAATATTCTAACTTATTTTCTGAATTAATTTGTTTTAATATTCCTCCAAATCCTATATCTGAGGCATCAGTCTCAATTATTTTTTCCCAATTTGGATTTGCTAATGATAAACATGGTAAATTTTTTACTTTTGCTTTGATTCTTTGAACAATTCTAGTATGTTCTTCTGTGCTAAATTTTTATAAAATGGGGAAATATAATTTAAACTTCCCAAAAATCTTTGTAATTGTGTTTTATCTATTATTTCATCTGGGAATTTAGAAGCAAATTCAATACTTCTATTTATAGGAATTATATTTCCCTTTTCAATATTATGACCTTAGTTTGAAATAACATCATTTTTTATTTAGAAATTACTAAACCATTTTGAATTATTAATTTTTCAAAGATGTCCAAGTGTTTAAAATGTAATTCAATATTTTTAGAAAATATTAGTATATCATCAATATAGACAATAATAAATTCACCATATGGATTAAAAATATCACTCATAATTTTTTAAAATTCAGATGGAGCATTTTTTAATCCAAACGGCATAACATTCCATTCATATTGACCAAATGAAACATTAAAAGCAGTTTTATATCTATCTACTTCATCTATCTGAATTTGCCAATATCCAGATTTTAGATCAAATTTGGAAAATATATTTGAATCATATAATCTATTCAATAAATCCTTTTTATTAGGGATTGGATATCTAATCCATTTCAAAACTTTATTGAATGGCTTATAATTTATAACAAGTCTAGGTACTCCCCTTTCTTGCTCCGCATGTTTATTAACATAAAAAGCAGTACAAGACCATTGAGATTTTGATGGTCTTATTAGTTTTTTAGTTATTAAAGATTCAATTTCTTATTTACATAATTGTAAATATTAAGAATTCATTTGGCAAGGTCTTGCCTTTGTAGGAATTTTTTCTTCATTAAAGTCTTCTTCATAAGGAAGACTCACTGTATGCTTTTTTCTGTTCCAAAAAGCATTAGGATGATCATTACATATATTTAATGAGAATTTATTTGTAACTAATTTTATCTTGTCCTGTAATTTGGGATTTTGTAATTGCTCATCAATTGAATATGTTTGAATCTCTTGTTTAAGAAAATTTATCTGATTGTTTTTTGCAATCAAAAGATCTTGTAATTCATTTACCATTCTAGTTATTGGCCTAGTGATAAATTCAAATTTAATTGATTTTCCTTCAAAGGTTCCAATTATACCAGTGGAATCTACTCTTTGAAGAGGAAATATTTTATTTATAAATGGTGCTCCCAAAATTATTTGATTGGTTACATTTCTTACAAGGACAAAATTTATAGTAATACAAACCTTGTCTTGACAAACTCTTGCATTTGATAATTTGTAGTTAATTTGTAACGACATTTCATTTGCAGCCCTTAAACCTTGAGTGGTTTTTTCAAAATATCTAGTAGGAATTAACCCTTCTTGCAAGCAATTTAAATCTGCTCCACTATCAATAAGAGCAATAAAACTAGTAATTTAATTTTTACTAACCATTTTTGAGATGTTACCATTTCTAAAATATTTAAAAATTCATTATTTTGTGAAACATCTTCTTTAATTATAGATTTATTTTTTTCTAAATTTGTTATTCTATTTTCTAATAATAAATTATTTTTCTTAATATCTTGTATTTCTTTTTTGATATTATTAATCTCAATTATCAAATCTTCTTTTGTTATTTGATAATTGGTTTGATGTTTTTGTTTTAATAAATTAAAAACTTCTGACATCATATAATTTTTAGTATTTGGAAATATCTTATTTTGTTCAGAAGAGGTTGATTCTTCTTCATTTAATAGTTCTTCAATTAGTTTAGACTTTATTTCTGGATCTTTAACTATTTTTATTAATTCAAATGTGTCTTTATCTAAAACATTTATTTTCAAGTCTTCAAATTGAGCTTGAATTTTATATATTTCAGATATAGATTCTTGACACTCACAATCTGTGTCTGAAATTAAAGATTCATTATCTAAACATTGTAAATTATCTTCATTTGAAGATTCATCTATGGAATTTTCTGTCTCAGAATTATCGGAATTTAATAATAGTTTTGATAAGCTTTCTTTAAGTTCATCACGAATGTAATAACTATTTATTTTTCTTTTCATTTTACATTTATTTGCAAAATGTCCTGGTTTACCACATTTAAAATAAACTTTAGATTTTTTGTTTAATTTGTTTTCAAATTTTCTTTTTGACTTATAATCCTGTCTTTTATTTGAAAATTTCTTTTTCTTTTTAAAATCTTTTTGTTTTTCATAAACTTTTGGTTTAGATGTAGAACATTCCATTCCAAATTGTTCACAAAAATGACCTAATTGTTTTCTTTCTGTTAATCTATTTTTCTTCATTTATTGATTTAATTTGATTTCATTACAAAGTCCTAATCCTTCTTGAACACAGGCTCCTATTAATTTTCTATAAGTAAAATTTTCATATTTTATTGAGGATTCATTTCCTCTCAAAGCCGTCCTTACCCTTTCTGCAAATAAACTAGGTAGGCCATCAATAAATTTTGACTTCCAATGATTACTATTAGTATCTGGAAGTTCCATAACTCTTGATAAAAATATATCTTTATACCATCTAAAAGATGTCAATGTAGGGCATTTTAATCCATTAAGGAGTGTTCTGATTGTATCAGAATTATCAGACCATCTTCTTGTAAAATGTTCAATTATATTAACAACTAAAGTGTATACTGCCTGGGTATTTTCTATACCATTTTCTATTTTGATGGTATTTAATATTGTTGTATGATCATCTGATGTTAAATAATTATCCCACCATCCTTTTAGTTGGCCTGTAAAACCTGTTGTTATCATATTAGCTATAGTTTTATCATTATTGCCGTTATTTCTAGCAATTGTACTATACATGAGCATTCTATGTGCCAAATTATAAATCTGTCTTTCAGAATATCCATCTATATTCCATTCATAAATATTTTTGCCATTATAGCTATTATTAAATGTATATTTCTGTTCCTCATATAGAATATATTGAGGAGTAGGTCTCGGATAGTAAAACATTCTTTGATTTGGTTTATTTGAAAATTTATTTGAATAAATATTATCATATCTACTTATTTTATTCATTTCTTCTGTAATATAATTATTATATTCTTCGTCAGAAGATTTTTCTAATTCTTCTTCTAAAGTATTAATTTTTAAATTTTTTAATTGTTCACTTAAAACTTTTTCTAATTCATTTGCATTTCTTAATTTGAAATCTGTAATTTCTGGTGGAGGTTGTATACTGTTTATTATTTTAGTTTCTTTTGATTCCTCCCTTTTTCCAAAATAATTTAATAATTGTTTAACTCTATCATTTAAAGAAAATAATTGTTCTCCTAGAACAATAGAATATAAATTTACAAAATTCTGTTGCGAATAAGAGCATTTATTTGTTCTGTTGTATTTAACAAGGTATTTTCATTAACTAATTTTTTAAATGCTTCAAATTGTAGACTAATTTCTCCTTTTTTAATTGCAAAAGCAGATTTTGGAGGAAAAATTTCTTTTATTATTTTACCATCTCTTAAAATATATTCTCTTTCTAAAGTAGAAATATAATGTGTAATATAATTATCAAAATACCATGGAACAAAATATATAATTTGATTAATTTGTTCTGAGTAGTTATAAAACTGATTTTGAAGGAATGTTTGGTCTTCTCTTGAAATATTTTCAAAGAACCAATAAGCCTAAATTCTTTTGAAATTAAGGATCTTGCCTGTGATCCTTTTGAGAAATCAATTTTTTCTAACTTATCCATTAAATAATATCAAAATCAACTTCTGAGGCAGGAATTTCCTCATCATAAATACCTTGAACAATATTATCATTTATCTTTAAACTTTCAATTTTTCTTTCTCTTATTTGAGAGGTTGAAGCCCTTGATGGAATTGATGGAGGAATTTCTACTTTATAATCAAATGGAGAAAATTGTGAATAATTAGATCTAGTTCTATATGATTTACTTCTTCTTATTAAAGGAGATTCATCATCTTCTTCCTTTTCATTTTCAAATTCAATTTTTATTGTTCCATTAGAACTTTGAATAATACTAGTTAAATTATTATTAATTTTAGGTTGAGGAGGGACTACTTCCTCTATTATCCAATTTGTTGGAAAATCAATTCCATCCCATTTAATTATTTTTCTAGTAGAAATTTTTGATAAACTAAAATTAGTTTCTATTAAAATTGTTTCATTCTTTGGTTTATTAACCCTTTTACATTTAGGGTTCATAGTGACTAATGGCTTATAATAAATTCTGTAACATATACAAATTAATTCAGACCCTGGCATATAATTATACCCATGAGTCTTAACATTTAAAGTTAATGCATCTAGAATATTAACATCTGTCAAAGATAACTGTAAATTAGGATATACATCAAAATAGACTGGACCATGTGCCAAACTAGATTGTATAATTCCAATTAGAGATTGTTTCCAATTTCTATTTCTACCATCTCTTAATACAGCCATAAAGCTT
Organism: Pseudognaphalium luteoalbum; assembly: GCA_963422505.1. Lineage (NCBI taxonomy): Eukaryota > Viridiplantae > Streptophyta > Magnoliopsida > Asterales > Asteraceae > Pseudognaphalium > Pseudognaphalium luteoalbum. The sequence continues at coordinate 63,623,582 of OY730195.1, forward strand.
TCTGGTAGACCTTGTAATGTTAAAGGTTTAAATGCAATTTGCACCAATCCTATATGTAAATAATTATATTCATTTTTATATTTATGAATATCTCTTTGGTTAAGTAATTGAATAACCATATCATCATTATCTAATGTTAATGTTTCTTCTGAGGTTTTTACAGTTTCTTCTGAGGTTTTTGTAGTTTGAATTAAACCTAATTTCTCAAAAGTTCCTAATTCATATAAAATTCTTGGTTGAATTTTTGGAATAGTCCATTTATTTAACAAATCTAAATTTTTTGGAATTTCATATTCCTCAAGCAAATTATTTTTAATGTTTTTATTATTTTTCTTAAAAATACTTATTAAATTTATTTTTAAATTATGTTGGATAACACTTCTCAAAATCCTACTAACCCATGGCTATATATATATATATATATATATATATATATATATATGTTATTAACTGATTTTGTGAATATTCATCTAAAGTGTTTTAAGATAAATATAGTTGGTATAGATAAGATGTTGTGGTCATGATCTGGATATAAATTGAATTAGTAAGTCTGGGAAGGAAAACCCTGTGAAATCGCTACGCTAATATACCTTGTGACGCGATTTATCATAAATTCGACGCGATGTGATGATTTTCAGAAAACGGGTTATAAGCTCTACAAGCTTCTAATTTCGTTTTAACACCCAAAAATAAATAAAACAGAATAAGCTCTGCAGAAATGGCGATTTTGGAGAATTAAGGGTTATCCTTCCTACTAATAAGCTAGAAAGCAATCCATTTAATTCTTAAACACTTCTCTAATTATATTCTAAGGTATGGTTAACTCCTTGTTTGTTAATTTCATACTTAGTTTTATGAGTATAAACCCTAATTTCATAAGTGGTGATAATTAAGCAAATTATTAAGTAATAATTGTTGTATAGATGTTTATATATGTTAATTAATCATATTATACAATTTTCATGATAAAATCAAGTTAGGATTTGAAGTTGGTAAATCCTAAGTTAGTCGAGATGAATGCACTCATGTATAAGTTAATAATTATGTAAAAATTATGATATAAAAGGGTTTGAGATGAGTTTTAGTTATGGTATAAGTACATGTTGCTTATTGAAATCAAGTGAAAGTTTATATACATATGGGTATTGGGGTTATGAATTATGAATGAGTATGATATTGAGAAATTTGTTTTGAATAAAGCTTAAAAACCCATAACCATTTGTATGTGAATTCATGATAAGAAAATGAAAGTATACACTTAAGTATGAAAATTCTTGAATAAAAGTAGTGTGATAATATTGTTTAAGTAATATGTGTTTATGTGCCTATGTGATTAGGTGGTAAGGAAATTGGAGGAATTACAAGCGAATTGTGTGTGCCTTTGTAAGGTAAGTTTCGGATACATGAACATGGGGTTCAGGAATGACTGCGATCATTAGCTGGATGGTTATAGTTTGCAAGTAATGGTTGCGGCCATTGGCTTGTGGTGATTGCTAATAGTATACAATTAGCATGGTAGTTAAGGATCCTTAGCTAATAATAAATATGACATGTAATTGGAATCCGTTACTTACTAAGCCTTGTGCTTACAGTTGTATTTATAAATGTTGTAGGTGAACCAAGTGGGTCTAGCGGAGACTCGGGCAAGAAGGCTATCAAGAGTTAGAGGTGGATTATAGATTTTGTGGTAATGAACTCGTTTTCTTTAAATCATGTTCTAGATGTTGAAACCCCAACTATTGTATAACTATGTCATAAATGGTTTTGACACTTAAAGATTGTTGTGTGTATTGACTTGGTATGTTAATACTTGATCATATGTAAATATTTTAAGGTAATATAATGTGGCGTGATTCTCTTGTCAAGATGTGTTTGATAAACATTGTAATTGGAATACATGGATAGTGTCGTGGTAAAGATTTCTGTACAGCTTGTTATTAAACTGTTTCGGAAAGTATAAGTTGTGCAGGTTTAAGTTTGGATTATAATTGTCTGTACATGGCTGGTTTTTCGTCTGGTCGTGACGCGATTTACATATAATCGCCACGCGATTTGTTCTAAATCACGGCGCGATATATAGAATATGACGACGCGATTGTATTATTTCGAAATGTCATTAGTTGTTTGAAATTTTCTATAAATTTTTAATAATATTACATGTAAAAATCAATATAAAAAGGAAATTTTTATCAGGAAAGTTTTGGGGTGTTTCAATGATTACCTTAAAAATACTATGACAAATATAGTGTATAATAAGGTACTCCAAGAAAATATGATGTCTTATGATTCATATTCCGGACTACTTTATTACCATTTTTGAAGCTCTTAATATTCTAGCTTATTTCTGTATCTGTATGTAATATTTGATATTTTATTAATATTCTACAACTTTAATTTCCATCGCTAATAAGTATGTGTTTATATATTTTGCTAACATAATCTATAAGTACGCTATTTAACCGATATTATGATTAATACCTACTTAACTAATATTGACATTTTAAGATTACATATCAACAATGACAAGAGTTACTTATATTAAGATAATTAGATAATTAGTTTATCTTAAACAATCCGTGTATACACGGGTCTATAATAATCTAGGTATATTTAAACAATGTACAGGTAGAATTAATTAATAGAATATATTAGTAGTATGTATGAATTGTTCAAATTCGCCGGCTTGTTTTTCAACTGATTGATGTATCCAATGACAAAGATTCGGATATCCTATACTCGATAAGCAATTACTTAATTAAATTAATGTTGATGCGTATATATAATCACACAGCAGTGTTTATTTAAGGTTATTTTGATACATGATGTCATATTATATATATATATATTCTAAAATATGAAATTGGTATGCATTGTATAAGATTTCTCACAATGAATACTTTATATCAGAAACGGATCCAAAAGCATATTCCTATTTTCCGCGAATCAGGTGATAATTATAATAACGATTAATTTTTTTTTAAAATAAATTGAATAATAAAGTACATTCATTCAATCGTCATCGTCTGATATGATGTTTTGATTGCAACTTAATTTATTCCAACTATTTAACACAATTAACTAATCTGGTTACATGTTATATATAGTTTCACGTATTAATTTCAACAGTATTATATTTCACTAACAAACATACACACCTTAATGCTAGCCACATAGTATTATTTACACATTTCATAATTAGTTAGATATTATTTGAATAATCATTTACTTAGGGTCGGTAAAAGCGATGATCATCATCTGACATGTTTTCTAATGCGTTCTATGTTAGGAATGTCAAGCTTAAAGATACGATTTTGTAAGCTGAAATGAGTATGATCCCGGTGCGATGATTATATGATCGTGGTGGAATTGTGGTGGAATTGTTGTTACTGGAAATCCATCCCGGTGGGATGGTTAGTGGACCCGAAGGGGTCGCATGGTGGTTAGAGTGTGTAGTTTTCTTGTTGTCTAAGTGGTATTTTCTTATAAGGGTTAATGCCTAGAAATGCATATAACTATGCGTGAATTTTTATTGTGTGCACGTCACTAAATCGATTTTCGTTGTATGTACGCAACTATTTATTGATCTTCATTGTGTGTATATTTGTAAGTTGTCAACTTGTACAGATACTAAGTGTCACCGTATAACTAAGAACACGTCACAAACATACACACAATGGAGATTAATAAATAGTTTCGTACATACAATGGAGATCAATGTAGTTACGTGCACACAATAAAAATTCACGCATTATTATATGCATTTCTAGGCACTTAACCATTCTTATAACTATAAATCATATGTATTGTAAACTCTTGCGGCTACAAAATGAATATAAAAACACTAAGGTTTGGTCACACAGACTAAACCATTCTCAATGTTCGGCGATCAAATATAACAACGTAATATCAATTTGTTCGTATTATTTATGTTATTTAACTTGTTTAGGGGCGGAGCTAGAATGGGGGTATCGGGGGCAGCTGCCCCCACAAAAGTTCTAAATTTACGTAAAAAAGAATATTTTCTAAGGTATTATTGACAATTTTAAATTTTTACCCCTTAGAACTATGAAGAATTAACAGAATAATTTTTTTTGCCCCCTCCATTTAAATATCTTAGCTCCGCCCCTGAACTTGTTACTTGTTTATTTACTTGGTTTGTAGTTACTGATCGTTTATTGTTGTAAGTGTGTGTTAGTGATAACACGTACAATTTGAGCGCCTCTAAATTCCTAACAACTAATAGCGGACCTCTAGGTTGAGCGATTTTGGGATGATAGTAGAAGAACATGATCACGATTAAGTTGTGATTATCATGCATTTTTGTTTTAATGGGATTATCATGGCCAGATAATCACAATTGATCTTGTATGAAAGAAGAGAACCATCAGGGAACAATTAGAACGACATAGTTTTGGATTTATGGCAACAGCTAAATCAAAGATTGATTCGGTGTTTAATAAATAAAAGTTCTGGGATGAACACGTCGAAATTTTAGGGTGGATCGCGGTGCGATGGTGGTCTGTCGCAGCTCAACGACATGGTAAGAGGTCGGCCGCATTGTAGAAGTGATCTAGTGAAACTAAATGATTTAGTTGCATTGAGAGTTTAGGAAATTAGGTTATGCATTCGGATTCATCATTCTTGGTGATTGAGTGCAAATAAGTTATGAAGATTATCATATTTCTTCTCTTGTGAGATGTGACTTACGGATGAGTGGGCATTTGATGTTGTGACTGCTTAGATGTGATTCGCAATAGTTTTTTATACAAATTAAATTCTCAAAGATGTGTGATTTTTTTACGGAGCTCAAGAAGAAGGGTTTTACAGTTGGGTATTTGTAACATCCTCTCCAGTGGCCTGGTAATTTTTATTATATTTGATTATTTAAATATTGTTAGAAATTACTTGATATTATTGTTTATTTGTGAAACTTAAATAAATAGGTTTCAGGACTTATTGTGATTAGTATAATATTACCTTTTTTAAATTATTATAATTGACGGTGTTATAAAGTTATATTTATCACGAAAGATCTCTAGGTTTCAGACAATAGATTAAGAAGGGGACTAATTAAATGGGTCGGGTATATGTTGACCGACTATATGTTCTTAACTTTCCTAAAATTGGGAAGTAACTCCCTTTCCTTAGAAATCAAGAACTTAAACCTAGAAAACTAAATATCATAAACAAGTTACAATCAAGACTTTAGATGTGATTTTGGAAGCAAGAATCAACTATATCATCATACTGATTTCATCATCTTTATCATTTGGATTCCTTAATTGTAAGTTAAAATTATATTGTTCACAATTGGTTTGAATCAAATTGATGCATAAATGATTATGGATGATATGGAAGCTGAAATCTATGTTACTAGTTGTAATTGTGCAAATTGTTGTAGTATAGATACCAAAGAAATTGAGCTCGATTGTGTTTGAATGATTAAAAATGAGCTGAGATACTGCATAAAGAAATTAGGCATCTGGGTCTGGACTGCTTAGCCGATCGGCTATGATGCTGAGCCGATCTGGTAGTGGTAGTTTAGCCGATCGGGTAAATTGAGATGATTGGGTATTTTAGTTTAAAAACATCACAGAACTTAACGTTGGAGTTTAAAGAAGAAAAATGTTAATGGTAGCCGATCGGGTAAACAAGGTGAGCCGATCGGGTATGGTGTCCTAACCGATTGGGTCATTTTAGCCGTTTGGCTGGACTAGAACAAAATCGTCACAAAACTTGGAGTTGGAACGAAAATTCTTGAAATTTACGCTTTAGTCGATCGGCTATGGGATTGAAGCCGATCGGGTAAGGTTAAATACAGAAACAAAATAATTAGTTTGATTTGTGTTGTATTTCTAATGCATTCATAAATGATATTTATATTAACTAAAGGATGTAAATGGCTATTGTTAATAACCTGTACACCTTTTAATGATATTATACAAGTTGTGAATGTGTTGCTGACTTATATTTGATTGTTGTTCTCAGATCCTCCAACGACTAAGTAATATCTGAATTCTGAGTTGGTGAAGATAAAGGTATTGGTGAGTGGATGTGAAACTCATCGTTCGATTTAGTTGGGACTGTTGGTTGCAATAAGTAAATGTAGATGTGTTTATTAGACTATTTTGTCTTAATTACTGAATTAATATACATGATATGTGAACCTTTGTGTATTAGTGTTATTGAGGTCAACGCGTTAGTTGAGCTATTTGGTTATTGTATGAATTACATAGGGTCTTGATTCATCCGTTGTGTATAGAACCTGTGTTTGATTATAATAACCACTAGCTATCGGTCTCGTCTGTTCTTGGGGAATCCCCGGGTATTATGATATCCCAAGAGCCACCGATCCTCATTGAAATATATGAGTTTACAGTTATTTGATGTAAACTAATAGTTATGCTAAGTTGAATTGTGTGTGACAAGTTCATTCACTTAGCTATGTGCTAATCCCTCATCCTACTTCCTGCAGGTTTTGCTAATTATGTGGGTGTCAGGAAAGGATGCTTTAATACAAGGAATGTTTTGACGTTGTGCTAACTCTGATATGGTTTTATTATAAACCTTTTTGAAATTCGATAACACCCGTTTTGTATAATATTTGAGTTATGATTTAATATCTTTAGTTTACTGTGTATCAAATGTTTGAAATAGGTTGTGTACATCTTATGAAATGTTTAATAATAAAGTTTGTTTTAACTAACGTTTCCGAGATAAATAATATAATATTTCTATTCTGAAAGAGGGGTGTTATAGTATTCGTGCAATAAATGTTACAAACTTCAGTTTGATAATCGACTCCACTGATGGTTGTCAAGGGAGTTTGTTTATAGCTAATTGGTGATCATGTTTATGATCGGGTATTCAAGTTTCGGAATGACTCGGTGGAATGGATTTCACACACGTGTAAACATCGGTTGTATGAGAAGTGTAAACACGTTTAGAAGTGCTCGAGTATCGGTCGATAAGTTTGGTTCCACAATCGAGCAGAACATGTGGAAGTATGATATCGAGTAAAAGTCATGTTTTTACCCACGATAGCTATCTCCATAAAAAGCCTTTATTCGTTAATATAACACCCCTCATTTTACACCCATTATAATAATGATTTTTGACTCGGAAGCGTTGATTTAAAACATATATTACTATTACTATACCTTACAAAGTATATAAACTTTTTTTTACATAGGATACATAACAGTTTAGTTTCTTTCAAATCAAAATACTACAACATAGGTGTTATATAATTCAAAACATGTCGTTAGTTATCAAAATGACATAATAGTAATTTGCATGTCAAACATTCCATCCAATTCCAAAGCTTCCTGCCCACCCACAATATTCTCAAAAAAACATAACCTGCAGGAAGTAGAATGTGGGGGATTAGCACAACGCTAAGTGAGTAAATCAATAAACAACAACCCAACTTAGCTTAACAACTTTGTGTACAACAAATAACAAAAAACACACAACACATCTGTTTATCAAATACAACTGGCGTCAAAGAGGACCGGCGGTTCTTGAGGGAACCCTTCTCAAAGAACACTTGAAAACCAACTGCAGGCCCATACAGAGGTTTAATCGACTACTTGGTGCTATAACCCAAAGAGCACAGGCTACGACAATAATACTTGTACTAAGACCCTATGTTATCCAAACAATAGCAAACCCAAGCCTAGCCCAATGCTGGCCTCTGAATCAACAATGCCCAAAGGCAATACAACATGTGATCACGTATTCACATACTCATCTAGGATACTCATCTAGGTATCATGTCAGACTAACAGTCTATCAACAGTATTATTATAATTAAACTATAACCATCATGGCAACTAAATCAATAATAATACGTTTACCCGTTGTAATCAAACGTGTTACAACTAAATCACACTGAGGTTTATTGATCCACTCACCCAATACCTCAGTTGTCCACTCAGTAGTCTAATGTCACTGAGTCCTTTGGTTTATCTGAAAACACAACAGAATAACACAAGTCAGTCATTTGTCTCAAAATCTATATAACATAATTCGAATATATTACTTCAAACTTCATGAATATTATGTCATATAAATCAATATGTAATTATGAAAAATAAACACTCAGACTCTAATAGAATCACTTATATCACATATTAGCAACTAATCATAATCATCAAGTTATAATTTCATTTATAACTTATGTATATAAACCATTAATGTCGTCATGGTCTAGTTTCATTATATCATATATTCATATAAATATCCTATATTAGGGTAATACACATATATCAATATTCCACTAAATTGCAGGAACATCTTGCTCGTAAGCAGTCCGAAACCTCACCATTATTACCCAATTAATACTCATATACTCACCTCAATGTTTTAGTCAAGTTTATAACAATGATTCATCAAGTAATTTACGCGCCTTTAGTACCTGAACACACATAGCATACAATACATGTTTAGTACTAACTACATTTTAGAATAACAATGGACTAACAATCCCTCCCCCACTTAGTTCACTTGTTATCCATTCAAACAATTCTTTACTCTAACTATCTATAAGAACTCAATTATAATTTCTTTGATAATTAGCTATTTGATCATGTTTATCTTTAAACTTTATAACAAGTTAAACAGTCAACTATTGTTTCTATTTAACTTATAGCTTCATATTGCATTTACGTCCCATTAATGCTCCCATTTATATATATTTTTGGCTATTCTCATTTCTTAACTCATTAGTTACATGATTAAACATACATTTAATATTACAATGATTCGAATGTATAATAAATATAGTTCTTGTATACTCTGTTATTTTGTAACTCATGTATATACTCTTATCTCATAGTATACTAGTAACAGAAATGAGCTAAGCAAATACTCAAACAGGGCCTGAAACTTAGTCAAGTCGCATCACAAGGAGGGGAGGATCGCATCGCAACACAACTCAAATCGCATTGAAATTTATCTCGGGTCGCATCGCGATTTAAATCTTGATTCGCACTGCCATTAACTCGGGTCGCATCGCGAATTGAGGCTTGCCTAGACCGTGTAATTTTTCTATTCTTTTTTTTCTGATGCTACTCGAATTTTATCGCAGTCAACATCAAACCAATTTCTAGTTTCGGATTTCGAGAGTATATATATCATCTAATAGTCACCATAAATCTATTTCTATTAATTTCATCATTCTATAGTTCTATAAGTATTGACTAAACTAATCAGCTATATGTGTTCTTAACAACTCTAATAATCTGAATACACAATCACTTTAGTTCTTGTTAAGTTTTATCATTTTAGTTTCTATCACTATCTAGTTTAATAACGAGTTCATTGTGTAATATAGGTTCTCTTTATACTAATCATTCATAACAGAAGTGAGCTAGTGAATAAATCAAACGAGGCCTGAATTGTTCAGATCGCATCACAAAAAGTTTGAGGTCGCATCGCAAATCTGAAGTTTTCCTAGCCCATGTACCTTTGTCTATTCCGCTACAACTCAAAATCCATTACCAACAATCATAATTCGGTTCCAATTCAGTCAATCAAGCATTATAAAACATAACCTAACATCATCATAAACCTATGTTTATGAAATCCACTAACCTAGGTTAATCCCCTTTGCAACTTAAGTTCTAAATTAAATAAAGAAAACATACTTACACTTTAAATATAGCAACAAGATGGTGATAAAGGAGATGATGTACTGAATCAAAATCATCGAATTTAATTTAATTATAAAGTTGGTGCTAGTGTTAGGATTTGAGTGTTCTCAAAGAATTTGAAAGGAGTTTAGGTATAATTTTTTTTGGGGGGAAATAGAAGTATAAGTCGGTTCCCATGGTCCGACCCCAATTATTTTACATAATTTAATTTCCTACTTAACCTATTGTCTGGAACCTATAAATATTTGCGAAAACACTAACTCTTATTATTCTTTCAACTATATTAATTTAAAACAATTAATTTTTTATCCGTCTCTATTACGCATTTGACTCATTTCTCAATTACTTTAAAGTAACTTATATAAAATATTTTTCTAACACATTAAATAATCATCTGAAGTTGGAGAAAATATTAAAATAATACTAGACCCGAAACTCGGAAGTTACAAATCTCTTCCCCTTAAAGAGATTTTGTCCTCGAAATCTGATCACACTAACTACTCCAAAGTAATTTCATCAGATAACATCCGCATTTCTCATACTAAAATTTATCTCAAAACTATGTTTCTATTTATCATATCTAGCTACATACTAGATTATTTAAATAAATTATCAATCATATCCTTTTAACAATAAAAATAGTGGTTATAAACAATATAATCAATGTAATCAAATTTTAAACCACAACTAGCATTTACGCTAGTATTCACACATTACCTTATCTAGTAATTTACTAGAAATATTACTTTCAAATAGTTCTTTAACATCAGATGTAAAATTTCAAACACCACTTAATCCTATAACACTTTCACTCACAAGTAAATCGGATACATGTTAATAAGCAAAGTAAATGTCAAATTCTATATGTAACCCATAGCCACTAAAATTATATAATCACACAATCTCTTAGCACCAAATCATATCGGATATGTGCTAAGTCTATATCAATGGGTACTGTGTCATATCATCACATGTACCACATTACCAAATTGTGCTAATCACAAGCATGTATCCAATAATATTCACGTCAATCAATCACATCTGGTTGACATCTACATCAGCTGATTCTAACATTTAACTCTTCCAATTTTTAATTTACTATTTCACTTTGTCAATAAGTATACAATACATACAAAATTTCAATTAACTTATTAAATATGGATTATACATACCAATTCCATAATTTCAACTATTATCATCATAATATTTCATTTTAGTCAACCTCTGACATTTTCTCAATATCCTTTACCTGCTAATTTAAAACCACTTTATTTCCCTGGTATTTGGTAGCCTCAATAATTCCATGTGAAAAGGTATAATATAAATACGTTGGCCAGACGTTGTTATATTATGTCATTTATAGTTCATTTTCAGGCCACTTTATACCATCAATCTTCAAAGTGATAAATCTTTTACTTTCACATATATCATACATCGATATCAAAATTTGCACACATATAATCACACTTTAGCAGCAGGTATACAACCAATTATTAACTTGCTACCATCTTCCATTTGTCACTTGGAATGTGAAACTACTCATATAATTAAGTAGGTATAAACAATACAGACATGTAATACCATTTTCACTATTCTCTTGTCATGGGTGTAATATTTAACACAATATATCAATCAACACTATTAGTACCTGACACTATCTCAAGCACTAATCCAGTAATTAATACTGATAATATCTTTTTTAATATTTAAAACCAATTACTTTTCCAATATCATGTGCAATATTTAGCACATATTTATCAATATATACTTCCTTGTTTGAATAACAATTGAGTATTTTCTACTCAAATATCAAGCATATACAATGTAGACCCATGGTCAAAGTTTAAATAGATGTAATTTCATATATTTCTTTCTCACTCTTAAAATGGTTACTTTAAACGATTTTAATATTTTACATAGTTCAATGTTTCATCATATTTCAATACTTTATGTTAACCCACTACAACTCTTGGCAACAATTAACAATACCAAGTATATATATTTATTTTATTACTATATAATTTAACTTTAAACAAAGATCACCTATCTGCCGCCTTTAGCTACCGGGTATCCGGCTTACCCACCGGGTACCTCGCTATTTATTTAGACCCAACACAAAAGGGAGCCGCGGTTTAACTTTACACTATGCTTCCCCACCGTGGATAGTTTACCCGCCGGGTAACCACCACATACATCAAATCCTGAACCTATAGCCCTTAATACCACATTCTGAATTTCAAACTCACGTATCTCCTAAACAACAAACTCAATGACAATAAAATTCTGCAGACACTCGTAATGTGACATTTCAAACAATTTTCAACTTTACCAGAATAGTTAACATATAATCTTTAAGATCGCATGAGCATTTAGTTGACTTAACCATTTTATGTCAAATTGTTTCAAACTAAGGGTTGACACCATTCATAAAAATTAAAATATGACCTTTTTATCAAACTACTAATTCTAATCATCAACATATTACTAGAATTATCTTATCAATAATTATCACTACTATGAGAGAATTAAAAGCACAATAAAGTCACATTCAGTTTATCACAAAGGTAAACAACACACCTACATTAAAGTAATAAACAATACCTGTAATGATGTCATCTGGCCTGACAGTTTCTTCAACGCTATTTGCAAAACTCTGTCAGTAACTTGTGGTGGATTCTTTCATTTCCGGCCAGAAGATGAAGACCCCCTGACCAATCCCGACCCCTGACCTTTTGCCTCAGAACACTGACCCACTTTATGATCCTCCTTATGGCACCTCCAACAAACGAAATTAGGATATGTACAATCTTTAATCTCATGCCCCAATTCACCACATTTGATACACTTATTAGTCTGAATAGTACATAAGCATGTGTCTAGATTTACATTTGCTACACCATTTGGGTTTAACAATCTTACCCCTAGCCTTTAAGCTCTGATTCTGCTGATTACTCTGCCCTATCTTTTTGCTTGGATTTCCAGAGGAACTTCCTTTAGATTGTATTAACACTTTTTCTTTATTCCGTCTAACCATATTACAATGATTAACTGGCAAACTTTCAACAAAAGGTTCTGTTGTTGCCCTATTATTTAAGGGTATCTGATGACCACTAGACCCATAATATGGATATGGAGGTGGAGTCGGATAAAAAGTACCATAAAATTGTTACGGTTGAAAATAAAATGGTAAAGGTGCAGATATTTGAGAAGGTATCACAATTCCAATCTTAGACTGCTGAGAATATCCAACCTGATTCTCCCATAAAATCCGTTGTCTAAAACATCTGAGTTCCAGTAACTCATTTTCTAATTTAAATATATATTCATTCTTACTCGTATCTTCACAAACTGTAAAAGATGTACTGGCTTGACCATGTCGATCATCATGTATCTCTGAAGAAGGAACATCAACTCTGGAGGCATCATTATCCGAGGTACTGGTCAGGTGCTCCTTGTCTGCCATATCTATATACACAACACAACACCTCACAAATGGTTATTCGTTAGTACCTAACCTACTAACCAATTTTCATACAATACTAAATCCCATATACTTGGAATGCTTGACTAACACCAATCAGATTTTGGGATTGAATATCTAACCATGTTCAATTCGCCCAAACCTATGCTCTAATACCAAATTATAACACCCCTCATTTTACAACCATTATAATAATGATTTTTGACTCAGAAGTGTCGATTTAAAACATATATTACTATTAGTATACCTTACAAAGTATATAAACTTTTTTTACATAGGATACATAACAGTTTAGTTTCTTTCAAATCAAAATACTACAACATAGGTGTTATATAATTCAAAACATGTCGTTAGTTATCAAAATGACATCAGAGTAATTCGCCTGTCAAACATTCCATCCAATTTCAAAGCTTCCTGCCCACCCACAATATTCTCAAAACAACATAACCTGCAGGAAGTAGAATGTGAGGGATTAGCATAACGCTAAGTGAGTAAATCAATAAACAACAGCCCAACTTAGCTTAACAACTTTGTGTACAACAAATAACCAAAAACACACAACACATCTGTTTATCAAATACAACTGGCGTCAAAGAGGACCGGCGGTTCTTGAGGGAACCCTTCTCAAAGAACACTTGAAAACCAACTGCAGGCCCATACAGAGGTTTAATCGACTACTTGGTGCTATAACCCAAAGAGCACAGGCTACGACAATAATACTTGTACTAAGACCCTATGTTATCCAAACAATAGCAAACCCAAGCCTAGCCCAATGCTGGCCTCTGAATCAACAATGCCCAAAGGCAATACAACATGTGATCACGTATTCACATACTCATCTAGGATACTCATCTAGGTATCATGTCAGACTAACAGTCTATCAACAGTATTATTATTATTAAACTATAATCATCATTGCAACTAAATCAATAATAATACATTTACCCGTTATAACCAAACCTGTTACAACTAAATCACACTGAGGTTTATAGATCCACTCACCGAATACCTCAGTCGTCCACTCAGTAGTCTAATTTCACTGAGTCCTTTGGTTTATCTGAAAACACAACAGAATAACACAAGTCAGTCATTTGTCTCAAAATTTATATAACATAATTCGAATATATTACTTCAAACTTCATGAATATTATGTCATATAAATCAATAAGTAATTATGCAAAATAAACACTCAGACTCTAATAGAATCACTTATATCACATATTAGCAACTAATCATGATTATCAAGTTATAATTTCATTTATAACTTATGTATATAAACCATTAATGTTGTCATGGTCTAGTTTCATTATATCATATATTCATATAAATATCCTATATTAGGGTAATACACATATATGAATATTCCACTAAATTGCAGGAACCTCTTGCTCGGGAGCAGTCCGAAACCTCACCATTATTACCCAATTAATACTCATATACTCACCTCAATGTTTTAGTCGAGTTTATAACAATGATTCATTAAGTAATTTATGCGCCTTTAGTACCTGAACACACATAGCATACAATACATGTTTAGTACTAACTACATTTTAGAATAACAATGGACTAACAATCCCTCCCCCACTTAGTTCACTTGTTATCCATTCAAACATTTCTTTACTCTAACTATCTATAAGAACTCAATTATAATTTATTTGATAATTATCTATTTGATCATGTTTATCTTTAAACTTTATTACAAGTTAAACAGACAACTATTGTTTCTATTTAACTTATAGCTTCATATTGCATTTACGTCCCATTAATGCTCCCATTTATATATATTTTTGGCTATTCTCATTTCTTAACTCATTAGTTACATGATTAAACATACATTTAATATTACAATGATTCGAATGTATGATAAATATAGTTCTTGTATACTCTGTTATTTTGTAACTCATGTATATACTCTTATCTCATAGTATACTAGTAACTGAAATGAGCTAAGCAAATACTCAAATAGGGCCTGAAACTTAGTCAAGTCGCATCACAAGGAGGGGAGGATCGCATCGCAACAAAACTCAAATCGCATCGAAATTTATCTCGGGTCGCATCGCGATTTAAATCTTGATTCGCACTGCCATTAACTCGGGTCGCATCGCGAATTGAGGCTTGCCTAGACCGTGTAATTTTTCTATTCTTTTTTTTCTGATGCTACTCGAATTTTATCGCAGTCAACATCAAACCAATTTCTAGTTTGGGATTTCGAGAGTATATATATCATCTAATAGTCACCATAAACCTATTTCTATTAATTTCATCATTCTATAGTTCTACAAGTATTGACTAAACTAATCGGCTATATGTGTTCGTAACAACTCTAATAATCTGAATACACAATCACTTTAGTTCTTGTTAAGTTTTATCATTTTAGTTTCTATCACTATCTAGCTTAATAATGAGTTCATTGTGTAATATAGGTTCTCTTTATACTAATCATTCATAACAGAAGTGAGCTAGTGAATAAATCAAACGAGGCCTGAATTGTTCAGATCGCATCGCAAAAAGTTTGAGGTCGCATCGCAAATCTGAAGTTTTCCTAGCCCCTGTACCTTTGTCTATTCCGCTACTACTCAAAATCCATTACCAACAATCATAATTTGGTTCCAATTCAGTCAATCAAGCATTATAAAACATAACCTAACATCATCATAAACCTATGTTTATGAAATCCACTAACCTAGGTTAATCCCCTTTGCAACTTAAGTTCTAAATTAAATAAAGAAAACATACTTACTCTTTAAATATAGCAACAAGATGATGATAAAGGAGATGATATACTGAATCAAGATCACCGAATTTAATTTAATTATAAAGTTGGTGCTAGTGTTAGGATTTGTGTGTTCTCAAAGAATTTGAAAGGAGTTTAGGTATAATTTTTTTTTTTTTTGGGGAAATAGAAGTATAAGTCGGTTCCCATGGACCGACCCCAATTATTTTACATAATTTAATTTCCTACTTAACCTATTGTCTGGAACCTAAAAATATTTGCGAGAACACTAACTCTTATTGTTCTTTCAACTATATTAATTTAAAACAATTAATATTTTATCCGTCTCAATTACTCATTTGACTCATTTCTCAATTACTTTAACGTAACTTAAATAAAAATTTTTCCTAACACATTAAATAATTATTTGAAGTCGGGAAAAATATTAAAATAATACTAGACCCTAAACTCGGATGTTACAGTTAAACGGATGAAAACAAAGACGATGCAAATATAATCCAGGAAAATGGCTGAAAAATTAAGGTTCAAGAGCAAATTCTAGATCAAAGACTAACAACCTCACTTTATAAAACCAAAAGACTAATGGCATGAAATTCCCGGTACCAAAACCTCCGTTTCGAAGATACACAACTAAAGCAAAAAAGAATTGGACGAAACGGCCAGGTAATGAAGATTCAAGAGCGTATCTAAGTTCAAAGATTTACGATCCCGCCTCGACAAGACCAAAGATTGATACCAAAGATATGCATCATATGTTCATTTTTCAATTACACATACAATGCAAAAATATTTGAGATGATCAGACGTATAACGAAGAAGATACGATGTGAAACATAAACCGGACACGAGCCGAAGACATGCAAACCGGAACCTGAAGGAAACCAACCGGGACCGACCGGATGCTAACTGGTACCGGCCCCCTCAGCCGGATCACTAACACGTGAGCCGGACTACTCACCTTTTAAGACCGGATTAGGATCGGCTGCAGTGAGCCGGGGCCGACCGGTTGTGAACCACGACCGACCGGATATGAGCCGTTCCACTCACATTCCGACGCACATACCAGATTTCGCTAAAATGCACAATTATTCGGTATCGTGCACCGGATTACAACTATAAATACACCTATACGATCACAATTGAAAAACACACATGAACCCACCAACATTTAAACTTCCATGCAACGTTCATTTTCTCTCTCTATTCCTCTCCTAGATTAAGCTAGTTAATTATTAGTTTAACTAATAATAATTAATTAGCAAGGGTAAACCAACTTTACGAACGTACTCCGAGACGTGATTTATCAAGAGTTATTGTACGCTATTCATATTGTAATCTAAATATATCTATTGTATTATTTAAACATGTTTACTTATTATTTTCGGTGTTCGAATATGCATGCTAGAATACAATGATAGGCTAAATAACCCAACTGTCTGCTATGATAGTCACTTAGAGATATAATAAATGTGTAAATAATTGCACTGTTATGTTTAATGTAGATAAATTAACTAATAACTAGATGTAGGAATTAGACCTTGAACAATTATTTTCCCAACTCATGTTGTGATTAAAACCTAATCAAATAAGAACGTAGCTAACTCATAGGGTACATGTCAGTTAGTTATAGTATGTCAGATTGAATCAATGAACTCAACATGGCTGGTGTTTACCAAGCTCAAACAAGTTCTAAGAGATATGGAATATGTGAATAGAGGAAGATTAAAGTTAAATTTCATACAGGGAACTTTCAGAGTATTCTCGAGCTAGTCAGTACATTCACTTGTCAAATTGACCATAATGCTATCCAGACCCTCTAGTACTCTGATGAACATATTACTTTGGGTTTTACTTATTATATAAATTAACCCCGTTGCTTAGCGTACTTGAGTAGTGTCAATATTTCTTATAAATAATTGATGACATATCATCCAACCGCTTAGACAAAGTTAATTTAACTTATTATGGTGGGGTAACACCCGTTCATGAGACTATTCATTCAGCATATCATGTCATGATATGGACAACTCTAATGACCGAAAAATGAAGAATAAGAATCGAGATTAATTGTTGGATGATACGGTAGTGTGATGTGCCTCTGGCGGTAGGTTCAGGAATCGTTTCATGTCGTTGCAGACCTTTGGCTTGCGGCGGCACCAATGGTAGTTTTAAATTAATAATTATCGAGACCTAAACCTTCCTAACAATGTACTAATAATAGGTACGAGTACCAGATACTAGTAAGTGGCAAGGATGATCTGTGGTCATTCCTCACGACGGCATAATTGAAGTAGAGCTCATTCAGATAACTTAATAATTAAGCTAGGGTTTTGGATAGTTAGATAGGTTTTGTATTTGGTTTTCTAATTTATTAAACTATTAAAATAATAAAGTAACAGGGAAGGTAGCATTGTGACACTTAAGGATTAGGAAGACGTGGTTCACCATGATTTGGGAATAGTGCATCACTAGGATGATTATAAAGATAGACGGTGATACATTTAGCTAACAGACAAGTAAACTATAGGTGTAAACACTAAGACCCTACTTCTCTAGATAGATCCTAAATTAGAATGTCACTAAGTACCTAGGCTATAGTGATTTTGATCAAAATAGGCTCCTCAACCCCCCCCCCCCCCCCCCCACACACACACACACACTGTCTGGTTAGGACTAGTGACCCATTCAGGATGCATTAATAAGGTAACAGACTGCTATTTAGGTTATTCTGACCCTTCTTAACCCCTAAGTCTAAATGTTGTTATCCAATTATGTACTGATTATTAACTTTGTATTGTAAACTATTAGTTATGTAAAGTCTAGGGGTTTAATAATCTTGAACCACTACTAGGCTTGATTTTTTTGTTTAGACACATTCTATTAGGTTTTTAAAGCACAAATACTTTTGTCATGATATAGACTCTCGTTTATGATTAGTCATTCATCCCTAAGTATGTTTGACAGTGTACCGTTTTTTGTAGTATTTCCACATCTTGCTAACCCTAGGTATACTCAGGGCGTACAATACTTTAAGTATTCCCACAGCTATATAACCAGAGGTATGTAATACTTTTAGTATTTTCACAGTGATAGAACCATGGGTATATTGGCGGTGTACACTACTTTGTCAAGTATTTCCACAGTTTGCTAACCCTAGGTATAATCATGGTGTACAATACTTTTAAGTATTCCCACAGCTATATAACAAGAGGTAGACTTATGGTGTATAATACTTTGTCAAGTATTTCAATAGCTGTAGAACCATAGGTATATGCGGTGTATAATACTGCAATACCTCCATGGCTAATTATACCTAGACCATATTCTAGAAGGTTGACTCCTAGGTTGTTGCTAGGGGATAGACCTTCCACATTTCCTTAGCTTCCACGTGTTTGTCTACACCAGAGGTGTTTCAAATTCTATACTAAGTAATGAGTCATTTTACAGGGATCCCATAGCTAACACAGATAAGTATCTACCATAACTTAGGGGGCTCATAGCTAAGGTGATAGTCATGTGAAGGACCGGAAAGGGTGATCCGTATATTATGTCTAGATGCATGATAAGTTTAGACAGCTACTATGTTTAACAATTCCCATTAATCATACATATTACAATTATCTAAATCATGGTAAACATACAAGAAACTACTCACAAAGCATGACAATTAACATTTCTAACATTAATAAATCACAAACATCAAACAAGAACATTATGCCTAATTAACAAAAGAAATGATAGATATTACTCGTTAATAATTGCGAGAAGAATAACACCTCTTCGAATAATATCCCAAGTATTGCAAATGCTAACTTCTACGAGCTAAATTACATAAGTACTCTATAGAAAAGAAAAGAGATGGATTCTCCCCCTAATCTTTCCACTAGTTCCTATAAAGGGAGACTAGAGAGAGAAACTGAAAGAGAGAAACGAAAGTGAATTGTGTGTGAATGAATGAGAAGTGAGAAGTATGAAGATGATGAGAAATAGTGGAAGATGAATCATATTTATACTAGTTGCCCGCCCGTATTTCTTAACCGTATTTTCACCTCCAAAATCTCAGCCGTATTTCTCAAGTGATTAAAAATTACCAAAAATGTGCGCAAGAATCAAAATATAGGTTGTCCGGCAGTATTTCGGGTGAGATTTTAAAAATACGAGCGAGACCTAAATGATACGGTTTGGACAGGTCGTATATGGTTGAACCTAGGCTATATACTTCCTTCACAGGCCTTATACGGTCAGTCTTGGCCGTATACGGCTTGGCTTGCCCATATTGTTGTTCTATGTTTATTCGTTTGGGCGTAACTTCTCCGTCATTTGTCCATTTTGAGCGATCCTTGCGACTATGGCTTCGTAATTTCCTAAGGGATAAAATACTGATTATATGTGTAGTTCATAAAGGCATTAGAATGAGTGAACGAGATATTTGTTGATCGTTTTAGCTCTATTTTACTCGTTTTAAGTTCGTTTTAGTTGATTCTTGAAGCATTATCAAAATTTTGGCCCCATAATGAAATTTAGTAAATAATAGTTCATTTTAAATGTTTTCATTAGTAATAAGGCTAAAAAAGAGAGTAAACAGTAACTAAAAATATGACTTTCTACGTGTTATCATCGTGTATTTGAGAGAACTTTCGGTATATGTGTTAATTTATCTCCACCATCCACGTGACATTCCTTCTGCCTAGTTCTAGAGAACTTCACGTTAGTTCGATGGAAGGATATTAGGGATAATTCACATTGAAATACAAATTCATCCCTGGTAGAACTCGCCATACATTCTACCCCTGACTAACATCATAGTAGGAAATCGCTTAATCAGCAAACGCCTGAATTAACCTCCACTATTATCTAAACCACTTTATATATGTAATTAGGTAGAAAACCCAACCAAAACTCAATCAAATGCTATATCAGCTAAATTACCCAAAGTTTCTAATATTCCTTTTTTCAATTTGCTACGCGTTAGAGAACGATCATAGGTTATACTTACCATTTGCTAGCCCCTTTATATAAGCAATAATAATAAGACTTAGGCCCCTGCTAAATATAACTTTTATAACCTATTGATCGTAAACCCATCTTCGTTGCTACGAAACAACGAACAACAGTGATGAAAGCATCACGCTTTTAATGCCGCTGACATGGGTGCATATCAAAGTACAAATTTGGAATTTTCAAGTGTTATTCGGCGATATTTGAACTTGTAAGCTATAACGAGCTTTTGTGTTATTGTTAAGAGTTCCGAAAACTCTTGGAATTCGGTGACTAAGAAAAATGTTGAAGCTGGTGGGAGTTCGGCAACTCGTGGAAAGTTTTGAGTCAGCTATGTTAAAATGGGTTTTAGTTACTATGGGTTAGTGTGCGCATTATGGGTTACACTTGTCGACTTGGAACTCTACTCTATAATCCCCAATGGGAAGGTTTTTGCATATGACTAGGCGTAATTTACCAAAGTCTACTCTATGACCGAAATTATTATTTGAATATGTATAATGGGAGTAGCTGAGTGGGAGAACATGCGTTCATTGTAATCTTAGCTTTGTGTTGGGGTTAGCGTAAACCAATAGGGTTACGAAGGTTAAAGAAGTAGGTGTTCGAGGTTGTGATTTCGTTCTCATGCATTAAACTTGATGTGACATCTATGGTGTTGGTGCTCACACCAGTTCTAATTGATGTGAAGGAAAATATGATAGATGAATCTATGTATGGATTGATGGATGACATATCGGTGGTAGCAGAAGCATACATGGTTGTAATTGATGAACGGGCAATGCGGATGTTTCTTGATAGAATATTATGATTTTGGCAAGAATGGTGTTGGAATCTTCACAAGCTTCAATGTATGTTCTTGAGGCTAAAAGATGACGATGATGAGAAATAGAGAGTGGTCTCACTTTCATAGTGTATGTTAAGTTAGCATTGTATTGAAAGTCTTTTGACTCTGCGAGGATGAGCAGCGTGTCCTGATGGTGTTCACGGTATATGTAAGAATGTGTGAAATTGTTACAGGGAAGATGTTGAATGGTTACTTGATGCGGAATTGACCCCAAGCTATCAACAATCAATTGAAGATTATGGATTATTTGGATCAATTACATGCATTTAGTTTAATCTTTATGATAATTAGTACCATAATTGTGTTTTAGTGTTTTATTTAATAGCTTTTTAACTTTTGATTGGCCCTAGACCTTTTGTCTTTCAAGAGTTATTTGTTTTTTTTTTAATTTTCAGCCATTATAAAGGCTTATAAGTTGTGATAGGAGAGTAGGATGAGTTTTGAGTTTTATGAAATTGAAATTTTCTCTCAAATTGTGTTGATCATTTGAGTTGAAATTTTATCTGATTGCGGTATTCTTTGTGAATCAACGTTAAGTAGAAGGGATTTCTCCTGGGTATTCGCTGAATCAACATGTTTAATCTTGCTATCTTAATTTACTCTACATCAGTTGGTATCAGAGCCGAAAATCATGTTAGAAAGCGAAATGGTAATCTACGATGTTTATGAGGAGCTAGAGAAACCCGATGAACGTGAGATTTTGTTTATAAACCAAACTCTCGTTGAAGATATGGAATACATATTCCATCCGAGGTGCAACAACAAAAATGACAATTGTAATGTCATTATGGATGGAGGAAGTTCTGTGAAAGTAGCATCAATTGATATAAATATTGAATCTTTACATTTGATGTAGATGCTAAATCTCATGAATCCAATTTAGATGTTGCTTCATTTAAGTCTGATTTGGATCATAATTCTTTTGAATTTGATATGGTTATTGAATTTGTTAAATTATATATAAATGGTTGTCAAGTTTAAAAGGATGATTTGATTGTTGAATTGTGTGACTGCTCATTGTTTTACAAAAATGATGTTCATAATAGCTACCGTCGAGCAAGAATTTAATATGGAAGTGATTGGAATATCAGATGTAAGATGAAAGGGAAACGGAGTCTATGTGAAAGGACTTGAGGATAAGTCTCAAATTAGAGAGGGAGAATGATACGGAAATGACCCCAAATTACCAACAATCAATTGAAGATTATGGATTATTTGGATCAATTATATGCATTTAGTTTGATTCTTTGATAATTAGTACCATAGTTGTGTTTTAATGTTATATTTAATAGCTTTGTAACTTTTGATTGGCTCTAAACCTTTAGTCTTTCAAGAGTTATTTGTTTCTTTAATTTTCAGCCATTATAAGACTTCTAAGTTATGACATGAGAGGAGGATGAGCTTTGAGTTTAGTGAAATTAAAATTTCCTGTGAAATTGTGTTGATCATTTGAGTTGAAATTTTGCATAATTGCCGTATTCTTTGTGATTCAACGTTATTTAGAAGGGATTTTTTCTGGGTATTCGTTGAATCAACATGTTTAGTTTTGTTATCTTATTTGCACCACATCATTACTAGTTTATAATTTGTTAATCTTCTAGTGGGAGGTTGTTAAAATGTGAAGCTTAACAAAGAAAATAAATTTTGGGGTGGACAGAGTTTGATCCTAGTGGGAAGAATATGATGTCGTTGGGATCCTTGTGATTGAAACTTCCATCTCGGCGTGATGGTTAGTGATCCCGGTGGAATCCCTATGGCTCTCAAATGTGCAGTTTTGATGTTGTCAAATTTGTCTTTTCTAATATAAAATCTATGTATTGTAAATCATTATAAATACAAAAATTAATTGTACAACTCTCTGCTTTGGTCTTGTGGATCGGATAATCATGTAAAATTTTGACATTCCAATTATTCGTGTTATATATCATATTGCTTGTTTTATTTTACTTTAAATTCCTAATATTTTCTTGAGTTCTTTCACCCATAATTTAAAACCACATTTCCACATTTTTTTGCGGGATATCTGGTATCTAGCTGTTTTTGCAATGCTAATAAGTTATTATCATGTGTGATAAAAAACTATAGATTAACAAATATAATAAGAGTTTTGTTTACCCTAACTCTATCAAATAATTTAATTTATTCGGGAGAAAAAGGGATATGCCCCGTATAAAGACAAGATTTCAACGGTTGTCATTGTCAACGAAACAATACATAGTTTGCTTTGGACAACACATCAACACAATACATTGTCAATCGCTCGATCTATCTATTGGGTCAAACAAATTGAAGCCATGGTTCCAAAAAATATGGGTGAGAAAGAGATCGAATTCTTTGGTTCGGACGTGGATATGCCACCGCTACCTCCGATGATCAATATAATCAACTTTGACAACTATAGACTCAACAACCATAATATTAATAACTGGAGTAGCAGCAGTAGCAGCAGTCAACATGAGATAATTGAGGAGGAAGATGAAGAAGATGGCGGTGACTTCAAAGTAATGCCATCTATAACAGAAGAATATGATCATGGTAATATGTTTTCTTATGATACTGATCGAAATGTGAGCGATGTGGTGTACGTGGTTACATGGAGAGGGACTGAGGAACTTTCTTCCGCGAGCATGGATGCGTTGGTTTGGACGATAGGGTCTGATCTTCATGAATCGAGCATCGTTTATCTGGTTCACGTCTTCCCCGAGCTGCGATTCATCCCCACTCCTCGTAAGTCTTGATTTCTGAATTAATTTAAAAAGTATTAATATTAATTTTAATCATGAGATACATATTTTGTGTTATTAGGAATTCAAATATACATCATTGGATAATACGTCTTGGTTCTAACTGATATGAAGTTGGCTTTTAGGGAAACAAATTCTTATGTTCAAATGTTTGACCAATAAACTAAGTTTGAAAATGATGATATTTATAATAATGTATAATCAATCAATCAATATATACTAGGTGGGCCTAGGTAATTAACTAATTGTGAGTTTATAAACAAGACTTCCACGCCATTTGGGAACTGAGTTAGATAATTTGTGCGTAACAAATTTACCTTCATATAATTTTTGACCAAATTCTTGTAGCTCAGAAATGTATTCATATTCGTGTAATTGGTGATCGATGACTTGAAGATAGATATCTAAACTTTAGGCGTAAACACATTTGTATCTTGGTTAAGTGCATAAAAATGCAATTAACAAAGGTCTAACATTTGTAATTTGTAGTTAACTATTCAAGTGTAGATTGTGTGTAACAAACTTGTTATTTATTGATATCGTATGTAATTTGATAACGTGTCAACTTGTAAGGATGTCACGTGGCACCTAAGAAGACATGCGACAAAAATATCATAAATTACATACAATAGCAACAATTACAAGTTACTTACTCACAATGTACGTCCTTATAGTTGAGTACACACTATAAATGTCAGATATTAAATAATTGGATTATTGTGCACTTACCCCTATTCTTATATACTAATTCGTAGTTGGATTAAGTGCTTTTAAATACTTTTAACTAAGATTTGGTATTCTGTGTACCTAACTAAATGGGCATGCATTGTATGTAAGAAATGAGTTATTTATTGTCATTATATGTAGTTTGGTGATTTGTCAACTTGTAAAGATGTAATGTGACACCTTAAATAAATAACATGTTACCAAAATAAATACAATTACAATAGATAACAAGTTTTCTTACACATAATATATGCCCGTATACATACACACTGTAAATAAGAGATCTTAGTTAAACACATTTACAAGAAGTTAACACTTCATGTTTTTATGAAAACACGTCAAAACCCAAAATAGTACTCCCTCTGTCCAATATTTATAGTCCACATTTTCTATTTTGGACATCTCAAATTAATTTTCCACTTTGAAAAATAGGAGGGTATAATTAACTAAACTTCATATAATACTCATACTATGTACCGGTAAAATTAATTTTCCACTTCGAAAAATAGGAGGGAATAATTAACTAAAAGGTGAGTAAAATGTACAGGTAAAATTGTCACAGTATACAAAAGTACAGTATAATAATTATGTTTTATTAAACTGCGTATTTTTTGTTTGTGGACAATAAATTTAGGACGGATGGAGTAATTAACAAAATAAACTAAAACAACAACAATAATACTCCCTCCGTCTCATATCTATTGTCCACTATTCCTTTTTGAGATGTCCCAATTTAATTGTTCACTTCCATAAATAGAAAAAAATAATAAGATAAAGTTCATTTTTGCCCCTAATTTATATATGTAAAACAAAAATGTAGGTAAAAAGTAAAGGGTAAAATTGTCTTGTTACTAAAAAGTAAGAGAGATAATGATGTTTTTCTTAAACTGTGTGTTTTTTGTCTGGGGACCATAAAATTGGGACGGAGGAAGTAATAATAATAATGAAGTTATATATATATATATATATATATATATATAGATGGACCTTCATACTTCAAAGTCCTAAAACTTCATGTGCTGCTGTTTAGTTGCTACAGAACAAATAAAAATTAAAGTTAATGAATGGAAACACAATTAATTAAAATATTTAGGGTCCCTTTGGTTCAAAATGGGGATTGGGAAAGGGGATATGTAATGCAATAAGCATAGTATTACCTTTGTCATAAATGTTATTTGGTTCATACAACTATGCATAGGAGTGATAAGAGGATCGGGTCAAGTTAAGGGGTTTAAAATTAGGCGACACGAATCTGGCATGATTTGATAAACGGGTTGTAGTTCAAAAGTAACCAGCCCTTACACAATCTTTGTTAACCTTTTAGGTAAATGGTCAAACAGGTTACTGAGTTGGTAGGTTAGTTTCAAATCAAGTGAGTCAAAATAATGGGTTAATTTTAGGTTGGTGGGTTGACCCGTTAACCCAAGTTCAACTTAAAACTAAACGCGCGACAAGATTTGGGTTAGACGATCGACATGTCAAAACTATCTAACCTCGACACAACTTTCATAACTATTTGGGTAAATGGTCAAACGGGTTAGTAGGTTGGCATGTTTGTTTTGGATCAATTTCGGGTTGTTTCGGTGCTTTTGGGGTAAAATGAGTCAAATTAAATGGGCTAATTTTAGGTTTGATTAGTCTACCAGTTAATCCGAAACTTGACCCGAGTCCGACCCTGAATATTAAATGGGTTACAGAGTCGAGGTTTAGTGGGTTGACAGGTTGAGATGAGTATATAAATGTCATATGTTATGATGCTTATAGCCTTATAGGTATTGATACCCATTACCCTCAATTTGGTGGGGAATGAGTGATTACCTACTAATTGGTAATGATTAAATGCATTATAATAAAACAAGCATCATTATTTTTAGTATGTACCCAACTAGCTCGGTGTACATTGTGGGTAGGAAACTTGTTATTTATTGTCATTGTATGTATTTTGATTACGTATCAATTTTTAAGGATGACACGTAACACCTCATATAAATAATACCCGGAAAAAGTACTATAATTTACATATAATAGTAACGAATCAAACATTCAACAAATAGTTTGTTAACCATTTGATAGTAATATTTGATCTTCTAGTAAACAAATGAACATGTGCATAAACTGAGACAAACCATATTTATTCGTTTAGTTAAGTGAACACATGAACCTAGGTCTCATTCGTAACCCTTCCATAAGCATATAATCGAGAGTAAAGTTCAACTGAGTGAGAAATAGGGAACAAACAAAATTTTGTCATGTGTCACTTTATTCTCTCACCTCCACATTTTTAAAAATTAAATATCTCATAAACGGTAAGTCAAAAAATCATTAAGATTGCACCATAAAATTCAGCATTTTCTCCTCTTCGATTTGCCGTCCCTCAAGACATACTTTTGACAACTTTTTTTTTCTTCCATTTTTTTGGTGGGTTTTACAAATAAGTAACACATGTGTTAGTCATTAGTTGTACATTTAATTTGTGATTAAAGTTAGGGCTTGGTATGGTTTAAGGTTTAGGGTTTAGTATGATTTAGGGTTTAGAGTTTTGTAAAGTGTTTAGCGTTTGAGGTTCGGGTTTCAACCCAAACCTCTTACCCTAAACCCTAAACCCTAACACCTAAACCCCAAACCCTAAACCCTAAACGCAACACTAACACATGTGTTACTCATTTGTAAACCCACCAAAAAATGAAAAAAATAAATATATTTGTCAAAAGTATGCCTTGAGGGACGGCAAATCGAAGAGGATAAATCGTTGAATTTAATAATGCAATTTTCATAATTTTTTGATTTGTCGTTTGTGAGATAATTGATGTTGGGGGTAGGTGGGTTTTGTACATGTGGAACATTCTCGTTGTATACATAGCTTGATATAATTGGTTTCCTCATTCTCACAAAAATTTCTATTCTCATTTGAACCCACCCTACAAATAGATCTATATATGTACCTAATAAAACAATTATTTAAATTATTTAGTTAGATCATCTTATGTAATTTGTTAAAACTTCAAATTAAATTTTCAGATAATGATATTCATACAATGGGCGTATTAAGTTTGAATTTGTACATTAATTTTATGTATATAGATGGATATACATATTCATTTTTTGGTATTCGTTTCGCATGTCTAAATAACTAACATAAACGAACAGAACAGACATATGAACACATATCCAATATCTTTGTGAAGGGACTTGAGTATGAACTTCATTACTTTTCATTCATATGTTCGTTAAATTCTTAACGATTGAACATGAATTCGTACAGTGGGAAGGCTACCATTAAGTCAAGCAAACCCGGAGCAAAAGGAAGGCTACGTGATTCAAGAAAGAAGCAAGAGAAGTGAATACCTCCAAAAGTTTCTTTCTGTTTGCTCTTCTTCAAAGGTACAAACTGTATACCCAGTATTGTATACCTGATTACGATTACTATTGATACTCGGTTGCTAAAATCAACCTTATGAACCAACGGTTAACAGGTCCAAGTTGAAACCGTGCTTATTGAGAGTGACATGGAAGCAAAAGCCATTCTGGACCTAATTCCGATTCTAAATATAAGAAAGCTGGTGTTAGGAACCACCAAATCGAACCTAAAGTGTGCCACCTACATCCATCTCATATTATGATTTCGTTCCACTTTCTCATTCTATTCTCGGGTTTAATCCTTCTGCCCTCAATAACAGGAAACTCAGGAATAGCAGCAAGAAAGGCGGTGGAGGGACTCTTGATCAAATAGTACATAATGCACCACCGTATTGTAAGGTCAAAGTCATATGTGAAGGAAAGGAAGTGCAAGACCTGTTGACCAACGAACCACAATCACCATCCTCAACGACTGCACCATCTCCACGCGATACTAATAATGACACCCTAAAAGCTATGCAGGTGCAGCAGAATAACACTAATGGCTTTGTGAGCTGCAGTTGCTTTAAGCTCTGATTTTTATAGGTTTGTAAACTTAAAAGCACAACCTTATTGTTGGCTAGAAATATCTTTACAACAAATACTCTGAGAAACAGTGAACAAAGTTGTGATTGATGATGTTATATGTTCATAATAGATTTTATCATCTTTCATGAAGTTTGACAAATGACATGATGCAATGCAACAACAGACAATTACAACTCACAAGTTTCATGCAATTGATCAAAGAAAAATACAACCATCATCCCCCAACCAATACACGTCATAAACACCGCTGGATGATTGTATACCCATAAATAGAAACAAACTGCAATTCCATAGGGTATTTAGAAGAAATCAAACTCCAAGTAATTGTCTGAACCTTTTTGGTTTGGAGCAGCCACAGGGGGTACATTAGTCTTCTCACTTGTTGACGCAACGGGAGCAGATAACCGTTCAAACTCAACTGGTTTAGGGATATCTGGTGGTGTAGCACAGCGGATCAATGCCCAGTTAACACCTTCAAAGAAAGGGTGCTGCTTAATCTCAGTGGCTCCTCTTTTATATGCCAATCTGTGCTGAGGTTCTTTAACAAGCAACCCCCTGATAAGATCCCGAGCAGAAAAGCTAACTACGGGTGATTCTGGAAACCGAAGAGGCTGACCCACAACATTGAACAATGTGGCTCGATTACCTGACCCTTTAAATGGAGTTCTACCAAACAATAATTCGTATAAGAATATACCAAAGGTCCACCAATCTACAGCACTTCCATGACCTTCACCTTTGATGATTTCAGGAGCCAAGTACTCATGAGTACCTACAAAAGACATGGACCGGGCACTAGTTGGTTCAGCCATGAGCTCAGGCAATGGGCTAACTTGATTTCCTATGTCTTTTGAGAATTTTTTGTTGTTTTTCCTTTCTTTCTTGGATTTGCTTGAAAACAATCGAGGGGAGAAGCACGATGTAGGGACTACACATGAAGGCTGGATACATGAAGGCTCAATGCATGCTGGTTGGGCACAATAAATGGTGTTCCTACGGAGGGGCTCAGAGTCCATAGATGAGGACTTCACTAAAGTTGGGCTAACACTGCAACGAAGGGAAAGGTCAAAATCTGAAAGCATTATATGTCCATCTTCCCTCACGAGAACATTTTCTGGTTTAAGGTCACGATAAACAATCCCGAGCATGTGGAGATATTCCATGGCTAAGAGCACCTCTGCCACATAAAATCTGCAAATCATCATAACTTTTCAATGTTAATGTTCCATGATGCAAAACCTTAAACATTCTAACAACTACAACACAAAACTGTATAATAAACTACTTCATATTAAACCAGTATGATATCCAAGTTAAATGCCTTGGTAATTAAGATTCAACAAGAATACAACAATAGAAATATGCAATTCTACAGAATGGAATTAACACCAAAAATATTAATTAGATCTTTTTAAAGTGTTTTGGCACTCAATCATCCAAAATCAAATTTTCAATAGATCACATCGATAATGACCAAAGAAAAGTAGGAATCAAAAGTCACTAGCATCGTATGCGCTTATTAGGGTGGTAGCAAGGGTGGTGTAAGAGAGGGGATACGAGGGTGATGTGGTGACACTTTCCTATTTGAGCCCCCTAATTCTTTTAAAAATGTAAATACAAAAGTGGGAAGAATTAGATGCTTTATAATATAGCATATATTTTCACAGGGTGTCCTCTAAAAAACATTTTAGTCGCTATTAAAACAGAAAAGTCGCATTTTAATTAGAATAGAACTATTTAATATGGTGTCTATAAAAATATAATGGAATTGAAACACTGCCAACAGAAAAGGATACAAATTTACCAACTAATATTTCATAACCTTGCACATAACACAATATTGAATGAACAACTAAGATTTACCTAATAAGGAGTTCATATTCTAATAACAAAATACATCAAATCGAACATTAGTAAGACAGTCCTCGTGTGACGAAAATCAGTGTTTACTTGCATGCCACACCAACATGACACATTAAATGAGGTTTAATGTATACCTAATTAGATATATACAGTAATAAATTAATGAAAAATATAAGAATGCAGTATGATCAATTAAAAAAACGCTTACTTGACAGCTTGCTCGGTGAAATGTTTCCCAGGCTGTCTTTGCCTAAGAGTATGCAAGTCTCCACCTGGACAAAACTCCATGACCAAACATGAGAACTTATCAGTCTCAAAGTGAGTGTAAAGCGTTGGAAGAAACGGATGGTCCAACGATTGTAAAATCTCTCTCTCTGTTTGAGCTCGAAGAAGCTTCTTACGGCTAGCTAAAGACGCTTTATCCATGACTTTCATTGCAAAGTAAGCTTTAGTTCCAGTCAACTCTGCCAAATAGACACTCCCAATATCACCACAACCTAATCTTTTCAACAATCTGAAATGGGTCAAACCCAACGCCCCATCTCTTGCTCGGACTACTTGAATAGCTTCCCACCTCATATCATTTGATTTGTGTGGTTTATTGATAGTGCTACTAAAACTGCTACAACTGCTTTCATCACTTACATTGCTGCTCGTGCTTCCTCTACACATGCTACTCTTCCCACTCTCAACAAGAGCACTCCCACTTGTCTTACTGTTCCCATCACTCGCTTTATCGGAAACTGAGCTAATCTTGTCAACTGTTTTCTTTTCTTCTTTATCCACAACCTTTGCCGTTTGTGATTGAGCAATTAATAATTTGGAAGCAAATTTATCTTCCAAATTATCTATAAAAACGTCTTGTGTGGTACGAGTTTTCGAGGCCATCATAGATTTTATTAGCCTACTGATAATAACTTTATATTAATCGGGAAGATTGACGAATCAAGCAACTTCTCGTAATGCAAAATGTATCCATCAAGTAAACCTAATCACCAGCTCTGTAAAAACAAAATGTCATGAACATCAGATGAGAATTCATACACAAATTATTCAACTTAATATTAGTAATTCCTTTAGAATTCGAGTTTCTTCAAGTAGAAAGAATAGAAGTTGCAAGTTATGCAAAAAATTATACAAGTAAAACCTAATCTAAGCGACTACACAAGCAAGATCCTAAAATAACAACAAATCAACAAAATTGAAACAAAAAAATAATAAGGTAACAAGGAAAAAGATGAGTGATGCAACGCAAAACCCTGGAAAAGGGTTTCACATTAAAATCGAATCCAAATTAAAATCGAGGAAAAAATTGATTAATTAATAATAATAATTGGGAAAAACAATAAAGATTGGAAGGACCAGCAGCAGCAAAAGTAGAAAGGTGGGAAAATTGAGAAATGAAGTCGTTGGAGTTTTGACTAATGATTTATAAACAGATCCAATCCAATACAATTAAACCCTAAATAACGATACAAGATGCAGAAAACAAAATCTGTGGTGAATAAAGCTGGAGTTTTGAGAAAGAAAAATGAAAAAACCTGATGAATCTGGTCCACAACAAGTTGATAGCTTTTCTTTTTTCTTTGATTGATATTAGCAGCAGCAGTGAATCAGTCAGTTAGTCAGTTCTAGTTCATTTCATTGTTCATAGCATGCTGATGATGATGATGACGATTATTATGATTATGATTCCTCCTGTGAAAATAACAAAGATTGGAGAGAGAAATAGAAAGAAAGAAAGAGGAAAGTGATGCTTGAGAGAGAGAGAGAGAGTATAATAAAATTATGACCGGGCCTGTCTTTAAGAAAACACTATTATCAAACAACAAAAAAGTTTGCTCAAAAAAAAAACAACAAAAACCTTTTTACTACGGCTTATTTGAAGCTTATTAATGGCGTGTTTGCTTAAGTATAGTTGGCACTTTTAATTTTTTTTTTAAACTGTTCGATAAAGTAGCTAGAACTTATAGATGTAAAATGATATAAAAAGATACAAATAAAAACTTAAACATTTAAATTAAGGGTATATATGTAAGTTTAATATGTATAAGCTTTGAATTTTTTTATAAGTTACTTCAAGCATCTTATCTTTTTTTTATAAGCTTTGAATATGTTAAAGTATAGTTCGCCTCGAAACCCCCAACCCCCAACCCTAACCCTTAAACCCCAAACACTAAACCTTAAAACGCAACACTTTAACACGTGTGTTGGTAAATGTGAAACCCATCAAAAAGATGAAAAACACTCGTCGAAAGTATGCCTTAATGCACGAAAAATCGAAGAGGAGAAAACGCTGAATTTAATGGTGCGATTTTGATAATTTTTCGATTTGTCATTTGTGAGATAATTGATGTTGGGGGTAAATGAGTTTTATACATGTGGAACATTTTATTTGTACACGTGGCATGATATGGTTCCCTTATTCTCACACAAATTCCTATTCTCATTTAAACCTCACACTATAAAGAAAAACTTAAACATTTAAATAAAAAGTATATATGTAAGTTTAATATGCATAAGCTTTGAATTTTTTTATAAGTTACTCCAAGTAGCTTATTATATTTTAGCTTATATATTTTTAATAAGGTCTTATAAATTTGTGTTCCAACAAACTTTGTAGTTTGAGCTTCATAGAAAAATTAACAATATATCCGCGCAATGCAGTGGTGAAAGTGATGACGATTGGTGGAAGTACGAATGAATGTTTTAAAATAAAAACATATAATGTACTCCGCCCGTCCCATTTAAAATATCCACGTTACTATTTTGAGATTTCCCATTATAAGTGTTCACTTTGATATTTAACAATCAAAAAAGACTTTAGTGCGTAGATTTAATATTTAATTGAAGAAAAGTGCAGTTAGTGAATAATAAGTAGTAAGTGGGACCCACTTTACTTAGTCTTAATTTTTTTTTTGATAAAAATGAGTGTTAAATGTATTATATAGTAGTATAGATAAGTTTAAACTAGGGTTAATACACAAATAGGTCACTGTTGTAACACCCCCAAATTCACTGTTTAGCGGAAGCAAGCCTTGGGATGCTACTAATCAAGTATCAACAGCACAAAGATAAAGCAAACGACATCTATATGCAACGTTTGTAAAATAGTTACATTTCCATATATAAAATGTTTGAAAATATAGTGTTTTCGGTTATAAAATATGTAGTTCCCTAGAGCCCATGCGTATAGCGGGAGATTCTATTACATAATCATAATATACAAAAGATAATGCTAAGAATCTCCATTAGATGCAATGTAAAAATCATGCGACTATAGCTAGTGTCCAGGGGTAATCCTACTCCGTCTGTGTACCTGAGATACAAAGCTAAAAAGTGTCAACCAAAAAGGTCAGTGAATCTTACAGGTTTAGTAGTAAAGTAATCGTTATGAAGCACAAGTATGTACCAGTGTTGCTGTCAAGCAAGGTAAGTAAACAAGTATATCAGTAGTTCAGCACAGATGCCATGAGCCCATAAGTTGAAGCTTAATAGTGTGTAAGTATGATTCAATTAAGTATCATAAAAAGTACCCCCGTGAGTGCTATCCACAACACTCATATGTAACAATTACTAATATGTCTGTTTCTACGGTGAAATCCGTGGTAGCGCTACTATCCCAGGCAGAGATTGTCAGTCCCAAATGGAGCCATTTACTAGTACTCGTGCTTAAGTCCATAACTAACAACTTACGATAGGAGGCTTTCAGTGGATAAAAATTACTCATGCAATGTGTGTAAGAAAAGTAGTATAGTCAGTCCAGTACTCGTGTTCATGCGTAAAATGGTAGCAAAGTATCTCACCCCCAATAGTAAAAACAGTAAAAAGTGGGGCTGTAAGACTCACCTTAGCCTAGTAAGTAAGTTTGTGAAATCAAGTAAGTAATGCGGATGTAAGTCCGTAGGCTTGTCGGATGTAAGTACATATGTTGGTTCTCAGAACCCTGCAACCTTCTGGCTTCCGAAACGTACAAGGTTGTAAGTAAACAAGTAAATAAGTTGGTGTCTTGAAAGATCACCCATGCTAGTTGTCCACCCAACTAGGAAATGTCCAAGTATTTGTTTAGTATTTCATCTGTAGTTTGAAAATAAGTATGGCCTGTAGGTGGCGGTTTGTACTAATAATCCAAAAGTGTTATTATTATATGTATCGTTGTATCAGGTGTCATTATCTGTGAGTGTTCGACACTTAGTGTGAAAAGTATTTACAAGTTCCTGGATGACGGAGGTCCGGGGGCAGCACCCCTCGTAGCGGGGTCCAAGGGGCGGCAGCTGTAACACCCGCCAATTTAGGACTTTAATTAGTATCTAAACTACTTGAAATTTCGGGTATTCGGTTTCATAATACCCTAAATAAAGGTGACATTATGGTGTGAATACGGGCACACTTACGTGATCTAATTTAAATCGTACACTTATGAACCAAACAAGGTCCGACATTAATAAATGGACGTTGGTGACAAAACTTTATAACAAGGTGGACTTATCCAAACAAACGTGATTTTACATTAATATATTGTGAGAATATATTCCAAGTATTTCTCATTGATAAAAACACTCTGTACACGACAAACACGCATGAAGCACATGAGTCAAGCGAAAACAATTCAAATTATAATTCTATAACTCATTATTTAGTGTTTTGATAAAACATTTCAGTTAAAATATTTTGGATATACTTAAACGCGAAACACGGAACGACAATTAAACAATCGCGGAATGTAACATAAAAATCAGAGCAACGAGTTCACTAGATCGAGACCCAAATGGGTTAGCCCAAACCCGCGGATCCAAGCCCCAACCCGACCCATGACCCACCTCCTTTTAAACTCCTCCTTCCTTGTTATTCTTCCATTTTATTCATAAACACACACACACACACACATTTACATTTCCAAAACCCTCACTTTTCTTTCCCCTCTTCTTTCTTTCTTCAAGCCGACAGCAACCTCAACACCACCGTCATCGAAAATCGTTCATCATCATCATCATGAGAAAGCACAAAGACCGCCATCATCTTCTACCTCACCTTCATCATCCCCACTTTCGATTCTTGGTATGAAACGCCTTAAAACTCAATGTAATTACTTAGAAAGTTTTTATTTACATGCTAGAACGTTTACTCAACAAAGATTTGCCCAAAAATCGACTTGAAAATGCATTTTTATGAAAAAGTGTTCGAACAGCTCGTTCTGCGAACCGAGATCTGTTCGTCCTGCGAGGCGAACCCAATTGCGAACCGAAAATTAAACTCGCGAACCCAACTGCGAACCGAACCCACCTGCGGGTAGGCTTGCGAGTCGACCTGCGAGTTGACCTGCGAGCCGACCTGCGAGTTGACTTGCGAGTCGACCTACGAGTGGACTTGCGAGTTGACCTGCGAGTTGACCTGCGAGTCGACTTGCGAACCGAACCTTGTGTTGCGAACTGAATTTAGTTCGCAGCCTACTGCCTTGCGAGCCGAACTCGGCTCGCACCGCGAACTCAATTCGCACCACTATTTCAGTCCATAACCCGACTTGACCAATTTTCCAAATTTAAATCCTAGATACGATTTTTAATGAAACGATATACATAATAATAACACTCTCGGATTATTTTTACAAACCGTCACCAACGGGCCATACTTGTTTTCAAAATACAAACGATTTACTAAACAAACACTTGGACACGTCCTAGTTGAGTGGACAACTAGCATGGGTGATCTTTTAAGACACCAACTCGTTTACTTGTTTACTTACAACCTTGTGTGTTACGGACGCCAGAAGGTTGCAGGATTCTGAGAATCGATACACAGACTTACAACTGCTTTACCTGGTTGATTACGCATACGTACTTACTGGACTCAGGTGAGTCTCATAGCCCCACTTTTACTGTTTTACTGTTTTACTTACGGGGTGAGATACATAGCTTATTTTTACGAACTCGAGTACTGATTTACATGTTTACCAAACGGAATTGCATGAGTTTTCTCACCATTTATTTGGGGGTGTTACAGATTGGTATCAGAGCCTAAGGTTATAGCGAACTAGGTTGCATTTAGTGGGCCTAGACTATGACCATTAGGCAGTATTTCCTCATTAGGTATGACTGGTTCGGGAATTACATCATACGACGTTAATTTAACATAGCCTGATCAACTATGTACAATTAAGGAAAAGATGATGTGGAACCTGAAAGGGGTTATTTTGAACAGGAATACACTAGTTAACTCCGACCATGAGAGGAACGAGACCGAATACTACTTGCTACGTTGTTAGATTATTATAGGTACTGTGTATATAAGTGAATAGGCTTCACGCCTATACTAACTCCTCGACTGTAAGAAGCACAATATGACCTACGACCATGGAAATGGGAGAAACCAACATCTAGTTAGAACGACTCACTATTTCGATAGCAGAAATCTAACACCTACCGACAGCAGTAGTGACACCCACAGTATTGACACGCCCATGCGTTTATAGCAACGGCGACCCAACCAATTCCACGAAATCTCTCCAATATCTTAGAATAAAGCTACATCATTCTTATGAACGAAGCACCTAGTGCTAGCCAGGACTATAACCACTGAGACATTCTTTGTCCTCTTTGCGCTTTATAGGATCTCTCCAGCAATAGGCCAAGCGCAGCTATGGAAGAATACCCATCTGACTCGGACCAGATTCAGGAGGAACAAGTACAATACACCTACCTCGATGGAGAATATGCACCAGTAGAGGAATTTGGGATCGAGGAGGACGAGAATCAAAACTTTGGAATAATCGACGTAGAGGCTTATGAACGGGTCATGGAGCAGACAATTGAACTGAATAATCGTACGTGGGAGCTGAAGTACAAGTGTCAGGACTATGAGAAGGAGCTGAGGATCATGAAGAGGTCCGTCGCTCGAAAGGTTAAGGACAAATTACACCACTGGAAGAGGGTGGCCGCAAACTTCTCTAGGAAGACGAAAAAGTGGGTTAAACGACTGGGAGGAAGGCAGGTGGAAGAAGATACACTTTACCGTGCACCGCCACGTTACCAAGACCTACTCGCCGAACGCTATTACCCATGCGACATGTACCTGGAATGAAGTTCCAAGTGATCGGAAGCCTACTTAGGACTAGCTAGATAGCAACTATAACCATTTTGCCAAATCTGCGTAAAGCAGGGTTGTAGGAGCCACAAACGTACTAAATACTTATGACTAGATGACTGTATTATTACATTCTGTAAAATGTTATGGCATCCGTTCGGGTGTAGTACTGCCCGACAAATTTTGTAAGCGAACAATCGGATGGAATGACTACGAATCAACTAGATTCTTAGATTTATTATCTGTGCAAAATCCTTTGACATGTACAACATTAAGACACCCTGACCTCAATAGGTATACAGAATCCCCGCCCCGCCCAGCATAAGGTTTTTGGAAATCGTGTGAATGTTAACGAACTCTCAGTACCCTCTTAAAAACTTCAAAACTCGAGAATCTTCAAACTCATGACCTTGAGAGCCCTTGACCTTCTCGCACCACGGTACGACCATCACTTAGTACTACTACAGATTGCCTCACTATTCACACCCGTGTGACACACCACAACCTCTTACAACCCACCCACTTATCTCTCTTCTCTGAACTGTTCAAGTACGATGCATGCCCGACGACATACTTACAACGATATTACCGGATATACTACTAGGATTCCAACATTCCGCCCTCCTCCGCCCTACTATGGTAGACCCAGAACACTAACGTATCTAGGAGTACATTCGTGGACTCCCCGAGGACATCCCGGAAAACGTCGTCTCCCCCAAACCTACAGACATCCAGTGAGCTAACCGTATGGCACACGTACTCCCGGTTATGACCGTACACCGCAAATCACTAACCCCTACCCCTTTAGATCGAATTCGGCTGAAGCCGCGACTACTAAGACCTATGCTCCAAGAACAAAGAACAACAACAACCATGCACGGGGCAGAGCTTATACCTTTAATGCCAGGGGACAATCATCGAGACCCAAACCTAGAAACAATTACGGCTCACCACTAGTCAACCTGATTACCCTATATTATATGACTGATAAATCTGGCTGACTACTTAACGATCCACCGTTATAGAATCATAGGCACGACCTAGGATAAGCTGACAGATGTAAAAATTCGGTACATCAGGAACGTAACCAACAGACTTTTCCAATATATCTCACGCTGGTTGGGACCGGGACCCACTGGACTGCCATCATTATGTGTCGTCTGTCCAAAAACTGCACCACATGTCGTCTGTTCGGAGGAAATCATTTGTTCTTTTATTGTTTTCACTAAATTACAGCTTATGATCGCGACCCCATAATTGCTATTATACCATACATAATGCCAACGTCAAAACCTTGTGTTGATAAACCCCCCCCCCCCATTTCGTAGGAAATGACAGATTACTCCGCTGGTAGCCACATGTCCGATGATGACCAACACGGTGAGGACCGGACCATGTTCCCTTACCTACTTACTCTCGAAGGCGACCTAGAGCCAGTGAGTGAAGAACCGTTGGAAGAAACGGCACACCCGACAGGACTCCGAGACTTTCCATCTCAGACCATAGTCGCAGAAGTTACCCAACTAACCCGAGCAGACTCCCTTTCAAACCTTATTACTGATAACCATATCACAACCACTACCATCACCACTCCTCCCACGGTTACCGCTCCGATCATTGTCAATGTAAACAATGACCACTTTAAGCATATTGATGAAACGATGAAGGCATTACGCAACCAACTAACTACTGTCCAGGAGGAAATCACGGGTCTACGCCTACTCACCCACGAGCAAGGACTGCGTCTGCGAACCTTAGAATTCTATTGGGAACAATTAAGATACTTGTGCCCAACGCTGGGAGATATGCTCCAGTTAGTTTCTGACTCATTATCACAAAAAGCCCAAGCTAGCGTCCCTGTGGAAAAAGACACTGAAGCTCAACTGGTAACCCTCAAAAAGAACCCGGGAGAAAGCTCCAACACAGACATTACTCAGCCCCGGACTAAAAGGGCAAAGATAACTCAAACCCCCACTACCGAATCTAAGGGGAAAGCTTATAAGGGAAAGCTACTCTACTGCTCCCGATGCAAACACCATCATAAGGGACAATGCCTCCCTCCTTGCGGCAGATGCAACGCGTATGGACACCAGGTCCAGAATTGTAAATTCCCCCGAAAGGACACAAGCTCGGAGACAATGGGGTTGTGCTTCAAGTGTGGAAATGCGGGGCATAAAAAGATAAATTGTCCATTACCAACTACTACAGACGGCATCCCTGAGGCCAAGCATGACACGAACGCTACTACAGGTACGTTATACCTCTAAAAATAATTCCGTCTCTGACATTACAGACTATCATCACTATTACGAATGCGGTATAAATCACTAGTTACTATAAACTACTAGTACAAATTATAACTATACCCCACTGATTTCCCAACCGACCCCGTTCATAAGACGTGACAGTTTACACATGTTAGTATCTCTCTCTCTCTCTCTCTTTCGCCTATTCTAACAAGGGGGGGGGGGAGGGAACCGGAGACATTTATGACAACACTAAGGATACTACAACACCTTCTTAGGAAACGTACGTACTACTTCCTCGAATAGATTCCAGATATACAGTACCATATAATGTGAAATGACATTTAAGCAACTACGGGATTTAACCGACAACGACCCGTGAACGTGTAACTACAACTAGGCAAACTAGGAATTGAGCCTTATTTGATCGTTAGCTGCCTTGTTAATGACAGAACAGAACTTTGGTAAAGAATTGGTCCAATGACTTATCGACTGCAGCTACCTCCCGAACTCAGTAGCGTACATCCCATTTTCCCCATTTCTAACTTAAAGAAATGCCTGTCTGATGAGACACGAACCTTACCGCTCGACGAAACACAAATTGATGACGATCCTCATTCTGTCGAGGAACCTATGGAAATCATAAAACCGCGAGGTCACAGAACTGAAATGAAGTCGTATTCCCATTACTAAAGTCAGGTTGAATTTGAGGCGTGGTCCTGGATTCACCTGGGAACAAGAAAACCAAATGAGACTGAGATACTCACATTTGTTCATAAACTCTACTACTACTAACACCACGACTACAAGCTAATTTCGGGACGAAATTATTCTAACAAGGGGAGAATGTAACACCCGCCAATTTAGGACTTTAATTAGTATCTAAACTACTTGAAATTTCGGGTATTCGGTTTCATAATACCCTAAATAAAGTTAACATTATGGTGTGAATACGGGCACGCTTACGTGATCTAATTTAAATCGTACACTTATGAACCAGACAAGGTCCGACATTAATAAATGGACGTTGGTGACAAAACTTTATAACAAGGTGGACTTATCCAAACAAACGTGATTTTACATTAATATATTGTGAGAATATATTCCAAGTATTTCTCATTGATAAAAACACTCTGTACACGACAAACACGCATGAAGCACGTGAGTCAAGCGAAAACAATTCAAATTATAATTCTATAACTCATTATTTAGTGTTTTGATAAAACATTTCAGTTAAAATAGTTTGGATATACTTAAACGCGAAACACGGAACGACAATTAAACAATCGCAGAATGTAACATAAAAATCGGAGCAACGAATTCACTAGATCGAGACCCAAATGGGTTAGCCCAAACCCGCGGATCCAAGCCCCAACCCGACCCATGACCCACCTCCTTTTAAACTCCTCCTTCCTTGTTATTCTTCCATTTTATTCATAAACACACACACACACACACATTTACATTTCCAAAACCCTCACTTTTCTTTCCCCTCTTCTTTCTTTCTTCAAGCCGACAGCAACCTCAACACCACCGTCATCGAAAATCGTTCATCATCATCATCATGAGAAAGCACAAAGACCGCCATCATCTTCTACCTCACCTTCATCATCCCCACTTTCGATTCTTGGTATGAAACGCCTTAAAACTCGATGTAATTACTTAGAAAGTTTTTATTTACATGCTAGAACGTTTACTCAACAAAGATTTGCCCAAAAATCGACTTGAAAATGCATTTTTATGAAAAAGTGTTCGAACAGCTCGTTCTGTGAACCGAGATCTGTTCGTCTTGCGAGGCGAACCCAATTGCGAACCGAAAACTGAACTCGCGAACCCAACTGCGAACCGAACCCACCTGCGGGTAGGCTTGCGAGTCGACCTGCGAGTTGACCTGCGAGCCGACCTGCGAGTTGACTTGCGAGTCGACCTGCGAGTGGACTTGCGAGTTGACCTACGAGTTGACCTGCGAGTCGACTTGCGAACCAAACCTTGTGTTGCGAACTGAATTTAGTTCGCAGCCTACTGCCTTGCGAGCCGAACTCGGCTCGCACCGCGAACTCAATTCGCACCACTATTTCAGTCCATAACCCGACTTGACCAATTTTCCAAATTTAAATCCTAGATACGATTTTTAATGAAACGATATACATAATAATAACACTCTCGGATTATTTTTACAAACCGTCACCAACGGGCCATACTTGTTTTCAAAATACAAACGATTTACTAAACAAACACTTGGACACGTCCTAGTTGAGTGGACAACTAGCATGGGTGATCTTTTAAGACACCAGCTCGTTTACTTGTTTACTTACAACCTTGTGCGTTACGGACGCCAGAAGGTTGCAGGATTCTGAGAATCGATACACAGACTTACAACTGCTTTACCTGGTTGATTACGCATACTTACTTACTGGACTCAGGTGAGTCTCATAGCCCCACTTTTACTGTTTTATTGTTTTACTTATGGGGTGAGATACATAGCTTATTTTTACGAACTCGAGTACTGATTTACATGTTTACCAAACGGAATTGCATGAGTTTTCTCACCATTTATTTGGGGAAGCCTCCTCATCATATATCGTTAGTTATGTACTTAAGCGCGAACACTAGTTAATGGATCCATTAGGGAAATGACCCTCCCCGCCCGGGGTAGTAGTGATACGACGAACCGATCTGTATAAACGGGTGACTATTATTCGTTACTGATGCTTGCTCAATTTCCGAGCATGTCACGGGAGCAAATTTATTATTTACGGGTTAAGCTTCGATTATGAGCCTCATGGCAATGGTATAACCTACTTACTTTATATTGCGAGAATTGCAAATAACTGGTTTACGCCTGCGGGCCTTATTAATGAAATCTTGTGTTCAAACTCTTACTTTATTTACAAACCTGTGAGATTCACCAACATTCGTGTTGACCTTTTTAGCTTTGTATCTCAGGTACACATACGGAGTAGGATTCCCTCAGGACTTAGCTAGAGTCGCATGATTTCGACCTTGCATTTAACGGAGATTCTTAGCATTATCTTTTGTAATTATTATGATTATGTAATAGAATCTCCCGCCTTTTTACGCGGACTCTAGGGAACTTCATTTTGTAACCGGAAACGTTATGTTTCAAACATTCTATGTATGGAAATGTAACTATTTTACAAACGTTGCATATAGATATCGTTTGCTTTACTTTTGTGCTGTGATATTTGATTAGTAGCACCCCAAAGCTTGCTTCCGCTAAACTGTGATTTTGGGGGTGTTACAGCAGCCCCTGGCGGGGTCCAAGGGGTAGAGCCCCTGGCCGAGGACTGAAATGGTGTTGCGAATTGATTTGGGTTCGCAAGGTAAGGTAGGCAGTTGTAACACCCCCAAATTTACAGTTTAGCGGAAGCAAGCTTTGGGGTGCTACTAATCAATAATCAAAACACACAAATCATATAATGAACGACTCTATATGCATCATTTTACAGATACATTGATAATATAAAGTTTTACAATGTATAAATGTTTATCAAAGCCCAATAATTACAATGTTTAGAGATTAATCGGCATAACTTAGTTACAAAATATAGTAATGCAAAATAATCTCATGATGTGTATGCTGACTCGAGCTATGGGCATCCTGAGTGAACAGGTCCTACTGCTGTTGGGTACCTGAGAACACATGCTAAAAAGGTCAGCTAACGCTGGTGAGCTCACAGGTTTGCATAATAAATATGTAAGTGTGAACCACAAGATTTAATGATAACCGTTTGAAATGTATCAAATGATGTATATGTCTGCCATGAGGTCATAGTCTGCACTTAACGTGGGTGTCAGGATCACAATAAAGTGCCTGATCGTGGGTGCCTCCGGGCGAGTGTCTAATCTACACTCGTATGAACAAAAGTTAATGCGTCCGTTTAACCAGTTAGTGCTTGCTGACCCGGACGAGGATAGTCAGTCCTATATGGTAGCATACACTAACATTCACGCTACATAAAGTATTACCCGAACTATGATCGTAGAGGACTTAAAAGTGATTAGAAAACAACTC
Source organism: Pseudognaphalium luteoalbum (assembly GCA_963422505.1). Lineage (NCBI taxonomy): Eukaryota > Viridiplantae > Streptophyta > Magnoliopsida > Asterales > Asteraceae > Pseudognaphalium > Pseudognaphalium luteoalbum. Next base: position 63,667,935 of record OY730195.1, read on the forward strand.
ATGCAGAATATAGCGAGTTTTATACTCGTGTTCATGTGTAAAACAGTTAGAGCATGTATTCCCACCTCGGGAGTAAAAACATTAAAAATTCAGGGCTATAAGACTCACCTGAGCCTGAAGAGTTGCAATGAAGCAAATGTGGTGAAGTAAACTGGGGTGTCCGAAGACTGTAACCTGCCGGGCGTTTATAACGCGCAAGTTTAAATAAAATAAGTAGGTATCTTAAAAGGTAACCTATGTTGGTTGTTCATCCAACTAGTAATGTCCAATGATCTGATTTGATTTGATTAATAAGTTTGAGTTTTGAAAACGTGTACGGCCCGTTGGTGACTGGTTGTAATAATATCTCATTAATATTGTTATGATTTTTGGAGTGTTATACTTTTAAGTATTTATAAATTTTAGATGACGGGGGTTCGGGGGCAGCGCACCTGGCTAGCGGGGTTCCAGGGGTGGCAACCCCTGGCGGGGTCCAAGGGGCAGAGCCCCTGGCTGGGTTGGAAAATTTTTATTTCTACTATATTGCTTTAATGAAAAACGTATCCAAAATTTGAATTTGGGTGAAATCAAGTGATAAAATTTTAGGTCTCGACACTTAGTAAAAATTTGGGTTCAGTTTCATGCGACACTTATAGCGACACTTAGGGTTTATGCGTCACTCAGGAAGTGCCACATATAATGGAAAATTCGGAAGTATTAGCGTCACTTGAGGAAGTGACGCATAAGAGGCGACACTTAAGCAAGTGCCGGGTGTGAGTGTCAGATAAAGGTGTTAAGCGTCACTAGGCAAGTGACGGGCCAAATCATAATTCGGTTATAGGCGTCTCTTAGGCAAGTGATGCTAGAAGTGTCGGTTGGGAGTGTCGGGTATTGAATTTACGACACTTAGGAAATGTCGGGAAAAAGGGGTTTTATGCGGCACTTAGGTAAGCGACGCAAGATTAGGGTTTTAAGCGAGACTTAAGTGACGCATTAAGTGACGCTACTCTGTTGTGGCCTGTGCGACACTTACGTCTGATGGCCGGATTTTGAGTCGAAAATGTGTTTTCCGGTTTCCGTTTGGCCCGAAACTTTTACCCAACCCATATTTGGACATTTCAAGCTTAAATAAACTACATGTCAAAAACACTTGAAATCGAGGAGTTTCGAGATTTTGTCGGAAACTTACAAGTTAACGCGTGAAGATTTCGAAAAGATAGGAAGGTAGATCATCGCGAGGTGAACGTTTTTCTTCAAAGAGGCAAGATGATTCGAGGTCGTTTGATGGTGGATTTTGGTGGTGGAAGTGTGGTGGTGGGTGTTTTGAGAGGAAAGAAAGAAAGAGGATGAAGAGAGAGAGAGAGAGAGAGAGATAGTGGAAATGAGGGATGGGGAGGGGATCTCCCTCGCTTTTGGGCAGATTTTTATGGGGTCCACCCCTATGTGGGTGTGTCCCAAACCTCGTTCCGTGCGGTGTTCGTTCCCCGGGTCGTTTAAACGTTTATTTGTGATGTTAATTAATTATTTCACCTACGTTTTTAAATAAATAAAAACTAAATCTTTAATATTTTTAATTTGAAATCTTAATTGTTAATACTCAAAACATTTATTAAAATGATTTGAAAATGCGTTGGTCATGTTTACCGGTTCAGGTTTCGCTTATAAATAAGATGTGACGTTTTTATAAAACGTTTTAGTTATTAATTTAAAATACTAAAACTTAAATAATGTCCTCACATAAAATGATATATTTTAAACTTATGAGATATATTCTGGTCTTTATTCGGTTGTCGGGCGCGTTTCGCGTGTTTCGGTCGCGTAGGGCTTTCAATGTGATACAAGATACTTATAGAATATTATTGAAATAATGCTTGGAAATAATTAGGCTTATCAAATAATTTAATATTATTTAATAAAATGATGTTCACCAACGTCCGTATGAGTGCATCGGAATTCGACCGATATAATAAAATGCACGATTTAACTCAATCGCGTAGATGCGTATATATATAAATAGACGTAATGATACATACAATTAGCCTAATACTGCACTAATTACACATATTACAAAATGATTAGGGCCTAATGAGTAGCCCTAATTTGGTGGGTGTTACAACTGCGAACTGAGTTGGGTTCGCAGGATAAAGTTCAGCTCGCAAGTCAACTCACAAGTAAACTCACAAGTCAACTCGCAAGTCGGTTCGCAGTTTGACTTTGCGAGTCGAAATTTTGGTTCACTTCGCAGGACGAACTGAGATATGGGATCTCAGTTCGCAGGACGAACTGATCGCATTCTAAACTTTAAAAACGCATTTAAGTCGGATTTTAGACATAATCTTGTTGAGTAAACGTTTTAGCATGTAAATAAAAGTTTTATATGTAATTAAAAAGAGTTTTAAAGTCTCATACCACGAAAGTGAAAACGAAGAAGATGAAGATAAAACTCGTGATGTGGTGGTCGTTTCCTCTTGAATCTTCTCCGCAAGATGATGAATTTTTGGTGACGATTTTGTGTGATTTGAGCTGCGATTTGAGAGGGAGAAAGAGAGTGTATGTGTTTGAGTGTGTGTGTAAATGAAATGGAATGAAGAAATGGAATAAAAGAGGGGGAGTTGGGTCAAATGGTTGGGTTCGCGGTTTGAGCCGACCCAACTTGGGTCTCGGGCTCGCTTGTTTGTGTTTCCGAATATCGTGTTATGTCTCGTAGTCGGTTAAATCCTGTAGTCGTTTAATCGCGAAATCTTTTTAAGATTTATAAATATGTTAAAGTATATCCGAAATATTTTAACCGAAGTATTTTATCAAAATTATAAAATTATACTTTTTGTTATTAATAGCTCGTTGAGGTGCGTTTCGCGCGGTTTCATCGCTTAGAATATGTCTTAAACAAATACGAAAATTCTTGTAATATATTATCGTAATATATTATAGTAAGTAATGTTTGTTTGGATAATTCCACAATATTTATTAACTTTGTCATCAACGTCCATAGTAAAATAGTGTCGGACTCCGTCCGGTACATAAGTGCGCGATTTAAATCAAATCGCGTAAGCGTGTACGTAATTCCACAAAATATCACGTATATTTAGATTAATACAAAACTAACTACACCAAATTACAAGTAGTTTAGGCGCTAATTATAGCCCTAATTTGACGGATGTTACAACTGTACTTTGCGAAAATGTTCATCTGGGTTACTAAATATTAAAAATGTTAAATTTCATATTGTATTTGTAAAAAATGTTCAATTAGATTACCAAAATTTCAACATATTTCAGGTTACTATACTTGTAAAAATGTACCTAACAATGTGCAATCGTGTCACTAAACTTTTAACCAAAATTAAGGGCGGGGTGACAATTTTTGAAAGTACGTTACGAAATTGAACATTTTTAAAGTTTAATAACTCAAATGAACATTTTCACAAAGTACATTGACCTATTTGTATATTAACCCTTTAAACTACTATAAACTTTAATAATTTTGTCATCGAAACACACTCTTAAATATTTAATATTCTATTCTTCTAGATTGAAATTATAGATTGAAATTATCTATGCATTGAACTGTATTTTTTTTTTGAAAAATTAGAAATAACAACTTGAAAAAAAAAATGCAGTTATAATATATTGAGAGAGTTGGGTTCAAATTAGTACAATAATTTTGAGTGAGAATGAAGGAACCAACCATAATGCACCACGTGTCACAAAACTCATTTCCTCCCTCATTTTTAAAAATTAAATATTTCACAAACGGTAAGTCGAAAAATTATAAAAATTACATCATAAAAATAAGCATTTTTTCTCTTCGATTTGCCATCTCACAAGGCATACTTTCGACGACTTGTACTTTTTGAGTTTTACAAATTGTACAAAATTAATAACACATGTGTTACTAGCTGATATCACATGTGTTACCATTTGGTAACACATGTGTTAGTCACCGCTAATACACGTGTTACTCAGTTGAGTTTCGCGATGAAACGAATCCATCCTAAGGCTCTCTGGGCATAGGTGTATGTTTAAAATAGGGATATCCCTTTCCTTATGAACTTTGTAGTAAGCTCACTCTTAAACCCCCTCCATAATTTATTGACCTTTCTCATAATGGTAAATTTGGTTGCATCATCTGCAATATTTCAGTGAGCTTTAGTACGCTGCCATAACATGTCTAACATTTTTGGAGTTACTAGGGTCTGGTCATTCGGATCAGCAACCGGCTTTGTATACCATTTCAAGTTGTCGCACCCCAAATTCATGATGCGGAAGCGATTCGGGTCGGGGCGTGACTAATAGGGTAATCACAGCACAAAGATATAACGAACGACTCTATATGCGTCATTTAAATAAAATACATTAATTGTATCAAAGTTTACAATAAGTAATAAGTTACAAAAGCTCGGTAACCTATTTGAGAGATTTTATGGCATCACTACTTTTACAAAATATAATAATGCAGGAAAATCTCTTGATGTTTGCATGCCACTTGTGCTATATAATCCTGAGCAGACCTACTGCTGCTGCTGAGTACCTGAGAATAAATGATAAAAGGGTAAGCTAAAAGTTGGTGAGCTCATAGGTTTGTATGATAAACCAATATGTACAAACCACCCATTTTAGTATAATGATTTGCACCCTGTGAGTGCCTAATCTACACTCGTATGAACAAATTATAATGCGTCCGTTTGACCAGTTAATGCTTGCTAACCCGAACAGGGATTGTCAATCCCATATGGTACCATACACTAACATTCACGCTACAAAAGTATTACCAAACTATGTTATGGAGGGCTTTAAAATGATTATTGAAAATAACTTATGCAGTATATATCGATGTTTTTGTACTTGGGTTCACATGTAAAACAAAATGAACATGTATTGCCACCCCAAGAGTAAAAACAGTAAAATGCGAGGCTATCGATGTGTTGCTAAAAGCAAGCAATGATGTAGCACAAAGTATGATGTCGTTCCAACGACTGTAACCTGTCGGGCGTCCTAAACGCGCAAGGCTATGATAATGAGTAGGTATCTCAAAAGATCACCTATGCTAGTTGTCCACTCAACTATTAGGGCTAAATGTCTGTAAATGTATTGAAGTTGTCACAAAATCCTATTGTATGCATCCAACTTGTAAAAGTCCTATTATATGTATCGAACTTACTAATTATTGCTATTGTATGTACTCATTAACACTAATGACGTTTGACTGGTCATAAGCATCCTACGTGTCATTTTCATCCTACGTGTCACTGCCACATAAGCTCCACGTCATCAAAAGTTCGATACATTTTTCAGATCATTATCTTCAATTTTCCGGCGACCCATTTTTCCTGCGACCACCATTTTTTCCGGCGAATGATTTTTGTAGCGCAATGATTTACAAACATGTATTACCATTGATCAGGATGTTGAACAATATAATAAGCTTGAAAAGCCTACGGATGAGGAAAATGATATGCTAGACCTCGCGTTTGGGCTCACGGAAACGTAATTATCTTACACGAGTTTTTATTGTCACCGCATATAGTCAAATATTGATACAAATTAAGCTGTGCGTTGTGCAGGTCTCGTCTTGGTTGTCAAGTGATTGCAAAACCTGAACTTGATGGCCTTTGTCTTGCCCTTCCTGTTGCTACTTGAAATTTTGTTGTTGATGGATAAAAATCGAAACCACACTAACCATATTTTTTTTGGGATCAGAGCAAGAGAAAGAGTACTGATATCGCGTAAAAAGTCACATTTTTACTACCGATATCTTTCTCAGTCTGGAACGATTCTGAGCATTTTAACTCGAATAACATCAAAATCAATGAGAATCCGCCAAGAAGATCAAAACGAAGATGCACGATAAAAATCAAGCAAAACGGATGAAAAATGAAGATTCCACGCACGTTTGAAGATTCAAGGCATCAAAATAAGATTTAAAGACTAAAGTGCCCATCATCAACATCCATTCTATCCAATATGTTCGTTTTCAAAATACGAGTCTAACAGAAGAAGAATCAACAAAAACGGATAAAGAATGAAAATTCTACGCCCGTCGGAAGATTCAAATGATTCGTACGCAATATCTAGAGATAGGAAACTCATATTGGGGATTTATTTATATCAAAATCTTCGTTTTTGAATTACAAATCTAACGCAAAAAGAATCGACGCAAACGGACACATAACGAAGAAAATACGCACAAACTAAGAAACGGAACAAAAGACGGCGAACCGGGGCGGGGGTAGGCCAGCCGCCGCCGGCCACCTACGAGCCACCACCGGCTACAGGTAGGGTGATGCCGGCCACCTGCCACCCATCCCATTTCCGCTTTTTGGTCCTTTTGTGTACCCGATGCCACACCTTTACACGATTGTACGTACCCGGTGCCACACCTTTCCGAGAAAGTACGTACCTGGCGCACCATATTTTCCACCTTTTTTAATGTGCTCCCCAAGATGCTAACGTGAGCCGGATTTCACCTATAAATAGGAGGGCTTTGTTTCATTTGAAAACAACACCACACCTTCCATACCTTGGAAAACACACACTTTCACTTTTTCTTTCTTTGTAACATTAGTTGTAATTCTTCCTTAGTTAGTTAGACTAGCTAATTAACTGATCTAGGAAGACTTGTACGGAGGTGCTCCAGGACGCATTTGTAGCTATGAGTTATTGTATGCCTTTTTCAGGTTTTATTCTATCTTTCATATTTAATTATGTTTGTTCTTTCTTTAATAAATTTAAATATGCATGCTAGAATTGCTATGATTAACTAGATAACTCAATTTTCTGCTATGATAGTCACTTAAGAAAGTCTTAAATATGTAATCAAGTTGTATGTTATGAGATTGTGGATGCTTTGTATTATAAGTAGATGTAGGAATTGAATCTTTATCGTTTATCTGCCAACTCATGTTGTGACTAAAACCATATCCAAAGATGAACGTAGCTAACTCATAGGGTATAGGTCACTTAGTTATACTATGTCAGATTGAATCATTGAGCTCGGCATGACCGGTGGTCTCTAGACTTAAATAGGATCTAAGAGACACGGAATATGGGAGTAGAGTGTAACACCCGCCAAATTAGGACTAGTGATTAGTGCCTAATCAGTTGTTAGTACATGTAATTAGTTGGTTTTAGGCTAATTAATGTATCGAATTTTATATATTGTTGAATATATACGAATATGCGATTTGAGTAAATTGTACAAGTTTCTAATCGAATGTGATTCGGTTCAAATAAATACGGACGTTGGTGACCAATTTTATTAAATATAAAAGTATTTAATAACGATATAGTACCCAAAAATATTATTTTGATAATATTCTAGATCCTTCTGTATTGTATGAATAGACGTTTACACGATTAGATACTAAACGCGCAAACAACCGAAATAAAGTTGAATTGTATTTTATGACACTATTATTAAGTGTTATCGATAAAACACCCGTATCTTAAAAACCCACAATTAGACGTGTATTAAATTATTTAAAAAGTTTAAACAATTGGATAAATGAACACCGCACGGAGCGCGACTACAGGAGCTGAGAAAGTGAGGCTTTCATCAAAACCCCACTCTCTCCTTTTCTTCCTTCTCATTTCTCACATTCTTCTCCCTCCTCTTCTCTCTTTTCTCTCATTTTACCACCAAACCACCATCAACATAATCTACAAAATAACACCACTAAACTACCTCGGATCATCTCGTTTGTTTGGAAGAAAAGAACCACCACGTTACGATCTACACTCCTACCTTTCCGGAATCTTGATTCATTAACTTGTAAGTTTCCGACAAAAACTCGAAACCTCTCAATTTTAAGTGTTTTTAAGTTTTAGTTGTTTCTTTAAGCTTAGAATGTCCTTATAAGGGTTGGGTAAAAGAATCAGACCAAACGGAAACCCGAAAACTCATTTTTGGCTCAAAAATTCGTTAACAGCCTTAAGTGTCGCAACGAAGGTGCAGTATAGCGTCACTTCATGCGTCACTTAAGTGACGCATTGAGTGTCGCTAAAAGCCCTAATCATGCATCACTTGCATAAGTGCCGCATAAAACCCCTTTTTCCCGACACTTACATCCGTCACTTGTTTAGTGACGCCTAGAAGCCTTAACCGACACTTCTAGCGACACTTCTTAAGTGACGTTTAGACCCATACCCGAAACTTATACCGACACTTACCTTAGTGACGCCCTACCATGCGTCACTTCCCCTAAGTGACGCACATGCTCAGATTTACTATTTTTAGCGACACTTCCCAAGTGTCGCCCAAGCCCCTAAGTTACGCTATAAGTGACGCATAAACAGAAGGTTTCAAACTAATTTTACACTAAGTATTGAGGCCCAAATTTGACGCCCCATTTCACCAAAGCAATATAGTAGAAATAAAAATTTTCCAAGCTGACCTGGCAGCTCGACCCCAGCCAGGGGCTCTGCCCCTTGGACCCCGCCAGGGGCTGCTGCCCCTTGGACCCCGCTACCAGGGGCGCTGCCCCCGGACCCCCGTCATTAACGAGCTTCGCCCTTATCCTAGGTTCACGAGTAACATCAAACACGAATGCGACACAACTTCTAAAACACATTGGAACTTACTTTTAGGTATAACACTTCAAAATCATCAAAAAAATAATGTGGGATTATTATTACAAACAATCACCAACGGGCCGTACACATTTTCAAACACTTAAAGAAACAACCAAATCATGGTAATTTGGACATTCTAGTTGAACAAACAACTACAAGGATGATCTTTGAGATACTCAATCATGTCATAACCATCGCGTGTCGTGGACACCCTCAGGTTACAAGTCGTTGGACTTCGATTCTTGGCTAATCAAGCTAAGTTTATTAAGATAAACTCTTCAGGCTCAGGTGAGTCTCATGACCCCTCTTTTTACTATTTTACTAGGGGTGTGATACATTTCTCTGTTTTTAACACATGAACGCGAGTACATATTTCAATATACTACATGAGTTGTTTTCAACTAATCAAACCAAAGTCCTCCGTCAGTATAGTTTGGTAATACGAAAGTAGTGTGAATATTAGTATATGGTACCATATAGGATTGACCCTCCTCGTCCGGGTTAGCAAGCACTAACCGGGTAAACGGACGTACTAATATTTGGGAAGACGAGTGTAGATTAGGCACTCGTGGAGGCACCTCACTCGGAATTCTCTATATGGGACCCGACCCTCGAGTTAAGCTCAGACTATGCGCTCATGGTTGTATACATTATCTGTAACTTTATTTGATGGATGCAAATCAATACTTAAATCTTGCAGTTCATAGAATATTATTTGATACTCAAACCTGTGAGCTCACCAGCGTTAGCTGACCCATTTTAGCATGTATCACAGGTACTCAGCAGTAGATTTGGACTGCCCATCAGGATGCATCTTAGCTCGAGTCTTCATGCAAACTTCAGAGATTTCATTGCATTATTAGATTTTGTATAACTAATTATGTACTTAAACCTCTCATATTACGAACACGAGCAATGTACGAGTTCAAACTGTTGTAAACCTTTTAATATTAATATATTTTGTTAAAACGACGCATATAGAGTCGTTTGCTATATATCTGTGTGTTTTGATTATTGATTAGTAACACCCAAATTATGCTTCCGCAAAACATTAAATTTGGGGGTGTTACATAGAGGTAGGTTAAGATTTAATTTGGACAGATGACATTTTTGAGACAACTTTCGGAATGTCCTCGACTTAGATAATACCTTTGGATGCTTATATTGAACTATTACCTTGATCGTCTTATTGCATGTTCTTGTTTGATTGTTGCCTTAGGATTATAATAATAGTGAAACATATCTAGCCTTAATCGTCGTGAAGTAATATGATGACCCCTATTCAACTGTTCTTTGATATAGTACTGGAAACGCCTACGGCGGAGTACAAACGTATGGAAGTCAAGAACGAACGAAGGTAGTTGTATTATGAATCGATTAACAAACGTATTAATTAGGTTTCTATTTTTAACACAAATCATCCCTGTCTTCTTGCATACTGGAGTAATGTTGATAACTCGTACGAATAAGTGATGACATATTATCCGACCGCCTAGACCAGTTATTCCAACCTATTCCGGCGAGGGTAAAACCCGTTCATAAGAATTGTTTATTCAACAAACTATGCCATGATTCGGACATCTCTGACGACCGAGATTGGAGAATAGGATTAGAGATTAACTGTCCGATAATATGGACATACATTTGAATGAACTTTCGGTGTATGTTTCAATATATTCTGCAACCCACATGACATTCTGTTTTCCTGATTGTGGACACCTCCGCGTTAGCCCGATAGAAGGATTGCATTAATAGCTCACATTAACTTACGAACTTACCCTCATTAGAACTCTTCATATTTAAGATCACCTAAACCGCTTCATAGCAGACAATCGCTTTAATTGCTGAACGCCCGAAGTAACCTCCACTTTTAGTTTAATTTAAGTTTAGTTTTAGGATAGAAAATCCAAAAACCCAAACCAACTCTCTTAACCCTAGGTAAATTCATAAAAGTTTCTAAATCCCCCTAGTTTCAATTTATCACGCTTTGAAGAACGACTCTAGGTCATACTTATCCTTTGCTAGCCCTTAGATTAGCAATAACAGTAACCCTAGACCCCAGCTCTATAAATTTAAAACCCACTGTTGTCTTGTATCACCATTAGAAATTCCAACGACCGGTGCGCGAGACAACAAGTTTTTGGCGCCGCTCCCGGGGAGCGTCAGCAACCGATTTTAGGAATTTAGCAACTTTAGTGTTTAGCGATCCTTTTGAGAGATCATCATCGATCAAAAGTTACCTTTTTACCTTTAGAATTAGTTTAGTTTTAGTTTCACCACTCTTGACCAATCATGTCAATTCCCTATTTTGATTGGAATATCCCCACACCAAATGGACCTTTAGCACAACTTTTGGCTGTTTCCTCACCTACAAACCACTTACATTCCTCAAAACAATCTTTATCAGATTTTATGTCCGAACAAAATGTTATAAACAAAAGAGTAACTGGATTTCAAGATAACATTGACGCCGTGATAAAAAATTCAGAAAAACTAATCTCTAACATGGAATCTATTTTGAAAAACTTAAGTTTTATTGAGGAAAGTACGTCGGCAAGCACTAATGACACCTCTCATCCACCAAGTGATGATGTGTTAATCATGACGAGAGGAGGAAAAGTAACCAAAGTTGATCCACCACCACCCGATAATACCACCGAAAACACTTCTTTGCCAAAACCTACACCTAGTGAAAATGTGTCAATTGATATCCCTGTCACAACATCTGACCCATCCAGAACTCCAGATACTGTACCTCACACGAGAATACCTTATCCAGGTAGACTAAAGAAGGAAAAGCAAGAAGCCCAATTCGGTATATATCTGGAAATATTTAAAAGCCTGCACTTACATGTTAGATTATTAGATGCTTTAGTAGAAATGCCCTCGTGTGCCAAATTCTTTAAAGAACTCCTTTCAAACAAAGAAAAACTTAGGCAAATAGTTAGTTCACCCTTGAATGCTGAATGTTCTTCAATTGTACAACATGGTCTCCCACCTAAATTAGGCGATACTGGACGCTTTACTATACCCTGTTTTCTCCAAGGAATTCAAATTAATAACGCCTTAGCAGACCTAGGTGCTAGTGTTAATCTTATGCCTTATTCCCTATATAAGAAATTAGGACTAGATGACCTATTGCCTACTCGTATGACCATCCAATTAGCTAATAGATCAGTTAAGCTCCCTCGAGGAATTTCTGAAGATGTCATGGTCAAAGTCGATAAGTTCATTTTTCCAGTAGACTTTATTGTCATGGACATAGAGGAAGACACCCATATCCCGCTCATCCTTGGCAGACCATTCCTAAATACTGCCTTGACGTTAACGAAAAATCTTTAAAATTAAGAGTTGGGAAAGAGGAGGTCACCTTTAATGTCGATCGATTAATGAATCACCCTCTGGTAGAGGACCTTGGTTTGTGTGATACCATGCATGATATTTTTGATGAACATCTCCATGAAGTACTAGCATTATCTAGCCGGGATCCGATACCTAACACCATAATCACCGTTCGGAAGCTATATAATGAGGACCCTGGACTACATTCCGCAATCCCTTCGCCAACAACATCCGATGAACTACTATTTACCCTGTTTGAAAAGAAATCCTCTCGCACCGATGGCAAAGCAATCGCTGTTCCATTAGGATGCGGTACACCGATACCTTGGCCAAAAAGAGATAAACCTATATTCAACAGACCAAACCCATTTCCTTCAATTAAAGAAATACTAAATTCATTCAATGGAATGAGTGTTGAGCCACCACCATTTGAACCACAATTAGACAACCAACCCGTACCACTACCACTTTCAAACCCTGAAATCACCATAAACCAATCTTCATCCGCTCAGTTTCAAGAATTCCAGTTCACCGACAATGGAGAGATCATTCTCACCAGAAATGATGAAGTTTCCTCATCATCAGTCAACAAATATGAGCTAAAGACGTACGAATTCTCAAATACAACCGAGTGGGTCGATACTGCATCAATCTCCACATCTGAACCCGAGATAGACGAGGCACCATTCCAAGCTGAATATGAGAAGCTGAATAGAGACGAGATAGCTAGAATGAAGCCGTCTGTTGCAGAACCACCAAACATGGAATTAAAAGAATTACCACCTCACCTTGAGTACGCTTACCTCCAAGGAACTTCCCAACTCCCGGTGATAATCTCAAAAGAGTTAAAACCCGAGGAGAAAGCTCAACTCATCAATGTTCTGAAATCGCACAAGAAGGCAATCGCATGGAAGATTTCTGATATACAAGGAATTAGTCCCAACTATTGCACACACAAGATACTCATGGAGAACGATTTCAAACCATCCGTACAAAGGCAAAGAAGGGTAAATCCAAAGATTCAGGACGTTGTTAAGCAAGAGGTTATCAAACTCTTGGATGCTGGATTGATGTACACAATATCCGACTCACCTTGGGTTAGCCCTGTTCAAGTCGTCCCGAAGAAGGGAGGAATAACGGTCATTACAAATGAAGAAAATGAGCTTATACCAACTCGGACGGTTACTGGTTGGAGGGTTTGCATTGATTACCGGAAGTTAAACGAAGCAACTCGCAAGGATCACTTCCCGCTTCCATTTATTGACTAAATGCTCGAAAGGCTATCAGGGAACGAATTCTATTGTTTCCTTGATGGTTTTTCCGGGTATTTCTAAATCCCGCTCGATCCGAAGGACCAGGAGAAGACGACGTTCACATGCCCGTACAGAACATTTGCTTACCGATGAATGCCGTTTGGATTGTGCAATGCACCTGCGACATTTCAGAGATGCATGGTTGCAATTTTCCACAACATGATTGAACAATGCATGGAGATCTTTATGGATGATTTTTCGATCTTTGGAGACTCTTTCACATCATGTATGTCCAACCTCGATAGAATGCTCGCCAAGTGTGAAGAATCAAATCTTGTCTTGAATTGGTAGAAATGTCACTTTATGGTGAAGGAAGGAATAGTTTTAGGACACCGAATATCAAGATCAGGAATCAAAGTAGACAAAGCAAAAGTCGAAACCATTGCCAAACTACTACCACCAACCTACGTTAAGGCCATCCGAAGCTTTCTAGGACACGCTGGGTTCTACCGCCATTTTATCAAGGATTTCTCCAAGATTTCTCGACCTATCACCCACCTTATAGGAAAAGACATCAAGTTCATATTTGATGAGAACCGCATGAAAGCTTTCAACTACCTGAAAAAGGAGCTAACAAATGCACCAATCATGGTCGCTCTAGATTGGAATCTACCGTTTGAAATCACGTGTGACGCAAGTGATTTTGCAGTTGGGGCAGTTCTAGGGCAAATGAAAGATAATCATTTTCGACCAATCTACTACGCCAGCAAAACACTCACAGACGCTCAAGAGAACTACACAACCACCGAAAAGGAGTTGTTAGCTGAAGTGTTTCCCTATGACAAATTTCGATCCTACCTAATACTGTCCTAAACAATAGTGTACACGGATCACTCAGCTCTAAAATACCTCTTCAAAAAGCAAGAAGCAAAGCCCAGATTGTTACGATGGATTCTACTTCTACAAGAATTCGACATCGAAATAAAAGATAAAAAAGGAGCAGAAAATGTCGCCGCAGATCATTTAAGTCGACTTGAAACCCTATCAATGGAACAACTTGCAGAAAGAGATATTAAAGATCGATTTCCAGAGGAGCAGTTAATGAGTTTAGGAGAACAAATACAAGGTTCACAATTCATTGATGATCCTTGGTTCGCAGACATTGCCAATTTTGTAGTTGGAGGGATCACAAGAAAGGGGATGATATCATCTCGAAGACCGTTCTTCCGCGACGTCAAACATTATTTTTGGGATGATCCATATTTGTTCAAAGTCTGTCCCGACCAAATTGTGAGAAGATGTGTCGATGGGAAAGAAGCCGAACATATACTCCACCAAAGCCATCACGGACCTACAGGAGGACATCACGCAGCCAGTTTGACAGCAAAAAAAGTTTACGACTTAGGATTCTATTGGCCTACTATTTTCAGAGATGCACAAGACTTGGTAAAATGCTGCGATATTTGCCAAAGGTTTGGAAATATCACAACGCGTAACGAAATGCCGTTAACGAATATCCAAGCATGTGAAATATTTGACATATGGGGATTAGGTTTCATGGGACCATTTCCAAAATCATACGGAAAAGAATACATTCTAGTAGCTGTCGACTATGTATCCAGATGGGCCGAAGCTCAAGCCTTTCCAACAAATGACTCAAGGGTCGTAACCAAGTTCCTAAAACAACTATTTTGTCAGTTTGGAACCCCTCGAGCGATCATCAGCGATCGAGGCACGTACTTTTGCAATACCCAGTTTATGAAACTATTGCAACAATACGGTGTTACCCACAAGACGTCTACGACCTACAACCCACAGATAAATGGGCAAGCGGAAATTACAAACCGTGCACTAAAAAGGATCTTGGAACCAACAGTTGGTCAACATAAGGAGAGATGGGTAGATAAGCTAGATAAGTTAGATGGGCATTCCAGATAGCTTATAAAACACCATTAGGAACAACCCTCTATAGGCTCGTTTATGGAAAGGCATGTCATCTCCCGATTGAACTCGAATACAAAGCTTACTGGGCACTGAAAAACTGCAGCTGGGATCCTACGATAACGGGAACGCACCAGAAAATGCAACTGAATGAACTAGCAGAGTTAAGAGATCAAGCCTATGAAAGCTCCTACAAATTCAAAGAAAGAACCAAGTTGCTCCACGATTCAAAGCTTCGCCCTACACACTTCAATTCAGGTGATAAAGTTCTACTCTTTAACTCACGATTTAAGAAGTTTTTTGGCAAATTCAAAACACGGTGGAGCGGTCCATTCACAATCTCTAAAGTATTTCCTTATGGTGCCACCGAGCTCGAGGCCCCAGACAAGAATTTCAAAGTAAACGGTCACCGTTTAAAACACTACGTAGAAGACTTTCCCACAACCGAGGAAGTCTATAACTACGAACCACCCTAATAGAATAGTAGGTATGAATGAGTCAAGCTATGAGACTCGATAAACAAAGCGCTCTTGGGAGGCATCCCAAGCCTATCTTATATTTTCAAGCATTAATTTTACTTTTGTGTTTGATCTAATCCATTCTTATGCAGTACCTCGCCTTATGAAAGGCTAATGATTATGTTTAGACCATTGACCTTTTGTATTTTGCAGGATGAGTTCGCATGTAGCTAGAGCCCACAGTCAGAGACACTCACGTGCCATGTATCACTCCCAGAGTACATCACCGGGTAGTAGCATGAGGACCATCAGGGGATCACAGTCACCGCCCCCTCGATTGGACGAGACCTTGGCAGACTTGGTGGAGGTGAACATTCAGGAGACCTTCCTTTTACGTTCCATCCATGCCAGGTTACCTTCATCTCACCAATCCGAGGGACAGACCGCAGGGGCCTCCCGAGTACCCACCTTTCAGCATGGGGTGACTACCATGGACCCTGTTGTCACTTGGTCGATACTGAGAGCCCTCAAGGTCCAGCACACTGCCATCACTGAGTTCCACACTGCTTTGGGCCTTCCTTCCACACCTGTGTGCCCCTTTCATATGGGACCTGATCCCGCTCCGCACATTCCACCGTGGGACCCATTCCCACCTTGGAACTTGACTGCACAAGACCACCCCATTCTTGCGGACCTACTAGAGGAGGAGATCACTGCGGTAGATGCTTGGATTCAGGATCCAGAGGATGGCACTGCGTCTCCAGTCTATACCATCGAGGAGTCAGCATCACCTACATCGGTCATTGAAAACACGATCTTTATGGATGATGACTTCACCGATTGGGAGGCGCTCTATGCTGACATGGATTAGTTATTATCAATTATGTTATTTCTGTTTGGTATTAACGTGTATTGAAATTTGTGTTTCCCGAAGGATATTTATTATGCAGAACTTGACGTGGAAATTATGGGACAAGTTCATTTCTAATGAGCCTGGTCCATTTCCAGCAATTTCACACACTCGAACCTGGTCCATAAAATCCAGTGGCAACACACGCAACATAAGGAAGCATCTCTTGTAACCTTACTTTGCTTGATAAACACACTAAAACTCCAAGTAAAACTCTAACATGTGGGATTATGACTGACAAACAGAAAATGAATTCGAAAATATTGACCCTCATTCAAAATTCTAAGTGTGGGATTAACCTAACTTAGAGATGGAACATTAGGGACAATGTTCTTTTAAGTGTGGGATAATAGTAGTATTCACTACTGACGTGCAACATAAAACTTGTTGATCAATTTTTTTAGAAAACTCGGATTCTCAGTAAAATTTTCAAATTTTTGAATCAAGTAAAGTCCAAAAAGGGTATTTCTGGTCAACGAAATTTCAAAGGTTTGGAAAATCAACAATAACGGGAAAAACTCTTTGAAAATCTTCCAAACTAAGTTTCAAAATAAGCAATCGGATGACTAGGCACTAAACCACCAAAACAAGTGAGGAATCTTGAGCCATATAAAAGCATTTATCTTTAATGCTTCACTTTTCGATTAAGAGTGTGCCGATGTATGCCTTTTTAGTTAGAACTTGCTTGAGGAATACA
Organism: Pseudognaphalium luteoalbum; assembly: GCA_963422505.1. Taxonomy (NCBI): domain Eukaryota; kingdom Viridiplantae; phylum Streptophyta; class Magnoliopsida; order Asterales; family Asteraceae; genus Pseudognaphalium; species Pseudognaphalium luteoalbum. The sequence continues at coordinate 63,685,085 of OY730195.1, forward strand.
TTTCGAAACTACAAAGATGGGCGTCATACGTGACGAATGTGCAATTAGAGGATCTTGACATTTCCTAGGATAAAACTTTCTCCTAAAAACCCTGTTTTCAAGCCTAACCAAACCAATGCTCACTTTCAGCATTGAAGATCAAGTAGAAAACCTGTTAAGCCCTAGCCTTTTCATTTCAAAAATTCACTTCAGGAAACCAATCCTTCATTTACATCTTTTGGCCGTAGCCTAAGTTTCTATTCTGTCAAGAAGAATTACTGCAATAAACACATTGAAATCCCCGAAGGATAAAAATACCATCCAAAAAGAGAAGGGGAACTCCGAAGAAAAGCAAAATTCAGCAAAGACAAAGTTGCGAGGAGGAACCAAAGAACTATAAGACCCAAGGATCATTTAATGCCAAGTGGAAGGTTCCTCAAATGAAAACATGAAAAGAAGGCTCTTAAAGAGAGAAATCCAAAAAGAGGTATCACTAAAACGCCAAAGATAAGTCATCACAGACAAACTCTTAGGCTATATCAAAACCCTACTAAACCACTGATATCGCGTAAAAAGTTACGTTTTTACTGCCAATATCTCTCTCATTCTGGAACGATTCTTGGCATTTGAACTCAAATAACACTCAAATCAATGAGAATCTGCCAAGGAGGTCAAAACAAGGTTGCACGATAAAATCAAGCAAAACGGATGGAAAACGAAGATTCCATGCACGTTTGAAGATTCAAGGCATCAAAACAAGATTTTAAGACTAAAGTGCCCATCATCAACATCCATCTTATCCAAGATATTCGTTTTCAAAATACGAGTCTAAAAGAAGAAGAATTAACAAAAACGAATAAAGAATGAAGATTCTACGCCCGCCGGAAGATTCAAATGATTTGTATGCAATATCTGGAGATAGAAAACTCATTTTTGGGATTAATTTTCATCATAGTCTTCGTTTTTGAAAAATGATTACAACGCAAAAAGAATCGACGTAAACGGACACATAACGAAGAAAATACGCACGAATTAAGAAACGCAGCAAAAGACGGTGAACCGGGGCGGGTGGCAGCCAGCCGCCGCCGGCCAACCAACAGCCGCCGCCAGCCTACAGGTGGGCGGCACCGGGGCCCCCTCCCCGGTCTCGTTTCCTCTTTTTGGTCCTTTGTGTACCCGATGCCACACTGATATTGCGTAAAAATTAACATTTTTACTGCCGATATCTCTCTCATTCTGGAACGATTCTTGGCATTTGAACTCAAATAACACTCAAATATATGAGAATCTACCAAGGAGGTCAAAACAAGGTTGCACGATAAAAATCAAGCAAAACGGATGAAAAACGAAGATTCCACGCACGTTTGAAGATTCAAGGCATCAAAACAAGATTTTAAGACTAAAGTGCCCATCATCAACATCCATATTATCCAAGATGTTCGTTTTCAAAATACGAATCAAACAGAAGAAGAATCAACAAAAACGGACAAAGATAGAAGATTTTACGCCCGTCGGAAGATTCAAATGATTCATACGCAATATCTGGAGATAGGAAACTCATTTTTGGGATTACTTTTCATCATAGTCTTCGTTTTTGAAAAAAGAATCCAATGAAAAAATAATCGATGAAAACGGACGCATAACGAAGAAAATACGCACGAATTAAGAAACGCAGCGAAAGACGGCGAACCGGGGCGGGTGGCAGCCAGCCGCTGCCGGCCAACCACCAGCCGCCGCTGGCCTATAGGTGGGCGGTGCCCGCCCCCTCACCCATCTCGTTTCCGCTTTTTGGTCATTTCGTGTACCCGGTGCCACACCTTTTCGTGATTGTAAGTACCCGGTGACACACCTTTGCGCGATTGTACGTACCTGGTGCACCACGTTTTCCACCTTTTGCTAAAGGGCTCCTCAAGATGCTAACATGAGCCGGATTTTTCCTATAAATAGGAGGCTTGAGGTTTCATTTCACCGCACACCTTACACACCATATGCATTAGTCATATTACTTTCTTACTTTCTCATTCTATTTTCTTACTTCAAAATTAGTATTAGGCTAGTTAGGAAGCTTGTTTAGAGTAGAATGAAAGCAAGGAACATCTTGTAATCTTGGGTGTACGCTTGGAATTACGCTTATTAATTCAAGTCTATTCCTTCTCGCATTCTAATCCGGGTTCTTTCTTTCCTATTCTATCTTAATTAAATATGTATGCTTTAATTATGCTAGAATTAGTTTGTGTCATGATTAGCGAGTAGATTACTATTGTATTTGTTGTGATGTAGTTAGCACATATAATTATGGGATGACTTTAAATACATCGTGAAATAATATGACGGCCCCTATTAAACTGTTTACTTGGTATAGTGCTGGAAATGCTTTTCAGCAAAGTACATACGTATGGAAGCCGGTATACGACCGAAGGTAGTTGTATTATGGATCGACGTTATAAAAATGGAAACTTTATGAACGGACTTATCGTGTGATCTAAAACCTAAAACTTACATTCTCCTTTCGATTAACAAACGTGTTTGTAACCTTGTAAAGAGGAGTCGCGAACCTTAATACTTCGTCAATAATTATCTGCGTCAAAACTATGGTTTAATTGTAACGTCATTCAAGCATCATAAAAAGCAATGTGATTACGTGGAATTATCATGAGTATAGTACACTTCCAATCACAATGTAATTATCATGTAAACATCACGAAGCAATTAAAGTCACAACGGAAACATCGGTAAACGATTAAATACATTGTGAACTACCATAGCATTTTCTGACATAGTCTGGGTTTAACTTTCTGCAAAAAGCCGTCAGCATTTTCATTAGATTAGTTTAAATTTGATTAGAGTAGGTAGCCTATAGGCTAAATAACCATTTACGAAAACCTAGGGATTTGTTAATTGTATCAAGAAAGGCAAGTTTAAAATCCAATCTAAAATGATACTCTTTCCTAACCGGTAAAACCCTAAAGTAAGATACGCAAGAAACCTAAACGTTTTCCCTCGCTTATCACTCTTAAGTTTTATTACTAGGAAATGGTAAATAAGTCCGAACATGTTTATAAGACTCATAATCTTTATGGTATTAAGAACGGTTAGACGTGTTATGGACTTGCTACTCTATTCCTTCGCCCACGAATCATGACACCTTAGTTCCTCGTGACATATTAGTTGATAACCGACTAATAGGGAATCTATTGGTTATACCATAAGTCATTGAATCTTTTTATAAATTAGTTAATCATTTTTTCCGTGAAAGTCATCATCCCATATTATTAGCTAATGAACTCAAAACAAATACTAATTTCCATTATCTGATTTATTATTACATTTCATTCACTTTATTTACTTTACTTAGTTAACTGAAATAAACTCCCAACGCACTCTTTTAAAAACCTGTACTAGAAAGTAACGATTGATTGGATTACCTCCGTTTCAATTCAGTTTCTCTTTAAGAACGACTCTAGGTCATACTTAGACCCCAACAAATATAAATTTAAAACACCCACCGATTGGCGTTGTGATCATTCTTGTTTGCGACAGTCAGAACGCCATCAAGTTTTTGGCACCGCTGCCGGGGAGACTAACTGTCCTATACAAAGGCCCAACCAATCCTGTTTTCTTGTATACCCTTAGGATAAAACCTTATAAAAAATATTTTCTTTATTGTCTGTTTTTAGTTAGTGTATGACCTGTTCCCCTAGATCTGCACCGCTGTTTAACTTTCCTGATCCGTAACTTATAATACGCACTATTCGACGAGAAAAGAAGCAATATGCAATTAGACAAGCAATGGCTGATCGCATCACTCTCGCTGACAACAGTAAGCTCTCTATTGAAGGAAGAGGAGGCCCAATTCTCTACCCAGAAACCCCAGGACAATCATTCGAGCTTAAGGACCACACCATCCAACTAATCCAAAACCACTGCCAATTCCATGGATTACCAAGTGATGATCCAAACTCTCACCTTGAAATAGTTTATTTCTCTTTCCAATTCCTACAAACAAAATGGAGTTAGCCAAGATACAATCCGCTTGTATCTTTTCCCTTATTCGCTCACACATCATGCGCAAACATGGTTTGAGGGTTTAGAAACCGGCTCTATCCCTTCATGGACGGTAATGGCGATAAAGTTTCTAACCAAGTACTTTCCGCCCTCTAAACAAACCAAACTCCGAAATGACATCATGAACTTCCACCAAGATTTTGATGAGTCGTTATACACCGCATGGGAACGATTTAAAGGAGCACTGAAGAAATGCCCTAATCACCGACTCGACAAATCTGCACAATTGTGTACCTTCTATAATGGTTTAGACCCTAACTACCGAACCACCCTCGACGCTGCCGCACAAGGAAGCTTTATGACAAAGACAGACAAAAAAGGATGGGAACTTATAGAAAATATGACTATGCATCACCATGATTGGAACTCTGGAGATCACTCGACATCTTCAGCACCTCTCGCTGCATCAAATCCAATTCCAGTCGAAGCAATCCAGGTATTAACAAAGAAGATGGACACACTTGTCAAACAGTTCAGAGAACTTAATAAACAACAACACCAAGTACACCAAGTGCAAGCCTGTTAAAACTGCACCAACTCGCAACCATCCAATGAATATCAAGTTGAATATGAAGAGACATACGACACCATTTACTATGCTCAATATCCCGCTCGACCACATAATTCTCCACTCGGTTTCAACCAAAACAACAACCAACCCAGAGGACCTCCATTCCCACAAAGAAACAACCAACCTTTCTAACCTCGATACCTACCTAGATACCTACCTTACCCACAACAACAACAACTTACCTACAACCAACCCCTCGCACTTCCTGGACCCACTTCCGACACAAACCAAACCACTGAACAACCCAACAAGACAAATGCCCCATCTTCGAGTTCAGAAGACGCCTTTACCCAGTTCATGCAAAGCCAACACATACTCAAACAAAAGACATCCGCTAGGCAAGACCAAGCTGATCTATTCATGAGAAATCAATTAGCCGTACTGAAGAACTTGGAAGCTCAAATTGGACAATTGGCACAACATCTTGAGAACAGACCCAGAGGAAGTTTGCCTAGCAACACGGTTCACAACCCACATGTTGAGGAGGCAAAGCAAGTCACCACCACCAAGGAAGCAGTAACTCCACCACCGGCTGCTGTCCCAGTAAAGGAAGAACAAAAGGTCAAGACACCAGTTGCGGAAACCACTCCAACCATAAACAAAGAGGTTAGAATCCATTACCCCGCTAGACTTAAGGTCCAACCTAAGAAATTATCATCTTTTAAGTTAGACGGAAAATTACTTGATTCCATGTCTAGAGTTCCTGGTCATAATAAGTACATCAGAAAATTTCTATCCACTAAGGATAACTGCCCGAAGTAAATAACATTCCCCTTAGTTCTGAAACGTCAACCCTACTTAAGAATAGCCTTCCCGAAAAATTTGGAGACACCGGTAGATTTACACTCCCTTGTTCTATTTACCAATCTGGAGAAATAAGTGCCTTAGCCGACCTAGGAGCTAGCATTAACCTCATACCCTACTCACTGTTTTAGAGGCTAGAACTTGAAAACTTGAAACCCACTAAGATGACCGTCCAGCTAGCTGACCAATCCGTTAGATACCCGAAAGGAATAGCTGAGAATGTCCTAGTTCAAGTTGACAAATTCTTCTTTCCAACGGATATCGTGGTAATGGACATCCACGAGGACATAAACATCTCGATTATCCTTGGAAGACTATTCATGAACACCGCTAGAGCAGTAATTGATGTGTATAACCACACGATTGTTTTACGATCACATGGCGAAAGCATCACTTACAAGATCGACCAACCAGAATGCACCCCAGAACAAGAAGAATGTTATGCATATCAACATGCAGAATTACCTATAATGATGAATCAGAGCCCGAAGAAGAACAACCTTTCACCCGATCGTCAACCTTCATCTCTGACACTGAAACTGACCCAGAAGAGGAAGAGGAGTATCAACCTACAGAGGATGACTTGGAATCTGAAGAAGAGGAAGAACCTGAAGAAGAAAAGGAAGAACCCACTGAGGAAGAAGATAAACTGAAAAGGAAAAAGAAGAAATGGACGAAGAGATGGAGGACGATGAAGATCATGTTGACTCGCCAGAAATGGCTGAAGTCAAGAGGATCCAAAACTGCGAAGATTACTCTTCATCAGAAGAATCCGTTGATTATGAAACCCTCCGTCAAGAACTAAAGTTCACTCATATCAGAAGAATGGGAAATGATGTGTGTGAAAGCGCGTCTTGTTTTATTATTTATAAAGTACAGGAAATACCAATCACTACTATCACACAACCAGACAAGAATACCTGATCGGAATAGTATAGCTATGGTAAGTCCAGGTCGATCACAGGAACACAGGAACAGTGGTTTATTTTTAAAAATGGAAAATACTTATTATCCTAGAAAGCAGTAAACAAAGGGGGACGTTTTAGTTCCGTTCGAACATAAGATTATAAATAATAATTAAAACTAAATAAAAACTTTAAATTAAAATAATAAATAAATAACAATAGTAAGGAATAGTAATTGTATAATTAACTTCACTCAGATTCATATATCCCGATTCATTGCATATTGATTATTTAATTGTGATTTCTTTTATATCAACTTAATCACTACTCAAAGATCTTAAGTCAAATGTGAACTAGTTTCCAGTCAAGTTAACTAATTCCTACAATTTAAGGATATTATTCCCTAAATTGAGCATTACGTATTCATGACTATTTAGTAACCCTTTTGGTATGACTCAACAATACCAAATAATTTCTTATTGTCTTATTCATTTTAGATTGTATAATTCATAATTTCTTAACCTCTCAAACTCAATATATTAAGCAATGATTAATAAATCTAGATTCAATAACCATCAATAATCAATAATATTCAAGGAACTCAATCTCATAAATACTATTGATCACGTTAAGAATTATCAACTAACAATCACCAACAATTAAGGTTCAACGGCTAACATAATCATCTTCAATTAAATAATTTATTCAATATGCAATAATAATCATTCAATAATTATAATCCGAGTTTAATCAATTATACACCCACTTAAAACATTCAAATCATCATAAGATAAGTAAACTCAGATTTATAAATACCAAAATCATCAATGATATTAAATAAATGAAAGTAATAACAAACCGAATAATGAATCACGCAAAGATCAATTGAAATGGATTCAACCTTCACTTTTTGTGCTTCCCAAACGCTCTTTAAACTCGAAATAATAAACCCTAACCTAAATATTTTGTAACCCTAATTTTAATATATACAAAAGTATGAAAAAGAGTTGAAAAAGTCTTCAAATTCGTAAGCAGAAGGCTGCATTTTATAGTTCGCTGGGGCTAAAATCCATATGCCGTATGAATAAATCATACGCCGTATGGATGCTTGTTGGCGTCCTCTCCAAGCTTTGCTACACGGATCCACCTACCACACATTTAATGCTCAGCCGACTCATTTGCTAATTGCATAAATCATTTTTGTGGACTTTGACTTGAGCTAGGCATTTGACTTGGTTGGGACCCAGCTACTTCCTACTTCACGTGCGAGCATGCAGACCAAAACCAAAAAATCATTATTATTATTATTTACATATTATCTATTATTATTATTATTAAATTATGATACTATATATTATGATTACTAATCGTTAGCTTAATACTACATAAATTAATTTATGATATTTAACCATATTATTATTATTAATTTACTAAAATCTATTAACACTATTATTACTACGTAAGTTTATATTATTCTTATTATTAACTAAATTATTTACTACTAATATTTAGCCTTACTAATTATTTAGTTCAACTCGTAAACTCCAATAAATATACAATTTAGCTATTTTTGCTCAACTTATCCTACTTTTCGAACTCAAATATTTACAAACTTTATTTATTTCTATCACTCTTTTAACCACTTTGTCCCAACTATATTTAGATACAATTAACTTTTATACAAAAATTACTTTATTTACTCTATTTTAACTTATTTTCGTTCCTTTTATAATTTAAGCTCCATTTCTACCTATTTTGTAAATATGAACGAAATACATATATTTTATTAGATAATTGTACCAAACGTATACAGAAACTAGGGAATATTGGTATATAAATATAGTACTATTTGATGTTATCAAATAACCCCACACTTAAGTTCTGCTTGTCCTCAAGTATAATACATTTTCATCATAAAAACTTGATAAGCATCAAACTAATATTTAAGAATCAGAATACCTAATTTAAAAATTTGTTTCATAATTTAAAACTTTAAACAATTTAATTAACATGGATAACTATAATGTACAAATAAAAATTATTATTATTAGTGTAACATATAGTTCATAAATGATTACTAATATATTTATCCACTTTAAACTATCTATACTCATATTTCTGAATACACCTTTATTGCATATTACTTATGATTTCCACATATGATATACCCTTAAACTTAATCATGCAATTTATATTTATATTCAAAATAAATATATAAAATCCATTTTTAAGAATCAAGACATTGGTGATAGGTCTGCATTTCCATGCAACAAAGCGACATAACTTGATTCAGGTAAATCAATTTTTAAATCAAACCAGCGGTGACAGGTCTATACCTTAGTATAACAAAGCAACATAATTTGATTATTTTAACTTGAAAGATTTTCTTTCTTTTGCTTTATTTAAGAATACTAATTAGAGACCAGGTCTGTACTTTACAACAGAGGAAACAATTAGTAGACCCCCAAATGTTTTCATATAAGTGTAAAGACATATAAAATTATTGCATGATAAATCTAAGAATTAAGACTTCTATGTCATACACCATAATATGTAACATAAAATAATATACAAGTTATTTCTTAATTTCTTAAAATTCAGAAATACTCATATAGATTGCCTATTAGTATATTATATCATATAACTATATATCACTTATTATTATGTTTCTTACGTTATATATACAAAACAGTTAATCCACATTAAAGTCTAAACTTTTAAATATAAAACAACACTTTAACAAAATGTATTCTAACCAATAAATACCTAGTTTTTAACTCAAAAATTCTAAATTTGATGAAAATTTAACAAAATTATAATATAAGGACAAGAAAAGTTTCTTTTCTACCGATCCCATCCCCACACTTAAATTATAGAATGTCCTCATTGTATATAAACATATAAAAATAAAAGTGAGAAAAGGAAGAAAAGAAATTAGAACGAAAAACTCCCCTGAATATGGCGCGATTATCTTGATCTAGTTTGGCGTAACAGGTCATCTTCCGATCTTTATTCAAAAATATACAACAGCACACACTTTCGTAGTTAATCACGATTGCATTTAGCATATGCAATAAGCCTTTAAACCCCTCGGTATCCCGAGTGAACGAGTTATAGTCTCATGAGGGTTTTCATGGAACACACCCACAAAGTTCATTTATTTTCCAAAAATTCCAATTTCAGTTGAATTGGTTGCCTATTTCAAAAAGTAGCACAAAACATTAAACGTATAAAAATTAAATACCAAAAATAGAAAATAAAAATTATACATAATGTACAAGCACGGGTTGCCTCCCGAGAAGCGTTTATTTTTGTTCGAGTCACTAGCTTGACTCCAACCTTACTTACCAAAAAATCTCTTGACTTTCCCCACACTTAAAAGTAAGCATGGTTGGTAATATCGATAAATATTCATTAAATGTAAATTTATTATAATGAAAGAATAGAAATATTTATCGTGCGTGGCAGGTATATGTCCTTTATGAGATACTCCATGAACTTCCAAAAATTGAGAGAAACTTTTCTTCCGATCGAATTGCCAAAAAGGATCTTCATACTCGTAAAACAATGAACTTGTGCTTATAGATACTTCAACCGCTAGTTGTGTTGACTCAACCACCATTTGAAATTCAACTGGTTCGGTTGCTATCTCATTACCGCAAGTTTGGTTTTCGATTTCATCTCCAATCCTTACCATTGCTTGATCATTATTTTCCTGGTGATTCACCTCCGGGTGTGATGACGGAGTTTCACTAATAGCTGACTCCGTAATGGCTATTAATTCTTCTTCAGTCATAACACCATCTTGGTTTCTCAATTCAAGGATTTCCTCTTCATTACAATCAAGTAGCGAGAGTATTTCCTCATCAGAATCATAGTGGTCAAATCTTGGCAAAGGCAACCAATCTACCTCCATATCTTCTTCCTGTTCAATTTCACTAAAAATTTCGTTAGAAAATAAGGATTCAGAGGATTGAGAATACTTATCTGTTTGATTTATCTCCTTAAGTTGTTGAATGGAAACTCCTTGACTGTGATCAAGAATCTCAGTTGCTTCCACTTTTTCGCTTGAAGTCTCCATAGATTGCGTAGCTTTCACAATCATTGGACGAGATAAGCTTTTAACAGTATCTTTCTTAAGCATTGGAAAAATTGATCCTTCAATTTCATTGTACTTTCTATTCAAAGAAGCTGGATAAGGAGGCGGAGGTGTGTACTTTTTGACAATATCACCCGTTAAAGCTTTTGGGTAAGAAGGTGAAGGAGTACAATTTTTGAATTTTGGTTTTGTCTTATATCCTCCATCTTTGGGTTTGTCAAAATTTTCCACATTGTCGCTTTTCATATCCTTCACAATTAGATCTTTATTCCAAAATGCTATCATCTCATCTAAAGATCGCTTCATATCCTCTTTAGTCATTATAGAAATGTTTCTCGAGTTTTGAAAATTCTCAGGGACAGTATTCATGTTTTGATACATACCTGTCAAAATAAAAGAAAAAGAAAAATAGTAGAAAAGAAAACAAAATAAAATAAAAACTAACTAAAAAAAACTTCCAATTTAAATAATAAACAACACCGTTCCCCGGTAGAACAAAAGTTCAACCGGTTAAGTATTCCCGGGCAGCGGCGCCAAAAACTTGATGCGTGTGAAAGCGCGTCTTGTTTTATTATTTATAAAGTACAAGAAATACCAATCACTACTATCACACAACCAGGCAAGAATACCTGATCGGAATAGTATAGCTATGGTAAGTCCAGGTCGATCACAGGAACACATGAACAGTGGTTTATTTATAAAAATGGAAAATACTTATCATCCTAGAAAGCAGTAAACAAAGGGGGACATTTTAGTTCCGTTCGAACATAAGATTTATAAATAATAATTAAAACTAAATAAAAACTTTAAATTAAAATAATACATAAATAACAATAGGAAGGAATAGTAATTGTATAATTAACTTCACTCAGATTCATATATCCCGATTCATTGCATATTGATTATTTAATTGTGATTTCTTTTATATCAACTTAATCACTACTCAAAGATCTTAAGTCAAATGTGAACTAGTTTCCAGTCAAGTTAACTAATTCCTACAATTTAAGGATATTTTTCCCTAAATTGAGCATTACGTATTCACGACTATTTAGTAACCCTTTTGGTATGACTCAACAATACCAAATAAATTCTTATTGTCTTATTCATTTTAGATTGTATAATTCATAATTTCTTAACCTCTCAAACTCAATATATTTAGCAATGATTAATAAACCTAGATTCAATAACCATCAATAATCAATAATATTCAAGGAACTCAATCTCATAAATACTATTGATCACGTTACGAATTATCAACTAACAATCACCAACAATTAAGGTTCAACGGCTAACATAATCATCTTCAATTAAATAATTTATTCAATATGCAATAATAATCATTCAATAATCATAATCCGAGTTTAATCAATTATACACCCACTTAAAACATTCAAATCATCATAAGATAAGTAAACTCAGATTTATAAATACCAAAATCATCAATGATATTAAATAAACGAAAGTAATAACAAACCGAATAATGAATCACGCAAAGATCAATTGAAATGGATTCAACCTTCACTTTTTGTGCTTCCCAAACGCTCTTTAAACTCGAAATAATAAACCCTAACCTAAATATTTCGTAACCCTAATTTTAATATATACAAAAGTATGAAAAAGAGTTGAAAAAGTCTTCAAATTCGTAAGCAGAAGGCTGCATTTTATAGTTCGCTGGGGCTAAAATCCATACGCAGTATGAATAAATCATACGCCGTATGGATGCTTGTTGGCGTCCTCTCCAAGCTTTGCTACACGGATCCACCTACCACACATTTAATGCTCAGCCGACTCATTTGCTAATTGCATAAATCATTTTTGTGGACTTTGACTTGAGCTAGGCATTTGACTTGGCTGGGACTCAGCTACTTCTTGCTTCACGTGCGAGCATGCAGACCAAAACCAAAAAATCATTATTATTATTATTTACATATTATCTATTATTATTATTATTATTAAATTATGATACTATATATTATGATTACTAATCGTTAGCTTAATACTACATAAATTAATTTTTAATATTTAACCATATTATTTAATATTAATTTACTAAAATCTATTAACACTATTATTACTACGTAAGTTTATATTATTCTTATTATTAACTAAATTATTTACTACTAATATTTAGCCTAACTAATTATTTAGTTCAACTCGTAAACTCCAATAAATATACAATTTAACTATTTTTTGCTCAACTTATCTAACTTTTCGAACTCAAATATTTACAAACTTTATTTATTTCTATCACTCTTTAACCACTTTGTCCCAACTATATTTAGATACAATTAACTTTTATACAAAACTTACTTTATTTACTCTATTTTAACTTATTTTCGTTCCTTTTCTAATTTAAGCTCCATTTCTACCTATTTTGTAAATATGAACTAAATACATATATTTTATTAGATAATTATACCAAAAGTATACAGAAACTAGAGAATATTGGTATATAAATATAGTACTATTTGATGTTATCAGGAAACATTCTTGACTCTTATCTCGACCCATCGAAACCTTTCACCCGAACCCGACTCCGAGATATAGATATGTTTGAAGAAGAACTCCGATCATCAAAGCACCTAGACTTATCTACTACACTCTATCAAAAAGTTGTTGCATATAAGGCAAGGCAAAAGTGGGGCTTTTATGAAGGAAACCTTCAACACACAACCACGGAAGTTAGGACCATCGAAGTCGACAGTTCCCAACCTTTCAATAACGCCCCCTCAGATGAAGACTTCCACCAATTCCCAGACTCACGTGACAAGGATTCCGAATATAATAGCGAATGTGACGACGGATATGTCAACATTTCCTGTGACGAACGCTCTATCCCCCCAGCTCCAGCAAATTCTCCCATCACCACAACCGAGATATTGGAAATCCCTCTCTTAAACACCCACCAAGAGATGATTGACTTGATTGATGAAAATAACGATGTTCACGTCATCGTAGAAGCTATCAGAGAATCAACCAATGACTACACCACCGCTCAAAGGCACCTGATAAGGGAAATCGAATGAGGATACAATTCATACCTCACCAATTATGGAGAACCAGACCCCCGCGCTCTTCGAAGATATATTCAAGAATTCTCCGACTCTCTTCAAGCACAAATCACCAGAGAAGCTCAACAGCCAGAAAGACCCCACTACCCGATGGGAGAAGTCGACTTCTACAACAACCAAAGGCAAATATACCAAAAAGTGTATTGTGCCTTGGTCGGACCCGCTTTTCCCTACTCATCGAGTCAGAAGGCTATACTTGCATCAATGAGAACAAATCTTGAAAGAGCTACTGGAAACCCATGAAATTACGCCGACATCAGAATGGTGGGAGATCTTAGAACCCTTCTAGATCTTATCGAAACTGGAGAACATCTCACAGCCTCGGAAAACTACAGAATCGTCATTCACTCCACCATTGATCATCACGTTGAACTAATAATTGATGAGTTAAACGAGTCAGCATATGAAGAAGAAACTCGTGAGGTACCAAGATTCATTCCACACATGTCGCAAATCAACCTAGCAACCTATGTGACGACTCGACAACGCGGAATGTACCAAGAAGAAGACGTAGAACTTGACGTTTACCGAAATGGATATCATGAAATATTTAGCAAGTTAATCTACATCTTCACATACTCGGATTTTCCCTTCAACCGTGAACAACATCAAATCATCAGACAAGTATGCCAAGCAACAAGATCCTTTAGAGGAGATCCATTGACTAGTGACTTTGAAGAAGTAAGAACTGAGTTTATGGCTCTAATCGCCTCGATAGGTCGAAACGACCCCCAGCGTGAGGTTTTCTGAACTTACACCTGCACCAGAATTGACCCTAACGGACCAGTTACATGGTCAATTAGATACATCAACTACGAGATGGCAATCCTCGACAGATTGGCCACTGACCACTTCAAAAGCTTCAAAATGGAATCCACCAACCCACCAACTCTTATTGCCGACATGACAAAGCAATTCCTCCAATACTTTCCTCCAAGATACACCCTACCTAGAATCCACAGTGACCACTCCAGCACTAGGGACGCATCCATCATCATTTGAAGAAGAAAGGACTAAGTCGAGCTCTCGAATTTAAAAGAGCGCTTCTCGGGAGGCAACCCCTGTTTTTAAATTTCCGCAAATTTTACTTTCCAAGAAGTGATGAAATCTCTGACAATCTTTCACACACGGATCATACAGGCCCCAGCTTGCAAGAAAGTATCAACACCCGAAGAATTGTATATCCGACGTGTTCACACCTACGAGACCAATCACAAGAAGACTTGATCAAGAATGCACCTATGAAGACGAAGTCCGACAGATGCAAGCATAGGAATACTGCAACTATCGGGGAGTACTTTTATACCGTCTCTTTCACTCGTTATTAATATACCATATCCACTATGCTTATCACTAAGTGTGGGATTCAAACCCAACACACACCGCTAAAAGAATATGTCTTTGATTTTTCAACTCCTAAGTGTAGGATTTTCAACCCGGATAGAGCTTAGAATAACATCGAGGATGATGTTCCTTTAAGTGTGGGATAGCAGTAGTTGCACTACTGTGAAATGGATAATGGTATATGCTTGATTCTAAAATCATTGCTCCGTAGACCCTGCTTCTCCAAAAAGTAACTCGAAAATTTTATTTTTTTTTCAAAATGGAGTTAAAAATATGTTGAAAATGAAAATTTTAGACGAAGAATGATTTACTTTGGGGAAGAAGGACAAATAAAATACAAATTCTTTTGAAAAATTAGTTTAGTAATCCAATGAAGAGCATCGCATGACTAGGCACACAACAAACCAACTTTCGATTCGTGAGATATCTTGAGCTATATAAAGAGCATTCACTTTTAATGCTTCACTTTTTTGATTCTTGAGTGTGCCGATGTATGCGTTTAGAATCAGAACTTGCTCCTGTTATGCATTTCAAATCCGGATTGGTGAGTAAAGAGGAGATCGAATCCCTTCATTCTCAAACCCATATACCCATAAATAAACACGTTATCCCTACCTTCTTGAAAGCATCCCTCAAACTTCATAGTAAATCCCAAAGATGAAAGAAAAGAAGCTACAAGGATATGACGTCAAAGAAGAAAACCCAAGAAAGAAAATTCGAAGAAAAGAAAATCAATTTGAGAAAAAGACTCCTTCTGCAAACACCAAAAGAAAAGGGCGTCAATCCTCCCAAAAATTCCAACTTCACCAAAAAGAAATCAATGAAAAACCAACAAAACCCCCTCTCACATCACCAACACTTCACCCCAAAAACCCTACATCACTTCCCTTAGAATGATTGTGGCTAGATCGACTTTGCGCTCACCAAAAAGGTAACGATTTGATCCTCGATAAGCCTATGACGATAAACGACACATGACTGGCGTTCAGAGTGATTGATAATACTAAATAGGAAACCCTAAACACTTTGAGTGATTGAAGTGAACACCTGGAGAGGATCACCTAGTCATGTATCCAAGATCAAAGATCAAAAGCATGCTCCTAAAGATTACAAACCTTGTTTTCAAAGAATAAATATTTCATTTTTCCAAAAACCCCCTTTAGTAAAAAGTTCCGCCTCAAAATATTTCATTATCTGCTTATCTTTAACCATGTTGAAGTTCGAGTTTGCTTGAGGACAAGCAAAGTTCTAAGTGTGGGATACTTGATATCGCGTAAAAAGTCACGTTTTTACTGCCGATATCTCTCTCATTCTGGAACGATTCTTGGCATTTGAACTCAAATAACACTCAAATCAATGATAATCTGCAAAGGAGGTCAAAACAAGGTTGCATGATAAAAATCAAGCAAAACGGATGGAAAACAAAGATTTCACGCACGTTTGAAGATTCAAGGCATCAAAACAAGATTTTAAGACTAAAGTGCCCATCATCAACATCCATCTTATCCAAGATGTTCGTCTTCAAAATACGAGTCTAACAGAAGAAGAATCAATAAAAACGGATAAAGAATGAAGATTCTACGCCTACCGGAAGAATCAAATGATTCGTATGAAATATCTGGAGATAGGAAACTCATTTTTGGGATTACTTTTCATCATAGTCTTCGTTTTTGAAAAACAAATCCAACGCAAAATGAATCGACGTAAACGGACGCATAACGAAGAAAATACGCATGAATTAAGAAACGCATCAAAAGACGACAAACCGGGGCGGGTGGCAGCCAGCCGCTGCCGGCCAACCACCAGCCGCTGCTGGCCTATAGGTGGGCGGTGCCCGCCCCCCTCACCCATCTCGTTTCCGCTTTTTGGTCATTTCGTGTACCCGGTGCCACATCTTTTCGTGATTGTACGTACCCGGTGACACACCTTTGCGCGATTGTACGTACCTGGTGCACCACCTTTTCCACCTTTTGCTAAAGTGCTCCTCAAGATGCAAACATGAGCCGGATTTTTCCTATAAATAGGAGGCATGAGGCTTCATTTCACCGCACACCTTACACACCATATGCATTAGTCATATTACTTTCTTACTTTCTCATTCTATTTTCTTACTTCAAAATTAGTATTAGGCTAGTTAGGAAGCTTGTTTAGAGTAGAACGAAAGCAAGGAACATCTTGCAATCTTGGGTGTACGCTTGGAATTACGCTTATTAATTCAAGTCTATTCCTTCTCGCATTCTAATCCGGGCTCTTTCTTTCCTATTCTATCTTAATTAAATATGTATGCTTTAATTATGCTAGAATTAGTTTGTGCCATGATTAGCGAGTAGATTACTATTGTATTTGTTGTGATGTAGTTAGCACATAGGGATTTGTTAATTGTATCAAGAAAGGCAAGCTTAAAATCCAATCTAAAATGATACTCTTTCCTAACCGGTAAAACCCTAAAGTAAGATACGCAAGAAACCTAAACGTTTTCCCTCGCTTATCACTTTTTAGTTTTACGAATAGGAATTGGTAAACAAGTCCGAACATAAACCCTAAGTTTGTTGTTTATAAGACTCATAATCTTTATGGTATTAAGAACGGTTAGACGTGTTATAGACTTGCTACTCTATTCCTTCACCCACGAGCACATGCGTTCAATAATATAGGCCACTGACTCCCTCACAGTAGAGTGAGGAGAGTTGAGCATCGCCTGTCTGGCCAGAATCATGACACCTTAGTTCCTCATGACATATTAGTTGATAACCGACTAATAGGGAATCTATTGGTTATACCATAAGTCATTGAATCTTGCAAACAATTCTAAATTAATTAATCATTTTTCCCGTGAAAGTCATCATCCCATATTATTAGCTAATGAACTCACAACAAATACTACTTTCCATTATCTGATTTATTATTACATTTCATTCGCTTTATTTACTTTACTTAGTTAATTGAACTATACTAGAAAGTAACGATTGATTGGATCACTTGCGTTTCAATTCAGTTTCTCTTTAAGAATGACTCTAGGTCATACATACCATCTACTAGCCCTTGGTTCAGTATTAGTAAGTCATACTTAGACCCTAGCAAATAAAAATTTGAAACACCCACCAATTGGCGTTGTGATCATTCGCGCTTGTGACGGTCGGAACGCCATCAACCACCTACAAACCCTTCTTCCATAACCATCTCTACCCTCTTACAAATGTCTAAGGGATAATTAGCACCGTCCCCATTTAAGTATTGCAGATCTGATTCTCGACCAAGCTTATGATGACAAAAGAGCTACATGACTGGCCCCTGAGTGAATTAGAAATTAGGAAACCCGATACACTTGATTGAATTGAGTGACCACCTGTGAGGGCCCCAGTCATGTATATCTTACATCACGAAGATTGAAAAGAGAGCTTGTCAGAACCAGTAGTTTGGGAAAGCATCAAAGGTTAAAACCCTATTTAAAATCTTTTCACCCACCTGCCACCCGTCCCATTTCTGCTTTTTGGTTCTTTTGTGTACCCAGTGCCATACCTTTACGTGATTGTATGTACCCGGTGCCACACCTTTCCGCGAAAGTACGTACCTGGTGCACCACCTTTTCCACCTTTTTCTAATGTGCTCCCCAAGATGCTAATGTGATCCGGATTTCACCTATAAATAGGAGGGCTTTGATTCATTTGAAAACAACACCACACCTTCCATACCTTGGAAAACACACACTTTCACTTTTTCTTTCTTTGTAACATTAGTTGTAATTCTTCCTTAGTCAATTAGACTAGCTAATTAACTGATCTAGGAAGACTTGTACGGAGGTGCTCCGGGACGCATTTGTAGCTACAAGTTATTGTACACCTTTTTCAGGTTTTAATCTATCTTTCATATTTAATTATGTTTGTTCTTTCTTTAATAAATTTAAATATGAATACTAAAATTGATATGATTAACTAGATAACTCAGTTGTCTGCTATGATAGTCGCTTAGAAAATGTCATAAATATGTAATCAAGTTGTATGTTATGAGATTGCGGACGCTTTGTATTATAAGTAGATGTAGGAATTGAATCTTTATCATTTATCTGCCCAACTCATGTTGTGACTAAAACCATATCCAAACATGAATGTAGCTAACTCATAGGGTATAGGTCACTTAGTTATACTATGTCAGATTGAATCATTGAGCTCGGCATGTCCGGTTTTCTCTAGACTTAAATAGGATCTAAGAGACACAGAATATGGGAGTAGAGGTAGGTTAAGATTTAATTTGGACAGATGACATTTTTGAGACAACTTTCGGAATGTCCTCGACTTAGATAATACCTTTGGGTGCTTAAATTGAAGTATTACCTTGATCGTCTTATTGCATGTTCTTGTTTGATTGTTGCCTTCGGATTATCATAATAGTGAAACATAACTAGCCTTAATCATCGTGAAGTAATATGACGGCCCCTATTCAACTGTTCTTTGATATAGCACTAGAAAGGCCTACGGCGGAGTACAAACGTATGGAAGTCAAGAACGACCGAAGGTAGTTGTATTATGAATCGATTAACAAACGTATTAATTAGCTTTCTATTTGTAACACAAATCATCCCTGTCTTCTTGCATACTGGAGTAATGTTGATAACTCGTACGAATAAGTGATGACATATTATCTGACCGCCTAGACCAGTTATTCCAACCTATTCCGGCGAGGGTAAAACCCGTTCATAAGAATTGTTTATTCAAAAAACTATGCCATGATTCGGACATCTCTGACAACCGAGATTGGGGAATAGGATTAGAGATTAACTTTCGGATAATATGGACATACATTTGAGAGAACTTTTGGTGTATGTTTCAATATATTCTGCAACCCACGTGACATTCTGTTTTCCTGATCGTGGACACCTCCGCGTTAGCCCGTTAGAAGGATTGCAGTAATAGTTCACATTAACTTACGAACTTACCCTCATTAGAACTCTTCATATTTAAGATCACCTAAACCGCTTCATAGCAGACAATCGCTTTAATTGCTGAACGCCCGAAGTAACCTCCACTTTTAGTTTAATTTAAGTTTAGTTTTAGGATAGAAAATCCAAAAACCCAAACCAACTCTCTTAACCCTAGCTAAATTCATAAAAGTTTCTAAATCCCCCTAGTTTCAATTTGTCACGCTTTGAAGAACGACTCTAGGTCATACTTATCCTTTGCTAGCCCTTAGATTAGCAATAACAGTAACCCTAGACCCAGCTCTATAAATTTAAAGCCCATTGTTGTATTGCATCACCATTAGAAATTCCAACGACCGGTGCGAGAGACAACAAGATTTTGGCGCCGCTCTCGGGGAGCGTCAGCAACCGATTTTAGGAATTTAGCAACTTTAGTGTTTAGCGATCCTTTTGAGAGATCAACATTGATCAAAAGTTACCTTTTTACCTTTAGAATTAGTTTAGTTTTAGTTTCACCACTCTTGACCAATCATGTGATGAGCTACACTAGTTAAGACTACTAGTGTAAGTTGTGACTTTCGTTATCACTGTTTGTTATAGTTTAGACTGTGTTATAGGTTGCGACACTCGTTATGACTGCTTGTTATAGTTAAGACTGCTAGTTACAGGTTACAAAATGAGTTATGGCTGCTAGTTATGAGTTATGACTGCCTTTGTATGTTGCGAACTCAGTTAAGACTGCTTTTACAGTTGCGAACTCAGTTAAGACTGCCCTTATAAGTTGCAAACTCAGTTAAGACCGCCCTAATAAGTTGCGAACTCAATTAAGACTGCCCTTATAAGTTGCGAACTCAGTTAAGACAGCCATTATAAGTTGCGAACTCAGTTAAAACTGCCTTTGTAAGTTGCGAACTTAGTTAAAACTGTTAGTTATAAATTTTCAGAAAATCGTACGTTTTGTCCATGCTATTTAACCAAGTAAACTTTCGAATTACAATCCAATAAAAATCACCAATACTCCCCTACGTCTTAACTATTTTTTGAAATTTTTTCATAACTTTTGAAGGTGTCAAAGTTGCTCAAATAATTTATGTTCTAAAACTCGTCCAAGAGCTCAATTTTAGCACCTTTGTTCACAAATAATTATATACTCTCCAATCCGTGTATTTCCAGACAACATAACCTAGATGAAAATTTTAGAGCACAAATTTGTGAAGATTTCCCAATTAGCTTTAGCCCTTAACTCGACCCAGAACTCAAGATATACCCTTTTTGATTTGGTCAATATTATGGTCAATTTCATCAGATCAGACACATACTTTTAAATCACTAATTAAAAATAGCCATTGAACTCAAATTTTTGTAAGGCTTACATATTTGAAAAGTATACTTCTTAAACTTGAGTTTAGGCTCAAGAAACGTGAGATTTCATTAGGAAATGAGTTAATTATTACGGATCTAATCTGATCTATAATTTTGTCTAGTGGGTAAAGCTATCACCCAACGGTTTTGTAAACGATTTCGAGTGTGTTTTTGGACATAATTAGTGGTAAACGAGTTACTAACATGTAGATATATGTTTAAGCAAGCAGAACTAAAGAGTAGGAAGTGCTCACAAGGGTGAAACAAGCTGATCTAGAACCGAAATGGTGAGGATGTGCAGCTGCTGTCCCGATTCTCGTTCTTCTTGCTTCCAACGATGAAGGGAGGTGGTAGATGATATTTATAGTTATATTTCCATAGAGATGATGGTGGAAGGTGATGGAGGTGGTGGCTGGGAAACTGAAAATGAAGAGAGATATGGAGAGGAGAGGTGGAGAGAGTGGAAGTGTATGAATGAGGTTAAGTGGTATGGTGTGTGTTTGTGTAGTAAACAAGCAAAAGAGGGGGGAAAGGGCATGGGATCAACAGATTTTCTGCTGATTTCTTGTGGGACCACCCATGTGGGGGTGTGATGGCACCCGAAAGCATCGTATGAAGACGATGTATGGATCGCAATCGGTTTGTATTAAATTTATATTTGCTGGGGTCTAAGTATGACTTATTAATACTGAACCAAAGGCTAGTAGATGGTAAGTATGACCTAGAGTCGTTCTTAATGAGAAACTTAATTAAAACAGAGGTGATCCAATCAATCTTACTTTTCTAGTAAAGGTTTTAAAAGAGTGCGTTGGGGGGTTTTGGTTCAGTTAACTAAGTAAACTAAATAAAGCGAATAAAAGTGTAATAGTAAATCAGATAATAAGAGTAGTATTTGTTGTGAGTTCGTTAGCTAATAATGTGGGAGGATGACTCTTATGGGAAAACGATTATCTAAATTGGAAATGTTTAGTGGATTCAACACCTAGTGGTATAACCAATAAGTTCCCTATTAGTCGGTTATCAACTAATATGTCACGAGGAACTAAGGTGTCATGATTCTGATCAGACAAACGATGCTCAACTCTCCACACTCTCCTATGAGGGAGTCAGTGACCCGTATTATTGAACGTATTCGCTCGTGGGTGAAGGAATAGAGTAGCATGTCATTAGCAAGTCTAACAATTCTTAATACCATAAAGATTTCAAATCCATTAAACAATTAACTTAGAATTTATGTTTGGACTTATTAACCAATTCCTATTAATGAAACTTAAGGATGATAAACAAGAGAAAACGTTCAAGGTTCTTGCGTACCTTACTTTTGGTTTCATATTTTAAGGAAAGGATATCAGTGTAATTTAGATTCCAAACTTGACTTTCTCATTACAATTAACAAATCCCTAGGTTTTCGTAAATGGTTATTTAGCCTGTAGCCTACCTACTCTAATCTAATCTTAATTAAGTAATCTAATTGAAAATGCTAATTAAAATGCTGATGGCTTTTTGCATAAAGTTAAACCCAGACCATGTCGGAAAATGCTATGGTGATTCACAGTGTATTTAATCATTTACCGATGTTTCCATTGTGAATTTAATTGCTTCGCCATGTTCACATGATAAGTACATTGTGAATGAAAGTGTACAATACTCATGGCAAGTTCACGTAATCACATTGCATTTTATGATGCTTGCATGACGTTACAATTAAAAACATAGTTTTTACACAGATAACTATTGACCAAGTATCAAGGTTCGTGCTCCTCTTTACAGGGTTATAATCACGTTTGTTAATCGAAAGTCGAATATAAGTTCTAGGTTTAAAATCATAAGATAAGTCCGTTTATAAATTTTCCGTTTTATAATGTCGATCCATAATACAACTACCTTCGGTCGTTACCGGCTTCCACACGTATGTACTTTGCTTAAAAGCATTTCCAGCACTATACCGAGTAAACAGTCGAATAGGGGCCGTCATATTATTTCACGACATATTTAAAGTCATCCCACAATTATATATGCTAACTACATCACAACAAATACAATAGTAATCTACTCGCTAATCATGTCACAAACTAATTCTTTCATAATTAAAGCATACATATTTAATTAAGATAGAATAGGATAGAAAGAATCCAGATTAAAATGTGAGAAGGAATAGACTTGAATTAATAATCGTAACTCCAAGCGTACACCAAAGATTACAAAATGTTCCATAGCTTTCATTCTACTTTAGATAAGCTCCTTAACTAGCCTAGCACTAATTTTGAAGTAAGAAAATAGAATGAGAAAGTAAAGAGAGAATTATGCCTAATGCATATGGGACATCTTCAAGTGGAAGCCTTGGGGCAGTATTTATAGGGAAAATATGTCTCATATTAGCATCCCTAGGCTCACATTAGAAAAAGAGTGAAAGGAGGTGCACCGGGTACGAAAAAGTAGCGAAAGGTGGTGCACCGGGTACGGAAAAGTAGCGAAAGGTGGTGCACCGGGTACACGCAAGGACAAAAAAGCGGAAAAGATACGGGGGGAGGCAGGCCGGCACCGCCCACCACCAGGCCGGCGGCGGCTATCAGCTGGCCGGCGGCGGCTGGCTGCCACCCGCCCCGATCTGTCGTCTTTCGCTGCGTTGCTTAATTCGTGCGTATCTTCTTTGTTATGCGTCCGTTTGCGTTGAATCTTTTTGCGTTGGATTCATAATTCAAAATCGAAGACTTTGATGTAAAGATATCCCAAAAATATGTCTCCTATCTCCAGATATTGCGTACGGATCATTTGGATCTTCCGGCGGGCGTAGAATCTTCATTCTTTATCCGTTTTTGTTGATTCTTCTTCTGTTGGATTCATAATTTGAAAATGAACATCTTTGGTGAGATGGATGTTGATGATGGTCACTTTTGTCTTTAAATCTCATTTTGATGCCTTGAATCTTCAAACGTGTGTGGAATCTTCGTTTTTCATCCGTTTTGCTTGATTTTTATCTTGTAACCTTGTCATCTTGGCATAATATCATTGATTTGTATTGGTTTTGAGTTTAAAATGCCAAGAATCGTTCTAAAATGAGAGAGATATCGGTAGTAAAAACATTACTTTTTACGCGATATCAAGTATCCCACACTTAGAACTTTGCTTGTCCTCAAGCAAACTCGAATTTCAAGAATGGTTAAAATAAGCTGATAATGAAATATTTTAGGGTAGAACTTTTTACTAAGGGGGGTTTTGAAAAAATAAAATATTCGTTCTTTGAAAAAGCAGGGTTGTAATCTTTGGGAGCATGCTTTTGATCTTTGATCTTGGATACATGACTAGGCGATCCTCTCTAAGTGATCACTCAAATCACTCTAAGTGTTTAGGGTTTCCTATTCTAATATTATCAATAACTCAGAACGCCAGTCATGTATCGTTTATCGTCATAGGCTTGATCGAGAATCAAATCGTTACCTTTTGGTGAGTGCGAAGTCGATCTAGCCACAATCATTCTAGGGGAAGTGATGTAGGATTTTTAGAAGCGGAGTGTTTGCGGAATGAGAAGGGGTTTTGTTGGGTTTTTGATGGGTTTCTTTGGTTGAAGTTGGAATTTTTGGTGGATTGACGCATTTTTGGTGTTTGCGGAAGGAGTCTTTTTCTCCTATTGATTTCCTTTTCTTCGGATTTTTTTTTTGAATTTTCTTTTCTCTTTTTTTTTTCGACGTCGTCTCCTTGCGATTTCTCTTCGTTCATCTTTGGAACTTTGTTTTAAAGTTTGGGGGATTCTTTTGAGAAAGTAGGGGTAAAGTATCTATTTTTCTTGGGAGTATGGGTGTACGGGTATATGGATGGGTTTAAGAATGATGTGATTCAATCTCCTTTTCACTAACCAATCTGGATTCGAAATGCATAACAGGAGCAAGTTCTGATTCTAAACGTATACATCGGCACACTCAAGAATCGAAGAAGTGAAGCATTAAAAGTGAATGCTTTTTATATGACTCAAGATACCTCACGAATCGAAAGTTGGGTTGTTGTGTGCCTAGTTATGCGATGCTCTTTATGGGATTACTAAACTAATTTTCCAAAGGAATTTGTATTTTATTTATCCTTCTTCCCCAAGGTAAATCATTCTTTGTCTAAAAATTTTCATTTTCAACATATTTTTAACTTAATTTTGAAAAATTTTGTTTACTTATTGGAGAAGGATGGTCTAAAGAGCAACGACTTAGAATCAAGCATATACCATTATCCATTTTACAGTAGTGTAACTACTGCTATCCCACACTTAAAGGAACATCGTCCTCGATGTTTATCTAAGCTTTAACTGGGGTGAAAATCCCACACTTAGGAATTTAAACATCTAAGATGTATTCTTTTAGGGGTGTGTTTTGGGTTTGAATCCCACACTTAGTGATAAGCATAATAGATATGGTATATTTAAACAAATGAAAGAGACGGTATAGAAGTACTCCATGGTGGTTGCAGTGTTCCTTGGGTTGCATGTGCCGGATTCCGTCTTCCTTGGTGCATTCTTGATCAAGTCTTTTTGTGATTGGTCTCGTAGGTGTGAACACGTCGAATATACTGTTCTTCTGGTGTTGATATTTTCTTGCAGGCTGGAGCATGCTTTGTATGATCCGAGTGTGAAAGATAGTCGAAGATTTCATCACTTCTTGGAAAGTAAAATTGCAGAAAGGTAAACACACGGGTTACCTCCCGAGAAGCGCTCTTTTAAAGTCAAGAGCTCGACTTAGTCCTTTCTTTTTCAGATGATGTTGGATGTGTCCGTGGTGCTAGAGTGGTCACTGTGGTTCCAAGGTAGGGCGTATCGTGGAGGAAAGTATCGCAGAAACTGTTCTATCATGTCAGTAATGAGAGTTGGTGGAGGGGTGGATTCCATTCTGAAGCTTTTGAAGTGATCAATGGCTAATCTGTCAAGGATTGCCATCCCATAGTTGATGTATCGAACCGCCCTTGTGACCCTGGTCCGTTAGGATCGATTCAAGTGCAGGTGTGAGTTTGAACAATTTCACGCTGTGGGTGGTTCCTGCCTATTGAGGTTATCAAAGCCATGAATTCAGTTTTCACTTCTTCAAAGTCATTGGCCAATGGGTCTCCTCCGAAGGATCTAGTAGCTTGGCATACTTGTCTGATGAGTTGATGTTGTTCACGGTTGAAGGGAAAATCCGAGTCAGTGAAGACGTAGACTAACTTGCTGAATATTTCGCGGTATCCGTTGCGGTAAGCGTCAATTTCTACGTCTTCTTCCTCATACATTCCACGCAGTCGATCTATTACATAGGATGCTAAGTTGACTGGTGACATGTACCAATAACGTGTTGGAATGTCACGAGTGTTTTCTTCGAATGCTGCTTGATTTAGTTTATCAATTATTAGTTCCACGTGATGACCAATAGTGGAGTGAATGACGATCCTGAAGTTTTCTGAAGTTGTGAGATGTTCTTCAGTTTCGATGAGATCTAGAAGGGTTCTAAGATCTCCTACCATTCATTTATCAGCATAATTCTGCGGATTTCCAGTAGCTCTTTCAAGATGAGTTCTCATTGATGCAAGTATAGCCTTCTGACTTGATGAGTAGGGAAAAACTGATCCGGCTAGGGCACAATATACTTTTTGGTATATTTGCCTTTGGTTGCTGCAGAACTCGACTTCTCCCATTGGGTAGTCTGGCCTTTCTGGCTGTTGAGCTTTTCTGGTGAGTTGTTCTTGAAGGGAATCCGAGAATTCTTGGATATGTCTGAGCAAAGTTTGGGGCACTGGTTCTCCATAATTAGCGAGATATGAATCGTATTCTCATTCAATCTGCCTTATCGGGTGTCTCTGAGCGGTGTTGTAGTCATTGGTTGACTCTTTGATAGCCTCTACAATGATGCACACATCGGTGAATTCATCAATTAGTTCAATCATGTCTTGGTGAGTAT
The DNA here is from genome assembly GCA_963422505.1 of Pseudognaphalium luteoalbum. NCBI lineage: Eukaryota > Viridiplantae > Streptophyta > Magnoliopsida > Asterales > Asteraceae > Pseudognaphalium > Pseudognaphalium luteoalbum. The sequence continues at coordinate 63,712,109 of OY730195.1, forward strand.
CTATGAGCGGAATCTCTAATCTCTGAGCTGTGATGATGGGGGAATTTGGTGGAGCAAGAGGGGTTTTTGGAATAGAGTGTTCATCGATAGTGACGTCAATAAAGTCACCATCAAATTCAACACTCTTGTAGTCGGAATCTTCATCTCGTGAATCTGGGAATTGGTGGAATTCTTCAGCTGAGGGTGCATTATCGAAAGGTTGAGTACTATCCATTTCGATGGTTCCGACTTCCGTGATGGTGTCTTGAAGGTTTTCTTTAACAAAGCTTCCTAGTTGTCGTGCCTTATATATAGAAATTCTTTGTAGGAGTTTGGCATACAGGTTTGGGTGCTGTGATGATCGGAGTTCATCTTCGAAAGTATCTATGTCTCAGAGTCGGGGTCTGGTAAAGGGTTTCGATGGATCGAGATAAGAGTCAAGAATGTTTCCCATTCTTTTGAGATGAGTGGATCTGAGCTCTTGGTGGATGGCTCCATAATCAAAGGATTCTTCTGATGAAGTGTAGTCTTTGCAGTCTTGTATTCTTTTAACTTCAGCCATCTGTGATGAATCAGCTTGACCTTCATCTTCCTCTATTTCTTCCTCTTCTTCCTCTTCGATTTCTTCCTCCTCCTCAGTTTCTTCCTCCTCTTCTACGGGTTCTTTGTCTTCAGGTTCTTTGTCTTCAGATTCAATTTCTTCCTCTGCTTCTTCATATTCTTCCTCTGCTTCTGGTTTATACTCAGAATCAGAGATGAAAATTGATAATTAAGTAAAATGTTGCTCTTCCTCTGGTTCTGATTCGTCATCAGAACAAATTCTGACTGTTGATATAGCATAGCATTTTTCTTCTTCTGGAGTACATTCTGGTTGGTCGATCTTGTAAGTAATGCTTTCACCATGTGATCGTAATACAATCGTGTGGTTATACACGTCAATTACTGCTCTAGCTGTGTTCATGAATGATCTTCCAAGGATAATCGGGATGTTTATGTCTTCGTTGATATCCATTACCACGAAATCCGTTGGAAAGAAGAATTTGTTAACTTGAACTAGAACGTTCTCAGCTATTCATTTTGGGTATCTAACAGATTGATCAGCTAGCTGGACGGTCATCTTAGTGGGTTTCAAGTTTTCAAGTTCCAGCCTCTTAAAGAGGGAGTAGGGCATAAGGTTAATGCTGGCTCCTAAGTCAGCTAAGGTGCTTATTTCTCTGGATTGGTAAATAGAACAAGGGAGTGTAAATCTATCAGTGTCTCCTAGTTTTTCGGGAAGGCTATTCTTAAGTAGGGTTGAGGTTTCAGAACTAAGGGGAATATTGTTTACTTCGGGTAGTTTATCCTAAGTGGATAGCAATTTCCTAATGTACTTATTTCGACCGGGAACTCTAGACATGGTATCAAGGAATTTTCCATCTAGCTTAAAGGATGATAATTTCTTGGGTTGAGCTTTAAGTCTAGGGGGTAAGGGATCCTAACCTCTTTGTTTATGGTCGGAGTGGTTTCCACAACTGGTATCTTGATCTTTGGTTCTTCCTCCTTTACTGGAACAGCCGCTGGTGGTGTAGTAGATGCTTCCTCGGTGGGAGTAAGTTGCTTTGCTTCCTCAACATGTGGGTTGTGAACCGTGTTGCTAGGCAAGCTTCCTCTGGGTCTGTTATCAAGACGTTGTGCCAATTGTCCAATCTGAGCTTCCAAATTCTTTAGCACAACCAATTGATTTCTCATAAAGAGGTCGGCTTGATCTTGTCTAGCGGACGTGTTTTGGTTGAGCAGGTGTTGACCTTGCATGAATTGGGTGAAGGCGTCATCTGAACTTGAAACTGGGGCATTTGTCTTTGCAAGTTGTTCAGGGGTTTGGTTTGTGTCTGAAGTTGGTGCAGGAAGTGCGAGGGGTTGGTTATAAGAAGGTTGTGATTGTTGTGGGTAAGGTGGGTATCTAGATGGGTATCGGGGTTGGTATGGTTGGTTGTTTCTTGGTTGGAATGGAGGTCCTCTAGGTTGGTTGTTATTTTGATTGAAACCGGGTGGAAAGTTTTGTTGTCGAGCAGGAAACTGAGCATAGTAGACAGTGCCATCTGCTTCTTCGTATTCAACTTGGTATTCACCAGGTGGTTGCGGGTTGGTACAGTGTTGACAGACTTGCACTTGGTGTTGTTGTTTCTTAAGTTCTCCAAACTATTTGACAAGTGAGTCCATTTTCTCCGTTAATACCTTAACTGCTACGACTGGAATTGGATTTGATGCGGCGAGAGGTGCTGAAGATGTTGAGTGATCTCCAGAGTTCCAATCGTGGTGATTCATAGTCATGTTCTCTATAAGGTTCCATCCTTCTTCGTCGGTCTTTGCAATGAAGCTTCCTTGTGCGGCAGCGTCGAGGGTGGTTCAGTGGTTAGGGTCTAAACCATTATAGAAGGTACATAATTGTGCGGATTTGTCGAGTCGGTGATTAGGGCATTTTTTTAAGGCTCCTTTGAATCGTTCCCATGCAGTGTATAATGGCTCATCAAAAGCTTGGTGGAAATTCATGATGTCATTTCGAAGTTTGGTTTGTTTAGAAAGGAAAGTACTTGGTTAGAAACTTTGTCGCCATCACAGTCCATGAAGGGATAGAGCCGGTCTCTAAACCTTCAAACCATGTTTGCACATGATGTGTGAGCGAATAAGGGAAAAGGTACAAACGGATTGTGTCTTGACTAATTCCGTTTTGTTTGTAGGAGTTTGAAAGAGATATGAACTTGTCGAGGTGAGAGTTTGGATCATCATTGGGTAATCTATGGAATTGACAGTGGTTTTGGATTAGTTGGATGATGTGGTGCTTAAGCTCGAAAGATTGACCAGGGGTTTCAGGGTAGAGAATTGGTCCTCCTCTTCCTTCGATAAAGGGTTTACTGTTGTCAGCGAGAGTGATGCGTTCATCCATTTCTTGTTTTAGTGCGTATTGCTTCTTTTCTCATCGAATGGTACGTATTATAAGTTCTGGATCAGGGAAATTAAACAGTGGTACAGATCTAGGGGAACAGGTCATATACTAAAAAAGGAAAGACAAGAAAGTAAACACTTTTTTTAGAAGGTTTTATCCTAAGGGTTCACTAGAATTGGGATTGGTTGGGCCTCTGTATCGGACAGTTAGTCTCCCCGGCAGCGACGCCAAAAACTTGATGGCACCCGAAAGCGTCGTATGAAGATGACGTACGGATCGCAATCGGTTTGTTTTAAATTTATATTTGTTGGGGTCTAAGTATGACTTACTAATACTGAACCAAAGGCTAGTAGATGGTAAGTATGACCTAGAGTCGTTCTTAAAGAGAAATTGAATTGAAACGGAGGTGATTCAATCAATCTTTCTTTTCTAGTAAAGGTTTTAAAAGAGTGCGTTTGGGGTTTTGGTTCAGTTAACTAAGTAAACTAAATAAAACGAATAAAAGTGTAATAGTAAATCAAATAATAAAAGTAGTATTTGTTGTGAGTTCGTTAGCTAATAATGTGGGAGGATGACTCTTATGGGAAAATGATTATCTAAATTGGAAATGTTTAGTGGATTCAACACCTAGTGGTATAACCAATAAGTTCCCTATTAGTCGGTTAACAACTAATATGTCACGAGGAACTAAGGTGTCATGATTCTGATCAGATAGACGATGCTCAACTCTCCACACTCTCCTATGAGGGAGTCAGTGACCCGTATTATTGAACGTATTCGCTCATGGGTGAAGGAATAGAGTAGCAGGTCATTAGCAAGTCTAACCGTTCTTAATACAGTAAAGATTTCAAATCCATTAAACAATTAACTTAGAATTTATGTTCGGACTTATTAACAAATTCCTATTAATGAAACTTAAGGATGATAAACAAGGGAAAACGTTCAAGGTTCTTGCGTACGTTACTTTTGGTTTCATATTTTAAGGAAAGGATATCAGTGTAATTTAGATTCCAAACTTGCCTTTCTCATTACAATTAACAAATCCCTAGGTTTTCGTAAATGGTTATTTAACCTATAGCCTACCTACTCTAATCTAATCTAAATTAACTAATCTAATTAAAATGCTAATTAAAATGCTGATGGCTTTTTGCATAAAGTTAAACCCATACCATGTCGGAAAATGCTATGGTGATTCACAGTGTATTTAATCGTTTACCGATGTTTCCATTATGAATTTAATTTCTTCGCCATGTTCACATGATAAGTACATTGTGATCGAAAGTGTACAATACTCATGGCTAGTCCACGTAATCACATTGCATTTTATGATGCTTGCATGACGTTACAGTTAAAAATATAGTTTGTACACAGATAACTATTGACCAAGTATCAAGATTCGCGAATCCTATTTACAGGGTTACAATCATGTTTGTTAATCGAAAGGCGAATATAAGTTCTAGGTTTAAAATCATAAGATAAGTCCGTTCATAAAGTTTCCGTTTTATAATGTCGATCCATAATACAACTACCTTCGGTCGTTACCGGCTTCCGTACGTATGTACTTTGCTTAAAAGCATTTCCAACACTATACTGAGTAAACAGTCGAATAGGGGCCGTCATATTATTTCCCGACATATTTAAAGTCATCCCATAATTATATATGCTAACTACATCACAACAACTACAATAGTAATCTACTCTCTAATCATGGCAAAAACTAATTCTTGCATAATTAAAGCATACGTATTTAATTAAGATAGAATAGAATAGAAAGAACCCGGATTAAAATGCGAGAAGGAATAGACTTGAATTAATAAGCGTAACTCCAAGCGTACACCAAAGATTACAAAATATTCCCTAGCTTTCGTTCTACTTTAGACAAGCTCCTTAACTAGCCTAGCACTAATTTTGAAGTAAGAAAATAGAATGAGAAAGTAAAGAGAGAATTATGCCTAATGCATATGGGACATCTTTAAATGGAAGCTTTGGAGCTGTATTTATAGGGAAAATACGTCTCACATTAGCATCCCTAGGCTCACATTAGAAAAAGAAAGAAAGGTGGTGCACCGGGTACGAAAAAGTAGCGAAAGGTGGTGCACCGAGTATGGAAAAGTAGCGAAAGGTGGTGCACCGGGTACATGCAAGGACGAAAAAGCAGAAAAGAGACGGGGGGGAGTCAGGCCGGCGCCGCCCACCACCAGGCCGGCGGCGGCTGGCAGCCACCCGCCCCGGTCCATCGTCTTTCGCTGCGTTGCTTAATTCGTGCGTATCTTCTTCGTTATGCATCCGTTTGCGTTGATTCTTTTTGCGTTGGATTTGTAATTCAAAAACGAAGACTTTGATGTAAAGATATCCTAAAAATATGTCTCCTATCTCCAGATATTGCATACGGATCATTTGGATCTTCCGGTGGGCGTAGAATCTTCATTCTTTATCCGTTTTTGTTGATTTTTCTTCTGTTGGATTCGTAATTTGAAAACGAATATCTTTGGTGAGATGGATGTTGATGATGGGAACTTTTATCTTGAAATCTCATTTTGATGCCATGAATCTTCAAACGTGTGTGAAATCTTCGATTTTCATCCGTTTTGCTTGATTTTTATCGTGCAACCTTGTTTTGACCATCTTGGCATAATATCATTGATTTGTATTGGTTTTGAGTTTAAAATGCCAAGAATCATTCTAAAATGAGAGAGATATCGGTGGTAAAAACATGACTTTTTACGCGATATCAGGGTGTTGAATTAATTCCCAAACTTGTGTCACGTGCGGTGCTCGTTTTTCCCGATTATTTCGACGTGAAACGTTTTATATACAAGTTTTAAGTAACGTTTGAAGTTCGATATTTTAGATTGAAGTATTCTTTCAAAATACTTGAAAACATTTATAAAAATGTTTTGGTAATGTGTCGGGTTTGATTTACACGTTCGGTTTACGTTTGTTTAATCGTGTGACGTTAAATTCGTACGTTTTTGTTATCGTTTTAGAATATGATATTTTAAACGAATAATTTCTTACAAGATAACATATTTTTAATTTATACAAATATATTTTAGATTTTGTTCATTCGTCGGGCACGTTTCGCGCAATTTTGTCGCGTATGGTCAATTTTATACGATACGATTCACGTGTTAAATATTATCGAAATAATATTTAGTAAATAATAATGTTATTAAATAATCTCATATTATTTAATAATTTGGTTCACCAACGTCCGCATAATAATGTGTCGGATTCCATCCGATATGAAGGTGTAAATTAATCGCGAATGTGTGTATACATAACAATATACGAAATGATACATACAATTAGCCTAATATAGCACTAATTACATGTATTTACAAATGATTAGTCACTAATTCATAGTCCTAATTTTTCAGGTGTCACACAAGTGGTAAGGAATACAAACTTTAATCTCATTACCAAACCAAGTACTAAAATCTGCCCGGTTTGGTCCAAATGGTTCACCTTGTGGTGTGAATTCGATGCGACAGTGAGGATCTTGATATCATTTTCTTTTGCCACCCTTCTTCTACCTCCACATCTATATCTACCTCTACCTCAACCACCTGATCCACCTCCTTCTCCTTGAGCTCCTGGTTCCATATCTATGTATATGTTTTATTTTACCCTACAAAATTTGAAATATAATCGGTAAAGATCTATTTTGGTTAATCTTAGGGAATCACTATATAATATTGAAACCCATATCCCACTAGGTGGGTTTAACATACACATTATGTTATATATATATATATATATATATATATATATATATATATGATCAACCAACTTATATATTGATTTAACACGTATGTCACCTAATTTATCTATATATGTCTATGATCACAGGTCCTATATAGATTTCCCCTACCAGACATGTTAATATTACAACCTGTCATTCCCTAATTAAACTCATATATTCTACAAGTGTAGTGACACAATTACTAATATATGATTATTCAACTATATATATATACTACAATACACATGAAAATTGGAATCCCAAGATTCAGAATATATATCAAAATATAAGCAAATGACAATTAAAATAATAATTTCTAATTACCACCTAGTATATACAATAAAAGGTATATAGATGCACACACCGATTATATATCAACAAGATACATGTTCCGATTTCATATATTCTATCAATTTTTGCACATATTGACCACACATGAATCACTTTCTACACACGAGGACAATAACAGAATCAATAAACATACGGACATATATCACTTTCCATAAAGAGATACTTTAAATAACGATACATCTCAGCAACATTTGCATAAAATGTACAATATCTCTCGGATATTCATATAGCAGTTACTAATATTTAAGAGCCAAACGACAAACATCAAGTTAATTTAAAAGAAAAAAAACATCAACTTTATATCACTGTTTTATATATAACCTATATTTAAATCTAAATATCAAACAATGATAAGACAATCGCCTTTCTTGAAGCAACAGAAAAAATGAATCAAAATTCTATAATGCAAAGCTCTCGAAACCCTAAACAATCTCCTAGACATATCGAAATAATAAACCCTTCAAAAAAATTACAACTAGTCGCACTCTTAACCCTAATTATATATGATGATTTTATGTGTTGTTGTTTTATCTCCAAAGTCCTCCAATGTAATTTCCAGCTAAAAAATTGAGAGTGAAAATGAGAAGACAGTCTAATTAAGCAAAATAAGTAAAAAAATATTGAACTAAAAATAAATAAAGCGGTCCATTAATAACCGTCATACTTACATGTATATGTAGTGGTGGATTGTCCATCCATATGTATCAAGTTAACCCAATCGCCACCTTATTTTATTTGACCACCGCTCAAAACAAGTCAACGAAAGTTTTCTCAAAAATTATTGGCGCATATGTTCATTTTGACGGGTATGTAAAAACTGAAATGATATGATTTATGAGTTATATTTTCATTTCATCATATATCTAGACATATACATATATCATATAATAATGGAAAAGGATAAAAAGATCCTTCATGGCTTTCAATAAGACATTAAAAGACATAGATATAAAATAGATTAAATACAATTACTATTTATTTATAAAATTTAAATAACCATATTATTTAATTTCGTTTCATTTATGAATTGTGTCATAATATAAATACCTTTTTAGTATGTAAAAGTAATTTTACATATTATTTCAACCTTACTCATTGTACTTTTCAGCTCGCATATAATATATTGGATAGTATATATAGGAACTACCGTATATATTAACTTTAAAAAAATTTATAAAGTTATAATAAGAAATGTATATTAATTTAATTACTTGCTAAAACTAATTAATTTGACACATCATAGAATTCTCTAATTTAGTATATCATTAAATTTTATAATCACGATTTCATTATTTTAGATGATCAACAAAAGAATTCATTTATTTGTTTTTTTAAATAAATTAAAATCAAGGAATAATATATACTTATGATTGTCTTCATTAAAATGATGGAATAAATAAAAATCATGAAGAATACATATTTATTATTGTCTTCAATAAAATGAATGAAATCGAAACCTAATCACAAATTAAATCATATATATATATATATATATATATATATATATATATATATAGGGATGGGTTTTGGTGAAAACAATGAGATATAAAAAAACAGCAAAAATACATCCTCACCCTCCATCTAATCTAACTTATATATATCTATATATATATATATATATATATATATATATATCTATATATATATATATATATATATATATATATATATATATATCTATATATATATATATATATATATATAAGGGTGGAGATAAAAAAATGATGAAAACACTTTTTGCTTCACAATTTTTTTAAGTTGTGAACTTTTTTTTTTTTTCAAATGTGTTTTTAATTGTGAACTCTTATATATTTTTTTTCACATAAATTTTCATGATCATGAACCTTAATTTTTTTCCTTCACACAAAGTTTTTAACCTTTTTAATTGTGAACTTTATTTTTTCACATAATATTTTTTATTTATTTTTCTAATTCTAAACCTTAATTTTTTAGGGGTTTACGGAAAGCTTTTAACTTTTTCAAATGTAAAGCTTAATTTTATTTCGGCTTCATGTAATTTTTTAACTTTTTTAATTGTGAATCTTATTTTTTTTGGTTAAAGAAATTTTTTAAAATTTTTAAATGGAACTTTTTTTTTCAACTGTGAACCTTAATTTTTTTTTTAGTTCACGAAAAGTTTTTAACCATTTTCAGTTGTGAACCTTTTTTTCAACTGTGAACCTTAATTTTTTTTGGGTTCACATAAATTTTTTAACTTTTTCAATTGTGAACCTTAAATTTTTTTTTTGGTTCACGGAAAGAGTAAATCATTTTTTTCAACTGTGAACCTTAATTTTTTTAGGGGTTCACATAAAGTTTTTAACCTTTTCAAATGTGAACTTTTTTTTTTCAACTGTGAACCTTACTTTTTTTTTGGTTCACAGAAAGTTTTTAACTTTTTCAATTGTAAACTTTTTTTTTCAACTGTGAACCTCATTTTTTTTGGGTTCACGAAAAGTTTTTAACTTTTTCAATAGTGAATTTTTTTTTGTTTTGGGTTCACAATTTTTTTTTAATTTTTTCAATTGTGAACCTTAGTTTTTTTTTTGTTTTGGCTTACGGATTTGACTTTATTTTATTTTATATTCACAAAAAGAATTTTTTTTATTAGTGAACCATTATTTTTTGCGGTTTACGGAAAAAAAAATAGTTCACAACTTGAAAAAATCTTGAAGGAAAAGTTTTTTCACCATTTGTTTTTATCTCCACCCCTCTTTTATATATATATAAGTTAGATTAGATAGAGGGTGGGGATGTGTTTTCACTATTTTTTTATCTCCTTATTTTCACAGGAACCCATCCCTATATATATATATATATATATATATATATATATTCAACTAATTTAATTGTGTGAAGCTCTGATGAAATCCTGTCCATTAGTTAATTAACCGGATGGCTAGTATGCATGCATGCTTTGTTAATGGTTTGCACTTCTTCAACAACGACCACTTTTCTCTTTTGGCATGTTTTATGGCCAACAACACTAGAGGCTGCCCGGGTACGCCCCCATGCTCCTTGCCTTTCCAACTTCTCAAGGGCTTTATGCCCCACCAAATAGAACGTACCATCATCCATCATCTCCTGCTCGTATTTTATCTGATAATCATGAGATAATTAATAAATCTATATATGTGTATACAACTATACATGCATGAGCATGTTATAACAGTTAACTGGAATTTTATAATGTAGTGTCGTGGATCATATATCGCAACTAGAACTTGTACAACTTGTGCGGAATACAAGATATACAACAAAATAGGAATTAAAGAACAAGAAGTATTCAATCAAAACTGCTTTTGTATTTCACAAAAACACAGAGAGAAACTGTGTGAATTATTACAAAAGACTTAGCTCAAAATGAACTAACAAAAGCCTATTTATAGACTTACTGTGCGACAATACTTAAATGATTTGACCTGGTCAATTCCGACAATGCTATTGTAGGAGAAACCATTACATCCGACAATACACTAATCACAGAACTTTTATCGTCGCAACAACAAAACATTTAGACAGATTTACAAAACAAATAAAAATCAAGCGTTAGACAATTTGCTCCAACATACTCCCCCTTGGATAATGCTTGATTTCTTGAAACTTGAGCTTTATGTATATCCAGGCAGATTGCAACCAACATGAACACCTTGAGCACAGCATACTTCAACTACTCGTTGAAACTTCAAGGCCATAGCTTCATCATCAAATGCATCATCATAAATAATCGGATTCACTAATAGAGCTTCCAGATCATCTTTTGAGAGATTTATAAAACTCAAGGGATCGAACACATACACAATCGTTTCTCGATTCCACATAATGTCTCCCTTGTAATCTCTGTCATAGCATTCAATTTATGCTTCTCCCGTGCTTCCATTATACTTCCAATAGCTAACAAATTTCCAAAAATTAACTGGAAGTTTTTCAAGTGGAATTTTCCTTAAACATTTTACCCGTGGATAAGTAGTAATCACTCGTGGTTGATTGGAGATAGGTTCAATGTCGAAGTAATCCACAGTTCTTTTTGGAAACGTCTCTTTGACCCACGTGTATTTTCCTTTATTGGACTCACGAGATAGTACTTCAGTCATCCAATCCACCAGACCATTTTTAAAATGATTGATAATGTCAATTGAAGCGATATGATTGACTTCACACTTTGGAAGTTTTTCAAGTGCTTTAAAAGTTGGATGAAAATATTGAAGCCCATCCGTTCTCTTAATGATAAACACTTTGTTATCATTATCATACTTCCATCGAATAATCCTTCCAACACATTCATGTCTTGGAATTTTAAAGAACTTTCTGGTCTTTATTTTCGCAGGCTCAGGTTGTTTAGAAAACCACCATGGAAATTTTTGTACAGGTTCTTTCTCTTCATCTAAATCAACCCAAAATCCTTCTTGAATACCCATATCAGACTGAACTTTTTCTGGGTGAAGTTCATCTTCAGAATCTTCCCAGTCTTCAACATGAACATTATCAAAATCTGGCTCAAACCCTGGAGGAAATTTTGGATCATCAAACTCATCAAAATCATACTCTCTGTTATTACACAACTCCACAAAAGGAACCAAATCTTCAATGATAACATTCAAAGGAGTAGGACATAGAATCTCTTCTTCTTCAACACTATCTGATAACTCTTCTTTATCAAATCTGCATGAAGATTCTCCAAGCTCAAACATAGAAGTTTCACCAAAATCATCAAACATATTTCCAAGGTATAAAGCATTTAAGTCTTCTTCACCAAGATCATCAAATTCCATATTTTCAAAACTTGGTTCGGGAGTCAAAACCATAGCAGAAGGAGGAACAAAACTAATTGGTTCAACATACAAGAGTTCTTCCTTATCATAATTTTGAACTAGTACCATTGCTTGAGAAAAATTTGGCTGATCACCATTACCATCATTTCCACTAGTATCATCAGAATCACTACCATCATTTCCACTAGTATCATCAGAATCACCAGATATTTCTTCAACATCATCGTGAAATCCTTCAACATCATCATGAAATCCTTCATTACCTGTATTATTTAATCCAGCATTTCCTTGATCATCATCATTATTCTGATCATTTGCATTATCATCAACAACAACAACATCATGCACATTCTCCCCTTGATCACCTAATTTTTCTTTCAGAAGAAAGATTTCTTGTTCAAGTGATTCAATCCTTAAAGTCTGAGAATTAATTTGTTGACCTTGATTGGCAATAAGAACATCCTGAGTGCCAATTCGTTGCAAAGCATGAAATAAATCATCTCTCAACTTATCCACCAGAGACAATAAAGGATTCACAGCTCGTTGAAGAGAAGCATCAAGAGCTGCCATACTCACTATAGGAGTAGCTGTTGTAGATGAAGTTCCAGCAGCTGTAGAAGATGAAGAAATAGGTATTGATGAAGTAATAGGAATAGAAGTAGAAATACCAGGTTCAGAAGAAGTGACAGGCATATATATAGAAGAAGAAATTGCTGATGAAGACATAGGCAGAGAAACAGAAGAAGGCACTGCTGAAGAAGATACAGGCAAAGATTCAGAAGAAAACATTGCTAAAGAAGTCACTGGAAATAAAGAAGAAGAAGATCCAGTTTCAGAAGAAAAATTTCTATTTACAATCAACTTCCTTCTTTGAGTAGGTCTAGGCTCAGGTATACACTCAGGATCCTGGGCCTCTTCTCTTTGTCATCTCAAATCTTGTCTTTCATTCTCTATATTTTCTTCAGTCTGCCTTTGAGAAGCTAATGATTCTACAAAAGTCTTAGGACGAATAGGTTCCTCATCCTCAGAACTAGATGATTCAATCTCAACAAGATTATCAAGATTTTTTTGAACAACATCATCAATCTCATGAACTATTGGAGGTTCATCTTCCTCTTGAACTGACTCCCCCTCAGATGAAACTTCCTCACTATCATCATCTGATTCCATTTGAATGTCTATCTGAGGTGGAAGAAAATTTTCATCAATAATATGTCCAAAGAGATCAAAAGTTGGTGGTGTAGCTTTACCACGATAACTATTACAATCAGCAAACACCCTTTTTGGAATCGGAGTATAATGCAAAATCTCTCCATGGTATGTAACTCCTTGAATATGTTGATCAAAAATTAGCTGGAGGAATCGTGGGTACATGAAAAATCCATCTTCGTTGATGTTCCCAACCAAATTCTCAAAAATATATCTCGAAAAGTTATATGGAATGTTGAGTACCAAATCTGTCATTAAACCAGCTAAGTGGTAACTCATTGCATCAAATCAGGCTTTTCTTGGAGATATACAACCAATCAAAGTATGAGCCAGAAATATCTAATGTGGACAAAAATGATTCTTCATAATTTGAACATCTCGTGGTCCTTTAGTACAACCTATTTGTTGAAGACAATCATCAATAATATTTCATGGAATATTATTTAAAGCATTTACATCATCACCTAATTGCAAAGTGTGTCTAATCAATTCCTCAGTGAGTACAAGTGGTCTTCCATCAACTGTGGCTGTGATACAAAAAGGTTGAACATCCGTGTGATATTCAACAGTTATCCAAAAATCAGTCATATGATCTTCATAGATATTTTCCACTTGAACTGTCAAAGCATGAGAAATCCTTGATCGTAATTAAAACCTAACCATGGGAAAGAATTTCCTGGTTTCAGTTTTATCCGGTGCCTCAAGTAAATAAGCTGTTGCATTGTGACGTTTCTCAAAAAGTACTGCCCTCCTAACCACATCAGGTTGTGCTGCAGCAATAGGATCGGGTTCTGCCATGATATATAAATACAAGCTGCACAAAGTATATGTTAAGCAAAAGTCCTAAACATACTTTGAAAAAGTTTCAAAAATCTGAAAATTTCTAAATGTTGAAAGCATGCGACAATAATCACTTGAGCACTATTCATGCGACAATCACATTTTTATACGACAATAGTTATATTTTAAAAAAAATACACACACAAAGATATCCGTGAATAACATTGTCGGAGTACTATTCATGCGTGAATAAGTACTGTTCATGCGATAATAATGGATTGTCGTAACAAGTGGTCAAACAAGTCAAAGTCAACAAAGTCAAATTCACGGAACACTGTTCATGTGTGAATAAGCTATTCACGCATCAAAACCCTAATTCACTATTCATCTGACAATGGTTATTGTCGGACGATTCCTAAGGCACTGTTCATGAACAGTGTTTTTCGCACAAAATTAATGATTAAAACTTATTTACAAGGAGATAAAGAGGAAAAATTATACCAATCTATGCGGACTGAGAAGGCGTACACTTCTATCGAAACGAAATCGAGTGAATCGTAGTACACAAAAAGTAATCGAAGAAAAACTCAACCGGTCAGCGTATTGTCGGAGTTATATATTGTCGGAGTAAAAGGTTTTGTCGGATAAAGTGAAAGAGTATGTAAAAATTTCAAATTTTGAAATACTTATACACTCCTTTTTATTTTATTATCCGTGAATAAGATCCGACATATATAAATCCAATAATAACTTTTAATGAAACATTTTAATCAAATCAAATTTACTTTGGATAAAATGCTAAGCTATTTAAAACTAAAAGTTTGAAAAATGAAAAATCTTTAAACTAAATATTTACAAACTAACATAACAGAATAAAAGTAAAATATTTTTGTTGGGGTAATTCTTATGAGTTGGGATCATATTGAGATAAATGAATGTATTTATTTTTATTGTTTAGAAATGATTGTTAGTATTTTTGACCTCTTTAAATTTACTTAGCATTAATAAAACATACTTTATAAAAATCATTCTATATGTGATTATTGGTATTATTGTCCTCTTAAACACTCCTGCATTTAAATATCTTCAATTCTTTTATTATTAGCATGCATATTACTTTATATAATCTAAATAGTAATATACTTTTAAGTTCATAATATATTAGTATTTATATATAAAGAGTGAGAATATGATGATATCTTTAGAAGTACACACATATGTTGGAATGACACTTAGTCACGTATGTCATACCCCGGGTTGGACTTATAAATTGTATCACAGGTCTATACATCGTATAACAAAGTGATAGAGTTTATTTTGATTTGATATATGAAACTTTGGAATATTTGCAAGTCCGTTTATAAAAATATACCAACTAAGGTCTATACTCAGTACAACAAATAGTCAATATATTTCCCCAGATATCATAATATTAAGACCCTAAATCATGAATCATAATATACTAGTCCTCCAAAATTTAAGACATTTATTATCATTTTGATAACCTTTGATTGTCATATATTAATATTTTGGATTATGTAAAATAATATGCATATATAGTTAAAATTTCTTAGACTAGATACTTTAAATGCAAAAATGCCTACCAATATATCTCATATAAAATTAGTTAGTAGAAAATTTGGTTTAAAAATGCTATGTAAACCTACTAACACATCAAATATAGTACTTATCATTTCTTTTACGTATTATTTATTAATACATTTCCCAATGTACTATCATTTCCTAACTTTTTACACAAAATCTCCCCCGATTTTTTATTTTTCAAATGTTTTTGGATTTTTATTTTTATAAAAGAAAAACAAGCAAACAACAAACAGAAAATATAATCTTAAAGATCCAAAGTTTACTTAATTTGATCCAAATATTTCATGCTGAGCATCAAAATGAGTTCCTCAAAACTTGATTTGGAAAAAGCTTTGGTAAACAACTCAGCTCTTTGTTTCAATGTATCAACATGAACCAAAATGATCAAGTTTTTCTCATAACAATCCCGGATGAAGTGAAAACGTATTTCAATATGTTTAGTTTTTGAGTGTTGAACGGGATTACGTATGATACTTATGGATGCAGTATTGTCAATATGTAAAGGAGTTTTGGTAAGAAGTAAACCATAATCTCGAAGCTGTTGTTGAATCCAGAGGATTTGCGAACAACAACTGGCAACAACAATATATTCTGCCTCTGCAGTAAAGGTAGAATCCATGTTTTGTTTCTTGCATTGCCAGGTCATGAGTCGATCTCCCAAAAATTGACATCCTCCTGATGTTGATTTGAAGTCAATACCATATCCGCCATAGTCAGAATCAGAGTATGCTGAAAGTGTAAAATCTCCATCATTCGAGTACCAGATGCCTAGATCAGGCTTGCCCTTCAAATATCTAAAGATTCTCTGTACGGCCCTCAAATGTGAGACTTTGGGATTTGCTTGATACCGCGAACAAATAGACACAGCAAACATGATATCAGGTCTTGAAGCAGTAAGTACATGAGAGAATCAATCATTGACCGATATTCCTTTTAATCGGTTGGTGTGTCATCAAGAGCAGGTCCAATTTTTTCAACAAGATCAATGGGAGTTGAAATAGATTTGGCATCCAACATCGTAAACTTCTTTAAGATGTCATGAACATACTTCGTTTGATGTATGAAAATGCCCTTGTCTAGTTGCTGAACTTGCAAACCTAGAAAGAAAGACATCTCCCCCATTGAACTCATTTCAAACTTAGACTTCATGATATGCTCGAATTCTTTGCACAAACTGTCATTCGTAGACCCGAATATAATGTCGTCCACATATACTTGAACGAGTAGCAAATTACCTTTTGTTTTCCGAATGAAGAGTGTACTATCAATTTGACCTCTCAAAAACCCATTAGCGAGAAGATGTTGAGATAAAGTATCATACCAAGCTCGAGGAGCTTGATGTAACCTGTATAAGGCTTTATCCAACTGAAACACATAATTTAGGAATTTAGGATCTTCAAAACCCGGTGGTTATTTGACAAACACTTCTTCATGCACTTTCCCATACAAAATGCACACTTGACATCTAACTGATACACTTTGAAATTCATGAAAGAAGCATATGCTAGAAAAATCCGAATGGATTCAAGTCTAGCAACCGGAGCAAAAACCTCATCATAATCCAAACCTTCAATTTGAGTGAATCCTTGAACCACTAATCTTGCTTTATTACGAACCACAATTCCTCGATCATCTTTCTTATTTCTGAAAACCCAACGCGTGCCAATTGGATGAATATCCTTGGGAGGTTTCACCAATGACCAAACTTGCAATTTTACAAACTGCTGCAATTCTTCTTGCATTGCTTGAACCCAAGAAGAGTCTGACAAAGCTATCTGAACATTCTTTGGTTCAATCTGTGATAAGAAACAAGTAGAAGACTTGTGTTGATGTCGAATTTTGATCCCATCAGAAACATCTCCAATCACATTTGTGAGTGGATGTTTATGCTCAGAATTAACCCGCAAAGTAGGAACAGATTCCACATTCAAGTTGGTTCCTAAATGTGAATCCTCAGGATTACTTACTATTTCATCACTAGAATCATCATGAGTTGAATCTTCTAGTTCAGTAGAAGGATCCTGAAAATCTTCAGTATCATCAGGATTTGAAGTTGTGTCATCTTCATCATTTGTCATAGGTTGAGAAGGTTCGTGAGCAATAGATTCTTCAGTTGATTATGGGGGAGAAAGATTAGAAGTAGATACTGGTGTGATAGGAGTAAGAAGCGGCTCAACATGAGAAGAAAGAACCGGAATAAAATCATCAGAATCCTCAACAGGAGATGACACATCACGTTGAAAAGGAGCAAGAGAATTAAAAACGAGTCATAGTCAAATAACCATTCTGGACCGATCCCATCGGATGGAGAAGAATACCATAAAAATTCAACCTCATAGCATTCTTCTATTCGATGTGATGCCGTGTTATAAACTCTTTTGTTTTCAGAATTTGCTGAATAACCTAAGAAAAACCCGGATTCTGATTTCTCATCAAATTTTGAAAGACGATCCTTAGTTTTCATCAATAAACATGGGCATCCAAAAGATTCCAGAAAGTGAATATTCGGCTTCCGATTATTCAATAACTCATAGCTCGTTTTCTTCTTGTCTTTGACCACAAGAACTCTATTTAACACGAAACAAGCTATATTAACTGCTTGTGCCCAAAAAGTTGTTGGTAATTTTGCATCCGAAAGCATAGTTCTTGCAACTTCGATCAATGTTCTGTTCTTTCTTTCAGCAATTCCATTTTGTTGTGGTGTTCGAGAAGCACTAAATTGTTGTAAAATACCATGTTGAAGACAGAACATTTCTATGATGTAGTTCTTAAATTCCGTTCCATTATCACTTCTTAACCTCTTTACTTTCAACGAAAATAAAGTCTCTAATCGTAAAATCAGATACTTAATTTTCTCAGCCGTCTCATCTTTGGTACTTAGAAAGTAAACCCATGAAAATCTTGAGTAATCATCAGTGATTACCAAGCAATAGGATTTACCACCCATACTCCTCACACTAACTGGGCCAAACAAATCCATATGGAAAAGTTCCAATGAAGTGTTAATTGAATTCACCAACTTAGGTTTATGAGACTTTTTAGTTTGTTTTCTCTTTTTACAGGAAATACAATGATCATTTAATGAAAAAGTCTGTTTAGGAACTCCAATCACTAAATCATGTTTGACTAAAAAGTTCATTTTCCTAAAGTTAATATGACCCATCCTTCTGTGCCATAAAACTGAGTCCTTCTCTGATGCTTTTGACAACAAGCAAGTATGCTCCATTGTAGGAGTTATAGAACGCATATCTAGGATATATATATCTTTAACCCTAGGAGCCCTCATAAGAATCCATTCTTCTGGCACAACAAATCCTGGTTTGAGAATCCAACATTCTTCATCATTGAACCATGTTGACATCTTTTTGTCACACACTTGTGAAACACTAAGTAAATTATGTTGAAGTTGTTCATCATAATTCACTTTGTCAAAACTTATTTCACCATTCATAACAGTTCCTTCGCCTGAAAGCAACAAGCCCTCCATTTTTGATTTTAACATGTTCAAGTAAGGAGAGATTCCCGGTCATATGTCTTAAGCAGCCACTATCAATGTACAACACATTATCGATAGCTCAGGATGACTGCAAGACTTTTGATGGAAACAATTAGTTGCTAATGGAGACCCAAGCCTTGGAGGCTTTGGGTCGTCCAGTGATTTCATCTAGGATGAAAACGTCAATTTCTTTGAGATCCTTTTTGAAATCTTTTGAGTGATTAATTGACGCATCATAAGATGATGATTTCTTCTTGGAAGAAACAAAAGTATTGATTCTCGGTTTTTGTGTATTTTCGTGAAGTGATTTTGAAACATTTTTGTTCTTTGAAGATTTAGCTTGCTTCAAATGTTCTCTCGAACGTTTTCTAGCAAGTTTATGACAATCATTCAAAAGATGTCCACGAATTCCACAATAGAAACAATTTCGTGTTTCATACTTTCTTCGAGAATGAAAACTTTTATGAGAACCATGATATGAAGTTTTACTTGTAGAAGCATCACATTTAGAATATGAGCTTTTACTAGTAGAAACTTCACATTTTGAAGATTCAGGTTTGAAAGCATGATATTGACCTTTTGTTGATGAAGAAGATGATTGTGATTTGTTTGGAGAAGAAGTTCTTTTCAAAATCTTGATAACTTGTTTTGGAATTTCACAAGCTTTAGATTTTTCTTTATTATTTTGGTTCAAAACACACTTCTTATTCTTTTCACAATCATCACAATCATTGTTCTTCATCTTTGAAGATTGATGAGAAAAATCCAATGAATTGTTTTCATGTGGTGATTTAGAACTCTCATTAGAAAAAACCTTTTGAATTGCTTCATCTTGAGGTTTTGAATCATCAACTTTTCCCTTCCCATACACAAATTCAGAATCAAATTCATCTTTAACTGGCAATTGAAAATAAGATTTTGGTGGTGGAACAAAATGATATCCAATTTCAGCGTTAGAATCTGCTTTTGATGCTTTGGTTTTTGCATTTAAATCATTTTGATATCCAATACCAAATTTAGATTTGGAATCTAAACGCTGTTTATGGATAATTTCATCAAAAACCACTGCTGATGTCGAAACATTCAACAATTGTCTTTCAAGATCTAAAATTTTAGAATCAACTTTAGATTTTTCTTGTTTAAGTAAATCCATCTCAACCAAATAACTGTTTATGATGGATTGCTGATTTAAAATTTTAGCTTTCAAATCATGAGTCTCAACTTCAGTTGACTCAAAACGTTTATTTAAAAGCTTGTTGTTTTCCACCAACTCCTTATTTTGATTTTTAATCAATTCAATGTCAGTTAAAAACTGTTGATTTTGAGTTTTGTAAAGACTGAGTTGATCACTCAAGTCCGTACATTTTGAACAAATTTGTTCAAATGAAGAAGAATCAACCTCAGAGACATTTGACATGAAAGCTTGGTTATGAGAGTATTCCTCCACATGCGTACTGCAATCATAGAATTCATTTACTTTTGAAACTAGTCCAGATGATATGGGAGCAGGAGATGTATCTTTTACAGAAGATTGTGGTTGAGCAGAAGAAGAATAAGTTTTGGATGTAGAAGGCTTGGTGAAACCAGATGTAGGTATTTTGCTTTTCTCACATTCCCGATTAAAGTGTCCTAAATTCTGACAGTTGTAACACCGAACCTTCGATTTATCAAATCCTGGTTTACCCCCCAACTTGCTTTTTCCATTTCTTTGAAGAAACTTTTTAACTTTTCTTGTTAACATAGCAAGATTCCATTGGAGGTCCATTTCTTCAAGATCGTCGGGATGTAACTGATCGTAATCCTCTTCTGTCAAGTCTACATTACCAACCTTTCCGGAAATAAACGCTTCATATGATGAAAGAAAAGCCGTGACAACATTTGCATGATCTTCGATAATCTTTGAAACTTGTTGGTTGGAATTTTGTTGTTGATGACTGGTAGCTGAAGCACTTCCAGATCCATAAAATTCATAACCAGAATATTCACCTGTGACTCCACTAGAATTCCCACCATTGAATGTCTCTGAACGAGAGAACAATGTTGTTGTTTCTGAAGTTTTCTTAGAACCGAATTGAGAATATTGCATCATCTTTCCAGTCTCCTTTTTCTGCAAAGAAACATCATATACTTGCAACTTGTTGATCAAATCTTCATATGCATATTCACCCAATAATTCATCTTCCATCAAAATGTTAGCCTTAATTTTCCCACCTTGAAGGTAAAGCTTCAATCAACTTCTCATTGATTTCAAGACGTTCCAAAATCAAACCATGTCTTTTGAGCTCACTGATTAACTGGGAATATCGGACAATTAAGTCATTAAAAGATTCATTTGGCATGCATGTGAATACATCCCATTGTTTCTTTAACAAGTCACGTTTACTTTTCTTCAACTTGTCGTTACCAGCAAAACGTTTCTCCATTGCTTTATAGAGCTCATATGCCGTATTCAAATCTTTCCATCCAGCAAGAACATCACTAGGAAGACTCATAGAGATAACCGACTTAGCTTTATTGTCTCGATCATGTTCTTTTCTTTCATCAGAAGTCATCATTTTGAGTGACTTGGTAGGAGGATTATTATCCCTATAAATTCCTTCAGCTCTAGGATGAATGTATTGCTCCAAGATAGGAATCATTAGATCCGGATCATATAGAGCAATAAACGACTCAAACCGATACCGCCAATCATCATAATCATTTTGACATAAAAACTTTGGTGGTTTGGTTGTAGTTCCAGTCTCTTGTTCACTCTTCATCGTAGCTTGCCAATTCACATGAGCCATTGTAAACACTTAGAAAAATCCGAGAATACCAACGTCCGATAATAAGAAAATCCGAGAATAATAGCTTCCAAGAATAACAAAACACTCCGAGAATAATAGATCCTAACCAATGCTCCGAAAATACCAATTGTCCATGAATAACACTCCGTCAATATCAACTGTCCATGAATAATACTCCGTCAATAACAAACACTCCATCAAAAACAAACACTGCTTATTCGACAATAAAACAGTCAGTCCGTCAATGAGTATCCGTCAATGAGAGTCCGAGAATACAAGTCCGTCAATAATCAACTACTGTTCATGCGACAATAGCTTATTGTCGGATCACTAATCACGCAAATGCAATCACGGAGAAAATGGTTATCACTATTGTCGGAATTACTTATTCACGCATGGAATTTCCAGAAATGAAAAAGTGTTGTAAAATCTTCAATTTTAGCTTGTTTTTGCTAAAATTTGTATCACTGAGCTCGGAATTCAATTTCTGATACTCATATCTACTCAATTTGATCTTTTATCGTCAAATTTAGGAATCCGTACAATTTGACGATAAGTACGTAAACAATCAAAAGATCAAAATAAGAGAATCAGATCAAATTCAGATGAATTATGATCACAGAATCACGTACAACAATAATCATCTTCTAATTTTGATAAAGCTCTTCAAATCCGTAGCAATTTGAAATCAAAAGATATCTTAATTCATCCAAATCAATGAAACAGTCGTCAAACAGCAACAAAATGCTCAAACTGAATCTTCCGAGTCCTTCGATTCAATCAAATACCTCAAAATCAATCTCTAATTCAATCAAATAGTCCTAATTCTATTCGTACGGCTCTGATACCACTTTGTAGTGCCGTGGATCACGAATCGCAACTAGAACTTGTACAACTTGTGCGGAATACAAGATATACAACAAAATAGGAATTAAAGAACAAGAAGTATTCAATCAAAACTGCTTTTCTATTTCACGAAAACACAGAGAGAAACTGTGTGAATTATTACAAAAGTCTTAGCTCAAAATGAACTAACAAAAGCCTATTTATAGACTTACTGTGCGACAATACTTAAATGATTTGACCTGGTCAATTCCGACAATGCTATTGTCGGAGTGACCATTACATCCGACAATACACTAATCACGGAACTTTTATTGTCGCAACACCAAAACATTTAGACAGATTTACAAAACAAATAAAAATCAAGCGTTAGACAACTTGCTCCAACATATAAAATTAATTAAACATCACATATTATATATATATATATATATATATATATATTTATAAAATTAATCCTACCAAATAGTTTGATGCTTTCTCTAGGACATTCTTAAAAGTCTTTCACTCTAGTTTCCTTGTTTCCCGTATCTTGCCAAAATATACAAAATCGAGCGCTCAGACTACATATCATTAAATATAAGGTATCTCTTCTCCGATAATACTCTGACAAACCATCATATCCCGATCGTCCAACTCTGGCAGGTTTCGTATTCTTAGCGGCACTTTTCTTGCCTTTAGCACTTTTTGCCTTCACAAATAAAGAGGAAAAGATCAAAGTAATTAAATGTGTGGAGCTCGATCTGATGGGATCCAATGTGTTAGTTAATTAACTGTATGGCCGGTATGCATGTATGCTTAGTTATTTAACTGTGTGGAGCTCTAATGGGATCCGATGTGAACCTTTGATCATGGCTACATACGATCGATATATGAGATATGCCCAAGGTCGGGTTTAGCATTTCTGGTTTAGGCTTTATCAGAATTAATAATATTATTTAATTTAATTAATAAAGAGGTTTATGGTTGAAGCACCATGTTGTTTAGAGTTTATCGTTTACTGTTTATGGAAAACATAATATGCTACTTAATTAACTAATTAATAGGTTTATGGCCGGTTTACCTAGCTAGGAGGCATGCATATGTTCTTTAACTCGCCTTAGAATTTAGTTTCGGGTTTATGGAAAAGATAATATAATATCTAATAAACATGTGTATGTTGTTTAATTAAAGTTTAGTGTTTACAAAAATATTATATGGTATTTAATAAACATGATTTAGGGTTTATGTGAAATATAATGTAGGGTTTAGGGTTTAGTTGTGATTTATTTTCAATTAGATATAGCTACACCTTAAGATTACAAAAAGTACATTAACATCTTATCATTCCCAGTTTTAGTATATACCACACATTAACATTACCACACCAAATTGAACATGCAGTACATCTTCTTCCTTTCTTTTTATTTGATCAGATCAATCACTCTTTATGATAATCTTTTTCACAACGAAGGTAAACATTTCTTAGCGATAACGATTTCTTTATTTAAATCCGCTTTCATCATTTCACGATTATATTCTCGGTGATGGTGTTGAGTTTTGCAAACAATTCAAACCAACAACGATATTAGCAATTTAGGAACTTTAAAAGTTAAATCATTGTTGACTAACCTCACCAACCAGGCTTGAAAAAGGGATATCTTGTTCATCTAAGAATGTAGTTATGGAACTCAAAGATCGTCTTTTGGTTTGTAATAACTTAATCTTGCGTCGGTGTATTAATGTCAACATGCTCAATTTGTCATCGATACCGAAAGTTAATAAGGGGTTACCATTTAGGAACCAATGAAGATGACGGAGTATAAATATCTATTGACTATGTAATTTTTTTTTATCGTTGTTAATTTCACATAATCGGGAAATCGATCGTATGAATTCTGTGTTACTTTCTCTAGATTTGATTTGTAAACTCATAAAATAAAAAGTTTGAATATATGTATGCAAGATTTTTTTTATCGCATTCTACAGATTAAACAGAAACATTTTGAATATATGTATGCTAGAACTTTGATCTCCATTCTTAAGGTTTTAATCATAAGAATAAAAAAAAGATTGCAAAAAAAAACAAAAATTATGAAAGCATTATCAAAGGCGGTTCCTTGCAATCCGCTTTATCATTTATGAATTATATGAGTGATGCAAACAAAAGGCAGTTCTTTTCTCTACCGCTTTATCATTCATAAATTGAAGTATGGTTTTTCTATGCACGCATTTTAAGGTGGTGAAAGGAAAAACCGCCGTTAGATACGACAATGTAAGTACGATGATCCATCTATATATATATATATATATATATACACACTCAGTATTATTTGGTTATCAGTTAAACAAAAGTATTCAAAAACTATGTTCTAATTAAGCTTTCTTTTTTAATTTCATTACATTTCCAGTAGCAACTTTTCTTCGACTGGATTTCCATGTTTATATCCAGTAAGGTTTTTGTTACATATGATCAAAAGCTGCATAGAACTATTTTTTGCGTTCTTTGTTTGGACGCAGCTACAATATCTCTGTTTAGATATTTCGAATATCCATTCCCAAAAGCCTTCTTGGTGATGCTATTAAATTCGGCTAAAATGCCTCAACACTTTTATCGGAATGTTACAAAAAATTCGTGCTTCCTTTAAACATGACTTTTTTTCTAGTCTTGACAAAGAAAAGCAATTGTGTTTACAAGCACAATTTTTTTTGAAACCCTTCAGGTTGTATTGTGATAAGGTTCCTGTTAAAATCACTCGGGTAGATTTAAATGTTGCTAGCGGCAATTGACATGCAACACTTCATATAAAAGCTATTATCTTCATTCTTATTCTTAACACCTTCATCATTGCAAAGATCTCTTTGTTTGAATGGATTCAATTATAAATTTGTAATGTTATCTTAGGTCAAGATTGTTCAATTATAATGTTATCTTTTGTCAAGATCTTCAATTGTAATGTTATCTTATGTAAAGATTATTATCTTATTTTAATAGTTTGGTCTCTACACTTGAGTATATGAGAAATATATTTTATTAAACATAAACTTGCACGTACTTAATTAAAATAAAATTAACCATTAAGAAACAAACAAAAAAAGAAACATAAAAATAAAAAAAATAAAAAAATAAAAAGAAACATAAGAAATAAAGAAAGAAATAAAAAATCCTAATCATCATATAAACTAGGGACATCACCGTTCATCTATTTCTCTTTTTTTCCCGATCAAATTGTCGAGCGCTTCAAATATTTTCTGGCAATTATCTAGCATCTTCTTTTCTTCGTCAATGAATTCATTGAGAGTTTGTATATACGAAAATTCAATTATATGAATAATCGTATCTTCTCGTTCGATCGATATTATTTTCCATGTTTTTTTGTGGATTGAATGATTTATGTTTACAATCATCATTTTCAATTTCTCTTTTTTCTTTTTATCCTATTCAAGCATTTGGTTGATCAAACCATTGTGTCTTTTTGAATAACTTTCAAATCAACTATCCGAATTAAAACGTCTTTTAGAACGTGGTTTTGATGAAGATGTTGATTCATTCATTGTAGAGAGTAAAATATGTATGTTGTTTGTCAGAAAAATGAAACTTAAGTCCAATTATTTATAAGCTCTTAATTAAAATTTATATGTATATTAAATTAATTAAAGTCCCAACTCTCTAAAGGTTACTGACTGACATCAATGCCCTTAATTGCTTAGAGCATACACAATGAATATAAGCTTTTAAAAGCTTTTTTAGTTGCCACATCACTTTTTATAAGAAAACTTTTTGTGAAAAGCTTTGTTCCCAATAATAAAAAGATTTGTAAAGCTTTTATATTCAAAAATCACACTCACACACTCTTTGCAATGCCTTTAAGAGTTATCATAAAAGGCGGGTGTCCAACACTGCCACATTTCATGCTATGTAAAAGTAGGTTATTGTAAACCGCCACCTTTTATCCTCCGTAAGCCGGGTGCTTGTTACCTACTCTAGTTACCTATCAAAAACCACCATTAATTGCCGTTTGTCCCCACCTTTTTGATCGATAAGTGGTTTTCTATCTAGGACCGCCTTTTACTAGTGCCTTAATAGCTTACTTTTGTAGTAGTGAAGCTTATAGCTAGAGCTTTTTTTTTAACCAATAAGCTGAGCTTATTATTTTATAATTGTTTGACAAACTAGTTGGAGCTTAAAGATGCAAACGACATAAAATGACATGAAAAATATATGCTAAATAATTTATAAGAGGTAATTAAGTAAATTTTTCTTCATAAACTATGAGCTTATTTATAAAAGCTACTTAGTTGCTTATTTTTTTAGAACTTACTTTTTTATTAATCTTGTATATCTTTATTTACCAAACAATGATAGAAGCTTGAGCTTATAAAAAAAAAAAAAAAAGCTTAAGCTCTAATAAGCTTTTATAAGCCAGTATGCCGAATGATCTAGTATTGGATTACTTGAGTACGGTTATGATTTTTTTTAGCAAGGAGTCGGATTATTACTATATAATTGATTTAATAACCCTAACTTGGTCAAATTGGGTGGTAAATCGGTTGATGAGTTTGTAATGAATAGTTGGAAGATTTATGTTAAGTGAAGTTTGTGTATATCTATAGTAATTCATTCTTTCTAGCTTTTATAGTTTGATGAACGATATGTTGAAATGGATGGGCCTGGTAAGGCCCATTGATATCGTGTAAAAAATCACGTTTTTACTACCGATATCTCTCTCATTCTGGAACAATACTTGGCATTTAGACTCAAATAATACACAAATCAATGAAAATATGCCAAGAAGGTCAAAATGAAGTTGCACGAGATAAATCAAGTAAAACGAACGAAAAACGAAGATTCCACGCACGGTTGAAGATTCAAGGCATCAAAACAAGATTTAGAGACAAAGTACCCATCACCAAGATCCATCTTATCCAAGATATTCGTTTTCAAAATACGCATCCAACAGAAGAAAAATCAACAAAAACGGATGAAGAATGAAGATTCTATATACGCCGGAAGATTCAAATGATTCGTACAAGACATATAAAGATGAGAGACTGATCGCACACCAAACGGTCGGTCAGGAAATCACTTCCTGGTCATTGCGGACCTCACGCTTAAGGCGGGTGATCGGAGGGTGGTTTTAAATTTATAATAGTCGGGGGGAGCCAAAACCTTCCGAACTACTTACTATTACTAGGTACGAATACCTGATATTAGTATGTGGTAAGGATGATCCAGGGTCGTTCCTCACGATGGTAGAATTGAAACAGAGCTACTTTTGATAACTTAGTAATTAAATTGGGGTTTTTATAGATTGAAGGGTGGTTGTTTTTAGGTTTTTATTTATTTAAAATACTAAGAAAGCATAAAAGTAAAGAGAGGCTAGTAGATATGTAACACTTAAGGATAACAAAGACGTGGTTCACCATGATTTAGGATAGCGTATTATTGGAATGATAATTATTGGGGACACATTCAGCTAACAGACAAATAAACTTTGGTGTAAACACTAGGACCCTACTTATTTAGTTCCGGTTCTAAATTAGTATGTCACTGAGTACCTAGGCTATCATGATTCTGATCAGATCAGGTTGCTCAACCCCCAACACTGTCCGATGAGGACAAGTGACCCTTCTTGGAGATATCACCTGGGTGCATGAATAAGGTAGCAAACTGCCATTACAGGATATTTTGACCGTTCTTAACACCTATGTCTAAATGTTATTACCTAATTGTGTACTAGTTGTTTACGTTGTTACTCTAAACTATCGGCAAAGTGGAATTAAGGGGTTTAAGCATCTTAGACCACTAACGAGTCTTTGCTTTCTTTTCAAAATTCCTTTTTTACTTATTTTTAAGCTCAAATCCTTCCGTCATGAAATAGACCCTCCTTTACGATCAGACGTTCATCCCTAAGTATACTTACGGTGTATAATGCATTCAGTATTTCCACAGCTTGTATAAATCTAAGTATACTCACGGTGTATAATACTGTTAAGGCTTAGCATTTCCACAGCTTATATCCTAGACCATGTTCAGGAAGGGTAACTTCCGGGTATCCACGGTGTCATATGCTTACGACCGGTCCATAGCTTCCACGCATTTGTACTTCATCAGAGGTGTTTCCAGCGCTATACTAAGTACTGGGCTGTTTTACAACATGTCCACAGCTTCATACAAAAACACAGATAACTATATGTACGTAGTATTAGGGTTTGAAAAGTCTTATCCTAAGGGCAATAGTCACGTGAAAGCCTGGAAAGGGTGAATGATAAGATCTATGCATGTAAATTTTAGACCGATAACAAAGTATAACAACTCCCATTTATACAGATAGATAATTAATGTAACATCATTCATAACTATCTAAATCATGACAAACATACAAGCAACTAATCACAAAGCATACCAATAAATATTTCTATCATTAATAAATCACAAACATCAAACAAGAACATTATGACAAATTAATAATAGAAAGGATATATTATACCGATACGTATTGCGAGCAGAATAACAGCTTGTATTTCTTCGAATAATATCTCTACTAATTATATTACATAGCTATTCTAAGAAGAAAAGATTCTCTCCTAATCTTCTCACTAGTTCCCTAGAGAGAGAAACTAGAGAGAGACTAGAGAGAGAACCTAGAAAGAGAAAGTCTAGAGAGAGAAATTCTAGAGAGAGAGTGAAGTGTGTGTGAAATGAGTTGTGTGTTGTGTGGGATTGATGATTGGTTGGTTTCATAATGAGGAGGTTTAAGCCCTATTTATAGGCTTCCAAGATACGATTTTACACTTAACACCCTCGCTCCAGTTTAACACTGAAATACACCATCGAGCTATGAAATTCGACACCAACAAGGGCGTATTCGACACCAAATAGGGCGTATTCAGTAGCAAATAGGGCGTATTCGGTAGCAAATAGGGCGTATTTGGTAGCAAACGGGGTGTATCCGGCACCATAAAGGGGGTATACCACCCCTACAGGGGGTATACGGCCCATGCAAGGGTGTATACGGCCCCTAAGGGGTGGTATACGGACCCTGTGGGGGTGATGTACCCTGGGTCATGGTCTTGTGTGCTGGATCGTAAGTCTTGTGCACTGGTCGAACTTCGTTTGGCCATAACTTCTTCATTCTTGATCCGTTTTCAGTGTTCTTTATATCCACGTGATCGTAATTACCTGAAGATCATTATGAACTAATCAAAGAATAATTTCAAGGAAATATGCTAAAAAGTGCTTGTAGAACGTGACCGTATCGTTTATGCTTTGTTTTGTACGTTATTTAGCCATTTTACTTGATTTTTGAAGCAATGCCTTATTTTTAGCCTTAATAATGAATTATGGTGAAAAAGTATTGATATTGAATTATTTCATCCATTTTAGGGCTAAAAAGGTGGGAATTATGTACGCAAAAACGTGACTTTTTATGTCAAATCAGAGACACATCTCAGGGATTTGTTTTCATCAAAGTCTTTATTTTTGAAAAACGAATCCAACGTAAAAATAATCGACGAAAACGGATGCATAACGAAGAAGATAGGCACGAAACGTGGAACAAGAAAAAGAATGCGAACCGGAGCAGGAGGCTGGCGTACCAGGCCGGCTGGACTCCAGCCGCCACCCCTGGCAGCCACCCGTCTCCACCTCCTTTTTTGTACTAGGCCAGCTGGACACCACCCATCTCCACCTCCTTTTTCGTACTCGCATGGTACATATGCTAGACCTTTCCGCAACTTTATGGTACATGTGCTAGACCTTTCCGCACTTTAGGGTACATGTGCTAGCAACTTTACCACCTTTTACTAACATGTTCCCCTAGGTGCTAAAATGCACCGGATTTCAACTATAAATAGGTGCCTCATGGCTTCATTTCAAGACACACCATTCTTAGAACAATACTTCTACTTAGTTATTAGTTCTATTTTCTCTCTCTATTTTCTTACTCTAAATTAGTTTTAGGCTAGTATAGGAGCTTGTTTAGAATAGAAGGAAAGTGCAGAACGCGTTGTAATCATCAGAGTACGCTAGGAATTGTGTCAATTAATTCAAGTCTATTCTCTCGCATTTAATCCCGGTTCTTCCTATCCTTATTTATCTTAATTAATTACATTTATATTGATTATGCTAGATTTAGTTATTGCCATGATTAGAGAGTAGTATACTTGTTGTGTTTGTTTGCAATGTAGTTAGTTAATTATGGAATGATATATAATTAAATATTAAAGATCAGTAGTATTGCTTTGATCATCTTATTGCATGTTCTTATTTGATTTTTGCCTTAGGAATATCATAGTAGTAAAATATAAACGGTCTTAATTATCGTAAAGTAATATGATGGCCCCTATTCGACTGTTCTTCGATATAGTACTGGAAACACTTCAAGGTGGAGTACAAATGTATGGAAGTCGAGGAACGACTGAAGGTAGTCATATTACGAAACGGTACAATATAACGAAGTAATATGACAGCCCCTATTCGACTATTACTCGATATAGTACTGGAAACACTTCAAGGTGGAGTACAAATGTATGGAAGTCGAGTAACAACCGAAGGTAGTTATATTGTGGACTAATATATAAAATGAGAAACCTAGTTTAATTAACCTTTCTAAATAGACTTCTAAACTTCAAATTAATCTAATCGCCTTTCCACTAATAAACGTGATTACAACACCCTTTTTACAACGTCCAATTAAATGATACTCAGTCATCTATGTCAATATAATTTGTCAAATGTATGAAACTATGGAACCGCAAGGCTACATGGGGGATTATCGTAGGACAGGACATGGCCAAGGTTTGAAGCGGCAGAACCACTTTGAGTGAGGAACGATGTGGATAATTAGGGGATTTATTGGGTAGTCTTAAGCAAGGGCTGGCTAAAAGTCATAAATGAACTTTTTAAATATACGAATCTGTTAGGATGATGAAGAATCATTATATGATTCAGTTTTGTCTAGTACCTTTAGATTTTGTTCCCGTTCATATGAAAGTATTAATAAACCATAATTAAGATTTTGCTTATTATTCTAAATACTTTGTAATGTTACCATAACCTAGCTCCTGGTGTGACATGCTAATGGAACTTTAATTAGTAGGGAATCTAGTGTTTGCATCACAAGTATCCAAGAGTAACAATTAACAAATATCTTTTAAGACAATTTCTCCAAACATCATCCCATAACTTAATTAACGAAGTCTCAGCAAACACTATCTTTATCTTATCTGCTTTATCTTTTATTTTTATTTCTCTTTTATTTATTTACTTGCCTAAGTTAGTTAATAGAAAAACCAAAACTCCCCCACTATTTTATAAACCCTTCACTAGTTTGAAAGCCCTCATCTGCCACGCCTTAGTTTCAATTCAGTCGGTTTGAAGTTCGACTCTAGGTCATACCTACCACTTGCTCACCCTTAGGATTAGCATTGTTAGGGAAAACTTAGGCCCTGCAAATACAAATTTAAAACACCCACTGATGCCCGTCGCCAGTAGTCGGTGCAACGATAAGGGTAAAATCCTTACCAATCGCTGGTGACACATCACCCATTAAGCTTAGCCTAACGGTCCAAGACACATGGGAAAATGAGTACAAGGAACAGATAGCGAGGTTGGTTGTCGTATTGTTTGACCTATTGGGCTACCAAAGACGATGCCAAACAACTTGGTTGGTAGCATGTCTTATTGAGTAGCCAATGGGGTGAAGGAACATGCCTGAATTAGGAGGTTCTGGCGATTACATAAAGTTGTACGAAGATGCACTCATGTCATAGAATGTAGTCCAAATATTGACATTGCTGCAAAAATCACTAAAAAAGGTCCAAATAACAAGCAAATCAAGGCTAATATACACGAACTAATTCTTCCATCCTCATTTACCTTATGAGATACACATCATAACTTCCTCATATGATGTAGGTAAAAACAAGTCTGGGAAATTAGATATCATGCAAAAAGGATAGAGCACGGAGAAGGCATGATGATTACAGACACCTAAAAGATATTCTGGCAACGCCTGAGCTATACACAGCCAATTATTATGAAACTGGCACCATTAGAAGCGTAATGGAATTACGAATCCATGGGTGAAAGAATCAGGTCAAGTGGAAGTGTAACGAAGGAGATACGGGCATTTTAGGCAATGAACGAAAACCGAGGGACACTGTATATGGCCCTGGGAACCATATACGGCCCCATAGAGACCGTATACAGCCTCTCACACACACACACACACCGTATATGGCCTATCTAAGATTTATACAGACCCATGTTCCCCATATGCTGCTTCGTTTGCTTGTATGTTGTGCTGTTTCGCTTGTATGTGTGATTTGAGACTTTTCCTATAAATAGAAGACCCCTCCTCCACATTTCACACACCTCAATTCACTTCATTCTCTTATTCAAAACTTTCTCTCATTTTCTCTCTTTCCTTTTGTCTCCCTCTACTTTCTTTCTCTAGAGATTTAGAAGGAAATAGAGAGAGTTAAGCTTACAGTTTGAGTCTAGAGGAAGGTTTAGCTTGGTAATCTTGTTGTAATGAGTTTTTCTAGTCAGACTATTTATAATCCTCGGTATTATGCTGTTGTATTCCTAGTGATACCTATTTCTTTACTTATTGTTATAATGCTTGCACTATATGTTATTTCAATTTGTATTTTGATTATTGCTATGATTATAGAGTAGTTTAATATTGTGATTGTTGAAATGTAGATATTAGGAATAGGGATAATGTTAAATTAATATCTCATATATACGAACACCACACTCTTCCTCTCGCTCTCATCACAACCACACGGAATCACTCGTGGCTAGGTGCACCAATAGCTCACGCAGAGCTAGACCATATCACCATCCTGCCACATCCGATGACACCACTGCTAAAGCTCACCATCGGGCACTTGCTCATCAGTGGAGCTGATTGCCATCGGCTCTCGCTACTTGGAGGATGGAAGATGACGTCGAAATCCCCATTGACATTGGAGAGATTTCACCCATGGATCTCTCTCCATACACTCAAGAACCCACACACTTCATAGTACCTGTGTTAGCTGCTTGTGTTCACTGAAATGAACGCAGGATACACGATATGGAAATCGAACAACGTGATATTCGCTCTAACTGGATGGAACAAACTCAAGACGGTATAGCACAGTTGTACATAGGTCAGATAGACATCTCTAAGACTATCACTCGTACGCATGATCAATTGGAGGAAGCCATAGAAACCATGGAAATCGTTCATAATCAAGTAATCAATAACCGAAACGAGATCTCCGTTTTGCAATCAAGACTACACCAATCTGAAACACGCCTGCGGGAAACCAAGGAGGCACTCAGAATGGTTAGCAGGCTTGCAGAGTCCGTTGACCATCTCACTTCTCTATTGCCACAACTCAACCTACACCAAGATTAGTGAAGTGTCTATCATGTAACCTATTTACTATCTATGTAAACTCTTGTAATTCGACCAGATGTAACGTTCCCGACATCTTTTGTAGACTCTAGATTCTGTAATCTTCTGGAACTTATGTATTGTACAAAATCTAAATTTATCATCTAATGAATTATGACTATCTGCCGAACTCGGGCAGCGAGAATACAACTGTTAACGCTCCTACAGCAAGACCCTGCTCCTACAAGGACTTCCTGAACTGTAAACCCTTGAGCTTCAAAGGCACTGAAGTGACAATAAGATTACTCCGATGGATAGAGAAAATGGAATCAGTCTTCCGGATCTGCAACTGCCCCGAAGACTGCAAGGTCAAGTACTCCACCTGCACTTTCCTTGAAGGTGCTCTGACTTGGTGGAACACTCATGCCCAGGCAGTAGGCATTGATGTTGCATAGCAACTTACCTGGGAGGATATGAAAAAGATGCTCAAAGACGAGTATTGCCCTAACGAAGAACTCCAGCGATTAGAGGAAGAATTCTGGCATATGTCGGTTCAGGGAACCGATATCACTGGTTATACTACTAGGTTCCAACAACTCACTCTTCTCTGCCCTGCTATAGTAGATCCATAACACAAATATATCCAAAGATACATTCGCGGACTCCTGGAAAATATCCAGGGGAACGTCACCTCATCTAAGCCAGCAAACATTCAGGGTGCCATCCGTATGGCACATGAACTCATGGCTATGATCGTTCACCGTGAGACACCAGCCTCATCTTCTAGTAACAACAACAAACATAAATGGGCTGGGAACAACCACCAGAACTAACAGTCAAACAAAAGGCCTAAAACTGTTAAGGCTTATGTTGTTGGTCCTGATGACAAGAAGGTGTATAGGGGAAACAAGCCATATTTCTCTAAGTGTCAACTTCACCATGATGGTTCTTGCCCCTGTAGCAAGTGCAAGCGATTTGGACACTTGGCTAAGGATTGCAGAGCCACCACTACCAACATAAACACAAAACCCAATGCATCCAAAACATGTTATGAATGTGCAGTTGATGAGCATTTCAGAAATGACTACCTCAAGCTGAAAAACAACAACAACAAGAACAACAATGCTCGGGGCAGGGCTTTCGTTCTGAACTCAAGGGAGGCCCGTCAAGATACTGATGTGGTCACGGGTATATTTCTACTCAACAATTTAACTGCTTTTGTATTATTTGATAGTGGTTCCGATAAGAGTTTCATTTCTGATAAGTTTTGTCCACTACTTGACACTACACCTATTGCCTTAGATTCTAAGTACACAGTAGAATTGGCAAATGGAAAACTTATTTAGGCCGACATTATAATACCTAATTTCACTTTAAACTTAGCTAATGAGCTCTTTCTCATTGACTTGATACCTGTCGAGATCGGCAGCTTTGAAATCATCGTCGGTATGGATTGGTTATCCAAGCACCGAGCCGAGATCGTTTATTTTATGAAAATCGTACGTATTCCTCTCGTCACCGATGGGACTTTGGTCATACAAGGGGAGACCGTTGGGACAAGAATAAACATCATTTCATGTATGAAAACCCGAAAATACTTGAGAAAAGGGTACCAGACAATCCTCGCACACATTACGGAGAAAAATTCGTATGAGAAACGATTTGAAGATGTTCCTATTGTTCGAGACTTCCCATAAGTCTTTCCTGAAGACTTTCCCGGTCTACCGCCAACCAGACAAGTCGAATTCTCTGTTGATCTTGCGCCCGGTGCAACACCCGTGGCACGAGCACCCTACCGTTTGGCCCTATCTGATCTCCATGAGTTGTCTATTCAGTTACAGGAACTCCTGGACAAGGGATTCATTCGAACGAGTTCCTCAGCCTGGGGAGCTCCAGTCCTGTTTGTGAAAAAGAAAGACGGTTCTCTCCGTATGTGCATCGACTATCGTGAGCTCAACAAATTAACTATCAAGAACCGTTACCCACTTCCTCGCATTGATGACCTATTTGACCAACTTCAGGGGTCGGTTTTTTAGTAAAAGATCGACCTACGGTCAGGTTATCACCAACTCCGAGTTCGCGATGACGACATTCCTAAAACAGCTTTCCGAACTCGCTATGGGCATTACGAATTCCAAGTGATGCCATTCGGTTTAACCAACGCACCGACTGTATTCATGGACCTTATGAATCGGGTGTGCAAGCCTTATCTTTACAAATTTGTTATCGTTTTTATCGATGACATTCTGATTTACTCCCGCGACGAACAAGAACACGCGCAACACCTGAAAACCATTCTAGAGCTACTCAAGCACGAAGATTTATATTCCAAATTCTCTAAGTGTGAGTTCTGGATTCAAACAGTATAATTTCTTGGTCATGTGATTGATAGTTAGGGAATTCATGTCGATCCTTCAAAAATTGAGGCGATCAAGTGCTGGCAAACATCTACTACACCCATCAAAGTACGCCAATTCTTAGGACTCGCCGAGTACTACAAGCGGTTCATAGAGAATTTTTCAAAGATAACCAAACCTCTCACTGCACTGACTCAGAAAGAAAAAAAGTTTGACTGGACCGCAAAACAAGAGTCAGCTTTCCAACTGCTCAACCAAAAACTTTGCAGTGCACCCATCTTATCACTACCCGAAGGTAATGATGATTTCATGGTATACTGTGATGCCTCACACCAAGGTCTCGGTTGTGTGCTGATGGAACGTGACAAAGTCATTGCTTACGCCTCTTGACAACTCAAGGTCCACGAAAAGAATTATACAACTCATGACCTAGAGTTGGGGGTTGTTGTATTCGCTCTCAAAATTTGGAGACACTACTTATACGGTACTAAGTGTACAATCTTTACTGACCACAAAAGTCTCCGACACATCTTCGATCAAAAGGATCTCAACATGAGGCAACGTCAATGGGTCGAGTTGCTTACCGATTACGATTGTGAAATTTGTGACCATCAGGGCAAGGCTAACGTCGTTGCTGATGCCTTGAGCCAAAACGAATGAGTGAAACCCCTTCGAGTTCGAGCCCTCGGTATGACTATCTACAACAACCTTACTACTCAAATCCTTACCGCTCAACTCGAAGCACTCAAGGATGAAAACGTAAAAAACGAGGGCTTGCGTGGCATGGATAAACAATTCGAAACAAAACCATATGGGGCTAAATACTTCTCGAACCGAATCTGGTTACCTAGTTTTGGACACCTGCGAGACTTGGTAATGGATGAAGCTCACAAGTCTAAATACTCCATTCACCCCAGTGCCGACAAAATGTACCATGGCATTAAAGAACTGTATTGGTGGCCCGACATGAAAGCCGATATTGCTACATATGTCAGCAAGTGCCTCACTTGTTCAAAAGTCAAGGCTGAATACCAGAAACCTTCCGGTTTGCTGCAACAACCGGAAATTCCACAATGGAAATAGGAGAAAATCACCATGGATTTCATCACTAAACTCCTGAAAACACCTAGCGGTTGCGATACCATTTGGGTGATCGTCGACTAACTCACTAAATCTGCTCATTTCCTGGGTATCAAAGAAACTGACAAGATGGAACGTTCGACAAGAATTTATC
This sequence comes from Pseudognaphalium luteoalbum, assembly GCA_963422505.1. Classification (NCBI taxonomy): domain Eukaryota; kingdom Viridiplantae; phylum Streptophyta; class Magnoliopsida; order Asterales; family Asteraceae; genus Pseudognaphalium; species Pseudognaphalium luteoalbum. The sequence goes on from OY730195.1 coordinate 63,749,561, forward strand.
TGAAAGAGATTGTGTCAAGACACGGCGTGCCCATCTTGATTATCTCTGATAGAGATAGCCGATTTACTTCCCACTTCTGGTAATACTTACAAAAATCACTCGGTACTCGCTTGGATATGAGTATTGCATACCACCCGCAAACTGACGGTCAGAGTGAATGAACTATACAAACACTGGAGGATATGCTACGAGCTTGCGTAGTTGACTTCGGTAAAAACTGGGAAAATCTCTTACCATTGTGCTAATTCTCGTACAACAACAGCTACCACACAAGCATTAAGGCTGCACCCTTCAAGGCACTTTACGGTCGTAAGTGTTGGTCACCTAATTGTTGGACTGAGGTGGGGGATACACAACTCATCGGTCCCGAAATCATACACGAAACAACTGAAAAGATCGTCGGCATCCAAAACCTACTGAAAGCTACGCGTGATCGTCAGAAAAGTTATGCTGACGTGAGACGCAAACTTCTCGAGTTCCAAGTTGGGGATCGAGTACTTCTGAAAGTATCACCTTAGAAAGGCGTCATCCATTTTGGGAAACGTTGGAAACTGAATCCCAGGTACATTGGGTCATTCCAAATCCTTGAAAGGATTGGTCCAGTGGGATACAGACTGCAGTTCCCTCCTGAGCTCGGTAGCGTACACTCTACCTTCCACATTTCTAACTTGAAGAAATGTCTGTCTGATGAGATAATAATTATACCCCTCGATGAAATAAACATCGACGATAAACTACATTTTATCGAGGAACCTGCCGAAATACTGGACCGAGAGGTCAAACGTTTAAAACAGAGTTATATTTCCATTGTTAAGGTCAGGTGGAATTCGAGACGTGTCCCTGAATTAACTTGCGAATGGGAAGACCAAATGAGACTAAAATACCCACACCTGTTCACAGACTCTACTCACACCGCAACATCGAGCTAATTTCGGGAAGAAATTCTCTTAACAAAGGGAAAATGTAACACTCGCCAAATTTGGACTTTATTTAGTGCTTAAGCTACTTGTAATTACGTGTATTTAGTATTGTATTAATTTAAATATATGTAATCTTTTGTGTAATTACATACACACATACGCGGTTTGTTAAATCTTGTACTTATGTATCGGACAAGGTCCGACACTATTTACTATGGACGTTGGTGACAAAATATTTAAATAATGTGGAATTATCTAAAAAAAAACGTTATTTACATTAATATATTACAGTATTACTTATTGTCTAAAAACACTCCGAACGCGAAGAAAGCACACAAAACGCGCCCAACAGAAGAAAATAATTCAAGTTATATTTTTATAACTCATTATTAAATATTTTGATAAAATAATTCATTTATAAATATTTCGGATATACTTTAACATATTTCTAACTCTTAAAATACTACGCGATTAAACGATCGGGCAAACGACTACGGGATTTAACCGACTACAAGTCGTGACATGAAATTCGAAAAACAAAAAAAACACGCGAGCCTGAGACTCAAATGGGTCGACCGAGACCCGCGGACCCGGCCCCAACCGACCAATGGCCCAATCCACCTTTTTAATCCCATTTCTTCTTCCTTTTACAACCCACAACCACCAACTTCTTCTTCACCTCATTTCCTCTCAAAGTTTCAGACCAAACACAACCCCAAACTGCCATAAAAGCACACCATTTCACGAAGTTACTTCAGGAAGAAACGATCACCATCTCGAGCTCTCCAAGTCCAACTTGTTCGTTTTCATTTTCGAGGTATGAAACTTCTTAACACTTTTAAAATACTTATAAAGCTTCTATTTACATGCTAGAACAATTACTCAACGAATTTATGTCCAAAAACCGACTTAAAATGCATTTTTAAAGTTTAAAATACGTCTAGTTCATCCTGCGAACTGAGATCTCAAATCGCAGTTCATCCTGCAAAACGAAATTCACCTACCAAAACTGAACTCGCGAAGTCAAACTGCGAACCGAATTGACTTGCGAGTTGACCTACGAACCGACCGCTGGTCGAGACCTGCGAGTTGAGACTTACGAGCCGAACCTTGCTCTACGAACCCAACTCAGTTCGCAGCCTACTTTGTCTTACGAATCCAATTTTTGTTCACATAGCGAACTTAGTTCGCATCGCGAACTCAGTTTGCACCACCATTTCAGTCTACGACCAGACTTGGACAATTTTCCGAATTTGAAATTTCGATGCATTTTTCACCAAAGCAATGTTGTAGAAATAAAAAAAATTCACGCTGACCTGGTAGCTCGATCCCAGCCAGGGGCTTTGCCCCTTGGACCCCGCTACCAGGGGCGCTGGCCCCGGACCCCCGTCAATCAGGAACTTGTAAATACTTTCCACACTTAGTGTCGAACACTCAAAAACAATGAAACCTAATACAAAGATACATATAATAGTAAAACTTGTGATTGATTATTACAAACCGTCACCAAAGAGCCATACTTGTTTTTAAACTATAAATGAAATACTAAACAAACACTTGGACATTTCCTAGTTGAGTGGACAACTAGCATGGGTGATCTTTCAAGACACCAACTTATTTACTTATTTACTTACAACCTTATTCGTTTCGGGCGCTAGAAGGTTGTAGGGTTCAGAGAACCGATAAACGGACTAACATCCGACACGCCTACGGACTTACATCCACTTTACTTTGTTGATTTTACATACATACTTGCTAGACTCGGGTGAGTCTTATAGCCTCACTTTTTAGTGTTTTATATTGGGGTGAGATACTTTGCTCTATTTTATGCATGAACACAAGTACTAAACTACTTTTACTACTTTTTACACATATTGCATGAGTACTTTTCTTATCCACTGAAAGCCTCCTATTGTAAGTTGTTAGTTATGGACTTAAGCGTGAGTACTAGTAGATGGATCCATTTCTGCCTGGGGTAGTAGCACTACCTCGGATTTCACCGTAGAAACAGGCATATTAGTATTTGTTACATATGAGTGTCCGGATAGCACTCACGGGGGTACTTTATATGATTCTTGATTGATTCATACTTACACACTGTTAAGCTTCAACTTATGAGCTCATGGCAACTGTGATGCCTTACTAATTTACTTACCTACTTATTTTGCTTGATAGTAACACTGGTACATACTTGTGGTTCATGACGATTACTTATTACTAAACTTGTGAGATTCACCAACCTTTTGGTTGATGCTTTTTAGCATTGTATCTCAGGTACACAGACGGAGTAGGATTTCTCCAGGACACTAGCTAGAGTCGCATGATTTCTACAATGCATCTAACAGAGATTCTTAGCATTATCTTTTGAATATTATGATTATGTAATAGAATCTCCCGCTACAAGCGTGGACTCTAGGGAACTACATTTTTGTAACGAAAACTTTATGTTTTCAAACAATTTACTAATGGAATGTAACTATTTTTCAAACGTCTCATTTAGAAGCCGTTTGCTGTTTACTTTGGTGCTTTGATTCCTCGATTAGTAGCACCCTAAAGCTTACTTCCGCTAAACAGTGAATTTGGGTTGTTACCTGGTACTTGTCAATTGAAGAGAGAGATTTAAAGAAATTCTATGTGTGTGTGTGAGAGTTTTTTTTTTTTTTTTTTTTTTTTTGCATTTTTTAGAGTAAATAAAGTAAAATTTAATTTATATATAGTGGGAGTAATAGATTATTAGAAGGAGAGCCGAATACTTAGATACATTACTTGCAAAGTTGAGTTGAAATTAAATAAGGGTTATAGTGGTTTCCTTTGATCAAAACAAAATTAAAACATTCAACTTTTTACTAAAAAGGGCATTTTGAGGTTTTTCATAGGACATGGTACGGTTTAAAGCGAAACGCGAATCGCTTTATAAGTGTTTTAGATATGTGAAAATCCTTCACATAAGTTAGGGAAGAAAATGAGATATCTTGTCGCACCACCAAATTTGTGATGCGGAAGCGATTTGGCTCGGGGCACAACTAATCAGATAATCATAACACATAAGATATAATGAACGACTCTATATGCATCGTTTACAAATTATATTGATGATATAAGATTTTTACAATGTTGTATAGTTACAAAAGATAATAAGCCAAATGTAAGAGATTCTAAGGCGTATCTAGTTTTACAAGATGTAGAAATGCAGGGGAATCTCCTGATGTCTGTATGCGACTCAAGCTATATAATCATGAGCAGACCTACTACTGCTGAGTACCTGAGAATACATGCTAAAAGGGTCAGCTAATAGCTGGTCAGCTCATAGGTGTTATGATGAAACGATAATGTATGAACCACAAGATTTAATCATATTTGAAATCAATTAAATAATTGTGTATATTACTGCCTGAGCTCATAGTTCGAGTTTAACTAAGGTGTCAGGATCACAATAAGTGCCTGATCAAGGTTGCCTCATGCATGTTCCTAATCAAACACACGTATGAAAAAAAGATAATGCGTCCATTCAACCGAAGTTGTGGTAGCGCGACTACCCCAGATGGGGATTGTCAATCCTATATGGTACCATACACTAACATTCACGCTAAATCCATATTAACAAACTATGTTGTGGAGGGCTTCATGATTAGTAAAATAACTCATGCAGTCAATATATCGAGTGATGCGCCGCCAACGGTCGATCAGGTTTTACCCTGTCGTCGGACCGTCCATCAGCGGCGGCACCAGTGGGTTTTAATATTTATAAATGTTGGGCCTAAGTATACTTAAAACTATGGGTGTATAGTGAGGAGTATGACCTAGAGTCGTTCTTCAAAACCAACTGTATTGTGGATTTGAGTAGTCTAGGATGTCCGTTTCTAATTAGTGAGGGAGTTTTAAAATAGTTCGGAGTGGTTTGGTTTTGTTTTTATGATTAAACTAATAAGAAATAATAAAAAGCAGATAAAATAAAAGGATAGCAGTCAGGGTAGAGGGGGTGTTTGTTGTGAGTTCGTTAGCCAAACGTTGGGATGATGTTTAGTTTAGGATATGAAAACGTCTCTAAAGATTTGTACTTTATTTTTTTTAAGTATATGTGGGGTAAGCACTAGCTCCCTACTAATTGATTTCTCAATCAGTATGTCACTGAGCAACTAGGCTATCGTGATTCTGATCGGAGTAGGTTGCCCAACCCACAACACTATCCTGGGTGCATGTTGATGCATATTAGGTTGTCTGTCAGTTGGTCTATCGGTTGTAATAAGTGTCGTTAGTCGTATAGTGAAAATATAGTTTTTGTTATATGCGACACTTACGTTTTAGGTTAGGTGTCACTTGCCTTAGTGACGCATAGCGTCACTTAGGTAAGTGACGCATGAAGGCGGCCACATGCGACACTTCCACAAGTGACGCATGTCGGCAGAATTTTAGTATAAATACAAACCTACGGGTTTCAGGCTAGGGTGGACGAAACCCTAGCACCATTTGACGACTAAACCACTTTGTAATCGTTCCCAATTCGTTATACAAGCTGATATACACGTTTACTTTGTTCAAATACATTTGTTTCGGTTTGTGTTTGTTAGCAATACGTGCAATTGATTGATTCCGCATTTCAATTATAGTCAATTGTCATCTAGATCCAACGTCAGGGGCACTCTCAACTGGTATCAGAGCATTTAGGTGATAACATTGACGTTTAGAAGTCATTTTGGGTTAATTTCGGTTTTGTTTGAATCAAGAATCGAGATTACATACGGATTTTGAGTTGCTAAGGTGAAATACAGTCGATATTCTTCATCATTTACAGGTTTTGTCCATTAGGGTTCAAGGAATTTTCGTTAGGTTTACGAAAGTTCGAGTTTTTTAGGGTTTTGGGATTTTGCAGCCGTTTTGCGACACTCGATCCATCACTTGGACGCGTCACTTACAGCGGCACTACCTAATTCCAAATTAGGGTTTTACCGTCACTTGAACGCGTCACTTGGAGCGTCATTTGAGGTTTATACGACACTTAACTTAAGTGTCGTTTACTCTAATCCACCGTCACTCACGTGCGTCACTGTTGCACGTCACTTGAGTGTCAAGCGTCACTTCTGTTAGTGATGCCCGTTTGATTTATTGCGTCACTTCCTTTAGTGACGCCTTTTGATTTATTGCGTCACTTTTACTAGTGATGCCTATTTGTTTTAGTACGTCACTCAAGTCTGACACTTGAGTGCGTCACTTGCTTGATTGAGCGACACTTACTTACAGTGTCATCAGTCACTTCATCCGTCACTCGATAGCGTCACTTGCCAAGTGCCGCTAGTCGTTGCGACACTTGAGTGCGTCACTTACTAAGTGACGCCTTTTGGTACTAACAAGTTTTCAAGCTTTTGTTTTTGAGTAAAGTTTCAGGTATATCTTCAATGGCTGCTGTTGCTAATAAAGAAGATATTAGAGGAATCAGGAATATGTTAAAACAGAATCACGATGTTGGTTCTAATAATAAACCTCCTCTGTTTACGGCTGACATGGATTACTCATATTGGCGTGATCGATTTGAACAGTACATAAACTTTCACTATCCAGAGCTATGGGGTCCACTCAGGGAAAGATATGTAGCTCCCTTAGCCGAAGGAATCTTCCCTGGTATTGCTCCGGTCAAGGTCTACAGGTCCATGACTCCGGAGGAAAAGAAAGACTATGATATTGAGAAAAAGGCACATGCGGCTATCTGTATGTGCCTAACCAAAGATGTGTTAAGACTGTTCAAATCACACGAAACCACATACGAACTTTGGAAAGCTATCAAAACTAGATGTGGTGGAAATCAAAGGTATAAAGAAGCAGTTAGAACTGATAAAGAAACAGTATGATCTGTTTGATTCTCTACCCAATGAAACGGCTTCTGGAGTTTTTACTAGATACTCACAGTTAGTGAGTGAGTTGACGGAGGGAGGTTATAATTTTCCTCCACTTGAAGTGAATAAGAAGCTGCTGGATGTCTTGCCTAGTTCTTGGGATGTTAAAGTACAGCTTCTCAAGGAAAGTCAAGAATTAGCTACCATGAATTTGGATGAGCTAATTGGTATTCTTCAAGCTCATGCGATGGAGATGAAGAAGAGAGAATGCAAGTTGGGCGGTTTTGTTCAAGACCCGTCCTTATATGGAGGAAAAGTCAGCACCGGCAAGACTTATGATGGAATGGCTTTTGTTTCTTCTACGAGCTCTCCACTTCAAGCTCCATTGTATTCTACTGGTGCTCCTCATCCAGTATATGCTTCTGGGCCCTCACAGGGGTCACAACAGCAGGTTTCTGTCTCTCCTGCTATTCAAGAGCAGGCTGCTATCTATACAGCCTTTCTAAGCTCTTATAAGGATTTGGTTTTACAACCAAATGCTACTTTGGAATTGGCCAAAGAGGATTATGCTCAACTTGATGATGATGATCTTGAGCAGATGGACTTGAACTGGAACATTGCCATGATATCAAGGCGTGTTCAGAAATTCTTGCAACGAACTAGTCGCAAGAGTTTGGAGGGAGATGGCAAAACCAGTTTCGATTTTGATAAAAGCAAGGTGCGCTGTTACAATTGTCAAAATATGGGACACTTTGGAAGAGAGTGTGAGAAGCCAAAGGTTCCTCCGTCAGGTTTCACAAAGCCTGATGCTCCCAGAACTTCTGAGAAGGATCAAGTGAAGCAAGCAATAGCTGACGCACTTGTCGTTTTTGAGCCAACCAACACAGATTGGAGTATGTATGCTGAGAATTATCAGCAGTGTCTCATGGCTCACATTTCAAATGAGGTACGCAATGAACCTGAAGAACCTTTGAACTGTATCTCATGCATTAAGTTAACTGAATCCTTAAGGTGCTTTCAAGTAGACAACGTAGACTTAAGGAAAAAGGTCGAAAAACTTAGTGAATCAAACAAATACCTAAAAGCAAATGAACAATTGTATGATAAGAAAATAGAGGCTTATCAACAGGACACGCTTAGGTATAAGTCTAAAGTTTTTAGTCAACAGGATGCTATTGATAGTTATCTTGTTGAAATAGACCGTTTGAAAAAGGAACATTCTGATCTTAAAGATGTGACAAATATAAGAGTAAGATTCTAGGTTCCTCCTCGTCTACTGTTTCCTTTAATGAAATTTTTAACAAGCAAAGGACAGATCACAAAACAAAGACGGGACTAGGTTATAATGTAATCCTGCCTCCTACTGAATACTGTCTTATGCCTGTTAAGGAAGGCACCGAAGAGATTCCGGTTGACTATGCATTGTTATACGGGGTCAAATCTAAGGTTAATAAGGTTAACAAACAGGCGAAGGAGAAAACTAAACGGACAGAGTATCCTTCGCCTCAGTTTGTTAAATCGGAATGTGAATCTCCAATTAGTAATGAGGAGATTGTTGAGATTGAGGATATTACCGATGAGGATTATCCTGAGTTTAAAAGGAATGTTGAGGTAAAAGCTGAAAAAGTGTTAAAGGTTGAACCTACAATTAAGGTTCAACCTAACAAAGAAAAGAATAAGGTTTTAAAATTAAAATCTCAAACTTTACAGTCACCTGTAAAGATTTTGCAACATAAACCTTCTACTTCAACCTCTCAACCTAAACAGGAAACTTCTAAGACGTGCACGAAATGTGCATGTTCTAGAAACGTTTTTTCTACTCTGGTGATAAATCCTCAGCCTCAACCAGCTGTTGAGACTAGAGCATGTTTTTACTGCAAGAGACAAGGACATCTAATTCGTGAATGTCCCAAATTGTCTCATCAGAACTACGGGAGAGAAATGCCTAGGACATCTGTTTTCCGAAATTCATTTTCAAGATCTCCTCCTAGGCGTTACTCTGTCTCTCCCAAACCTGCTGTAAAACCGAGTAATGTTGGGCAAAAACCTTTGCCAAAACAAGAGCCTGACATTACTCCAAAGCCAAATTCCGAACCTTCCAAGGTTTGGAAAAGAAAAGAGTCTACTGCGGACTCTAGTGTCATCAATAATAACACATCAGATACAAAATCTGATTTGGTTAAAAATAAAGTCTTATCTGGTGTGATTATTGTTGATGACTGTGGTCGACCTAAGTCTGTAAAGGCTTGGGTCACCGTTTCTCACTAATCTCCTACTTTATGTGTTGCAGCAGTCAGAACGCGTTAAAGACAGTGAATGGTTTATGGACAGTGGCTGTTCGCGACACATGACGGGCGATGTGTCCCTTTTGACGGATGTTAAACCGCATTCTGGAGGACACGTTGCATTTGCTGGAGATACAGGGGGAACCATTTCGGGTAGAGGAACGCTAACTAACGGGAAAGTTAGCTTCGAGAATGTGAACTATGTGGCTCAACTGACTCACAACTTGCTGAGCATTTCACAAGTATGTGATAAGGACTATACCATAGCGTTCACAAAGACGGAATGTGTGATCTTGAAGCCGGGTTTCATTATCCCCGAGGAATGGGTGCTTTTAAGGGCGCCACGGAGAAACGACACCTACGTTATGAATATGCGAACCGTGGAGACTAAAGATGAGTATACATGTCTCCTTTCGAAGGATTTTGAAAAGGAATCACTATTGTGGCATCGACGAATGGGACACATCCATTTTCGTAAGATGAACTTCTTGATAAACAATGACTTGGTAAATGGAGTCCCTAAACAGTCATTCGCGCTAAAAGATGACTGCGTCGCCTGCCATAAAGGGAAACTTCATAAGAAACCCCACAAGCCAAAATTAGTGAATTCCATTGCGGCACCATTGGAGTTATTGCACATGGACCTATTCGGTCCTATTTCTACCAAGAGTATCAGTGGAAGATCTTATTGCTTAGTAGTCACCGACGACTACTCGAGATTTTCATTGGTGTACTTTCTGGGTGCGAAGAGTGAAACACCTGACATTCTGGTGTATCTGTTAGATAAGTTGGCAAACTTATGCAACTTAAAGGTGAAAAGACTGCGAAGTGACAACGGGACTGAATTCAAGAACTTTACTCTTGAGTTATACTGTGCCACGAAAGGCATTGACCATCAGTTCAGTGCCCCTCGAACTCCTCAACAGAACGGAGTTGCTGAGCGTAAAAATAGGACTATTATCGAGACAGCTCGGACTATGCTAGCCGATTCTAAGCTTCCTATAATCTTTTGGGCAGAAGCAGTCAGTACTGCTTGCTATGTTTTGAACCGCGTGCTCACGGTTAAGAAGAAGAATAAGTCATGTTATGAACTCTTCAACAACCGTAAGCCCACTTTGCAGTTTCTGGAACCTTTCGGGTGTCCGTGTTTGATTATGGTCTCCAAAGACAAGGTCTCGAAGTTTGGAGCTAAAGCCATTGAAGGAATCTTCCTTGGATATTCAGTCAACTCTCCGAATAAACGAGTCTACATCAAATCAACTCACCAGGTGGAAGAGCATTTTGAGGTGAAATGCTTGCGATACACGGATCCTCCTCAAGGAACGGGTCCTGAATGGTTATTTAATTACAAGGACGTGTTCAATTCGTTCGACATACCCGAAGGACATGATGACGAGGATGAGATAGTTACTTTGCTTCATGGTATAAGTTTGTGTCAAGACACTTCTACTTTAAAACCGGCATCTCCACCTACACTAACACCCACTCCATCACCTCCAACACCTACTACAACACCCACACCACCACCTACTACTACGCCTCCTCCACCATCTACCAACATCCCTTCCTCTTCAAATACTATCAATGCCGCAGATCTTCCCGATGATCTCGACATGCCTCCGTTAGAGGAAGATGAGGAAGAAGAGGAACTGATCAATTCTCACCTCTTCTCGAATGAAGATGATGTGCAACCTGAAAGTCCTACTGCTCCTGCAACTAACACTGTTCCCGTCACTGAAAGGGACATGAATAATTTGGAGTTAGTACTTGCACCGATCGAATCCCAGTCACACGTGTACACAGGGATCACCCCATCAATAACATTATCGATGATCCTGATGCTGCTGTTCAAACAAGGCACCAAGTGCAGCAAAATCCGAATCAAGAAATGTTGAATTTGGTTGCCCGGATAAATTCCTGTCATTTATCCCAAATTGAACCGAAGAAGGTTGATGAGGCCTTAAAAGATCCATCTTGGGTCGAGGCTATGCAAGAAGAGTTGCAGCAGTTCAACAAGCTGCACGTGTGGGATATAGTTCCATTACCCAAAGGTGCTCATTTAACTGGCACTCGATGGGTGTTTCGCAATAAGATGGATGATAGGGGTATTGTAATTCAGAATAAAGCCCGATTGGTCGTTCAAGGATTCAGTCAGATCGAGGGCTTGGATTATGATGAAGTCTTCGCTCCTGTGGCAAGACTTGAGTCCATTCGGATCTTCCTTGCATTTGCGTCTTACAAAGAGTTTCGCGTTCACCAACTCGATATTAAGAGCGCATTTTTATATGGAAAAGTGGACACTAATGTATACGTGAAACAGCCTCCTGGCTTTGAAGACCCTGAGCATCCAGAATACGTCTGCAAGTTAAACAAGGCGTTATATGGTCTTCATCAAGCCCCGCGATTATGGTATGAGAGGCTTACTACCCATTTAGTTAAGCATGGATTTGTTCGTGGGAATATCGACAGTACTCTGTTCATCCGCAAAGAACGGACTGGCGATCGAGAGGATATGCTACTCGTGTAGGTGTATGTGGACGACATTATTTTTGGCTCTACAAATGAAGCGATGTGCAAGCACTTTGAGGAGATCATGAAATCTGAGTTTGAGATGAGTGCGATGGGGGAGCTCAAATTCTTTTTAGGTGTACAAGTTGAGCAGTCTTCAAAAGGTATTTATATTCATCAGTCAAAGTATGTCAAAGACATGTTGACTCGATATGATCTGCTCAATTGTAAAACCTATGGGACTCCCATCGAGCTTAATCACAATCTCAGACTTGCTGACGATGAAGAAGATTGCAAAGAAAAGGACTATCGATCATAGATAGGTTCTTTGATGTACTTGACTGCTTCTCAACCGGATATTGTGTTTGCGGTATCCGTATGCTCTCGCTTTCAAGCCAAACCAAAGGTGTCTCATATGAGGGCAGTAAAGCGAATCTTTGGTTATCTCAAACATAGACCCAATCTTGGTCTATGGTATTCAAATGAGAAATCCTTCGCTCTTTCTGCCTATTCGGATTCAGATCATGGCGGCTGCAGCATAGACAAGAAGTCAACCACTGGTGGATGCCAATTCCTAGGAAGTCGACTGGTATCGTGGCAGTGCAAGAAACAGACTACAGTTTCTCTTTCCACTGCAGAAGCTGAGTACGTTGCTGTTGCGAGTTGCTGCTCTCAGGTTCTATGGATACAACATCAACTGCGTGATTACGGGTTACTTCTTTCTATGACTCCTATTCACATAGATAATACGGCTGCTATATCTATCACACGCAATCCCGTACAGCACTCTAAGACTAAACACATTGAACTTAGGTTCCACTTTATACGGGATTGCTATGAAAAACACCTGATAGACCTAGTCCAAATAGACACCTTAAAGTAGAATGCCGACCTTTTCACTAAAGCCTTTACGCGTACTCGATTTGACGAACTAATCAACATGATTGGTTTAAGATTCTTTATCGCTAAAAAGTAATTTGTAACTTGGAACGTTATTTATTTTTGTGTGTTTAAAAAAAAATAAAAAATAAATAGGCAACAACGCAACTGCCACTCTTTATACTTTTTAGTATTAAAGAAATGCAAGGTTGCTACATTTTAAAAATAGACGTTGAAGTTGTGTCTGTAAACAACTTGGGATATGATAGTACATCGGGTGACATGCATAAAAATGGAAATTTAAGGTTTATCTTGGATGTGTCAGTAGATTTATCTGACGTATTGAAAACAGTTTTTATAAACATTGTCTTCATCATACGATATATTAGTAGGCATGTTATGCAAAACTCTTTGAGAAGTCTTAAGAAGCTTAACCATTAATTGTCTATTTCAAGTGGTACAACATCATTAGATGTATGACAAAAGTCTTAATTTCTTACTTATACTAGACATGCTTTCGTGAAAGACGTTTATTTGATATCATTTGGGGGTATATATTGACAGTTTCCTCTGTTATACGTAAGTATAGACCTGGCTTCTATTAATATATACTTTAAAATTAAGCAAACACAAGTCAAAGTACTTGCAAAGTCTTTAAAATTAAGATACCTTACAGGTCGCCAAAATGGTTTGACCAAGTTTAGTTTTTCTTAAACCTGAATCAAGTTATGTCGCTCTGTTGTACGTAAGTACAGACCTGTCACCGCTGACTTGATTCTTAAAATTGATTTTCTTATATTCTATCTGTAAATGGAAACATGGTCTATGTCTTAAGTTAAGATGTATATCTATGGTGGGAACCACAGCGAAATGAACATACCAATAATAATAAAATATCTCCTAGATGTAAGTGTATCATGTTTAAGTGGACAAATATACTAATAATCGTTTTGAAATAATTTTTATAAAAAGTGTTTTTAGTATGTCAAGTAAATTTAAAGAGGACAAATATACTGATGATCGAAATAACACTTACTGTTCCTAATAAATGCATGTTATTCCGATATGATCCCTAACCAGACTATATCAACTCCGTCACCAAAAAGAATGTGTTACTTTTCTAGTTGTAATTTACATTCTTGTATGTTTTTTTTTTATCTAAGTTAGTTTAATTTTAGATTTTCTCCAAGTTACAGTTACATTTTCAAATTTGAGTACCGAAATCACAACGCGAAAATCGATAAAATCGCAACTTTTTCACTAAAAGTGAACTGCACGTCACTTTCATAAGTGACGCTGCCAGTGACGCATACGATATTGCGTCACTTACTTTAGTGACGCTGTAAGTGTCGGGGTAAGCTACGCTATAAGTGCCGGGTTGAGTGACGCACACTAGGGTTTGTGTATAAATACTCTTCCCCATGACACTCAACCTCACCACTTTTCAAACACTTATACCACACTTGCTCTGACATACCGTCACTTAGACTGTCTTTGCGTCACTTCTCATGTGCATTTTTCATCGATCCATTCGTGATTTCTACAGCTTGTTCGTGCATTCCAGTGCTATCTTCTCGTTCCTCTCATTCACACGAACCATTTGGTACTTATTTTAACCATTATCTCTCGCTATTCATGCTGTAATTTAAACTTAAGGTTACGGGTTTTTGGGTAAGATTGAAATCGATTGATTTGGTGCTTGTTTAATAATGTTTTATGGTTATAAAACATGTGTACTATTCGTTTTTACAATGCGCACAACTTGGTAACTTCGATTTTGAAAATCCCCAAATTTGAAATCTGGGTATGAACAGTGACACGATGATCTTCATCGTTGCATCACTTCGTGCGTCACTTACCTCAAGTGACGCTATTTGGTAATTTTGAAAGCCCATACCGTCACTTAATTAGTGACGCTTATTCTTGCGTCACTTCTTAAGTGACTCTTGTAGTGACGCATATACTTGAATTATTTGTTATGTCCGTCACTCATCCTAGTGACGCCCCATAATGCGTCACTCCCTTAAGTGACTGTCTAAGTGACGCCTATGTCTATACGTCACTTATACCGTCACTTCTTAAGTGACTCCCTTAGGATACCGTCACTATGTTAAATGTCACATGTTCTTCACCCGTCACTTCTTAAGTGTCGTATACATTGACTCACGAAATACAAACGTCACTTACATCAGTGACGCTTGATAACGTCACTTACCATAAGTGACGCTATACTTCAATTTTAATTTTGAGTACTGTATAATACGACACTTCCTAAGTGTCGGTAGTGGCCATGCGTCACTTACCATAAGTGACGCCTAAAGTCAAATTTCATTTTTTAACCTATATGTGTTCGGGCTAACTCTATAACGATTTCGGTTATTTTTGGTTTGTATTTTAGCTTACAGATGGCTGACCTACAGAACTATTATTGCCGTACCAACACTCGACACAACATCACGGCATTTCTGGAGTCTACGCACGTGAATTCGGCGCCGTTCAGGCCGATGATCGAGTTTCTACGACGATCAAGGATACACCATGCTATTACCGCATCGACTCCGGTTTATATGAACCAAATTGAAGAGTTTTATGATCATGCGGTGATCCGAACTCAAGGCGACATCCCGAGAATTGTCTCAATGATGTTCGAGGAAGAGATAGAGATTACTGAGAACTCTATCCGACGGGTTCTTCAGTTCCCCGATGACACCACGATGCCCACTACGTTCCCAACCACGTTTATCTATGGGGGACTTCAGAGGATGGGCTATCCAGCGAATCAGCTATCTGATTTCCGCAAACAGTATCTCTGCCGGGTTTGGAGGTACTTGTGTCACATTGTTATTGTTTGTTTATCTCCGTGGAAAGGGGGTTATGATGCTGCCAGTCACTTGACACTTTCTCTCATGCTGGCCTTGATATACAACAAACTGTATAACTTCAGCGGTTATGTTTTTGGTAATATGGTCGAGAATATCCGAGCAGGTAAGGACAAATGGCTGCAGTATCCACGTTTTGTGCAGTATCTCGAGATGGCACCTGATCAACGATCTCTTCTGGTGCCAACACCTATGTTCTTGCGAGTCTTCAACGACTACAAGCTCGCGCCAAAGGGCGAGCAGGTTTTGGCAGATCGCGAACTATTCGGGCACATAGTAAACGAAAACTATGTTGCGCCGCGCGATGATGGATTTTTGGATGATGTCATTCCTCCGGTAAATGAGGACGACTTGGTTGATACTAATATTGCTCTAGACTTGGATGACATTGATCGTGTTGACCGGGTCGAGGCTGAGTCTAATGATGGTGGGCCCACTCCACCCGATTCTGAGGGTGATGTGCCACCACAATCTATTTTGGATGGGATTCAATTAGCGGATCCTCAACGTTTCAAACGTATTTTGCGCAGGATTTCTGCTGGAAGGGTTCATGTACCAAGGAATCCTGGTAAGCGTCCGGCTGGGTCTTCGCCTTCTTATGATGATTTACCTCATAGAAGATGCCAGCGGACTTCGGTGGTTATCGAGGAACCGACCTCTCAGAGACAACAACCACCACCACCGTTTGACATGCCATCACTTTAGATGATTTTGGCTCAGATGGATCTTTTGCAGAAAAGGTTTGATGATCAACAGGCTCTGATTGCTGCTCAGGCTTCTCAGATTAAAGATTTGGAGCTCAAGGCTGTTGAGGTTGACAATCTCCAGCTTCAGGTGACGAATCTGTCGTCTAGGGTCTTAGAGTTGGAGTCTGTTACAATAGTTTTGGGGGAGGATACTCCTAGAGAGTTAGAAACAAATGTAACTCCTCCTCCTGAACCAGAAAATGTACAATCTTCTGAAATCAATGAAAATATTGCGTTAGATTATTTTGTTGATGTTCCGGGACAACCGAATCCGATTGCAGCCGACTACTCAAATGTCAATCTGACATATCTGCAGAGTTTGGTTAATAGATTTGATGAAGTTGATAGATCTTTTGATCCCGATGATATTGAGATGGATGCTGAGGTTCCAGGGTTGGATGAGGAATACATGGATAATCCTAATCAAGAACCGGCACCTGAACGTGAACCAGAGCTAGTGTTAAGGCAACCTGCTCAAGCATTTGATTTTGAAGCTCCGGTTATCGAAACAGATTCTTCCGAGGATGAGGCAGAACCTCCAATGGGACAATCTACTGCTGAATCAGTTTCCGCATCTACATCTTCTGGAATTTCGAAACCGTAAGTGGTTTATAAGTCAATTGCACCTGAATTGAAAACGTGTAAAACTTATATGGTTAGAGGTGAATTGACTGGGTTGATCAGAAGTTGGAAGTTCGATGTTCATAACTTTTTGATTCTGATAAAGAGAAGTGACGGCGTGCAATACTTCAAACCGAGATTTAATAATATTAGCACTTTGCCGAAGGTTGAATTAAATCGTCTTGCTCAGTTGAATATCGTTAATCACTCTGAAGACACTCAAGGAGTTCTATTTCAGAGGATTTTGAGAAAGGAGATTTATAGCAAGAAGTATTTGTGGATCAGACCAGAGCTGGGAGTTCGATACTCATACAAGAAGAAAAGATAGATTTGAGAACTCAACAACCGATCGTGAAATATCATTATCCACCAGCTGCTAGTCTTAAGACTGTTCCCTTACAAGAGTTGCCATTGGATTTCTTACGTGATCTTAAGTATTTGTGGTTTGACTCTGTAACTCAGGAAGCCGTAATCGAGTATTCTACAAAGACAGCTGTGGTACAAACACAGGATGTTTGGGGAGAATGGCCGATTAAGGAATTTGTGGGAAAGTCAATTCGTTTTTTCGATCCGATCAGCCTAATCAACTTAACGAAGAAAGATTTGAAAGCTCTCTACAAGAATAAACTTCAGTACAATCAAGCTGATTTAGAAGAGGCGTCAAAGTTCACAAGGGTGGTCGAGATATGTTTGAAGGTGGGAAGACACGCTGGAGGTACATTCCCAGAAGGTTAGTGCTAAACGCTAAACTTGAAGATTTTGAAGATTTTTGAAGACCAAGCTGAAGACACGGGGGAGTTTGTTGATGCATATTAGGTTGTCTGTCAGTTGGTCTATCGAGTTGTAATAAGTGTCGTTGGTCGTATAGTGAAAATATAGTTTTTGTTATATGCGACACTTACGTTTTAGGTTAGGCGTCACTTGCCTTAGTGACGCATAGCGTCACTTGGGTAAGTGACGCATGAAGGCGGCCACATGAGACACTTCCACAAGTGACGCATGTCGGCAGACTTTTAGTATAAATACAAACCTACGGGTTTCAGACTAGGGTGGACGAAACCCTAGCACCATTTGACGACTAAACCACTTTGTAATCGTTCCCAATTCGTTATACAAGCTGATATACACGTTTACTTTGTTCAAATACATTTGTTTCAGTTTGTGTTTGTTAGCAATACGTGCAAATGATTGATTCCGCATTTCAATTGTAGTCAATTGTCATCTAGATCCAACGTCAGGGGCACTCTCATTGCATGAATAAGGTGGCAAACTAACTCGATGTCCGACCGTTCTTAACCCCACAAGGATACTCAATTGAATAAAACATTTAAGTATAAGACTTGGTTTGGTGCTTGATTACTTTCTATCGATGGGTTTGTAAAGTCCAGAGGTTGTAATAACCGGTAATTCACAACGTATAGTACCAACGGCTTTTTCATGACTTCCACGTTGTACTACACCAATGGTGCTTCCAACGATATACCATGTATTCAGTCGATTTACGGTATTTACGTTGGTTCATTACACAATGGTCATTCTGGACTTATAAACTAAGTTTGTATTTAAGTTCGGGAATTATCGATCTATGATATAAACCAGCCCTTACTTTAAAGTCCCAATAAATCCCTAGTTTATGTATTGTGTACACTACTTTGATTGAAAACGGTATTTCCACAGGTTTAAAACTAGACCATGTTTATTTCAAACACAGATAATTAATTACCTTTACTTAAGGTTAGCTACGTCTTAATAAAAAGGTTTTAATCACGTTCATTAGTCGAAAGGCGTTAGGTTAAAGTGAGGTTTATAATCATAGATAGAAAGTTAATCAAAGCACCGAGTTTTCATTTATAAAATAGTTTGGGAAATTATTCCACAACAGATCGTGCCCACGACTTTCATAGCTTCCACGTTCCGTACTACACACATTCGTGATGTTTCCGGCGCTATACAAATGAAAGTCGTTTAACGTTACTTCCGTTGTTTCATAATGACATCATCCCAACTAATACGGCTAACTACATCACAATAAACACGCAATATAACTACTCGCTAATCATGGCAAATCCTAAATCTAGAATAATCAAAATAACAACAGCATGCATTTTAATTAATAAGATAAAGGATAGATATAACCGTGAAAAGAGCGTAGCTGAATATAACTTGAAAGTATACAGACAGAACTTCTAGTATGCTCCAAGCGATATTACAATATTTCCCCTCTAGTAGGCCGGTTAAGTATTAACCAGAGACTAACTAGCCACTAACTACGAAAACTAAAATAAAAACCTAATCTAGAGAGTAGTGTTGGTGAAGAATGGATGAGAAGTGTGTTTGAAATGGAGAAATGAGGCTTCTATATATAGAGATCACACAGCCGTATCCGTAGACCGTATCATAACCATGAAATGCACAACCGTATTGCAAAGGCGAATAAAAATCAGATTTTTATCACCCAAACGCACGATACGGCTGAGCTAGGGTGAATACGGCTGAACTGGGCCGTATACGGATGAGCACAGGGTGAATACGGCTGAGCTAGGCTGTATACGGCTGAGCACAGGCCGTATACAGTCTGCATAGGCCGTATACGGTCTGTGACCAGCCGTATACGGTCTGGTTCAGCCATATACGGCTGTGTTCAGCCGTATCCTGGCCCTTCGGTTCTTCATTTCTTTGTTCGGGTGTAACTTCTTCGTCGTTTATCCGTTTTGAGCGTTCTTTATATCCACGCATTCGTATTTTCCTAACGAAGAAAATGACATAAGTTAGAGGTTATAATTCTTTGTGTAGCTTAAAAAGTGCTAAAATACATGAACAAAAGATTCAATGATCGTTTGTGCTCTGTTTTACTCATTTTTAAGTTGTTTTTGTCGATTCTTGAAACATCGTCTATATTTTAGCCCTCATGATGAAATGTGATAGTTAAATGCATATTTCAAGTATTTTCATTATTAATTGGGCTAAAATGGTGAGATAATGGTACACAAAAACATGACTTTTTGCGTGTCATCAAATATCCCACACTTAGACTTTGCTTGTCCTCAAGCAAAACTCAAAATTCTCACTTGCTTTTAGGAAAAACATTTTGAAAACACGAGTTTATTTTTGGGGTGAATTAAAATATATCAAAAACAACCATCTTCATATACAAGTGACATATCCTGGAAATAAGAGAAAGTAAGACCTCTAAACTCTTGGAGAACATTTATTAAAACAACCTTTTTAATGAAAACGGAAACGGATAACAGTGAGGGAAGAAGATAGCTATTTTGACTTCTATCTTTTTGAAAATACATGGGGGAATTTATCTTTATAAAAGAATGATTTTTCGAGAGATTTGAAGCACTTAGCTTTATATTTTTTTTTATTTTTTTTATTTATTTATTTTTTATTTTTTATTTTTTGGGCTTTTCTAGGGATTCTTATTTTCTTCCTTTTTGCTCTTTTTGAGATCCTTTCTTTCTTTCATATTTTTCATCCTTTTGATGACTTTGCATTTACTTGGTGCCAATTTTTCACAGCATAAACTTCTCAACTTTTGATTTTTATCAAGGAAACGAACACGAGAAATTTTGAGTAAACACCAGTATTTGTGATTTGGAGTGAAAGCAAAAAGGATATTAAAATAACATTTTCCACTAGTTTAGATTTTTAAGATAAGATTTTTGGTGGGTGTGGAATAAGTGGGTTGAAATTTTGAGGGTTTTGAAAGAAACGAATAGGCTAAGGCTCAACAGGGTTATCTAAGCGGATCATCAACACTAAAGATGAGTATTGGAAGGGTTTTGGGCTTGAAAAGATATGATAAAAGGGGTTTAATCCTAAGGAATGTCAAGGTCATCTAACTGCACCTATACCGCGTACGGTACTCTACCAATGTGTTCTCGAAGTGCATACCAGGAGCAAGTTCTAATTCCGGATGCATGCATTGGGACACTCAAACAAACGAATAATGAAGCATTAAAGATGAATGCTTATAGTGGCTCAAGATACCTCACTGCAAGTTTTTGGGTTTGTTTGTGCCTAGCCATGCGATGCCCCTCTTAGATTATTATTTTAAGCCTAAGAAATTCCTATCTTATTTACTCTTATTTCCCAAAATACCTTACTCATATATGAAAATGCTCCTTCTTAAGACATTTTAACTAAAAAAAATTTGAAAATCTTTAGCAAAAGTGAGTTTTTATGAAAATTAAGCCAACTGAATGAGTGGCATCTCCACTGTCGAAGTTAAGCTTATGATTTTGAGAAACATTTTCTGAGTTTGCTTTTGGAAATAAGAATCTAACAAGCAAACCTAAGGTATTCCCCACACTTAGAGGAACATTGTCCCTAATGTTCTCTTGAGTTGGGATTTGAGGAAAATCTCACACTTAGAGTTTGAACATATCGGAAAATGTTGCTCAAGTGTTTGTTTTGGGCTGGAATCCCACACTTAGTGATAAGCTTAGGATATGGCATAGAATACTGGTAAAATAGAACAATATAATCAAATAAAAACAAGGATAAGAACGAGAGAACTCCCCTATCAACATGATGGATGGAAGCTGAAAGTCTGAAGATGGGTTGCCTTTAAAGAAGAGTACTTGCCAGATATCCTCCTTTGCGACAGCACCATGAAGTTCATTCAGCTTTTGGAAGCGCACTTTGGAATAAGTGGCTTTATTCAACATCTCTACTACTTTCTCTCATGTGAAAATATCTCGTAAGTGTGAACACGTTGGATATACTTTAAACCAACTTCTCAATTTATAGCTTTTTACGGAAATGGTGTCACTTTCCCAGAATGTGAAAAGATGTTATCTACTACAAATCATTTGTAAGACATGTGTTTTTAAACGAGTTCGAGCATAAAGCGTGAAAGTAGTACGCAAGTACCTCAAATGCTCGAAACACATGAATTAATATTTTGAAAGTGTTTCCTATATTCTGGGATTAGTGATGTGGTAAAAGCTGTCAGTGTAAAAATGAAGTGGTATTTTGAAAGCATTTGTATATCCAAGTGTGAAAGATAGTCGGAGATATTTCACTTCTTGGAATTTTAAATAAAAACAAAATACTACTAATACTAAAGGATATTTATTCCATGGGTTGCCTCCCGAGAAGCGCTTCTATTTATAGTCGAGGGCTCGACTTTCTTCTTGTAGTTCAGGTGTTGGAGGGGCTCCCAGGGCGATTGATGGTGACGTTATGTGCCCTAGGTTGCGGAAAAGTGTAGCACGGAGGATAGATCCGAAGGAAGTGGCAGACTATGGTTGAGATTAGGTCTGGCGGTTCCACAATATCCATTTTGAAGCTTTGGAAGTGGTCTGAGGCAGTTTTGAAGAGACCTAACAATCCGCAAGTGATGTAATCAACCGCCTTATTGACTGGCCCGTTGGGGTCTGTCAATGTGGTTGTTGTGGTCTTGATCACTTCGGAAATTGGATGCTTTTGTCTGATAGAATCCACAAACTCCAGGAACTTCAACTTCAGATCTTCATATTCTTTAGCATAGGGATCTCCTCCGAGTATGGTCACAGATTGGCACAAGCTTTTGATTAGCTGGTGCTGATGAAGGGTGAAAGGAAAGCCAGAGTCTTTGAAGATATGAATCAATTTGCTGAATATCTCTCGATATCCAGCATGGAAGAAAAACTCTGGTTTCTCAGTGCTTTTTCCATGGAATATTTCACGTAATCGAGTTATCACATAAGTGGCAACATCGAGTAGTGACATATCTAGAATAGTTATGGGATGATTACGCTTCTTTTCAACTAAACTGATGCACCTAAGCTCCTCGATTAGCAACTCAATATGATATTCGATAGTGGATTTGATGACAAATCGATCACTTTCTTTGGTGCTTAGGTGATCTTCTCTGGCTAGTAAATTAAGGAATATCCGAAGAAAACTCATTACTTTGGCGTCAGCGTAGCTCCTTGGGTTTCCAGTAGCTGCTTCTAAGTATTTCCTGATAGAAGTCAACATCTCTCTTTGTTTTGAGGAGTAAGGAAACGCTGAACTAATTAAAACATCATATACTTGGCGGTATATTTGTCTTTGTTCGATATAGAAGTAAATTTCTTGCGCATTGTCCAATTCTTCCTTGAGCTGAGATTTGAGTGTCTCTCCGAATATTCTGACACAGTACCTAAGAATGAGCGGATCTCGGGTTCCATTGCTAGCGAGTCGGATAATGGACGCTTCTTCAATAACCGCTATTAGCCATTTTTGGTGTAGAGAGTAGTCAACAGTGGAGTTTCTAATAGCTGTTATCACGATGCGAGGGTCTCCATCACATTTATTTATCACATTAACCATCTGTTCATGATTAGAGACGATTGGGATACAGATGGGTTGTGAAGATAATACTGGTGAATCAGGCGGTTCTAGAGGAGTAAGAGGTGGGATACAACGAACATCACCAGGAATTTTTCCCCGAGTCACTATCCATAGTAGGAGTATCGACCTTATGTGCATTAGGGATCTCAACTACATTGGACGGTGGCTGGTATTTGTCAGTGAACTGGGATATTGTATCAGAAGATAGCTTTGGAGTGTCTATCTCAATGCCTTCCTTGTCATGAGAATCAGAGTCATCAGACTCAAATATACCTCCTGTCTCAAGCCGTGGTTGAGGTTCTGATGAAGCAAGGGCTTGAATCCCTTGAGGAGGTATATGTGGCTGCAGACTCGGTAGTCTACTTGCTTTGAAGTCCGAGATCTTCTTCAAACTGTGTATGAAAGTTTGCTCAATCTCTTCTAGATCGCTAAGTCGAGAGTAGGTGAGTGGATTTTCTGGATCTAAGACAGGATTAAGCAATCTTTCCAGCATATGAGCAGCATTGTGAGAGTAGCAATTGGAAGTGTCTTCTTCTTCCTCTTCCTCTGCTTCTATCTCTTCTACCTGCTTAGCTTCTGGCTCGGAGGTCTCATCTTCTGATGTAAATTGGATAATAGAGAGAGTATATAGCTCATCATTCTCCATCGAAGTGCAGTCGGTCTGATCGATCTTGAATGTGATGCTTTCTCGATGAGCACGTAAGCTGATAGTCTGTAAGTGGACATCAATGACAGCTCTGGCCATGAAGAAGGGTATACCTAGGACTATAGGGATGTTTATATCTTCCTGGATATCCATTACTACAAAGTCGGTTGGGAATAGGAATTCGATGACCTTAACCATGATGTTCTCAGCTATTCCCTTAGGGTATCTAATTGTTTGGTCAGCTAACTGGACACTCATTTTAGTAGGCTTAAGGTATCATAATCCGAGCCTTTTGAATAACGAATATGGCATGATATTGATACTTGCTCCTAGATCGGCTAGAGAGCGAATATTTTCGGTGTGGTTAATGGAACAAGGAAGGGTAAAACGTCCAGTATCTCCTACCTTTTCCGGTAGACTATTTTGAAGGATAGTTGAGCATTCGGCGTTCAGAGGGACATTAGGTACTTCGGGTACCTTGTCCTTGGTTGACATAAGTCTCCTAAAATATTTAGAATATATCGGGCTGGGAGGTTTCCTAGACTCGGTGTCTATGTTTTTACCGTTAGGATTGAAAGCTTCAGGATGCTGATTTAGACGTCCTGGAAACGGTATGCATACCTTTTTCTTAGGAGGCGGAGTAGACTTCTTCTCAACTGTCTATGTGACAGGAGATTGTTCCTTCACCGTAGAAGGAACTGAAGGTAGGCTCGGTGCCACCTTGGAGTCTTGGTTGGTTACTTGGTTGACTTGGAAGGTATTACTAGGCAGACTACCCTGAGGTCTAGTATCAATACGTTCTGCTAGTCGACCTACTTGGGTTGGAAGACTATTCAGTAAGGTTAGTTGCTCCCATAAGATGAGATCAGTCTGGTCTTGTCTAGCTGTAATCTTTTCGATCATTTGTGCGAGGGTGTCGTTTGGACTAGTAATTGGCCTCTCAGGTGTAGGTTCAGTGAGAAAGTGTGGTTGGTTATAACTAAGTTGTGGTTGTTGTCGGTGGATTGGGTAGGGTGGTTGATTTAGTGGGTATTGGTTTGGTCTAGGAGAGGTTTGAGTAAAATCAGGTGGACGTGGATGAGTTCGGAACTGGTCATAATAGGCTTTTCCATCAAAACGGTCTTCATACTCAACTTGTAGATTGGTACATTTCAGACAGGAGCGGACTTGGTAGACCTGTTGAGGTGGCTTCTGCAGCATTCCTATTTCCTTGGCCAGGGTTCTGACATGTTCCACAAGAGATTTGATCGCCTCAGTTTGCACAAGATTGGTAGCAAGCGGTGCCGAGAATGAGGAGTGCTCATCAGTCCAATCATGGTGATGGGCGGTCATTGTCTCTATCAGATTCCAAGCTTCATCATCCGTCAAGCACGTGAAGTCGCCTCAAGCAGCGGCGTCTAGCATTGTCTTATGATCGGGTGCAAGACCATGGTAAAATGTGCACAACTGGGTGGATCGTTTGATTTGGTGGTTAGGACATTTCTTGAGCAAGCTCTTAAATCTCTCCCACGCATTGAAGATTGATTCATCATGAGACTTTTGGAAGTTCATGATATCTTTCTTCAGCTTGGTTTGTTTGAATGGGGGAAAATACTTAGCTAAGAATTTAGTTTCCATTTCCACCCATGAGGTGATAGAGCCGGTGTCTAATTCCTCATACCAAGTTTGCGCGTGAAGAGCAAGAGAATAGGGGAACAGATATAAGTGGGATATATCTTGCTCAACCCATTTTTGCTTGCAAGATTCGGATAGGGCTAGAAATTTGTTGAGGTGGGAGTTGGGATCATCGTCAGGCAGTCCGTGGAATTGGCAGCGTTTCTCGATTAACTGCACTACATCGTACTTGAGTTCGAATGATGCTCTGTCAATCTCCGGGTAGCGAATGGGTCCTCCTCGACCTTCTATGGAGGGTTTGGTGATATCGGCGAGAGTGACGCATTCGGTGGTTGTAGGATTGTGGGAAGGTGATGACTTTTCTTGCCGGATGGGTAGGACGTCATCTTCGGGATAAGGGAAAGGAAGGGTTGAAAGAATTTTTAGGGGTTTAAGAAGGGAAAGCCATCCTAAGGGTTCACTAAGAAGAAAGTCCATCTGGACGCCTCTGGATCTTACAGTTGATTCCCCGGCAGCGACGCCAAAAACTTGATGCGCCGCCAACGGTCGATCAGGTTTTGCCCTGTCGTCGGATCGTCCGTCAGCGGCGTCACCAGTGGGTTTTAATATTTATAAATGTTGGGCCTAAGTATACTTAAAACTATGGGTGTATAGTGATGAGTATGACCTAGGGTCGTTCTTCAAAACCAACTGTATTGTGGATCTGAGTAGTCTAGGATGTCCGTTTCTAATTAGTGAGGGAGTTTTAAAATAGTTCGGAGTGGTTTGGTTTTGTTTTTATGATTAAACTAATAAGAAATAATAAAAAGCAGATAAAATAAACGGATAGCAGTCAGGATAGAGGGGGTGTTTGTTGTGAGTTCGTTAGCCGAACGTTGGGATGATGTTTAGTTTAGGATATGAAAACGTCTCTAAAGATTTGTACTTTATTTGTTTTAAGTATATGTGGGGTAAGCACTAGCTCCATACTAATTGATTTCTCAATCAGTATGTCACTGAGCAACTAGGCTATCGTGATTCTGATCGGAGTAGATTGCCCAGCCCACAACACTATCCTGTTACGGAACAGTGACCCTTTCTGGATTGAAATCCTGGGTGCATGAATAAGGTAGCAAACTAACTCGATATCCGACCGTTCTTAACCCCACAAGGATACTCAATTGAATAAAACATTTAAGTATAAGACTTGGTTTGGTGCTTGATTACTTTCTATCGGGGTTTGTAAAGTCCAGAGGTTGTAATAACCGGTAATTCACAACGTATAGTACCAACGGCTTTTTCATGACTTCCACGTTGTACTACACCAATGGTGCTTCCAACGATTTGGCTCGGGGCGCAACTAATCAGATAATCATAACACATAAGATATAATGAACGACTCTATATGCATCGTTTACAAATTACATTGATGATATAAGATTTTTACAATGTTGTATAGTTACAAAAGATCATAAGCCAAATGTAAGAGATTCTAAGGCGTATCTAGTTTTACAAGATGTAGAAATGCAGGGGAATCTCCTGATGTCTGTATGCGACTCAAGCTATATAATCCTGAGCAGACCTACTACTGCTGAGTACCTGAGAATACATGCTAAAAGGGTCAGCTAAAAGCTGGTCAGCTCATAGGTGTTATGATGAAACAATAATATATGAACCACAAGATTTAATCATATTTGAAATCAATCAAATAATTTTGTATATTACTGCCTGAGCTCATAGTTCGAGCTTAACTAAGGTGTCAGGATCACAATAAGTGCCTGATCAAGGTTGCCTCATGCATGTTCCTAATCAAACACACGTATGAAAAAAAGATAATGCGTCCATTCAACCAAAGTTGTGGTAGCGCGACTACCCCAGATGGGGATTGTTAATCCTATATGGTACCATACACTAACATTCACGCTAAATCCATATTAACAAACTATGTTGTGGAGGGCTTCATGATTAGTAAAATAAATCATGCAGTCAGTATATCGAGTGATGCACCGCCAACGGTCGATCAGGTTTTACCCTGTCGTCGGACCGTCCGTCAGCGGCGGCACCAGTGGGTTTTAATATTTATAAATGTTGGGCCTAAGTATACTTAAGACTATGGGTGTATAGTGATGAGTATGACCTAGGGTTGTTCTTCAAAACCAACTGTATTGTGGATCTGAGTAGTCTAGGATGTCCGTTTCTAATTAGTGAGGGAGTTTTAAAATAGTTCGGAGTGGTTTGGTTTTGTTTTTATGATTAAACTAATAATAAATAATAAAAAGCAGATAAAATAAAAGGATAGCAGTCAGGGTAGAGGGGGTGTTTGTTGTGAGTTCGTTAGCCAAACGTTGGGATGATGTTTAGTTTAGGATATGAAAACGTCTCTAAAGATTTGTACTTTATTTGTTTTAAGTATATGTGGGGTAAGCACTAGCTCCCTACTAATTGATTTCTCAATCAGTATGTCACTGAGCAACTAGGCTATCGTGATTCTGATCGGAGTAGGTTGCCCAGCCCACAACACTATCCTGTTACGGTACAGTGACCCTTTCTGGATTGAAATCCTGGGTGAGTGAATAAGGTGGCAAACTAACTCGATGTCCGACCGTTCTTAACCCCACAAGGATACTCAATTGAATAAAACATTTAAGTATAAGACTTGGTTTGGTGCTTGATTACTTTCTATCGATGGGTTTGTAAAGTCCAGAGGTTGTAATAACCGGTAATTCACAACGTATAGTACCAACGGCTTTTTCATGACTTCCACGTTGTACTACACCAATGGTGCTTCCAACGATATACCATGTATTCAGTCGATTTACGGTATTTACGTTGGTTCATTACACAATGGTCATTCTGGACTTATAAACTAAGTTTGTATTTATGTTCGGGAATTATCGATCTATGATATAAACCAGCTCTTACTTTAAAGTCCCAATAAATCCCTAGTTTATGTATTGTGTACACTACTTTGATTGAAAACGGTATTTCCACAGGTTTAAAACTAGACCATCTTTATTTCAAACACAGATAATTAATTACCTTTACTTAAGGTTAGCTACGTCTTAATAAAAAGGTTTTAATCACGTTCATTAGTCGAAAGGCGTTAGGTTAAAGTGAGGTTTATAATCATAGATAGAAAGTTAATCAAAGCACCGAGTTTTCATTTATAAAATAGTTTGGGAAATTATTCCACAACAGATTGTGCCCACGACTTTCATAGCTTCCACGTTCCGTACTACACACATCGTGATGTTTCCGGCGCTATACAAATGAAAGTCGTTTAATGTTACTTCCGTTGTTTCATAATGACATCATCCCAACTAATACGGCTAACTACATCACAATAAACAGCAATATAACTACTCGCTAATCATGGCAAATCCTAAATCTAGCATAATCAAAATAACAACAGCATGCATTTTAATTAATAAGATAAATGATAGATATAACCGTGAAAAGAGCGTAGCTGAATATAACTTGAAAGTATACAGACAGAACTTCTAGTATGCTCCAAGCGATATTACAATATTTCCCCTCTAGTAGCCCGGTTAAGTATTAACCAGAGACTAACTAGCCACTAACTACGAAAATTAAAATAAAAACCTAATCTAGAGAGAGAGTAGTGTTGGTGAAGAATGGATGAGAAGTGTATTTGAAATGGAGAAATGAGGCTTCTATATATAGAGATCGCACAACCGTATCTGTAGACCGTATCCTAACCATGAAACGCACAACCGTATTGCAAAGGCGAATAAAAATCAAATTTTTATCACCCAAATGCACGATACGGCTGAGCTAGGGTGAATACGGCTGAACTGGACCATATACGGCTGAGCACAGGGTGAATACGGCTGAGCTAGGGTGTATACGGCTGAGCACAGGCCGTATACGGTCTGTGAACAGCCGTATATGGTCTGGTTCAGCCATATACGGCTGATACGGCTGTGTTCAGCCGTATCCTGGCCCTTCGGTTCTTCGTTTCTTCGTTCAGGCGTAACTTCTTCGTCGTTTATCCGTTTTGAGCGTTCTTTATATCCACTCGTTCGTATTTCCCTAACAAAGAAAATGACATAAGTTAGAGGTCATAATTCTTTGTGTAGCTCAAAAAGTGCTAAAATACGTGAACAGAAGATTCAATGATCGTTTGTGCTCTGTTTTACTCATTTTTAGGTTGTTTTTGTCGATTCTTGAAACATCGTCTATATTTTAGCCCTCATGATGAAATGTGATAGTTCAATGCATATTTCAAGTATATTCATAATTAATTGGGCTAAAATGGTGAGATAATGGTACACAAAAACATGACTTTTTGCGTGTCATCATCGAGTTTTGTACTTGTGTTCATATGTAAATAAAAACTGAGCATGTATCCTCACCCCGATGTAAAAATAGTAAAGAGTGGGGCTATGAGACTCAACTGAGTCTAGTATGTTGCTATCAAACAAGTATGATGTTGCACAAGGAGATGTTGTCGGAAGACTGTAACTTGTTGAGCGTCCCAAACGCGCAAGGTTGTAATTATGAGTAGGTATCTCAAAAGATTACCCATGCTAGGTTTCTACTCAACTAGTTATGTCCAAATACTTTGGTTGTTTGTTTGTGTTTTGGAAAACATGTACGGCCCGTTGGTGACGGTTGTAATAATAATTATCAAAGTATTATTATCATATGTTTCGTTGAATACTTATATAAGTATATGTGCTTTCGTGTACAAGTGGTGTCGTATAAGTTTTGGTTATTGTAATTGTTCAACTCTTAGGGTGAAAAGTATTTTCAAACTTTAAATGACGGGGGTCCGGGGGCAGCGCCTCTGGTAGCGGGGTACAAGAGGTGGTAACCCCTGGCACGGTCCAAGGGGCAGAGCCCCTGGCTGGGGTCGAGCTGCCAGGTCAACTTGGAAAATTAGTATTTGTACTTGTATTGCTTTAACAAAAACGCATCGAAATTTAAAATTCTGTGAATTGCGACACTGGTTGTGACACTGGGTTGCGACACAAGAGTTGTGTCCCATAAATCAGAAATTATGTATATGCGACATATGGATTTGTGTCGCTACATGCGACATTCGGGTCAGTGTGACATAAGCGTTTGCGTCGCTAAGTGCGACATTCGAAATCATAGCGACATAAGTTTTTGTGTCGCACCATGTAAGATAGCTAATTTTTAGCGACATAGTGGCTTGTGTCGCATTATGCAACATTGGGATACAATTGCGACATAATGCCTTGTGTCGCAATAGGCCTGAGCCTTATACGACATAACAAGCTGTCCAAAAGTTCAAGTGTCGGGAACGTGGTCAAACAACCTCGGTTTGACCCAAAACTTTTACACAAGTTTTAAATCAGTTTATAGAGTTTGGAGAAATTTTAGTTCACGTCGGGGTTAGCCCGAAGTGTCGGTTATATAAAATGGCCAAAACTGCAACTTTCGACATATGTATAGAAAAAGAGTTTTAATACTTTATTTGGACATATCTTTGCTAGATGAACAACAAAACATGAAAATAAGCGTAAACCAAGTGTTTTCAAAGGTGATGGAATCTTACAAGTGTCGGATGGAGAAACCGAGAAGATAGAAACGTTCCTCGTTGTGTGGTGGTCGTTTTTGCTTCCAAACTTCTTGTGATCCAAGATGGTTTTATGGTGGTGATGGAGCTGGTTTTAACACTTTATTTGGACATATTTTTTTATTTACGTCAATAACAGCCTTTGCAGTGTTTAGGAAAGGTCTGTCAAGGATGAGGGGATTGTGGGCATCTTCCTCAATATCCATAATGACAAAATCAACTGGGAAGACAAATTTACCTACTCAGACCATAATATCTTCAGCAATCCCCCTAGGGAGTTTAACTGATCTATCAGCTTATTGGATTGTCATGTGAGTGGGCAATAATTCCCCTAATCCTAGTTTCTTATAGAGTGAGTAAGGCATAAGGTTGACAATAGCACCTAGATCAGCTAAGGCATTACTAACTTGGATACTCTGAAGAAAATGGGGAATAGTGAAACGGTCAGTATCTCCTAGTTTTGGTGGAAGTCCATGAAGCATGATCGTAGAGCATTCAGCATCTAAGGGTGGGGTGTTTGAAACTTTCTCCCGGCGTTACGTATCATGTGGTGTCCGTTTACTCGATTGTTTAAACGTTTAATTAACGTTATATGTTTTAATACATGTGTTTTGTAATTGATTTAAATCTTGATATCTTTATCGAAAGTATTATTCTAAATACTTTATTTTGAGTTATTAAAATGTTGTTGGGTCTCAGTTTGCGCGTCCGCTGCGTGTTTGTACATTTATTTAACTCGTGTAACGTTTTAGACATTTTATTCGTATGCGTGTAATCGTAGTATTTTTACTCGAAGTAATTTATCAAAATACTTAATAATGAACTATACAAATATAATTTGGGTTTATTTCATTTGTCGGGCGTGTTTCACGCGTTTCATTCATGTTTGGTTAATTTTATACGATGCAAAATATTTTTATATATATTATCCATATAATATATAACAAAAATGAGTTACTTAAATAACTTCACATTATTTAATAAATTTGATCACCAACGTCCGTATTATGATGTGTCGGATTCCATCCGATAATGAAAATGCATGATTTAAATAAATCGCATACGAGTGTATATATAACAATATACAAATTGACACACATAATTAGCCTAATATATAACTAATTAGATGTATAAACACAACGATTAGGCCCTAATACTAGTTCTAATTTGTCGGGTGTCACATTCTCCCCTTGTTAAGAGAGTTTCGTCATGAAATTTATCTTAAGTCGTGGATGGAGTGGAGTCTGTGAATAACTGTGGATATTTGAGTCGCATCCGGTCTTCCCGTTCCCAAGTGAATTCCGGACCACGCCGCGAATTCCACCGGACTTTAACGATGGGAATACGACTTTGCTTAAGTTGTTTGACCTCACGGTTCATGATTTCCATGGGAGTCTCGACCAAATGGAGTTTATCATCGATGTGGATTTCGTCGAGAGAAATGATAAGTTACTCATCAGACGGACATTTCTTCAGGTTAGAAATGTGAAATGTGGGATGTACGCTACTGAGCTCGGGTGGTAGCTGCAATCGATATGCCACTGGACCAATTCTTTCAACGATCTCAAAAGGTCCAATGTATCTGGGGTTTAATTTCCCACATTTGCTGAATCGGATGACACTTTTCCAAGGTGATACTTTGAGTAGTACTTGGTCCCCAACCTGGAACTCGAGATGTGTGTGTCTCACATTAGCGTAGCTTTTCTGATGATCACGTGCGGTTTTCTGCCGGTTTTGAATACCAACGATCTTCTCGGTGGTTTCATGTATGATTTCAGGACCAGTGAGTTGGTTGTCTCCCACTTCAGTCCAATAGATGGGTGAATCGGCACATACGACCATATAGTGCCTTGAAAGGTGCAGCTTTGATGCTGGTTTGGTGGTTGTTGTTGTACGAGAACTTGCACAACGGTAGATGGTTTTTCCAGTTTTTACCAAACTCAACTACGCAGGATCGTAGCATATCCTCCAATGTTTGTATGGTTCATTCGCTTTGGACGTCAGTTTGTGGATGTGATGGGGCCTGAAGCGTCGGTGCGTTGATGGTAACTAATCGAGTGCCAACAGGGGTTTTTAAATTTATAATTAGCGGGGATTAAATTATATGTACTACCTACTCTGGTTAGTAAGCTGTAAGTATAACCTAAGATCGTTCTATGAATCGAAACGTATGGGTGATTAAAGCTGGTTCTTTCGGTAAGGAAGTATTTAGGATGGAACAAAGTAGGTAGGTTTGAGGGTTTTAAACTAAAGACAAATAAATAAAGTGCAGGAAAGTAAATTGCAGGAAATTGAAATACAGGGAAGCAGATAAAGATAAATATGTGATTGCTGAGACTTTGATAATTAACGTTTCGGGATGACAGATTAAACAGGGACAATACTTAACATAATAAGTAAACTATTAGGTGTAAACTCTAGAATCCTACCAACTATTTTTCCCATTGGCGTGTCCATAGGAACTAGGTTATCATGATTCTGATTGGAGCAATACGCCGACTTCCAATACTTATATGGTTGAGAGATAAGCAACCTATTTTGGTTTTATACTGAGGTGCATGAATCAGTCGCGTATCGTCTCATTGGTCCGACTGTTCTTAACCCCTACGATAGTTTACTATTCTATTAGCATGCAGATTAATAACTTTGTATGTTTAGACCGCCGATTTCGTAAGACCTAGAGGTTTAAGTATCCTAATTCACTTGGACTTTTACTTTCATTCCTAAGTCGTATTTATGATTAACTAGATTCCTGTTTCTTCGACTTATGACTTAAATCTCTCCTTTTCAAACAGTTATACATCCCTGGATTATTCGCTGTTTATTAAAACGTGTTTCATATGCAGACCATGCCTTTCAGTAATTAGACCGTGTACTTTACATGGTAGTTCCACGGCTTCTTACATCCAACACGCGGTCAAGAGTAATTGACAGTGAGAATGACACTCTAAACTAACTAAATGTAAAGCTGTGCAGAAATGTATACCTAATATAGACAACAAGTGGTTTCACTGTGTCTTACTTATTGCATGTCATGGGCACATATAACTACTTACCATAATTAAGGTTGATCAGGTCCTAATTACCAGGTTGCAGTCACGTGGATAACCAAAAAGGGTACTCCATAGATTAAACTTAAGTTCATAATGTCTTAACAGTACAAGACAATTCTAATTCCTATTTTATCTGAACGTGTTGTACAAACAATATTTTACAGTGCGTAAGTCAAATTTTTACGTGCATTATTCTCACCTTTTTATCCTAAATCATAAAAAATATATCCAAAATGAACGATTTATTATTAAAAGTCATCATTAGGGCTAAAACATAGACAATGTTTCAAAAATCAACTTAAATGGTCGAAAAATACGATAAATCTAACGAATACAATCATAAGCATTCTTGTTCACGCTTTTTAGCACTTTTTGAGTTCTACTTAGAATTATGACCTCTAACTTATGTCACTTTTTTCATTAGGAAAATACGAACGCGTGGATATAAAGAACGCTCAATACAAATAAACGACGAAGAAGTTACGCCCAAACGAAGAAACCAGGCAACCAAAGAGCAACAATATGGGAGAGCCAAGCCGTATACGGCCAATCCCAGCCGTATACGGCCAAGCCCAGTCGTATACGTCCAAGACAAGGCCGTATACGTCCTGTCCCAGTCGTATACGGCCAAGTCTCATCCGTATACGGCCTGTCTCCCCCGTATACGGCTGGGTCTCTCCCGTATCGCCCCCTTCTCACCCGAAATACGGTTGGACGCCCCGTATTCGATGTCTTACCCATATAAAGGAGGATTTAATACGGTTGGGAAAATACGGCTGAGATTTTGGAGGTAGGAATACGGTTGAGGAATACAGTTGAGCCAACGCTATTAATATAACCCACCACCTCCTCATTTTACATCATATTCTCATTTTTTCTTTCATTTCTCTCTCTACTCTCTCTCTCTCTCTAGAATAATTTAGATTAGTTTAGTATAATTAAGCTAGTAGATTAGCTTCGAGCTTAGTTGTAACAGAGGTGCTCCGAGACTGCGATTATGCAAGATTTGTAATAATGCTTTGTCAAGTTCTATTATAATCTCTATCTTGTTATTTTAAATATGTTGTGCTGCTGCCATGATTATTTAGAAATACTTGCTACAATTATTGTCATGCTTAGCTAAACAAATCCGTGTTCTCTATGATAGTCATTATGCTAGGGTAGTTATGCTTTAATCACGATGTTACTCCGTCTGTATGTTGATGATATATATTTGAATATGTGAAATGAGCCTCCATTGTTTATCTATCTAACTTATGTTGTGGATTGTAACTTACTGCTAGAGCTTAACTAGTGGTACGTCGCTTATTATTTTGTGTATGATGATCGTTGAACTCGACATGGCCGGTGTTCTCCTGGTTGAAATACACCGGAGGGAGACACGGAGTGTAGGATTAGAGATAGATTAGATTCATTTCATGTAACAACTTTTTTAGAGAGAACTTTCGGAACATTTGTGACTTAAACATGTATCTAGTTACTCTGCATGTATAAAATGATCCATGTATGCTACTCTGCTGCATGTTCTTGTTTGATTGTTGCTTTAGGATTTGCATGCTTGTATCACTTGTGTTGTTGGATATATGATTAGGTTTTCGAATATGAATTAATTTCATACACCAGTTTAACATGCGTAGAATAGTTATGATAGTTTATATGAAATAATGATGAACAATTTAATGAACTATTAGACCAGACCATCCCAATTTGTTCCGGTGAGAGACCCCTTTCCATGTTTTTGTTTATTCAACAATTCATGCCATGATACAGATATCTCAGATGTCCGAGATTGGGGAACAGGACTCGAGGATGGTTGTTGGTTAACTTGGTTGCTGCATTTGGGAGAACTTCCGGTGTAGTTTACATTCCATAGCTGTTATCCCCGTGACATATTATTTATCTGATTGTGGACAACTCTACGTTAAATAGATAATGGGCTAGGGGCTGTGGCTCATTAGGAAATATATAGTCCAGGATAAACAACAAGGAATCTTTAATGTAGCAACAGAAACACCGTAAATCATCCCAGTACTTGGTATAGCATTGGAAACACCTCTGGCGAAGTACAAATACGTGGAAGCCATGGAAAGGTTGTAGGTGAGATTACTTTGTTATAGTGAATATTCCAAGTTCGTCTACTAAATCCTGTACCCGCCATCATAGCTAATGCCTACCCCTAAATAACATATACGATTATCATAGTGAACACACGCGTTTAATATGTAGTTCTCGTAGCCACCTCACCTCCTTTACTTTACGCTAGTTTTAATTAGTTAATTAGAAAACAAAACAAAACACCCTATCAAACTCTTGAAAAACTAGCTAAATTACAAAAGATAATCAAAAAGCCTAGATCCTATGCCCGTTGTAGTTTGAAGAATGACCCTAGGTCATACCTATCATTGTACTCACCCATAGCTTTAGTATACTTAGGCACTGCAAACATAATTTTTAAAACCCACTGATCACTACCAAGCGGAAGGTTCACAACGACATGAAGCGATTCCTAAAACCAACCGCCCGGAGCGCATCACTTATCCAAAATTTGAGTTCACTAACTAGATCCACAATTTATCGATTAATCCGTGTTGATGAAACAGGATGATAATCGGTATTAGCAAGTACTTTCATTAACAGGTCTAGATCCGATTTTAGTAATAACTCATCTTTTCTAGTGTAATTAGCGAGGAGTCCTAAAATTTTGTTATTGATAATCACGAAGGTATTTCTTTGGGACATATATCAATCTGATTTAAAATATTTAAGAAAATTAGCACATATATCAATCCTCCTATCTGGTTTAAAAGAGTTTCCAACGTGACGCTCGGTTTCAGTCTCGGGTGGAATGTCTGTGATTTCAATGATGTCTGTGGGTGGTCCATTTAGTACAGTTTTAGCTATGGTGTACCTAGGTTGGACTGGACATCTTTGAAATGGTTCAACTATGTAGGTGGCTCCTGATTTGAATGTATGATCATCCGAACATGAGGGATTCTTATCATTTGTAGTAGGATAGGTTCTTAGAATGTCAAGGAGGTCATATTCAAAGTATACATCCAAGCAGTGAAGACGTTCATTTCTATCTAATCCTATCATGGGTGGATAAAAGTAAACCTCAACGCTGAATGGTACTTTTTTGTGAAGGTCATGCGGCCTAACATAGTGTGGGTATTTGGCCAGAAGTGAAGAAATCTCAGGGTCAAAGGTAAGTTGACTACTTAAAGTGTGAGTAACAGAAGTTGATATCTTCTGTTGAGATTCCTCTAATTCTAGGTCAAAGGGTTTTTTCTTGATATCAATTTCTTGGATGTTTGAGATTTCTTCAATTTCAGGGAATGAAGAACAAGAGGAGTCATCCTCTAACTCTCTATCCAGGGAATCAAAGAATTCAGAATCCTCCATTGCCATCATCTCATCTGCTGTCTTGTGAGACAGTAAAGAGACTGGGCTAGAAAGTGAATCAGATGGTTTTTGATTTTTCATTTTTTTATGATTTTATGTTTTATGACTAAATTATTCAAAAAGAACAGTAACTTCCAAAAAAGGTAGGCTTAAACGAAAGGTTCTCCTAAGGGCTTCTAATCCTAAGGTATATATTTCAAATCATAACACTCTGCGATCCCTAGCATCAACGCTAAAAATCTGATCGCGCCCCAGCGGTCGGTCGGATTTAACTCCGGTCGTTATACCAACCGTCGGGTTGCAAAACAGTGGGTGGTCTTAAATTTATATTTTGCTGGGAAGCCTAAGCTTTATTACTACCTACTGCTCTAAGGGTATTAGTGTAGTAAGCGGTAAGTCTGACTCAGGTGTCATTCTTAAAATCGGAGCGAATCGAAATGAAGTGAATACCTCATATGATAGAAGCTAATAGAATGGGTTTAATAGAGCAGGTAGGGTTTGTTTTTAGTATTTTCTAATTTAACTAAAGTGCATGAAAGTAAATTCTAAACTACGGATAGGGTAAGCAGATAGATAGAGATTGTGTTTGCTGAAGTTTCAATATTCAGGTTCGGGTTGATGTTCATTGTAAAAGGTGATTGGAGAATTGCCTTAGTAAAAATCATGAGAGGTTTGGTGTATGTCGCACCCCCAAATTCATGGTTAGCGGAAGCATACATCGGGTGCGACTAATCAAGGCAATCAACGGCACAAAGATATATAGTAAACGACTCTACATGCATCGTTTAACAAAATATATTAATATAAAAATGTTTACAACATTTGAAGCTAATACATAGCTCAAGTTCTGGAAAGGAGATTCCAATACATAAATACTTTTACAAAATATATTAATGCAAGAAATCTCTAATGTCTGCTTGCTAACTCGAGTTACAGTAATCCTGAGGGCAGTCCAACCTACTGCTGAGCACCTGTGATACATGCTAAAAATGGTCAGCTAAAAGCTGGTGAGCTTATAGGTTTGTATATCAAATAACGTTTATGAACCGCAAGATTTAAAGTACTGATTTGCAACCAAGCAAATAATAATGTATACAGCCATGAGCACATAGTATGAGCCTTAGCTGAGGTGTCAGGATCCACATTCAAGGACCTAATCGAGGGTGCCTCCCCACGAGTGCCTAATCTACACTCGCAAACCTCAAATGCTAATGCGTCTGTTTGACCAGTTAGTGCTTGCTAACCCGGACGAGGATTGTCAATCCTATATGGTACCATACACTAACATTCGCGCTACCGAAGTATTAACAAACTATGTTGTGGAGGACTTAAAATGATTAGTTGTGTAAACTCATGTAGTAAATGAAAAGTTTGTACTCGCGTTCACATGTTACAAACAAGCAATGAATCACACCCCTGAGTGAAAAACAGAAAAAATAGGGGCCATGAGACTCACCTGAGTCTGAAACGTTTAAACCAATAAACGTATGATGCTTAACCAAGCAATAAGATGTCCGTAGACTGTTAACCTGAGGGCGTCCAAGACGCTAGATGGTTAATACGAGTAGGTATCTCAAAAGATCACATATGCTAGTTGATCACACAACTAGTAATGTCCAAATATATTTGGTTTGTTTGTTTGTTTGCGTATACTTAATAAAGTATATATATATAAGTTGTTGTATACAGATAGACTTAATAATCTCAACTATTATTATTATACTTAAGTTGTTGTATACTTAATAAAGTGTATATATATATATATATATATATATATATATATTTGAAGATGTCAAAATTTAAAGTTTAAGATCAAAAATGCAATTTTTTCGATTCGCGGTCAAAAAGTCAACTCGAAGTTAAAAGTAACCTCGCAAAAGTTAACTCGCAAAAGTCAACTCTCAAGTCAAAAACTCAACTCGCAAAGTCAACTCGCAAGTCAAAAGTCAAGTCGAAAGTCAACTTGCAAAGTCAACTCGCAAGTCAAAATTCAACTTGCAAGTCAAAAGTCAACTTGCAAGTCAAAAACTCAACTCGCAAGTCAAAAACTCAACTCGCAAGTCTATCTGTTAGTGGTTTCGTTATGGTAAAATTGTCAAATGAGCTCTATTTGACCCGAATCTTTTAGGGAAGTCTTAAATATGTTAACTAAGCTTTAGAAAATTATCGTTACATTTTATAAGTTTCTCGAAGTGTCGCTTTTACTTAAA
This sequence comes from Pseudognaphalium luteoalbum, assembly GCA_963422505.1. Taxonomy (NCBI): domain Eukaryota; kingdom Viridiplantae; phylum Streptophyta; class Magnoliopsida; order Asterales; family Asteraceae; genus Pseudognaphalium; species Pseudognaphalium luteoalbum. The sequence goes on from OY730195.1 coordinate 63,789,024, forward strand.
ATACCAAAACAGCCCTTGGAGGCTTCGGTTCCTGATTTTTACTCGGCTTCAACTCACGATCTCAACACTTTTTAGCTCGAATCAATTCCCAAAAAAAAATCCCACATATAAACCTATATGTCTAGTATTTTTGAGAATTTTCCCAAGAATTATAGAGGTCGGTTTCCTAGCCAAATAAATTAGAGAAGGAAGTGTGTTCGGTTTTTGGCCAAAATGTACATCCATGTACAAATCGAATTTTTCATAAACATGAGGGCATTTTGAGAGGAAACTTTCTCATGAAAGTTTTAGTCAACGAAAATATGAAGATTTCCCAAGTGGTCTCACATGTTTATTTTGAGTATACGATTTTATATGATTTTTCTCGTGAGATCGAAAATCTGGGACAGAATCTGTCCCTTTATATATGTGTTTGAAAAACGAATTTCGAGTTTAGTTTTGGACATTAACTAGTTATATAAACCACTAGACATGTAAATACAAATATTATAAGTAGTTTTAAGGTGACAGAAACTTAAGGATGTCGGTTTTAAATTCCGAAAAGATGGGAACGTAACTCGTGAAGTGGTGGTCGTCTTTGCTTCAAACCATCTTGAAATCCGAGGTCTTTTTGTATGGTTTTATGGTGATGATGTTGGGCTATTTTTAGAGAGAGAAATCGAGAGAGATAGAGGTAGATAGAGAGAATAAGTGATGATGAATGTGAGAGATGGAGGTGATGGTTTCGTGATGTTTAAATCAAAGAAGGAAAAGAGGGGAAGGGCATGGGGGTGGGGATTTGCTGCAGATTTTCAGTGGGTCCCACCCTCATGTGGGTGTTTAAATCATTTCCCAAAGCAATGCTACGTGCTGTGTTCGTTTACCCGTTCGTTTAAACGTTTAATTAACGTTATACGTGTTTATATATGTGTTTTAAATAACGAAATAATATTTCAATATTTTTGATGGAAGTATTTATTAAAATACTTGAAAACAATAATAACAAAAAATGTTTTGTTTAATTGTCAGTCTCAATTTGCGTGTTCGCTTTACAGAAGTTTAATCGGGTAATGTTTAACTAAACGTTTTCGTTATCAGTTTATTATATCATACTTCAAACCAATAATTTCTATTAAAGTCATATATATTTTATATTAATAAAATATATTTTGAATTTTCTATTCATTGTCGGGCGCCTTTCGCGCATTTTTGTCGCGTCGATTACGTTTTAAATAAAACGTACATTGTTTCGTATATTATTAATACATAATAATATAAGGTAAATAACTACTATCTAATTACCAAATAGATTTATGTTATTTATTAAAAGTTGCACCAACGTCCGTATGGATTGTATCAAACTACATTCGATATGATAATGCACGATTAAACCAAATTGCGTACGTGTATATATTCCACAATATATATATAAGGATACATTAATTAACCTAATTAAAGGACTAATTACATGTATGAATAGATAATTAGGCACTAATCATTAGTCCTAATTTGGCGGGTGTCACAGTGTCCGATGAATAGATGATTAAACACTAGCACCCTATGATTTAAGTGGAAACCCTAAGTCGTATGTCATTGAATACTAGGTTATCATGAGTTTGATCAGATAGGCTGCTCAGCCCCCAACACTGTCCGATGAGGACAAGTGACCCTTCTTGGAGTTAACTCCTGGGCGCATGAATAAGGCAACAGACCGATATTTAATTTCTGACCTTTCTTAACACCTAATTCTAATTGATTTTATTAAGGCTCATACTAATTGCTTTCTAATGTATGTTAAACTATCAGTTATGTTGGATCAAGGGGTTTAAGCATCCTACACTACAGCTGAATGTTCGCTTTCTTTTCAAGATCCCTTAAATATAATTGAGGAGCACAAATACTTCTGTCAAGGGGTAGACCCTCCTTTGCGATCAAATGTTCATCCCTAGGTTTGTTTCACGGTGTATACAACATTTTTCAGTAATTCCACAGCTTTAATATATACCTAGACCATGTTCAGGAAGGGTAACTTCCAGGTATCCACGGTGTCATATGCCTACGACCGGTCCATAGCTTCCACGCATTTGTACTCCACCAGAGGTGTTTTCAGCGCTATACTAAGTACTGGGCCGTTTTATAGCATGTCACAGTTTCATACAGAAACACAGATAATTATCTACCGATACTATGGTGGATCAAGTCCTAATACTAAAGTAATAGCCATGTGAAAGCTTGGAAAGGGTGAAATAGGTGGTTTAGATCTATAGCTTGAGAAATTTAACCCTGTTGATCCCAGTTAGGATCTTAATATGTATTACTTTGATTGATTATTAATAAGCTTGCGGAATAGTTTATTAATAACTTGAAGAACAAACTTGTAACACAGAATATTAATCAAAAGCTTCAATATTATTATCAACAATACGATCACACAATTGTGTTAGGGTTTACAACCTTGAAGCTAATAACTAAAAATCATCTTTTTTTAGGGTTTCACAGGATCTCTATTTATAACACATAGAGTTCTTTACAGAATCAAACTATTATGGAAATTCTATCTATTCCATAATTCTCTCTAACCGACTACTAACAGTGGTTGAGCTATTCATTAACAGGGGTAGTACTCGTATATTACTAACAGTGGTTGAGTACTTAATACAAAATACAAACTCATGTCAACAGTGGCACTGTTAGACTAATTCTAACTGACAGTGGCACTGTCAATACAAAACTAAACTAACAGTGGTAGACTACTTCTAGCAGTGGCACAATACTTGTGTTCTGAGCAAATCTGGCAGTGGCTCAGGACTCAACAATCTCCCCCTAAACTTGATCATTCTCAGCAATGAATCAAGTTTATTCATCTTTCTTTTCATCTTTAGGAGCTTGATTCTGTTTTCTCTTTTTCTCCTCCTCTCTTACTCTTTCCAACTCCATTCTTTTATGAAACTGATTGAGCACCATGTATAAAGCATTGAATGCACCTTCTGAAGTCACTATAGTTCTTAGTTGAGATGCAAGCACATTTCTTAGAATCTGAGTCCCCAGAACATATTGTCTTTCATCAAGCATGTAGATTGTGATTCCACTTCTGAATAAGATCATGTGAACTCCAGCTCTAACAAAATGTCTCCATGTATTCACATGCTCAATGCAGTTTAAGAACAAATTAGTGAATGGTTCAGGCTCAAACAACATATTCAAACATCTTCCCAAATCTCTTTCCATTATTACCAGGGAAGCCTGCCTGTTTCTTTGACTGTTTAGCTCATACAGATCTAGAATGTCTAACCTATTCACATTCTTGAGCACATCAGCAACAGATGTCAAGTATTGCTCATTCCCATCCTCTCTGACAATCTTGATCTGTTCTTTGACAACATCAGCAACTTTTGATTTTTGTCCTTCCCATTCAACTATCCTTGATGATCTATCATGATTGATGTGAATATTTTCTTTGCTATCCTTCACCTCTTTGATATATTTTCTCAACTCTTCTGCATCTTTCTCCAAATCAGGAACTACACTATCACAAGCAAGAACTCCATTCCATCTGATCTTTAGATTTCGAGCAGAAAGCCTTTTTAATTCTCTTTCTTCAGCTTCCTCTTGCTCTTTCTTTTCAATTTTGTCTTACTCCTCTTTTCTCACCTGCTCAGCAATCCTCTTTCTATCCTCAACCAACTTTTTCTCAATAAATTTGTCTTGCATGAGCTTTTTCTCAAAATCCACCTTTTGTGATAACCCGGGAATTTCTGTAAATTCCGTACGTTTTAACGCATGCACATTAGGCTAATTCCCTATGTACTCAATGTGAATTTAAATTTATTTCAAATGAAGTCTAGCACAAGCCCATTTTTACGTGATTTAATATATTTGCTTTAATGCGCGAAGTGTTCGCGTACGTAATTATTATGAATTACACAAACATTCGGTAGAGACCGACACCCACGAACGATTGTGATCAAGCCAAGTATATAACATAAATCTATTTGAATAAAAATAGTAGTCATTATAAAACGAGTATGCAAGTTACATATATGTATACGCGTAGCCACTTTAATTAACACTTAAACGCGCGTGTGAACCGAGAGACACACAACGGCGAGTTAAACAATATAAGTAATCAAACAAACCACTCGTAAATGAACTAATATTAGTAATATCAAATACTAATAGCCTAATGACCTTAATCTACCTTAATTATCACTAAATCACCTTAAGTACATAATTAGCACCTAATTAATCAAGATTAGCACCTAATGAACTAAATATCTACACTTAAACACCAACATGGAAACCAAGAGGGGGCCCCCTTGCTCCCCTCCCTTTGGCCGGCCAAGAGGCCCCTAGGGCCCCCCCTCATGGCCTTTTCCTTCAACATGCAAGCCACACTCCTTCCATACCCTCATTCACCCATTCATTCACTCATTCTTCACAAACATTCACACACAAACTCTCTCCCTCCTTTCTCTCTCAAAATTTCGGCCAAAGCCTCATCCCCATCACTCTCATCTTATTTTTCAAGAACACCACCATAAAACACCACAAACCACCATGAACCACCACCTCAAAACATAAAAATAACACACTTTAAGCATACAAACACCCACAAACACTTACACCATCATACTACCATCAACAAAACAAGTCTAAAACAACATCCAAGTTAGAGAAAACACACTTTCAAGAATCAAGTTCAACCTTGCTTCAAGAACAACAACCTTTGTAAGGAAACTTTCTTTAAACTTTTATTTTCATATATATATGTGTTTATACTAAGTATGTTCACTCACACTAAAATATATTTTAAAACACTTACTTCACCTTTTAAAAATGTTAACTAGCAAGTTTTATAAAAATAAAGTTTATAAACAAGTCAAGAAACTTTAAAAGTGAAAAATCATACATTATACACTTTAAACTTCTCAAACATGTAATGAACTTTCATTTATGTTGAAATAATTATTTTGAACTAAGAAACACAATAAACTTGTAAAAACATAAACTTTGTAGTTTAAAAGTTAGCTAAACACACTTTTGGGTGAAAAATGACAAAGACAAAACTTAAGGGACTAAAAGTGTGAGATCTAGCTTTGGAGGACAGAAATGTTAAAAATAATATTAATGATGTATTAACATGTTAAAACATGGATCTAAGTGTTAAAAACCAAACCATTGTGGTTAGAAACCAAGAAAACTAAACTATGAGGTTAAAAGTGGAAAAATGGAAACTAAGAGGACCAAACCTGTCAAAACAGAAAGTTTCTGACCTTGAACGTGAAAATCAGTAACTTAAGTGTATTTAAGCTTAAACCATGACTTAGAACTATAATTATATGGTCAAACCCTAATAAACCGAAATCTTGCGCTAGGAATGAAATAAATAAAAGTAAAGGGACTAAACATGTAAAAATGAGAACTTTTGGACCTGGACTGACCATATCAGTAACTTAGACTTAATTTAATGTTAATGATGTTTTAAAACAATAGCCATATGGTTAAACCCTACTAAACCGAAACATGATGCAAGAAACGACAAAAATGAAAGTAAAAGGGTTAAAACCGTACAAACCTAAAACCCTGGACCTGGGCTGCTCATATCAGTAACATACACACAAAATAATGTTAAGGATGATTTAGAATAATAATCACGTGGTTAAACTCATACAAACCAAAGTATCATGCTAGATATGGACTAAACACAATTATAGGGACTAAACGCGTACAAACTATAAGTTATGGACTGAGATGATAAAAATCAGTAAGTACACAAATATGAAGTCTAATTTATAGTTTGGTGTATTAAAACCAAAGATTGTATAGTTACAAGTCAACAAACCGAACTTTTGAGCTAAAAATGAGATAAATGAAACTTTAGGGACTAGTAGTGTAAAATCAGAAAGTTGGGGACTATAAACTTAATAATATTAAATTAAGTAACCACAAGCTTAAACCATGATAAAAATTGTCAGGAACCTAAGGCACACGGTAGAAATCAAGGAAACCGAACATACTAACCGAAAATGATAAAATATAAACTACAAGGACTAAAACTGTCAATTCCAGAAACTTGTGGACTGATGTAAACCTTCTGTAAATCAGGGGACCTTATGATAAAAATATACTTTAGATATCATGATTAATATAAATGCCGAGAAACCGCAAGGACCGACTTATTACAAATTAATGTTACATATATGCTACAAATCAAAAATTAACATATTATATTATATAGTGAATAATAATATGTGAGGCCTTATACATAACTTGAACATCGTAGCAAACTATAATTGATCACATCGTGTCGTATACACTCTAAGTGAAGTGAACACTTAGTATAGACGGTCTATTAAAACGTCTACCGTCATTAATTTAACCTTACGCATTTAGGGCATAAAGAGATTTTATTGGGATCAAATACTTAAATTTGATTTGCTAGCACGCTCGGACTCAGGTGAGTTCACAGCCCCATTTTACTGCTTTTAATGCTTTCAAATGTTGGGGTGGAAAACATATAACTGATTTATGCGATTATTGGAAACTGACTTGTATCTTTATGAGAGCCTAAGTTCGCAAGTTGTAGCATATAAGTCCTTTGCTTACAATGACTATAACCATTAACTAGGTGACTCTAGCCACTAAATATACGGATAGTACTATCGGATTGACATCCCCCACTGATTATCTTAGTTAGTCGCGCTAACTAGCGACATTGTTCGCGACCAGGATCGTATATTTACTTTGTCCAAGGCAACGATTGTTATGTCGTGGTTTGGTTATAGGCTTAGTTTCGGCATATTAACTCTTTAGGCCTAGCTAGCCTTTGAGGGATCACAGTCAGCGTTTCAACATTTAAATAATCGTACAAGAGGCCTTCGATGCCACATATTGAAATACTGATGCATTTTTATCAAACTGATTTACGATAGAGTCTTAAACCTGTGAATTCACTCAACAATTATGTTGACGTTTTAAATATGTTTTTCAGGGAATTAGCCATGCTGCGAGACCACATGCATTTTGGAACTGTACCTGCCCTGTAACTTAGGATGCCATCTTTTGAACAATGTACTTTTGTGAAACTGTGAAATTTATAATACTGCTTTTGACACCTCGATAAGGCTGTAATGTTTGTAAAACTTTTAATGGCATCTTAATGTATTAGACGTTCTGCGATAACCATATGCTCTTGTATTATTTATTTGGATCGAGTCACGCCCCGCTTAATACTAATGCTTCCGCTAAAACGAAATTACCGATTTTTGGGGTGTGACACCTTTCCCTCATTCTGATGTCTTTCATAAGCTTTCTCCAACTTCTGTACATCCCATCCTTCAAGCACACTTCTTGGTGCATATCTTCCACCAAGAATTCTGAGCAACTCCTTTTTCCTCTGAGCAGCAGTTGATGGTTTGTTTCTTTTCTTCTCAAGCTCAGCTTGTCTTTTCCTTCTTGCCTTTTCTTCAGTAGCTTGTTTAAGCTTTGCAAACCCTGGATTCAAACCATCATTACCATCCTTTTTGTTAATCATGTCATGGATCTTTTGAGCAGACAACCCTCGACCTATTATAGCCATATCATTGAACATCTTTGCAGCCTTCTGAGATAAGGTTACCACACTCATGTCTTCCAGTACAACATCAACATCAGGACCTTCTTGTCTCTTGGACTCAACAGCCATTCTTAACATTCTCTCATCATGCTCCTCCTGAGCTCTCCTGGCCTCATCTAAATCATGTGGAGGCTCTACAACCTTCTTAACCTTTCTTTCTTCTTTCAATTTTCCCTTACCTTTGTCCTTTGAATCAATCTTTGGAAGATCAGACTTAGGTTTGGGTGATGATGAAGGTTCTTCGATAATGACAGGGGGTTGGATAAATCTTGGTGTAGTTGTGGTGACAGTTGTTGTAGGAATACTTGAAGTATTAACAGGGGTTGATGTAACAGTGGTCGACTCTGTGATAACAGGGGTATGTACTATAATGGCAAGGGTTGCTGCTGAAGTACCAACAGGGGTAGATACCTCAACAGTGGTAGAAATCGAACTACTAGCAGTGGTCATTGGTTGAGTTGTAACAGGAGTTTTTTCCTTGGAAGAGGTAGACTTTCTTTTTGAAATTGATTTCTTTCTATTACAAATCTTCACTCTTTCCTCCTCTTTAGCTTCAGGTTTAGACTCTAGACACTTCCCCTCAACCTCTACATCTCCACCTTTCATCTCCGCTGTTTCAACAGATTTATCAACCTCACCTTCATTTTGCTCATACACCATCCTATCACTAAAGCTCACTCTTTTGCCCATATCAAGATTTTCTCCCATAACATCCCAGAAATACAAATTAGCCACAGCCTTAAAAGGTAATCCTTTGTTTAATGGAAAAACATTCAAAGCTTGACCACTTTGTGCATTATCATCTGCAACATTCACATTCTCACAGTCTGAACCACTTGTTTGCACATTTTCACCCACATATACCACCATTCTTCTATCATGCTCAGCATTCACCATTTCATCATCCATGCCTTCATTAACCACATAATCTGAAACATTCAATTTATCCTCAACACCTCCATCACTCTTGTCATTAAAATCAGATGTATTCATGAAGCTAATACCACCTGCACCTCCATCATTATTCCCATCAGAACCATCATTATCATCTCCCTTATCTTCAGGCACATTGTCTTTCTCTTGATCTTTATCTTTTCTCTCCCCCTTGCCTGAAGATTTCTGTAATTCTGCAGCAGGCTTTAAGACCTGTAAAACAACATCCTCCACCACAGCCAATCTTGTTTTCAAATCACTGATTTCCTCCTGCTGCTTCTTTATCAATTCATCCTGGGTAGCCAACTTGACTTGTTGCTCCCTTCTCAAATCTCTTTCCCTCTCAAATTTGGTCCAAATCAACCTGACATCATGTACCAGATCATCAATCGTCAATTCCCTAGTTACATGACTAGTCTCATCAACATTGGAGTGTGACCTCCTAGATGAATCATTGACTACATCTGTCACTTTCTTTGCAAGATCTTCAGATGCCCCTTGGTTCGCGGTACTGGGACCTTCATTTGAATCATTACCCATAGGTTCATCAAACAAAGTTGCCTCTGGTTGGGTCTTATTGATGTTACCACTGTCCTGCCCTGCCAGTGGGCTAGAGACAGTAGTGGCAGCCCTTCCAGAATGAACATTTTCATCAAGTATGTTCACCTGTTGTGGTTGATCATTTGACTGAGACTGTGGAGAAACAGGAATCTCCATAGCCTGTTTAGTTTTCTTGGATTTCTTGGCTTTGCTTTGGGTAGGCTGTTGGTTCCCTTGTTTTCTTTTTGTGCCACCTCCTGATGTGTGATCAGAACCAACTTGTTTTGTTGTCTAGTCATCATTTGGTCCAAGTAGTGTTGGTAATACACCACCAGTGGCAGAAGGAGCAACTAACATTGTAGAAAACAATGCAGTTTCCTTCTTGGAAAAAGTATTCTGATACTGGTTCATGGCTCTAATAGTCTTCAAGGATAGAGTAGAACTAACTATTACACTATTATCTGCTGGCAAATTTGGCAATTGCTTATTCAACAAAAGCTGAACAAATCTAGGGTACATAATAAATGTATCACCCTTTACATTCTTGATCATATTATCTAAGATAAACCTAGATATATTAAATTTAAGACCCTGTGCCAAGCAGATTATAGGATATGCAATACTAGAACTAAATTCATTAAAACTAGTCCTCTTTTGAGACAAACATACCAGAAAAGTATGAATGTAGAACTTCCACTGAGGACAGAACCATGACTTCAAGAAAGTGTATTCAGACCTTGCTTTTCCAGTACCTTCATAACCCATATCCTTTATACCTTGAAACAAATCCTCTCTTGATAATTCAAGAACTCCTCCGTCATCATCAAACTGCAGAAGTTCTCTAAGAACAATCTCAGTCACCATTACCTTCTTTCCCTTGACAGTGGAATGAATGTGAGTAATTCCATTAACATTCCCTTCCTTAGCGTTCTTCCAGAATTCTTGAATATGAGATCTTATCAATCTTGCGGCGACAGTAAGGGCATATGTAACTGGACAGTTACTCAAGAAATCGATAATTGGGTGAAAATACTCATCTGCGATTTCTTTGTCCAAGAAAGCCCTCATGTTGTGTTCAGAATGAACACTCAGAGTAGAATTACCAGAATCAGATGAAGATGACGATGCCATTAATGAAATTGATGAAAGAAAGAAGAGCAGTTTACAATGAACAAATACAAACGAGAGCGGTTATTGAAGGGTTTTGAGAATTTTGAAAACGTAATTGAAAAAGTGAAGTGTTTGGGTACTTATGTGATGACAGTGCCAAGCCCTAGTAAATATAACTAACAGTGGCACTGTCAGGTATGCACCAACAGGGTCACAACTAACACTTAAGCCCAATAGGGGTACCTCACTTAATCAAGGTCAACCGTTAATAACCCTCTATGAAGCCAACAGGGGTACTAGTACTAGCAGGGGAACACTAGAACTGGCAGGGGTGAAGACTTCATAAAATAACACGATTTTTTTTTTTTTATAATCAATAAGAAAAAGCAACAAAGAAAACATTAGACTCCAGCTCTCATGATGTCTCCTGACAGTGGCTGAATCCTGCAATACTAAACTAAGAAAAACAACCAGCAGGGGTTAAAATTACATTGACAGTGGCATAAGTAAACTAACAGTGGAACCAACTGTTATCATGATGAAGCTAACAGTGGCAACAATTGACCCTGTCACACACAATATACTTCACCTCTGTTAGTATCAAATCCTGACCAAAACACTAAGTGAGATTGATCATACCAATATTAGTTATCAAAAATGTAAACCTTCCTACATCAAATGCTTTTGTAAAGAGATCTGCAAGTTGATTATCAGTATGAATTTTGAAAATATGAATCAATCTTTTATCATAACAATCTCTTATAAAATGATATCTGACTTCAATGTGTTTGGTTTTTGAATGCTTAACAGGATTTTGTATGATACTAATAGCAGATGTATTATCAATGTAAATAGGAGTGTTCATGAAAGTCAAACCATAGTCCATCATTTGATTCTGAATCCAGAGCACCTGTGCACAACAACTTGATGCTGCAACATACTCTGCTTCTGCTGTAGATGTGGAAACTGTGGTCTGCTTCTTGCATTGCCATGACACTAGCCTATTTCCAAGAAATTGACATCCTCCACTAGTTGATTTTCTATCCATGTTCTCACCACCATAGTCACTATTTGTGAAAGCCTTTAGCTCAAAATCTGATCCTTTAGCATACCAAAGTCCCAAATCTGGTTGACCTTTCAAGTATCTAAAGATCCTTTTCACAGTGTGTGACTGCTTTGGATTGGTTTGGTACCTAGCACAAAGACACACTGCAAACATAATATCAGGTCTAGATGAAGTTAAATACATCAAAGAACCAATCATTGACCTGTACAAGTGCACATCTACTTCCTCCCCATCAGGATCAGAATTAAGATGTTTGTGTGCCTCCATGGGAGTGCTAGCTATCCTTACATCTTTATAACCAAATTTATTCAAAATATCCTTCACATACTTCCCTTGGTTAATAAAGATTCCATCTGTCTTCTGCTTAACCTGCAATCCTAAAAAGAAAGTGAGTTCTCCCATTGAACTCATCTTAAACTTCTTATGCATTAGTTCCTCAAATTCTTTACAAAGTGAATCACTTGTAGATCCAAATATAATATCATCTACATAGACCTGTACCAGCAAAATATCTTTCTGAATCCTCTTGGTAAACAAAGTCTTGTCAATAGTACCTCTCTTGAATCCATTCTTGAGAAGATACTCAGATAGAGTATCATACCAAGCTCTTGGTGCTTGATGTAAACCATACAAAGCTTTCTTCAATCTTCACACTCTATCTGGATATGTTGGATCTTCAAACCCTGGTGGTTGGCAGACATACACCTCATCATCAATTAGACCATGAAGAAAAGCACTCTTCATATCCATTTGATAAACCTTGAAACCCTGATAAGATGCATAAGCTAAAAACAATCTAATAGCTTCTATCCTAGCAACAGGGGCAAAAACATCATCATAATCAATTCCTTCTTCCTGTGTATACCCCTGTGCTACCAACCTAGCTTTATTCTTGATGACAATCCCTCTCTCATCTCTCTTGTTCTTAAAAATCCACTTGGTGCCTATAGCTCTCTTTCCTTTTGGTAAATCAACCAAATCCCATACATCCTGCAGCTTGAATTGCAGCAATTCTTCTTGCATAGCTTCAATCCAGCTGGGATCCTTGAGAGCTTCCACTGCTTTCTTTGGTTCCATTTGAGAAAGAAAACAAACATATAATGAAGTATGTAAATCTTCTTCTCTTATCTTTGACTGCTGTCTAGTCAGAACAGGTGAACCAATATCACCAATGACCAAATCCAAGGAATGATCTTTATGAACCAGATACTTAGATGTGGATGTATCAAGTCATTCTCTTTCCAAATTAGGACCCAAAAGATTATCCATCTCTGATTCTGAAAAAGAATCTCTTTCCTCTCTTTCTTTTGAAGGCTTTGGAGTTGTTTCAGAATCTGACAAAGAAGTCCTTTCCAAGACTTGAAATAGAGGACTTTGTTCATAGTTCTTTGGTGATCTCTGCTCTTCATCAGATAGTCCAGGTATCTCTAACTCACTTTCTGAATCTTCATGTGATCCCCTTAAAATAGATGTTTGAGGATCTGCAGGAATTGAACCATGTGTACCCTTATCTGAATCATCCTTTGCTGATGATCCATTTGTTTCAGGAGTTGATCCTTCAGTTTCTGTTTGATCCTGTTGAAAAACTGCTGGTGGATCTGGAGACCAAATTGGAAATAATACATACTCCAAGTCATTCTTTTTAGGCTGACTTGAGCTTCTATCTCCATCTGCATCATCACCTGCACTAGTAGACAAATCTGGATATCTAAAAGCATGGGTTAGTGCATCAATATCAAACAATACTTCTGGACCTTTTCCTTCTACATTTGGTGTATTTTCATTAAAGGTCACATCCATGGTCTCCTCTATGATCCTAGTCCTTTTAGTAAACACTCTATAAGCCTTGCTTTGAATAGAGTATCCAACAAATACAGCCTCATCTACCTTACTTTGAAACTTACCTAGGTGATCCCTGGTATTTAAGACAGTACAAGGACATCCAAATGGTTTTAAAAAGCTAACCAAAGGTTTTCTCTTAAAGAATAACTCATAGGGTGTCTTGTTATGAGGTTTGACTATCAAAATCCTATTCAAAACATAACAAGCAGTGTTGATTGCCTCTGCCCAAAAAGACATTGGAAGTTTAGCATCTGCCAGCATGCTTCTAGCAGCCTCAATTAGTGTCCTATTCCTCCTTTCAGCTACTCCATTTTGTTGTGGAGTCCTAGGTACACTAAACTGTCTTTCTATACCTTTCTCCTCACAGAACTTATTCATCTCATGATTCTTAAATTCTGTCCCATTATCTTAGTTGAATTCTCAATCCTAGTTATGAAGGATCTAAGTATTTCACCTGTCTCATCCTTGGTCCTAAGAAAAAATACCCAACTCATCCTAGAATAGTCATCAGTTATCACCAAACAGTAAGATTTCTTCCCTTGACTAGCTACATTGGTAGGGCCAAACAAGTCCATATGTAACAGGTGTAAGGGAGTGGTATTGGTATTCACAAGCTTGGTCTTATAAGAGGTCTTGTGTTGCTTGCCTTTGAGACAAGCTACACAATGGTCACTACATTCAAATAACTTTTCAGGTAAGCCTCTCACTAGCCTATTCCTAACAAGTTTATTCATGGTCTTGTAATTCAAGTGGCACATCCTCCTATGCCATAAGTCAGATTCAGAAACAGAAGCTTTAGATATAAGACAGTTAACATTTTGAGATTCCATCTTGTTTAAATCACTACAGTATACATTATTCTTTCTTGGAACTCTCATTAAAATTTTATCTTCAGGTATTTTGAGTTTTTCAGAAAGTATAATGCATTCTGTGTCAGTGAAATAAACAGGATTTTGCTTATCTGTGATTTGACTCACACTGAGCAAATTATATCTCAATTGCTCAACATAATAAACATCATTGAAAGTGAGCTTACTGCTTTTTACCTTGCCTTTACCTGTGATTTTCCCTCCTTTAGGATTACTGCCAAATGCCACATCTCCTCCATTAAAAGCTTTAAAATCCTGCAGTTTCTCCCTATCTTCAGTCATGTGCCTTGAGCATCCTGAATCAATGTGCCATACGCTCTTTGGCTTGCCCTGCACATATAAAAAGAGAGATAATTAGTTTCTCTTGGGAACCCAAACCAATCTGGCTTTGGGTTTCCCTTGAGCATTTTTGACATCAACCCTCTTAAAGGTGATTGATCTCAATGCTTCATTAATTTTGGACACTTTTGATGTAGATGCATTCTTATGTCTCCAAAAACAATCTGTTTTAAACCTGACAGGGGTTAATGGTCTGACAGTGGTCACCTTCAAATTCGTATTTATTACCCTGGCAGTGGTAGCTTTACTTGGTATAAACATTCTTTTCAAATGCTTAATACCAGCAGAGGTACCATGCCTGACCGTGGTCAAACCCTCCCTTGTTCTTGTCTTGCCTCTGTTAGCCTCTGACAGTGGCACTGTTGCAGCATTAACAGGGGCTGCAGCCTTGCCTCTGTTAGGCTGATTTCTCAACATTTGTCCTGTACCACTGTTCCTATTATTTTTAGGATTGTAGTAACAGTCCTGTTGAAGATGATTATACCTACCACAAATAAAACATGATTTTCTTTTCACACATTCAAACCCATTACCCAGCCTTTGTGAAATCAATTGATTCCAATTCCTTTGATTCCCTCTAGTTGTATGTTTGGTTATTTTATTTGCAGAATTTTCAACATGTTTGCTAGCACACTTAACACATTCAGCCTTTATATTGGACTCATGATAAACCTTTTTATTCACATAACCTAGACCAGTTCTAGATTTGTTAGTCCTATTCACTTGTTCAAGCTGAACCTTAGCTTTCTCCACGAACAACTTCTTGCCTTCTTCTAGTTTATCACTCTTAAGTTCTGAAACTAGACCAGTAATAGACTTAACACAACCATCCATAGAGTTACCACTAGATGAGCTATCACTATCACTCTCATCTTCCTTAGTCCAATCAGATATTTCCACTTTATCAAAATTTACATTATCAGCACAATTAACTACTGGATCTACCTTTTTAACCTCCTCTGACACACCTACCTTAAGTTTTTCTAAGTCAAAATCAATTTTAGATGGGAAGTAAGTATGATTATAAGGTGGGGGTATAGCATTAAGGTTGTAACCTAATCCAGTTTTTAATTTATCATGAATTTTGAAACTTGATTAAGTTTTGAACACCTTTTGAAGCATTTTCCAATTCATCAACTTTCAACTTTATTGACTCTTTATCAGAAATTGCCTCAGCCAACTTGGCACTTAGCATATCAACTTTTGTTTGTAAAGCTTTCTTTTCCCAATTCAGATATTTAATATCTAAGTGAAACTGTGATTCATTCTTTTCAAAAGCTTTAATTTGTTTTTCAAGATTTTCAATAGCTAAGGTTGCATGTTGACTTTTGATCTCAAAAGCTTTCAACTCATTGCACACAACAACATTATGATCCCTATAAAATTTAACCATTTTCTTACATTCAGGAGAACATAATTTAACTTGTACCTCATGTGGAATGTCTGAAGGTTCTGGTTCTTCTGTGACAGCCATCAAAGCTTGATTCTTTACCACAAGCTCTTCTTGATCACTCCAGTCAAAGCCTCCCATTCCATCTTGTGCTACTAGTGAGTCTGAAGTGATGTTCTGTACGGGTACCAATCTTCTTTGAGGACCAGAACTATTTCTCATAATGCCATTAGCAGTATTCTGAGATCCTTCAGCCTGTGTGTTCCTGCATTCTCTAGCAAAGTGACCCATCTTGTGGCAGTTGAAACACTCCACCTTGCTCTTGTCAAAACCAGCTACACCATCTCTCTTAAATGTAAAGTTCCTGTTACCAGATCTCTGCATAAACCTTTTTGCCCTTATGGTGATCATAGCCATTTGCCATCTCAAATCCATCTCCTCAAGGTCCTCTTCACTGACCTGCTCCAAATCTTCTGTAGTTAATGATGAATTCACATGGCTAGCAAAGAATGCTTCTAGCACATTATCATTAGCACCAGATGTGCTACTACTTCCAGCTTCACCAACAGACACAAAAGCAGTATTATTAGAGCTACCAGTGGACTGTTTTATAGCCAAAACCTCAGGCTCAAAGTTTCTCAGATCATTGTACAGATCCTCAATTTCCTTCTGATCAAGGTCTGCACTTTGTCTAAGTCCCATAGTGTACATGTTCCATTCTGTACCAAGTGATCTTAAAAAATTTCTATTAAGATCATCCTTGTCTATCTTAACATTGTGATTTTCAAGATCTCCCACCAGTTTCTGGAACCTATCAAAAGTTTGAGTTAAAGTCTCTGACTTTACCCCAGCAAAGTTCTCAAACTGTTGTTTGAGAAGAGACCTCTTGTTCTTCTTTGTATTATCATTACCTTCAAACCTTGTGACTATAGCTTCCATGAGTACCTTAGCATCTTCACATTTATCAAATTTCCTTTGATACTCATTGGGAATTGACAAGAGTAATGTACTCAATGCCTTCCACTCAGTGGCTCTCTCTTTTCTCTCAGCATCTGTCTTGGGTGGTGGTCTCTCCAATTTTTCACCATCTGGACCCTTTGGATAATTAGGTCCATTGATAACCACCTCCCACATCATATAATCTGTGAGAAGCATGTACTGCCTGATTATTGTCTGCCATAGCTCAAACTCATCAGGTTTGAGCATAGGAATCTCTGTGGCCTGAATTCCTTCCATCGTTTCAGTAGACATCTTGGTATTTGAAGAGAAAGCTGCAAACTTCAATAGAATTCTTCAAGATCAAAGCAATATCTAGCTCTGATACCACTTGTTGATCCCAGTTAGGATCTTAATATGTATTACTTTGATTGATTATTAATAAGCTTGCGGAATAGTTTATTAATAACTTGAAGAACAAACTTGTAACACAGAATATTAATCAAAAGCTTCAATATTATTATCAACAATACGAACACACAATTGTGTTAGGGTTTACAACCTTGAAGCTAATAACTAAAAATCATCTTGTTTAGGGTTTCACAGGATCTCTATTTATAACACATAGAGTCCTTTACAGAATCAAACTATTATGGAAATTCTATCTATTCCATAATTCTCTCTAACCGACTACTAACAGTGGTTGAGCTATTCACTAACAGGGGTAGTACTCGTATATTACTAACAGTGGTTGAGTACTTAATACAAAATACAAACTCATGTCAACAGTGGCACTGTTAGACTAATTCTAACTGACAGTGGCACTGTCAATACAAAACTAAACTAACAGTGGTAGACTACTTCTAGCAGTGGCACAATACTTGTGTTCTGAGCAAATCTGGCAGTGGCTCAGGACTCAACAAACCCGATATATAACATAGCAATTTCCAATCACATATTTAATTAAAGATTAATTTAACATCATCCCTACTCCTAAATATCTACATTTCAACAATCACAATATTACACTACTCAATAAACGTGGCAACAAATAAAGCACATACCATAATACTATGCATGGGTAAATCAGACATAATAACAGTATGAGAGAATAGATATCACCGGATAATAGGGCATGTTGAGACATAGTTTGTGACAACAGATCTAGCTTGAAAATAGGACTGGTGTAATTATAATCATGTTTGTATATTGGTTTAGATTTGTAAATAAAAGATATTAGTTTGTTATTAATATTTGTTAAATATATTAATGTTGTTAAAGTGTTAGATAAATATCGAAACAAACTAAAGCCTGACATGCAAACCGAGATCTCAAGTCGCAAGGCTTGGCAATGCGAGATGAGATCTGAGTTCGCTAGTCTGCCAGCGAGCCGAGTCGAGCTGGGCTTGGGCTTGGTTGCGAGATGAGTCAACTCGCAGGCCCATGAGCTGCGAGTTGAATCGAAGTATATATATTTATGATTTCGGTGAATTTCACAACACAACCACTACAACAAAATGAAGCTAAAGCAACACTCAAAAAGTGTTGCCTTAAGCCTTAAAAGTGTTGCATTAAGTCTAATGCGACACTTTATCAGGTGCTGCCTTATCTAACGTTGCCTTAAGTCTAAAGCAACACTTTTATCGAAATATGCAACACATTTTGAAAGTGTTGCACATGTATAGAGAATGCAACACTTTCTAGATGCAACAAGCTAAAGCAACACTTCCTCATTTACTTATACAAAGCTATGGCAACACTTTTACTTATCAAATGCAACACTTTTATTGTTCATCGATAAGTAATTGAAACATTTTCCCACATCAAATGCAACATTGTTGTGTCAAATTAACACTTTTAACAATAAAGTTCTTGATCAATTAAGAGAATACACATACTTAAATTAAACAACGCATAGAATAAATGAAAAAGGTATCTTA
Organism: Pseudognaphalium luteoalbum; assembly: GCA_963422505.1. NCBI lineage: Eukaryota > Viridiplantae > Streptophyta > Magnoliopsida > Asterales > Asteraceae > Pseudognaphalium > Pseudognaphalium luteoalbum. The sequence continues at coordinate 63,807,583 of OY730195.1, forward strand.
TTCGATACATAAATCATCGTTCAGTATAGTAATTACATGAAAATATTTCAAGTGCATTTCTACGACATAACCTATCCAACTAGATAAAATTAACAATAATATTTTGACTTGGCTCCTCATTTTAGCTGCATCTACCAACTTGATCTGTTACAATAAAAAAAAAGTAAAACATTATTATTCTACTTGAACATAGCTGCATAAATCAATAAGACCTGTAATAAAGTTTTAAGAGGTCTATACTTGGCCCTTGGGCTACAGATAAATTCAAGTAATATATGATTTGCAGATTGAGTTCAAAATTAGCAGATGACAGGGTAACAAATTGAATTCAAAATGAGCAGAGCATAATCAACAAAGTCTAACTTTTGACATATGTACAAATTTTATTCAGTCGACCGATAATCAACATACATCCTACTAATAAAAGATTGAATATAATTATATAAAATTGGATAGATAGGTATTATATAAACATTCAACCACTAGAAACTTAGCCGGACACCAAATTTTTAAAAATGTAAACGAGCAGATGGCGCAACTAACAAAAAGAAGACTAAGATCTCATTGGAAGCCCACATTGATTGTTGACCTTAGACGTCGAATTTTAACTTCAGTTGACACAAAAATCAAGCTAACTCAATATAATTAGTTCACCTACACAGTATATCTCATATTTAATCATACCTGTATAAATTTTGAATCGATCAATTGGAGTTCTTGACATCTTTAAATCTCCTATCCCACGCTTGTGTATCATACTCTTGTTCAGATGGTCATTTTTCATTTTTTGGTAGTGCAAACAATCTGATATTGGCCAATCACGGTCCTCTAAGCCATGTCTCGAGTAATAACAATTTGTATAAATCATATAACATTAGAGTTACTAATGCTAAAAGAGAGAATACACAAACACACGCTAGATAAAAACTGTTTGGCTGAAAAGAGGTCAATTGCTACTGTTAACACTTTTTTTGTCCAATTCTTGCCAAGTTTTCTACATATAATGCCGTGTTAGCCATGATTACAAAAGCACTATTAGTACAATAATAAAATATTAGATTTTGGCAGACTTCAAACCCGTCCATGCCATTTCAAATGTTCCCTTGTAGCTATATAAAATATCAAAGAAGTTAGTTTGATTATTCAATAATATATAATACATTCAGTATTATTAGAATATTACAACTTAATCTGTCTAGCTATTCGAAACTACAAAACTATCAGCTCACATAAATGGTTTGGGATTGCCCTCATGTACCTGAGAAAGAGGGAATATTTTAATTACAGATGAAATGAATCCGTCTGGTTAATCACAGAAAACAAGTTAGAGAATTTAAGAAAAATAATATTGATGAATATATAAAAGAGCTTTTTACACGTACTTAAGCATGGGACCAAGAACAATCATCCCAAACAAATTAAGCTCGACCAAACCACCAGCCAATGCCCTCTCGGTGTAGCTAGTGTTACTACAAGATAAGCTCCAATTCATGTCAATAAGCTAGACGCACAAAAATAATTTTGAGGAGGCGCTAAAAAAGCAAATGAATCACTACGACCCACCAGAAGTGCATTACAAAACGTACCTGCAGTCTGGATGAAATGCACTGCCAATAATAGAGAACCCTTATGTGTACAGCAACAGAACACGGTTGTGTAAGAAGAGTGAAATTGCACATGTTTGAACCTATTGCCCAATGAAACTACCAGTTAGGGTTGTTTCAAATTCGTTATAAATCACTCTATTTGTTGTGTAAATCATAAATGATTTGGTTAACAACATATCTTTAGAAGATAAAATTCCTTACTGAATAATTCGATCAATTACCAAAACTGATTACCCTGATAATCGCATTGAACCAAAATGAAAACCTAAATAACCAAGTTTTGAAAATTATTAAACAAAAGAATTGACATGTACCTTTGTGAAGTTAAAGAATTACTCTCTTAAGTCGAGGGTACAAAATCGAACAGCCACGAGAGTTAATTCGAGTGGGCTTGATTTCTTCAGTCGACAAAGAAAATAAAAGTTCTTTGATTGTAGCATTCGTATAGATAAGATTCACAAACAGCAGTTTTGAGGGCCGGTAAGACATTGTATACTTGGCCCTCATGTCAAATGATGAGAAGTTATGAAAATTTCAAAACAACGCCCAATTTGTGCGCCAATATTTTACAATGTTTAATTACAATGATTTTTAATTTAATTGTGATAATTAAATTAAATACTACGGACTATGTAATAAGAATTACCAAAATATTATGTAATAAGAGTAAGATAATTAAAAGAAAAATAAAAATCTACGATATTTAAAAGTAATTGTCTCATGAATATAAGCTAGATTAACACATGATGCTTCCATTACTAAAAAGTGAATAAAAAAGGTTAGTTTCAATGAAAATAAAAAAATAAAAAGAACATATTTATATTATGTAAAATTTTAAGAAGTAGCCTAGTGGTGGAGGCTTGTGAATCTTCAAAGGAGAACCAAGTTCAATCCCCATTAGCTACAACTTTGAGGTCAGCCCTCAGGCGCATAGTAAATTGGTTTCGAGGGAGAACTTTGCAAGAAAATGGTCAAGATTCCCAAAATACGTTAACACTCTTCCTTAACGGGCTGCTGGATCAGTCTCGAGCGTATGCTTAGCATTATCTTCCACATATTGTCTTTGTGACGGAGCGTGTGGACCAGTCAGCGTTACTGGTTACTGACGTTTTGCAAGAATTATATATTATAAAAAAGAATAGATTAAAGTTTAATTCATAGAATAATATTATAGTGACAATGTTGTATGGCTTTAATTTTGGTTGGAATTCGTGTGATCAAAGTGTTTAAACTTATAACAAATACGATTCCTTTTATTTGTTTATTTAATATTTAATTTCAAGTGCAACATTTTAATTATGTGTTGCAATTTTTGATTGCCAAACAACACTTTTAAAAAAGTGTTGTCCTTGAAAACTATCAAATGCAACACTTGAAAATAAATGTTGCATTATATATTTAAATGCAACACTTATTTTAAAAATGTTGCATTCTTGCAAAAGTTATTTAAAATGCTAACACAATTAAAAAGTGTTGCATCAGTAGTGTTGCATTAGGCTTATTTTGTAGTAGTGAACAAACGAGAACTTTTGCATTCATTCTTAGACCTGCGAATTCAATCCAGAGATTAACCTAAAGACTAACGGCTAGGCTTTGACGATTGATCATTTAAAGCAAAGTATATTTGTAAATATAAACATGAACTTATTTGTTATAGTAAGATAACGCGTATTGAGGAATTCCGCACCTTATGACTACAGATAACGAAGTTATCGATCCTAGAACACGGGACTTACAATTGGTATCAGAGCTTTCGGGCTAAATACGAGTAAGTTCGAGTTATTCGGGTTAATCACGTGTGATTTAGGATTGTTTTGACGTGCATTAGTGTGTAAAAACAATCAAAATCATTCTCTAGACACTTTAAGGAAAGTTTACGGTCGAAATCTACTGATTTTAATGTAAAAATTACCTAAAATTTTCGTTTTCGGGTTTCTCAGCCGTTTTGTGAATTGAGATTAGGATTTTAGCACTGTATGCGAACCCAGTTGAACTTGCGAACCGAGTTGAAGTTCTGCAAGTCGAAATGAGATCTCTTGCGAACCGAGATCACTTGTGAACTGACATATTCTACGATCCGAACTGAGATTGGCGAACTGAGTTTTGCGAATCGAGCTGAGATTGGCGAACTGAGTTTTGCGAATCGAGCTGAGATTGCAAGTTGAACTGAGTTTTGCAAATTGAGATTTTTTTTAATTTACTAGACTATTTGACTTATCACGATGTCTGATATTAGCAGAATGATCGAGATGGAACACAAGGTTGGAAAATCTAATGTTCCACCTAAATTGTTAAGAATTGAATAATACTATAGCTGGAGGGATAGGTTTGAATCTTACTGTAGATTTCGTGATCTGTCTATCTAGATATGTATCAAAAATGTGATGATGAAATAAGGAGGTTGGTCTTGTATTTATAGGTCATCAAGCTAGCTCCACAACTCGACACCCGATTCTTCCGATTTGTACTGAAATACCACCCTTAGCTCAGAAATTCTGCACCAAAAGAGTAGTATTGGACACCAAAGGGGTAGTATCGGATAGCTTTGGGGTAGTATTCAGCACCAAATGAGGGGTATATCATACCAAAAAGGGCGTATCCGGCACCGTAGAGGGGGGTATACCATCCCTACAAGGGGGTATACGGCCCTAAACAGGGGGCATACGGCCCCCAGAGGGAGGTATACGGCCCCTAGAGGGGGGGTATATGGCCCCTATGGGGTGGTGTACTCCCTAGTCGTGGTCTTGTGCACTGGAACGTAAGTCTCGATTGCCTGGTCGTAGTTTGTTTGGCTCTAGTTTCTTCGTTCTTGATCCGTTTTTAACGTTCTTTATATCCATGCGTTCGTAATCTCTAGACCTACATTTTAAGATAACTATTAAGTCCTAGATCGGATTTTTTCGATAAAATAGTGCGTCGAACGAATTTTGCCTATTTAAGTGCGTTTTCCATCTATTTACCGTTCGTTTTCGAAATACTTATAAAGTTTTGACCTTTTTAACAAAATGTGGTAAATGTGAGCTTTATTGCCATGTTTTTGTTAATTAAGTGCTAAATATGAGGTAAAAGATGTGCGTAAAACATGACTTTTTACGTCAAATCACCCCTTTTGGTTTCCGTTCCAGAGGTGTAGGCCTTAACTGTCTCATGCCTTTTAGCAGGCTGTTGGTTCTGGTTTTGGTTGTTGGGGTTTCCGGTCCACTTTCGTTTGTTGTCACCGGACTGGTTTCCAGTGTTTCTTTCGATAGTAGGGGCTTGGCGAACGACCTGAGCCATGAGATTGTGTGTCATACGTACGACACTTTGGATGGTTCCAGGGCTTGAAGCAGTAACCATTCCCAGGATCTTTGCTGGGAGTCCCCAGATGTAACGTTCGATCCGCTTGTATTCTAGATCAACCATGGATGGACATAAAAGTGCCAACTGATGAAAGCCAGTAGTGTAACTGGCAATGTCATCTCCTTTATCAGTGAGGTTCTAGAATTCCACCTCCAGTTGTTGTAGTTTTCCCGAGGACAGTACTCATCTGTGAGTATTTTCTTCAAGTCTTCCCATTGGAGTTGATAGGCAATATCAATCCTCATGGTTTGCATGTGGGTGTTCCACCAAGTAAGTGCACCATCAAAGAAGGTGCAGGTGGAATACTTAACATTGCGCTCCTCGGTGCAATGCAGATACGGAAGACAGATTCCATTTTCTCGAACCATCTTAGTAGGCCTATGGCTCATTCGGTGCCCTTGAAGTTCAAGGGTATGCAGTAGAGTAAGTCTACATAGGAATAGGGTTTGACTAGAGGTGTGTTGTTGTTCGTGGTATCCTTGCTACCATTGTTTCGGAGTGCTTCTTGAGCAACTAGGGCGTCAGCTACCCCTTGAGAAATGAGTTGGGCTATTTCATCTTGGCTATATACTTGTCGCCTCGGTGGCATGATTCTTGAATAAATAAGAAAGAAAAAGATATACGAGATGTTGAACAATGGATATGATTATCACAATTGTATATATAAGAAAATAATATACAACAACACAAAGTGACAATCAATTAACAATGCGAGATAGAAAGATCTAATGTCATTAGGGATACGAGTTCAAAAGATTACAAAATATAGAGTTTACAAAAGATGCTGGGAATTGTTACATCCAGATGAATTATATGAGTTTTACATAGGTGTCTAATATGTTACATGATAGATACTACACTAATCTCGGTGTAGGTTCAGTTGTGGAAGCAAAGAGGTAAGATGGTCCACAGATTCTGCAAGTCTACTCACCATTCGGAGAGCATCCTCGGTTTCTTGCAAGCGTGTTTTGCATTGTTCCATCCTTGTTTGTAAAACGGATATTTCGTTTCGGTTATTGATCACTTGGTTATGAACAATCTCCATGGTTTCTGTGGTTTCCTCCAATTGATCGTGCGTACGAGTGATAGTCTCAGAGATATCTACCTATCCTATGTACAATTTTGCGATACCGTCATGAGTTTGTTCCATCCAGTTAGAGCGAACATTACGTTGTACGATTTCCATGTCATGCAACTGGCGTTCGTGATGGTGCACTCGAGCAGCTAACACGTGAACAATGAGATGTGTTGGTTCTTGGGTATAAGGGGAGAGATCCATGGATGAATATTCTCTGACATCAGTAGGGACTTCTATGTCTTCCTCAATCCTCCAGGTGGCCATAGCCGTGGGTAACCAACTCCATTGGTGGATGATTGCCCGATGACGAGCTATAGCAGAGACGTTACACATGATGGCAGGATTGTGGTAAGGCCTAGCTCGGTGTGAGCTACTAGTGCATCTAGCCACGAGTGGTTCTGAGTGGCTGCGACGTGAGCAAGAGAGAGTAGTACGTGTAGTTTGTCTAGATGATGAGTCGGCCATTTCTGTGGCAAGAATGTTTCAATAAGTGAGCCCTATATATATAAATATATATATATATATATATATATATATATATATATATATATATATCATATAGTATAGCCTAATGTACCATTTCTCTTGTGGTCAGAGTCAACTAGTGTATCCCTGTTCAACATAACCATTTCAGGTCTCATATCATCTTCCTTTGATTGTACATAGTTGATCAGGCTATGTTAAGTTAAAGTTGTATGATGTAATTTCTGAACCAATCATACCTAATAAGGGAAAACTGCCTAATGGTCATAGTCTAGGCCCACTAAATGTAACCTAGTTCACTATAACCTTAAGCTCTGATACCAATCTGTCGCACCCCCAAATTCATGATGCGGAAGTGATTCGGGTCAGGGCGCGACTAATCGGATAATCATAGCACATAAGATATAATGAACAACTATATATGCGTCGTTTACAAATTACATTGATAATATGAGAGTTTTAAAATGTTGTAAAAGTTACAAAAGCTCGTAAGCCAAATGTAAGAGATTCTAAGGCATATCTAGTTTTACAAGATGTAGAAATGCAGGGGAATCTCATGATGTCTATATGCGACTCGAGCTATCTAATCCTTAGCACACCTACTACTCCTGAGTACCTGATAATACATGCTAAAAGGGTCAGCTAAAAGCTGGTGAGCTCACAGGTGTTATGATGAAACAATAATGTATGAACCACAAGATTTAATAATGTTTGAAATCAATCAAATAATTGTGTATATTACTGCCATGAGCTCGTAGTTCAAGCGTAACTGAGGTGTCAGGATCATAATAAGTGCCTGATCGAGGTTGCCTCCTGCATGTGCCTAATTAAACATACGTATGAACAAATGATAATGCGTCCGTTCGACAGCAGTCGTGGTAGTGCGACTACCCTAGACGGGGATTGTCAATCCCATATGGTACCATACACTAACATTCACGCTAAATCCATATTAATAAACTATGATGTGGAGGGCTTCATGATTAGTAAAACAACTCATGCAGTCAATATATCGAGTTTTGTACTTGTGTTCATATGTAAATAAAAATTGAACATGTATCCTCACCCCGAGGTAAAAACAGTAAAAAGCGGGACTATGAGACACACCTGAGTCTGGTATGTTGCTATCAAACAAGTATGATGTTTCATAAGGAGATGTTATCCGAAGACTATAACCTGTCGGGCATCCCAAATGCGCAAGGTTATAATAATGAGTAGGTATTTCAAAAGATTACCAATGCTAGTTGTCCACTCAACTAGTTACGTCCAAATACTTTGGTTGTTTGTTTGAGTTTGGAAAAATATGCAAGGCCGTTGGTGATGGTTGTAATAATAATTGTCAAAGTATTATTATCATATGTTTCGTTGTATACTTATATAAGTATATGTGCTTTCGTCTACAAGTGGTGTCGTATAAGTTTTGGTTATTGTAAGTGTTCAACTCTTAGTGTGAAAAGTATTTACTTTTCAAACTTTGAATGACGGGGGTCCGTGAGCAGCGTCCCTTGTTGCAGGGTCCAAGGGGTGGCAACCCCTGGCGGAGTCCAAGGGGCAAAGCCCCTGCCTGGGGTCGAGTTGCCAAGTCAACTTGGAAAATTTTTATTTGTACTTATATTGCTTTAATAAAAACGCATGGAAATTTCAAATTCTGTGAATTACGACACTGGGTTGCGACACTAGAGTTGTGTCACATAAAATAGAAATCATGTCTATGAGACATATGGATTTGTGTCGCTACATGCGAGATTCCGGTCAGTGCGACATAAGTGTTTGCGTCGCTAAGTGTGACATTCGAAATCATAGCGACATAAGTGTTTGTGTCGCACCATGCGACATAGCTAAATTTTAGCGACATAGTGGCTTGTGTCGTATTATGCAACATTGGGATACAATTGCGACATAATGCCTTGTGTCGCAATAGGCATGGGCCTTATGCGACATAACAAGCTGTCCAAAAGTTCAAGTGTCGGGAACGTGGTCAAACGATCTCGGTTTGACCTGAAACTTTTACACAAGTTTTAAATCAGTTTCTAGAGTTTGCAAAAAATTTTAGTTCGCGTCGGGGTTAGCCCGAAGTGTCGGTTATATAATATAGTGAAAACCGCAACTTTCGACATATGTTTAGAAAACGAGTTTTGACACTTTATTTGGACATATCTTTGCTAGATGAACAACAAAACATGAAAATAAGCATAAACCAAGTATTTTCAAAGGTGATGGAATCTTACAAGTGTCGGATGGAGAAACCGAGAAGATAGAAACGTCCTCGTTGCGTGATGATCGTTTTTGCTTCAAAACTTCTTGAGATCCAAGGTGTTTATATGGTGGTTTTATGGTGGTGATGGAGCCGGTTTTGGATGTAGGAGAAGAGGGATAGAGAGAGTTGTAGAGAGAGGTAAGAGAAAAGATGGGTGAGGTGGTGGTTGAATGAATGGAGTATGGTGTTGATTGATTATGAAGTCAAGGGGCATGGGAGGGTTTTCTCCCATGTGACCCGGTTTGTATGAGCCCCACAAGGTGGGTGGGGTGTTTTAAACTTTCTCCCGAAGTTACGTATCGTGTGGTGTCCGTTTACCCGATCGTTTAAACGTTTAATTAACGTTATATGTTTTAATACGTGTGTTTTATTATTGATTTAAATCGCGATATTTTTATTGAAAGTATTATTCTAAATACTTTATTTTGAGTTATTAAAATGTTGTCGGGTCTCGGTTTGCTCGTCCGTGGCGTGTTTGTACATTTATTTAACTCGTGTAACGTTTTTAGACGTTTTATTCGTACGCGTGTAATCGTAGTATTTTTACTCAAAGTATTTTACCAAAATACTTAATAATGAATTATAACAATATAATTTAGGTTTATTTTGTTTGTCAGACGCGTTTTGCGCGATTCTGTCTCATTTGGTTAATTTTATACGATACGAAATATTTTTATATATATTATCCAAATAATACATAATAAAAATGAGTTACTTAAATAACTATAAGTTTGATGTGTCGGATTCCATCCGATAATGAAAATGCACGATTTAAATAAATCGCATATGAGTGTATGTATAATAATATACAAATTGATGCACATAATTAACCTAATATATAACTAATTACATGTATAAACACAATGATTAGGCCCTAATGCTAGTCCTAATTTGTCGGGTGTCATATATCTACCTGTCAGTGTTTATTTAATTTCATCATTCTTCCCCTAGAAATTTTATTCGATCTTCTTGTATTCTATCATTTTAAATCAACGTTTGGCGTACCATGAAAGGACATCGCATATAGTACTCAATTCAATTTGTCTAATTCGTTTCGGCTGCAGTATAGTGTGAACTTAACGTACTAAAATATTTTCTAATTATTTCCTTTTTAATTCCCTCAAAAGTGTGAACATCGTGTGAAATGCCCCGATTTTATTCGTTCATTCTTCCCCTAGAAATTTTTTTCGGTCTTCTCGTATTCTATCATTTTAAACCAACGTTTGGCGTACCATGTAAGAAAGGACATCGCATATAGTACTCAATTCGATTTGTCTAATTTGTTTCGGCTGCAGTATAGGCTGAACTTAACGTTCTAAAACATTTTCTAATTATTTCCTTTTTAATTCCCTCAAAAGTGTGAACATCATGTGCAATGCCCTGATTTTTTATTTTTTACTCTCAGCCCGAATTATAATTGTCCCACTGACCGTACATAAGTTAACAACTTATGGAATATAACTCATATTAAATAATAAATAGAGTCCGGCTAAACAAATGATCCGATCCTTTTTAATAAACGATCAAATATCAAATAGAATCCAGCTAAACAAATGACCCGATCCTTTTTCATAAACAGAGTCCGGTCAAATATCAAATAGAGTCTGGCTAAACAACCGGACCCTAAAGTCACATATAGATTCTAACCGAAACCTAAAGTCTTACTTCTGAACTCAAAACAAAACTTTCAAAATAAGATTGGGTACCCGCCGGGTAGGCTGGGGTACCCGCCGGGTAAGGTACAACATCTTCAACACCAATTTGTACGGTCTCATTTTACAAAGGGGTTACCCGTTTGGGGTATGGGTAACCCAACCAGGTAAGGGTATCAGCCGAGTAGGAGCTCTACCCGCCGGGTAAAGGCCCTGCACAGCTGCAATTTTAAATTTATATGCTAACTTTGGACGCACATAAATTTTTACTCGTTAACTGTTTTGATATAAAAATTTGCAGGCACCTTCACTATAATAAAATAAAGGCTTCCCTTTTTACACTTTTTCAAAATTCACGTCTAATCAAAATACGGACTGTAATTCAAAATTTGGACATTTTGACCAATTTTAACAACAACCCAAGTTTCATACCATCTACAATCTGACCTTCACTTTTTGACCATATATTTAACTATACATTTTGACTTAACATCAATTACAAAAGACAACCTTCTACCATTATAATTGTTCTTACATTCTAACCATTTGGTAACTCAATTGGGTACCAAAACGTCCCATCAAGGAAATTTATCATTTTCAAAGACAAACCAAATATCATTTGGTTTACTTTGAAACCACAACCTTTTATCAACAAAATAATACTTCACAAATTACTACATTTAACAATCGACCTGACTCACAACTATGACACTTTTACAACGAGTTTCTACAAACGGGTCAAACGTAGAAATCTTCAAACTTATACCCAAACCACTTTATTTCAACTCAAAAATGGGGTTTCCTTTCATGTATATAGAGCATGATTTTCTAGGGATTCACTTACTAACTCGTTAGTAAGTCCACCTCTAGTCGATCCTTGCCTTTTCGTCCAATTGGACCCTTAGCTTACCTTACCTACAAAAACCATACAAGAACAAAGGTAAGAAAAAATTGCTTAGTAAGTAATAGCAAACAAGTACACAAGTACGAACTGCAATAAAATGGTCATACGCATATGACCAACTTACTACCCATTTATAGAACACACTCGTACGTTCTATCTACCATGTACTACTAGGTGCTCATACTCGTATGAACACCTACTACATAGATCATTCTCGAAATGATATATCTACTTCACAATTGAGGATCCTCGTTCTCTACTACTTTGCTCCTTCACGAAGGAACACTACCATGATGTCAAGACATGCACAATGTCATTCTTAACATCCTTTCCAATCTGCATAATTGGTAAAGTCGTATACCATACTTACACAAAATATTACAATTAGCATTCTCAAATATGAATCTTACAATAAACTACTATAACACATACTTGTGTGGCGTACTTGCTACAATTCACTTTCACTAACTAGTTCTTACTTATTTACCAATTAAGATTCACAAATAAGCTTCATCAATAAACTACCATCACTATTACTTACCTTTGCCATTTAATATAGATGATCACGCTCAATGATTTGGTCTATCTTTCTTCTTGTCATCTAATCACATAAACATACAATTAAGGTTGTTCATATGAAAACCTTCTACACAACAATTTCTCACTACCAATTAGCTAATTGGTTAAACTCTTTTCCTTAATTCATACAAAACTACACTTATGCTAATTCAAGAACATAATCTCACCCTTTAAGCTCAAACTCATAAAAACTACACAATTTATCATAATGTACTACTATATGATTAAAAGTACTCAATAATCACTATTCATCATCATCTCCATCAAACTACACCAATTTCTTTCATTTAGCTATAATTCACAAACTCAAGTTGCATACAAAAATTCAATCTTTATACATACAAACTACCTCATAGTATTCAATCATTGCTACTAATCATGTATTTAACTCAATATACCACTATTTCTACAAAAATCCAAATTTCTTGAATTTGACTAAAATCATGAGAACTCAAATTCTACAACAAAACTCATTAATTTGCACTTATATTAGTTCTCTAACATACATAACAATTATTATCTAGCGTATATACTTACAAAACCTACACAATGCTTCAAAACCCATATTTTTAGGGTTCATCATAAACTAGTCAATACTACAAAATTGAAGATGTTAGAAGATGATACGTACCATAGTGATGCTAGATATGAACTTAGAAACAAGAAGAACACAAGAATTAAGCTTTAATTTCGATGATTCACACTTGCTCCCTTCCTTCTCATCTCTTCTGTTCTCACGCCAAAACCAAATCACCCTTTGTATTCTTTTTGTTCCAGACTTTTCAAGAAACAATTGATTTCATTAGTATAATTTCACTTTACACCCCTTCACATTCCTAAAGTGTCATATGTAGTCCCTCCAACTTATTAACATAACTTAACTAACTAACTAACTAACCTCTCAAAAGTTAACTTTTCAAACATACAAATATTAATTTCACTACATAAAATATACATACTAGTTAAAATGTTTCTTTGAATTTAAAACATACACTTACAAAAATTGAGGTGTTACATCGTGCTCGTACAGGTGCTCGTTTTTATGTAACCGAAGTTTATCTTACCTTATGATGTCATAATTCCATTTGATATACATTCTTATTAGTTCATTTGATTCGTTTGGTACCCCAAGTAGCATATAAGCCACATGGTTATTTACTGTTCATTGGAAGGATTCTAGATTTTAAGTTTTATTGCTTTTTATGTTTAAACATCGATTCATACAACATGGTCACATGACTTGCTAACGTAGGATATATTTATAATACGTGGGCCCCCGTATTCTAAATATATCCTCAATTAATTTCCTCACTACCAGCGTTGTATGTCATAATGTATATTGAGTATGTTAATTAGTATATAGTTCATAGTTTTTTATTTTTTTACAAATTTCGAGGGCGAAATTCATTTAAGGGAAGTAAAGAGTATACACGGGATGATGTGTGGTGATTTAATATGAATGAGATCGAAAGTCGATGTTACGAGCAAATGGATACACATAGATTTATGCACACATAGTTCCTAGCATGTAAACTATATGAAGGTTCCTAGTTTATAGTCTAGGTCGAGTATTCCACCTAGTTCTCTATAAACAATGTCTCTAATGCCAATCTGTCACACCCCGTCTATGGCGGAAACACGAGGTAGGATGGACGACCAGATCATAACACATTGATAAAACATAAAACACTAAATGCAATTCAACAACGTGTCATGATATTGCCCGACACAAAGGTGACTTATGCTGCGGTCAATCAATAACCCGAGTACATAGTCTCAAATACATAAGAATTCAATTGTCACATCTCAAATGAAGTATAGGTGTATATAGTCAACATTCCATTCACTAAGTCTCAAATGCAACCTAGAAGTCCTGCTAAAACCACTAAGCCTTAAGCTCCTTAGTCAAAATTCTAATAACCTGAAAAGAAATGCTCGAAAAAATCAACACAGTGTTTGGTGAGCTTCGCAGGTTTAAATATGACACACATAAATCAGTTTGCTGTGTAGATTAAGTAGATTTGGACATATGATGTAAAGTATGCACATAAATATAATAGTTCAGTTCTTGATAAGCAATTCGATTCGAGCGTCACAACGCTGATGGATCATATTCACTAAAGTATGATGCGTCTATCATTAGAGTGGGGACCGTCATCCAATAGTACTATCAATAATGGCTAAGTATGAGTAAGCAATAAGTTTCGGTGGAGTTTTGTTGTGGTCCCGCAGACACAAGACTCATCCGACCACTCAGTGCAATAAGCATTCAGTCCACAACAATCAGAATGTCACATAGTTCAATCATAATGTCCAATAAGAATTAAAATAGTTTTCACAACATAAGAAATAGCATTCTTTTCCCCCAAAGGAAAATAAGTAAATAAAATGGGGCTCCGAAAACTCACCTTGAATAGTAAGCAAGCTAAATTCCCAAATAAATCCAATTAAGTCCGCACATTAATCCACAACACCTATACACATATTTGTTGGTTACTAATTTTAAATAACGCGAATAGCCCTTCCATTTAATCCCATTTGATGTACCATTCCCAAACTCTTAAGTCTCCCATAAACCTTATTTCTTATGTTAAATCTAATACAATTCCTCTCGTATAAATGGAGTATGGTTTACACCAATAATTTAATTTACATTTTCTATTCAGATTCTTACTTTACCGACCTTAAATCATGACCTCACAAATTTATTAGACTTCCAAAATTTAACCACATACTCTTTGATATATCTAGAACCTAAAAAAAAATTCTCAAAATTTATCTCAGTATATAAATATTTATAAAAATTCCCCAAAGTGAACTGTGCATAGCAAATGCGTTTCCTGATACCTCAAATTTTTTATAAAACTTAAAATACTTAAAGCCCTTAAAAAAATTACAATATTTTTACACAACTCATTTACCTCACAGAAGTTGTTCCAATAAATTTTCAAAGCTTAATTCAATGTTTAAAGAATGTTTACATAATCTACAACTTTACCAAAATTATTAACCGAAAGCTCAGAATATACTGCATAACTTAACTAACACATCTATTAAATCAAATGAATAAATTGTAGATCCCTTAGGTCGGATCTATTAGATCGTTAACTCGATTGTAAGAGAGGAAATCAAACAAACGAGTATTGAACCTATTAATTGATTCACACACAATCTCTATAAGCTTGTGTATGTATTAACAATTAATGAATAAAGCTTTACAAACACAATATCTCTGCTCTGCCTCTCTCCACGCCTCACACACTCTAGGCTTTGATCAACCCACAAATGAAAACCTAACTCACTATTTATAGGTTGTCCAGCCGACCCTGCGACACAACCTTTGTGTCGCTATTACGACACAAACTCTGTGTCACATGAACAATATTCTATATATATTCTATAATTACATTTCGTTTATAGACTCGAATATACGCACTAAACACTTCACATACTAAGACTAATAAACTTTGACAAGTACAAACATTTGACCAATTGACTGACACACATTATGCACCAACATAAATTCAACTTAAGATTATAAAAAAAATATTTTAACAGAAGATTATAATTTTTAACATACTTTAAAAATCCCAAAGTGATTAGAAAATAACTTGATTTACGTTTACCAAAGTTTTCTGAAGATTCGTAACCTTCAGCAGTTGTTTACTAAACTATATGGTGCTCTTTGGAGTCCGAAACCACCCACCATTAATCAAAACATTGAGATCTACAACTTTTTAGTTTTGGCATAAGCCTGAAAAAGAATGTAAGTTGGTCAAATCGACCTCTGATTATGACTGAAAATTCTGGATAGATTCCTCAATTACCGGGTGTATACTTTTGAATTCAATAACGCATTATCCCCAACATATAAATTCTATAATCAACTTTATCCTACAGACCCTCATATGATCACATCAAAAATCTAATTAACCATGGATAAGAATTATGAGAACAAATCGAGAGTCAAAAACTTACCAACGAATGTGTGTAATGATGATTTCAATTACTAGGATCGATTAAGGAATTAAACCCTTAATAATCGAGTATCTTGATGATGAAATTAAATAAGAAGAGTTTAGGTTTAGCTTAATTCATTTTTGGGGTTTAGGGGTGTGTTTAGGATTTGTCATGTGGCTTGTATTGATTGATTTTGGGCTGTCTGCACATCCAACCGACAGTTGGGCTTAAAAGTCTTCAACGGGCTGAATTTTGGATATGTTGTAGCCCTGTGAGTTCTGGTCATCTGGGCCTTTTGAATCAACTCAATCCGAGTCCGGATGAGAGAGTTATGGCCCGAACGGTGCAACCTCGCGATTAACTTCGAACTATTTTATTGTACATTTACGTTTTTCTTTGTATTTTTTTTGTTACATGTCTATTTTTAATGATTCTTTTTTCTTTGAATTCGATTTTTAAAAGGAAGATTTTTATGTGAGGTAATCTCTAAGATAAGTCGTTATACAAAAATATATTCAAGCATATAAGCTACGATTTCTAGGGCGTTTTGGTGACGGTTGTCACAGAAGTCCATAGCATTAGGGATGCTCTAATAACGAGTAGGTTTTATGTTTACGGTTTTATAATAAAGTTAAGATTTAACATCGATTTATACAAATCATTTGATTTGTGTACATGGCAAAATGAATAGTAAGTGCGAGCAGAGAGAGCTACAGGTATCATGAAGTCTAAATTTTATACTTGTATTAATACACAAATAGGTCATTGTACTTTGCGAAAATGTTCATTTAGGTTACTAAACTTTAAAAATGTTCAATTTCATGTTGTACTTGTAAAAAATATTCAATTAGGTTACCAAACTTTTCACATATTTCAAAGAGGTTACTGTACTTGTAAAAATGTACTTAACAATGTGCAATTGGGTCACTAAACTTTTAAACCAAAATTAAACAAAAAATAGACGGGGTGACACTTTTTGAAAATACAATATGAAATTGAACATTTTCGCAAAGTACAGTGCCATATTTGTGTATTAACCCTACCCTTTATACTTAGAATATTGCATTGCTCTCCTAGGATGAAAGGATCACTTGTTTCACACTTGTTGGATTGGGTTAGGTTAGAGTTTATAGATGGTAATAGATCAGATATGGATTGGGTGTCGCCCTATCCATATTCATATCCATTTATTTTTCTTCATCTATATCTGTATTTATATCCATTATAATTACAAATCATCCATCCACATCCATATCTGTTGGATGGAGCGGGTTAGTGGATATCCATCGGATATTAAAAGATTGTTAAACACTGCGATAATCTAGACATAATTTGTTACGAAATATAGGTATACTTTACGAGGATATGAAACACTTGTATGTTATTTATTGTTTAAATAGACACGTTTTGATTGTTGTTTATCATCGGTTAGTGACGTACAGGTATGGTATGAATCAAATTTTACTTCCAAGGTGTTGACCTATGTGTAAGAATTTTAATTTCCAAAAAATAAATGACGAAAAATTACTAGAAAAAATATATTTATTTATTAAGGTTCGATATAAGAATGATACACTTAATTAATTCTAACTTTATACAATTCATAAGTTTATAGATATGTACTTGTGTATATGGATTTTGGGTGAATGGGTGAATCCATGTATGTGAAATTGTCTCTCACATTCAATCCATTAATCACCACATTCATATCTAAATCAGCTTTACACCCATTAAAATCATCCATATCTATCGTTAGTGGATCAGATTGGGTAGATATCGGATCGGATGACAAATACCATCTCTAGTTGGGTTCTAGTTTAAATGTTGTATTCTGAGGCTTGTTGGGTCACTAACTGGAATGTGGGTGCTGGGATAATATTCAAGGTGGTTTTGGGCTTCTATCCGCCAATACCATACCAATTTATCTTTAAAGAGGAAGACCCAATCAAGATCACAATATAGTTCGTCGGTTCGTCCCATTTTATATGGATTATACGACCAAATTAGATTATTAGGAAGAATGGGCTTTATGTTAGACTATTAAAGGAAAGTTTTAAAAAGAATGGTAAAAAAAAAAAAATAACGAATGAATAAATTAGATTGCTTCATTTCAAAAACTCATTTTTACCTTTTTTTCAAAGTTAAATATCTCAAAAATCATATGTTTATAAATTATAAAAATTACATATTCAGAATCACGGTTTTTTTATCTTCGATTTTAGATCCAACAAGCTATACTTACGATAAAAAAAAAATTTCTTCATTTTTATTGAGTTTTAAAATTTTGTAATATGAAATCACATGTGAATAAACTCTAAAAAATAATAACACACGTTAAAATCTCCGATTAACCTTTAAATTCAAATTATTGATGATTTAAATAGATTAAAACATGAAAAACTAAGTTGTAATCACATGCAATTGAACATCACAGTATTAATCACATGTGATTAAAGAGTAATAAAATACGAAATTTTAAATCATTGACTATAATTATATAATTAATTAAAAATCAATTAGAAATCATACATGAATTATCATATATAAGTAAATTTCTCATCAAATATCAACTCTTTAGATGAAAATAATATGTGATTATATACAAAATCATATGTGATTATATAACAAATCACTTGTGAATTAAATGTACAAATAACAATCACATGGGGTATTTAATGAAAACTAATGCAATTTTTAATTTTTTATTTATAACTATTAATGTAGATGAATATTAAGTTGTAATTACGTGTTAAATAGCATATACCATGAATAAATAATTGTGAACAAATTTAAATTTTTTATCATAAATCATATGTGATTATATTGTAAAATCCGGTGAAAAAATGAAGAACAAAAATTTCGTCGAAAGTATAGCTTATGACATCTCTAATCGAAGAGGAAAAAAACGCTGGTTTCGAATATGTAATTTTTATAATTTTTTGGATTTACGGTTTGTGAGATAATTAACTATGGGGTAGAAGTAGAAGCGGATTTTGTGGAGAAATAGAGCAATCATATTGGTGCTTCAATTCTCTACTTTTTTGCATTCTTATAAGATCCCACCTCATTTATATTAATTCTTAAGAGTCGAGTAGAAATCTAGAAAAACGAAATGATTTAAAGCCCGAGAATCAAATAACTTTGACTTTTACAAGTTGTTTATTGACTCTTCCAAATTATGTACTACTCTCGCGTGTCAAAAACTTAAACAAAATATTATTGTAATGTAATACAATAAATTAAAAGTCAGCATAGAGAAAATTACTATAATCTATTATTATAAATTAAATTTTGTGTGGGTTGTTCATTAAAGATTTATTTATCGACTCTTACCGTTATTTCAAACAGTAATGTACCACATGCGGTCATGAATCGTGATAGTCTTATTCAACGTCTTTGAATGATGCTGTGGCTGTCTTCAGATGATGCCAAAACAAGAAACAAAGTAAATGACAGCTGCCGCAGACGGGCAGAGCATGTGGTGTCCTGTTGTATGCCTGCAAACAATATTAATCCACCAATACAAAATTACCATTTGCACAACTAGCCCACCATCCAATTTCTTACATTTGATCATCATTGGGAGACTCAAGTTTATCAACCCACATCATATCCATCATCCTACGAATATCATTCATTAATTATATACATACGTCATAACAAAATGTGATTTTATGACCAAGAATCTAATATGTACTGTCAATGATTCATTGTTGTAGAGGCTTTTTTTTTATAATATATTATACTTTACCTCTGTTTTACGGAATGAACTTTTAAATCTTCCGTTGTGCATATTGAACCTTCCAATTCTGTCTATTGCATGTAAATTATATTCTTTTGCTATTCATTGTTGTTATACGTTACATAGAATTGACACATTCAGTACATACAACAGATAAAACGGATGTATGCGTCATCCAATTGTAAGAGATGTAAAATATAATACAATATCAAACGATAAACCCTTTAGTAAACATAGCTTAAGGATCTCGTTTAAGGGCAAATGATTTGTCTAACCCATTAAATGATGCATCAAGCACACGAAAGCGTTGAACTAAAAGGGTATCTATATACCACGACTTATGGGGTCATATATAGATCCATGGACCACAAATAACACATATTGGTACGTTTTGTGTTGAAAAAGTGGGTTCGCTTTCACATTAGATAACATATAAGTTGATATACATCCCATGCTTCAGTTGAATTTTGATTCATTCTTTAGATAAATCAAATTAAAAGTCAAAGAAAGGTAGAAAGGAAATTCAAAGTTGAATTCGCATTATCATATCTATCTATCTATGTATGTAGATCCTCAATTTCCGTTACCCTACTGACAATTTTCCTTGAATATGTGTGTATATATATATCCAACAAAATAATACTACTCCGTTCCTTCCGATCTACTTTGTATATACACACATTTTTTATAAATGCTCTCTAACTTCACTCTATATTAAATCAAAATAGTATTATATGTACCGAGTACAATTTTTTAATTGATTAATATATAAAGTAAACACTTATTTGTAAAAATATTTGACAGTACTTATGTTAAGACCGAAGGTCTAGCCATAGCTAGTGGATATGAAATGTGGACATTATATCATTTAGATTAGTGGCACATTATTACTAGTTAGGTTGTTTGGGTTAGGAATGGACACATCAAGTAGCACATGTTGGATATTTTATGTCCACAATACCACATGGTTCCTTCGATTGTTTGTTTAATCAATAATGTATACATACGTATATATGACGCCATAATTAGACCCTTGTAATCAAATTGATCATGGAAATGGATATACTATTTAATTAGAATGAAGATTCACACTAAGATTACTCAAAGTGCCGAAATATATATGGAAATAAAATAAAATTTAAATTCACTGACACTTTTTCAATCTAGCTACAAATGTAATTATTGATCAAAGAGTAGGGGTGTCAATGGATGGACATGGATCGGATAATAATCCAACTTAATCGGATCATGATCCGATTGAATGGATCGTGATCCGATCCATATCCAACTAATTTTAAATGGATGGATCATGATCCGGATCGATCAACTTTTTTTTTTTAGAATTAATTTTTTTTATTCAAACCTATTACTCCGTATAAGATATTGCTTTAATTTTACAATATGGATCTTAGATTAAATTATTAATGTCACATGAGAAGCATTACGTTAATCAAAATTTCACATTGCTTATATCCTACAAACATTATACACAATGAATTGCTATTTTTAGTTAACACATAAAATCGATTTAATTGTTCAATATGCAATTACAGTAACAATGTAAAATCAGTTAGGCTATAATTCGCAGATCAATAGCTAATTGTATGGATTTACTTTAACTATCTTTATTAGAGAGCTGTACACGTACAGCTAAATATCTACATAGATATAGATAAGTTAATTGATTTTTCAACCATATATAGTAGCAGCAATGTACGATCCAACATGCAGCAGGGCCAATTACGAATAGCTGCGATTATGAAAGATACATAATTTGCACTATAATTTGCACATAACAATACATTATATTGCAATTACTAGTTGTTAAGTTTATATATATATATATATATATATATATATGTATATATATATATATCAATATATTCAAAATATACCGAAAAACAATTGTTTAGAAATTTTAAATGGATCGATCTGGATGGATCATGTGTCAGACCTCCAAATCCGGGTTGCGGAAGCGAATCGGGTCGGGGCGCGACTAATCAATAATCACAGCACAATTATATAATGAACGACCACTATATGCGTCATTTTACAATTGTATTGATTTAAACAAAGTTTACATCAAAATATAGTTTACATTAGTTCAGTTTCTAAATTGAGAGATTTACATACAAAATTAATTTATACAAAATATAATAATGCAGTTAAATCTCTGAATGTTTTGCATAATGACTCGAGCTAATGATGTCCTGAAGGCAGTCCAACCTACTGCTGAGTACCTGTGATACATGCTAAAATAGGTCAGCAAAACGCTGGTGAGCTCACAGGTTTGTATGTCAAAACATATCGTATGAACCGCAAGATTTAATTGAATTTAAGTGCAATTAAGCAAATTAAAAGTTATACAGCCATGAGCACATAGTCTGAGCTTAACTTGAGGGTCAGGTCCACATTTAAGGAATTCTGATCGAGGTGCCTCCTACGAGTGCCTAATCCACACTCGTCTACCCAAATGCTAATACGTCCGTTTGACCAGTTAGTGCTTGCTAACCCGGACGAGGATTGTCAATCCTATATGATATCATATACTAACATTCACGCTACAGATGTATTACCAAACTATGTTTGTGGAGGACTTTAAATTGATTAGTTGAAAACAACTCATGTAGTATTTGATTTTGAATTGTACTTGCATTCACATGTAAATAAATTGAGCAATGTATCACACGCCTGAGTAAAACAGTAAAATAGGGGCTATGAGACTCACCTGAGTCTTGAGAGTTTAACTAAATAAACTTAAGTTGATTAGCCGAGTAGTGATGTCCGGAAACTCGTAACCTGGGGGTGTCCACGACACGTGATAGTTATAAACGTGAGTAGGTATCTATAAAGACTACCTTTATAGTTGTTCGTCCAACTAAAATGTCCAAATGACTACAATTTGGTTGATTTGATTGTGTTTTGAAAATATGTGCGGCCCGTTGGTGATTGTTTGTGTCACACCCCCAATTTCGTGATTTGCGGAAGCGGCTATTTTGGGGCGTGACTAATCAAATATCAAAACACCAAAGTACAAGCAAACGACTCTAAATGAGACGTTTTAGAAAATACATTACAATACAATACATTACAAAGTATTACAGAGTTTTAAGTCATAAGTATACATCATTAGCGAGTTCGCAAAATGATTCTGAAGATTTTAAATACATAATCAAAGTACAAAAGATAATGCCAATAAAATCTTCATAAATGTTTATGCATGCGACTCGTACTAGCTTAGCATACCCTGCGGGCTATCCTACTGTTGCTGAGTACCTGAGAATGCATCACTAAAAGCGCCAACCAAAAGGTTGGTGAATCTCACAGGTTTGTAATAAACAGTAATAAAAAGATTAACGTAAATCAATAAGTAAATTATTTCACAAATAAGTAAGACGGTAAAGTATAATTGTACAATTGTAGTAAGGTCGGTCTATCTTGCCATGAGCCATCATAGTAGAAGCTTAACACGTCGGTAACGTACAATCAAGTACAAGTAAATTTCCCCCGTGAGTGCTAATCCAAAAACACTCATATGAAACGAGTAAGAAATGTCCGTTTATACAGTACGGTTCGTGGTGGCGCTACCACCCCGGGCGGGGATTGTCAGTCCCATATGGATCCATATATTAAAACTCGCGCTTATCGTATAATTAACAACTATGATTCAGAGGACTTCATTGGATTAAAAGGAAACTCATGTAATTCAGTATATCAATAAATCTATAGGTCTGTAAGTCGGTAAGTAAATAAGTCGGTAAAGTAATAAAGCATAAGTCTGTCGTATAGTAATTCAGTAAAATAATAAGTCAATAAGTTCGAAAACTGTAAAGCCTTTCAATAAGTCAGTATGTTTGCAATGTAGTAAAATAGTAAAGTATAAGTTTATCAAATAGTAAGCCGGTAAAGTAACAAGTTGGTAAAATAATACATTTGCACATGTAATCAAGTAAATCAAGTAATGCATCTCCCCCAAAGCAAAAACAGTAAAATGGGGCCGTGAGACTCACCTTTAGGTGTTAGCGTTCCTAAACGAGCGTATGATCCAAATAGTAACCTCCTAGTGTCCTAAATACACGAGGTTATATAAATAAGTGGACGTTTAAATAAACTATCCATATTAGTGTTCACTCGATTAGTTATGTCCAAAGTATTCGTTAACTGTTTAAGTTCAAAGTTTGTAAATCGAGTACGGCCCGTTGGTGACAATTTGAAATTATATTCCAAAATATAATTTGGTTTGTTTTCTTAAAAGCATTCGTCGTATGCTTGAGTATCGAATTGTATATTGTGACAACTCTCCAAATTAGGTACTGATTTACATTAAGCATGTGCATTCTTACGCTAATTTCCTGATTAAGTTTAAAACAAAAACTTCTGATGTGATGTAAGTCTAGCAGCCTAGTACTTTTAAACAAAAAGTATTACTAATACGTAAGTAATTAAAGTTACGTACAAATGTGTCGAGACGAACCCGACAGATAAATACGACAAAAGTTGGTGACACAACATAATTAATAATGCAATTATTAATTACGAGTACTATTGTATCTATAACCTATAGATAAAACGGGTTAAAAATACGTTTAACATAAAACGTATTATAAAACGAACAGAAACAATTTTAAAATGCATTCAGAGATCAAGATGAGAAAAATTCAAATTTTCTCATTCATTTGGAAATAATTGTAACATTACCTCAAAATATGAACCCGAAATTCGACTGAAATTTGGCACTCAATTTAAAATGTTAGCAGTCCAACGCAGAAATTAAACAACAGTTAAAAATAATGAAAACATCATTATTCCGAGTTTAAATAACGAACCAGGAGAGCATCTACAAAATAAAAATATAAAATGTTTACTTTTATATTGCTAAAATTATACCCGTACTCGAAATTAACGGGCTTAAAATACACAACAAACACCAATAATTGGGAGACCACAGACTGTGATCTCCCATACTTGACTGCTATTTCTTCTCCTTCCTGATCATTTGAGCAACACACACACTAACACACACATCATCATCTACCTTCATCTTCTTCTTCTCCTTTGCTAAGCACACACACACAAGAGAGAAGCAGCAGAGAGCAGCAAGAAGAGGAGTAGAACAACAAGCCCGGACCAACATCCTCATCATCTTCTTCGCATCATCATCGTCACCATCAACTTCACCATTGTAAGGGAACTTCAAAACCTTCGAATTCCATACTTAAATTTCGTTGTATAACTCGTATATATATCACAATCCATGTATATAACACATAAAGTTTGATGATTATATGTTGATTTTCTTGAAATGGGTTATATGAAACCAAACCATAAATCCATGAATCATATATGTTAAACTTGTTAAAATGTGATATAATGACATATATTGTTGTTACTAAGCATCTAAACACTAAAACCGTTCGAAAAATGGCACAAACATACCTTGATTTCGAGTTTGGAAATTTGAAGAACGAACAGAGGCCTGGACTCGAGTCAAAGCCGAACGGCTAAGGTCACAAAGCCGAACGGCTGAGAGACCAAAGCCGAACGGCTAAGAACAAAGCCGATCGGCTGTATGCGGGTTTGGTGGGCTGAGTAATTGGGCCGGACTAAAATGCTTATTGGACCGAACTAAAATGCTTAATGGGCCGAGTGATGTGGACTGGACCGAAATAAATAATGGGCTTGTTATATTGGACTGGATCGAGTGGGGCTTGGATTGGGCCGGAAGCCCAAGCCGAACGGCTGGAGTCCAAGCCGAACGGCTAGCCAAGCCGAACGGCTAGCCAAGCCGAACGGCTATCCCAAGCCGATCGGCTGGGCTGGGCTGCAGACTGGGCCGTGGTCACAAGCTGGGCCGAATACTTCTTGGGCCTAAGACTTTGGGTTTGGGCCGAGAGTTGTAAAAACAAATGAGTTAAATTAAATAAACGGGGCATTGGATCAAAACTTGTAATGGGCCAAAAAGGTTAGGTAATCGGGTTAAGTTACTAAACCGAAAACAAAACAAATCGGGCCGAGCCCAATAAACTTCCAAAATATCCCAAACATAAGACGTGACCCGAATCGTTTCACGAAATGAATATTTATAAAATAGAACGTGTATGATTCTATATATATGTATGTATAAATATATATATACAAACTAAATAACAAAGCGACGAATCCATACAAATACATGTTTTACGTATATACAAAAGATGACTTTTAAATAACGATAACATTTATTTATTTTATAAACGGAAATAAATACAACAAGAAGTTTTATGACAAATAAAACTTATATACATGTTAATACGTAAACCACGTGTTTAGAACTTATATATATACATGAATATGTATATGTATACACTTGACAAGGCATACGACGTGTGAAATGATAACAAAATTTCAACGCAACGTCACCAACGAATGCAACGACTTAAATTACTAATAAATCAACAATTTCTACAAAACAAACAAACTGTTAACATGAGTTGATTAAACCAATCAAACGTACTTATGTTAATACGTTTATGGTATATAGGTTAACATACCTTTGGGCTATTACCTGTCAGCTGCTAGCATTCATACCGAGCAAACCACAGTGAGTTTACAGCCCCTACTTTTAAATGTTTTCTGCTTTTAAACACAGGGGTGTTAAACATAGAAATTGCATGCCAACACATGCAATCAAGCTATAAATGCTTTACTGCTTTTATACAAATGTTGATTTGTGATATTACATTTTCACAACTATTTGGGAATTAGACAAAGGATCCTAGTACGGACCCAGACTGGGTTTGTGTGCATGAAAGACCTCATGACATGCTACTGTAACCATTAGCTAGGTGACTCTAGCCACTGAGTATACGGATAGTACTATTGCCGTGACGACCCTCCTACGGTGGAGCGTATACTTAAATGTCCGTTCAGGCAAACAACATAAGTTCTGGTTGTGGTTTGGTTATAGGGTTAGGTCGCGTTACTTTAACCTGCGAGGTTTAGCTCACCTTTCAGGGGATCACAGTCTAAGTAAAATTCCCACATACTTTTAGGAAGAACGAATCCTACAACTGTTGGACACCGGAAAACATACCGGTAGCTTGTTTTACACTGGTAAACAACCGGTAACATGTTTTGGGACGACATCCCACGTATAACAATACTTTAGGGTAACAACCCTACATAACTTGTATTTTTATAAATGAATAACAAATCATTTATACAGACTTGGTTTAACAAACCACATACACATGTAAACCTGTGAATTCACTCAACATATTTGTTGACGACTTTCTCTATGTTTTTCAGGAAATTAGCTGGGTAAGAAATCGCATGCATTCAGGATGGACAACCCTGGACCTATTAGGATGCCACATACTGTCGGGACCGCTTTTGGGGATTTCATTTGTATAACTGCAGACATTGCGGTCATACTTATGAAATCTTATTTTTAACCTTATGTATTTTTGATTTAAAACTAAAATGTTTTGAACGTCACTACTACTGTTACGACTTACATAGTCGTACTACTTTTGTAACAAATGTTTGAATTGGCATCCTTAACCATTATGTTGTGCAATAACCATATGCTCTGAGTGTGTATGTAACGGTGGGTTGAAATTACTGTTCGCAGCCCCGCCACATTATTAAAGCTTCCGCAAACTAAACATAACTAATTGTAATTACCGTCTGGCGGGGTGTGACAGACTTGGTATCAGAGCCATTGGTTATAGCGAACTAGAAGTCTTTAAGCGACCTAAAACCTTAGAGACCTAGACTATAGCCTTGGCTAAAACATTCATTGCATGCATACACATTTTGCATACAGCTAACATACGACTGACACGTCACCTACGACTTCTTTGTCTCAGCATGTCGAGGCACAGTCCGATCTATTTGTATGCTTCTGATGAGGAGCCGACCGAGGATTCCTACCATAGCGACGCTAGCACCGGAGTTGCGTGTCCACCGGTTCGGCTGAGAGCCTTATCGGATGACACTAGTGATGCTTACATCACCCCACCACCCACTGCTCATGTGGTCCCACCTGCTACTACCCCCACTGACCCTACCACTCGTATGTTAGGGTCTACCTTTATGGCGACACATACGACTGCTGGACCTTCCAGAGGACCGGTACCTAGGAGGACACCACGGATGTGTGTCCGAGATTTCCCTAGAGGACCACTTGCGCCCCGTGATAAGGCGCCGAAGGCAGAGGAGAGGGTGATGCACTGTGATGAGCCGCCACAGAGAGTACCTAGGCTTGCTCACTTGGAGTGGATGACTCCTATGTTGGGGCGGTGGAGGTCGTTAGAGGGTTTTCCTTCTACTTTTGAGACCGGGGAGTCCTCCCGATCCTCCGCACCACTGCCTACTACTGGAGAGCCCGTAGAGTTGACTCTCCCTACCATTGTGGCTGTGATTCGCACATTGTTTCGCATTTCTGGTAGCAGGGGTGCTCACCTTGCCGAGCTACAGAGCGATGTCTCCCGTCTGGATGGAGACATGGCAGACATTCATGAGCGTTGCCACTTCTTGTTGAGCAACGTGGTTGCTGCCAGGGAGATAGCCGAGACTGCACGTGCTCGTGTCAGAGTACTAGAGAGGCGTGCGAGGACAGCAGGGATGATGATTGGAGCTTGTGTGATGATAGCTGTGCTGAGGACAGCTGTGGGATTGTTTCTACCTTATTTTCATTAGACTTGTGTACGGCGGTTTGTGCCTAGGGGGCATCAAACCGGCCACTTTTTGGATGATGGATATGTTAGTAAATCCATCACGTGTAGTATAGACTAGTATCAGATGGTAGATGTATGTATGTACTGGACATGTACTAAACGGGGAAAAACAGTTGTTAGAATGGGTATATGTATAGGAAAACCCATTGACTTTTGTATAGCGCTAACCGCTGATGGGGCGTATTTGGGATCCCATCTTGTTTTGTATAAAACTGATGTATCAGCGCTACACCTTTTGATATAATATAACTTATGTTTGGATGTATTTCATATTCATTTCATTTAACAACGATTTTAGTAGTATATCTACATGTATATACGTGTGTTAGAAACGGTAGCCAACCAATAACATTTGACCATTCCTTGGAAACCATGAAACACACCACACCTTGACTATTGATTCCTATCTTGAACTTTCTTTAAACTCGATTGTGTTGAATGATGATGAAAGGAAATATGTATTTAGCATTATATAATGACGCCTGGCCAACGTGATTATATTGTACTAACTACATATGGGCGTTTCAAAGTCGTGTGACATGTGAATCCAAAAACCTGTTCTTCAAATTTTCCATATCGTTTCTTTGTTAAAAATGTGAAATCTTGTTCATCACATTCAATACCTTGGCATTGACTCCTGCAATTTATTTCATCGCAGAACGGAATCATGCCACCAAAACGACGGGTGACTAAGAACAGTCGACGAACGACACCTTCTTCCATTCCTGAAACCGTTCCCCCACCCAATAACAATGAAACTACTGAACAAATGATAGCACGGCGAATAGCTGAAGGTATTGCTGAGTACGAAGCTAGCCGAAATCGCGAGAATGGAATGAATAACAGCGGTTCTACCCCCGTTAATACTGAGGCACCTGCGAATACTCGCCGAGGGTGTTCATACAAGACATTCCAGGCTTGTAAGCCAGTTACTTTTCGTGGCACCGAGGGTGCTATTGGGATTATCCACTGGATAGAAAAGACAGAGTCGGTGTTGGACATTAGTGACTGTTCACCAGACTGTATGGTGAAATATGCCACCTGCACTCTTGCTGACAAAGCTCTCACTTGGTGGAACAGTCAAGTCCAATCATTGGGACGACCAGCTGCCTACTCCATGTCATGGGAAGTACTGAAAAACATGATGTTGGAGGAATTCTGTCCCCGTAGCGAGATGCAGAAAGTCGAAACTGAGCTGTGGAACATCACTATGATTGGTGCCGATATCACTGGTTATACAACCAAGTTTCAGGAACTAGCACGTCTAGTGCCACATATGGTAACACCTGAGTACAAGCGCATCGAGCGTTATGTCTATGGTCTGGCACCGCAAATCAGGAGTTTGGTTACATCCTCCAAACCTGACACATTCAGGAGCGCTGTTGTTTTAGCGCAAAGTCTGACCGATGAGGCAGTCAGGATGGGGACACTGATCAAGAAAACTGCACCGGGCAAGGTTGAGCCAAGCAGTACTGAAGCTGGTAGTTCTGGAGGTACAAAGCGTAAGTGGAATGACAGAGGAAGTGACCGTCAGGGTCAAACGAATAAGAAGGGATCGGGGAACCCAAAGTCCTATGCTGCCACCACTATGGAATCCAAACCATACTTGGGCAACAAACCTAAATGTGACAAATGTGGCAAACATCACGACGGTGAATGTTGGTATTGCAACAACTGTAGAATTTGGGGTCACAAAACCCAAAACTGCAAGGCTAACCCTACCACTAGGGAGAACACCGAACGCCGGAACCAAGGGTGTTTTGAATGTGGCGACATGAGGCACTATCGGAACCGTTGCCCTCGACTCAACAACCAAAACCGCAACAACACCAACAACCGTGGTAACAACAACCGAGCCAACAACATCAACAATCAGCCAGCTCAAGGATGAGCATTTGTGATCGGAGCACAGGAGGCACGCCAGGACCCTAACACCGTCACTGGTACGTTTCTTGTAAACAACCATTATGCCTCTGTGTTAATCGATTCAGGTGCTGATTTAAGTTTTGTGTCTAATGAGTTTAGACCACTATTAGAACTCGAATCACATAAGCTAGATAACAAATATACTATTGAACTAGCCGATGGTGAGTTAATCGAATCAGGAGAAATAGTACCGGGATGTACCTTGGAATTAGAAGGTCATCTCTTCGAAATAGACTTGCTACCGGTTAAGTTGGGGAGTTTCGACGTTGTAGTCGGCATGGATTGGTTGTCGAAGAATCACGCTGAAATAGTATGTTACGATAAGTTAGTACGCTTACCACTACCGACAGGAGAAACTCTTATGGTCAAAGGTGAGAAACGAAAAAGTGCCACAAAAATGATTACATGCTTGAAAGCCCGTAAATATCTCCGAAAGGGATACCAAGCATTCTTAGCACACGTTGTAGAAAAGAAATCCGAGGAGCGATGTATAGACGACGTACCTATCGTACGTGACTACCCGGGAGTGTTTCCTGATGAGTTACCAGGATTACCACCCCCACGACAGGTTGAATTTCATATCGACCTAGTGCCTGGAGCAGCGCCAATTGCACGTGCGCCTTACCGTCTTGCTCCATCAGAAATGCAAGAGCTGTCTGCACAACTGCAGGAACTCTTAGACCTAGGATTCATCCGACCGAGTTTTTCACCTTGGGGAGCTCCGGTTTTGTTCGTTAAGAAAAAGGATGGATCAATGCGAATGTGTATTGATTATCGGGAACTGAACAAAGTAACTATAAAGAATCGATATCCACTACCTCGCATCGATGACTTATTTGACCAGCTACAAGGGTCAAGTTATTATTCGAAGATCGACTTGCGATCTGGTTACCATCAACTGAAGGTTCGGGATGAGGATATTCCTAAGACTGCGTTTAGGACTCGGTACGGCCATTACGAGTTCCTAGTCATGCCATTCGGACTGACAAATGCACCAGCAGTGTTCATGGACCTCATGAATAGAGTGTGCAAACCTTATCTTGATAAGTTCGTGATTGTGTTTATCGATGACATATTGATATACTCCCGAACGAAGGAGGATCACGAGCAACATCTGAGATTGATTCTTGAATTACTGGAGAAAGAAAAGCTTTATGCAAAGTTCTCTAAGTGTGAATTTTGGATGCGCGAGGTTCATTTCCTTGGTCATGTGATCAATAACAAGGGAATTCATGTGGACCCATCCAAAATCGAGGCAATTAAGAACTGGGAAGCTCCAAAAACACCATCGGAGATACGACAATTTCTTGGGCTAGCCGGCTATTACTGACGCTTCATCGAGAACTTCTCGAAAATAGCCCAACCACTTACCGCTCTAACTCAAAAGGATAAGAAATTTGATTGGGGCGAGAAGCAAGAGATTGCTTTCCAATTGTTGAAACAGAAACTAAGTACCGCACCAATCCTATCACTACCCGAGGGAGTAGAAAACTTTGTTGTCTACTGTGATGCTTCACATCAGGGATTGGGTTGCGTATTGATGCAAAATGACAAGGTCATTGCTTACGCATCTCGACAATTGAAAGTTCACGAAAAGAACTATACGACGCATGACTTAGAGCTAGGAGCCGTCGTTTTTGCACTTAAGATTTGGAGACACTACCTATACGGTACAAAGTGCACTATCTTCACGGATCACAAAAGTCTCCAACATATATTCGACCAGAAAGAACTCAACATGAGACAACGTCGTTGGGTTGAATTACTGAACGATTACGACTGTGAGATTAAGTATCACCCGGGCAAAGCAAACGTTGTAGCTGATGCCTTGAGTCGTAAGGAACGAGTCAACCCTCGAAGAGTTCGAGCTTTAGGGTTGACAATACACTCAAATCTCATTACTCAAATTCGTGACGCTCAACAATCAGCCTTCATTCCCGAACGCCTTAAGGAAGAATCCTTGAAGGGAATGGAGAAACAGCTTGAAACCAAAGACAATGGAGTATTGTACTTCATGAACCGAATTTGGGTACCATGCGTAGACGAATTACGCCGATTGATTTTGGACGAAGCACATAAGTCCAACTACTCGATACATCCTGGTGCAGATAAGATGTATCACGACTTGAAAGGATTTTACTGGTGGCCTGGCATGAAACGAGACATTGCCACATACGTTAGTAAGTGCTTGACTTGTGCAAAAGTCAAAGTTGAATATCAAAAGCCGTCTGGGCTTTTGCAACAACCCGAAATGCCCAAATGGAAATGGGAATACATCACGATGGACTTCATCACGAAGTTACCGAAAACAACATCCGGAGTTGACACCATATGGGTGATTGTCGATCGATTAACGAAATCAGCCCACTTCCTTGCTATCAAGGGAACAGACAAAATGGAGAAGCTGACTAGAATCTATTTGAAAGAGGTCGTTTCTCGACATGGGGTGCCATTATCCATCATCTCTGATAGAGATGCACGATTCACTTCTCGCTTCTGGCAAACACTTCAACATGCATTGGGTACTAGACTCGACATGAGCACTGCTTACCACCCACAAACTGACGGCCAGAGTGAGCGAACGATACAAACGCTCAAAGACCTGTTGAGAGCATGTGTGATAGACTTTGGAGGTAATTGGGATATGCACCTACCTCTAGCAGAATTTTCATATAATAACAGTTATCACACCAGCATACAGATGGCACCATTTGAAGCATTGTATGGACGAAAGTGCCGATCGCCACTCTGTTGGGCAGAGTTGGGCGACAGACAATTATCGGGTCCTGAGATAGTCCAAGAAACTACGGACAAGATATCTCAAGTGCTTAATCGATTGAAAACAGCACGCGACCGACAAAAGAGTTATGCCGATAACAGACGGAAACCTTTAGAATTTCAAGTAGGTGACAAAGTCCTACTCAAAGTTGCACCCTG
Source organism: Pseudognaphalium luteoalbum (assembly GCA_963422505.1). Taxonomy (NCBI): domain Eukaryota; kingdom Viridiplantae; phylum Streptophyta; class Magnoliopsida; order Asterales; family Asteraceae; genus Pseudognaphalium; species Pseudognaphalium luteoalbum. The sequence goes on from OY730195.1 coordinate 63,840,767, forward strand.
GAAAGGGGTCGTACGATTTGGTAAACGAGGTAAACTGAACCCACGATACATCGGGCCATTCGAAATCCTTGCAAGGATTGGTCCTGTCGCCTACAAACTCAAACTACCACAAGAGCTTAGTAGTATTCATGACACCTTTCATATATCTAACTTGAAAAAGTGTCTTTCTGATGAAACACATATCATCCCTCCGGACGAAGTCTTCGTTGACTCAAAACTGAACTTTGTGGAGGAACCTATCGAAGTTATGGACACAAAAACACAGAAACTTCGACACAAACAAATCAAGCTAGTTAAAGTTCGTTGGAACTCAAAACATGGCCCAGAGTTCACCTGGGAACGAGAGGATGAAATGCGTAAGAAGTATCCTCGACTGTTTGAAACCGTGACCACGACTCACGGCATGAATTAAATCTCGGGACGAGATTTCCCTAACGGGGGGAGAATGTGACAACTCTCCAAATTAGGTACTGATTTACATTAAGCATGTGCATTCTTACGCTAATTTCCTGATTAAGTTTAAAACAAAAACTTCTGATGTGATGTAAGTCTAGCAGCCTAGTACTTTTAAACAAAAAGTATTACTAATACGTAAGTAATTAAAGTTACGTACAAATGTGTCGAGACGAACCCGACAGATAAATACGACAAAAGTTGGTGACACAACATAATTAATAATGCAATTATTAATTACGAGTACTATTGTATCTATAACCTATAGATAAAACGGGTTAAAAATACGTTTAACATAAAACGTATTATAAAACGAACAGAAACAATTTTAAAATGCATTCAGAGATCAAGATGAGAAAAATTCAAATTTTCTCATTCATTTGGAAACAATTGTAACATTACCTCAAAATATGAACCCGAAATTCGACTGAAATTTGGCACTCAATTTAAAATGTTAGCAGTCCAACGCAGAAATTAAACAACAGTTAAAAATAATGAAAACATCATTATTCCGAGTTTAAATAACGAACCAGGAGAGCATCTACAAAATAAAAATATAAAATGTTTACTTTTATATTGCTAAAATTATACCCGTACTCGAAATTAACGGGCTTAAAATACACAACAAACACCAATAATTGGGAGACCACAGACTGTGATCTCCCATACTTGACTGCTATTTCTTCTCCTTCCTGATCATTTGAGCAACACACACACTAACACACACATCATCATCTACCTTCATCTTCTTCTTCTCCTTTTCTAAGCACACACACACAAGAGAGAAGCAGCAGAGAGCAGCAAGAAGAGGAGTAGAACAACAAGCCCGGACCAACATCCTCATCATCTTCTTCGCATCATCATCGTCACCATCAACTTCACCATTGTAAGGGAACTTCAAAACCTTCGAATTCCATACTTAAATTTCGTTGTATAACTCGTATATATATCACAATCCATGTATATAACACATAAAGTTTGATGATTATATGTTGATTTTCTTGAAATGGGTTATATGAAACCAAACCATAAATCCATGAATCATATATGTTAAACTTGTTAAAATGTGATATAATGACATATATTGTTGTTACTAAGCATCTAAACACTAAAACCGTTCGAAAAATGGCACAAACATACCTTGATTTCGAGTTTGGAAATTTGAAGAACGAACAGAGGCCTGGACTCGAGTCAAAGCCGAACGGCTAAGGTCACAAAGCCGAACGGCTGAGAGACCAAAGCCGAACGGCTAAGAACAAAGCCGATCGGCTGTATGCGGGTTTGGTGGGCTGAGTAATTGGGCCGGACTAAAATGCTTATTGGACCGAACTAAAATGCTTAATGGGCCGAGTGATGTGGACTGGACCGAAATAAATAATGGGCTTGTTATATTGGACTGGATCGAGTGGGGCTTGGATTGGGCCGGAAGCCCAAGCCGAACGGCTGGAGTCCAAGCCGAACGGCTAGCCAAGCCGAACGGCTAGCCAAGCCGAACGGCTATCCCAAGCCGATCGGCTGGGCTGGGCTGCAGACTGGGCCGTGGTCACAAGTTGGGCCGAATACTTCTTGGGCCTAAGACTTTGGGTTTGGGCCGAGAGTTGTAAAAACAAATGAGTTAAATTAAATAAACGGGGCATTGGATCAAAACTTGTAATGGGCCAAAAAGGTTAGGTAATCGGGTTAAGTTACTAAACCGAAAACAAAACAAATCGGGCCGAGCCCAATAAACTTCCAAAATATCCCAAACATAAGACGTGACCCGAATCGTTTCACGAAATGAATATTTATAAAATAGAACGTGTATGATTCTATATATATGTATGTATAAATATATATATACAAACTAAATAACAAAGCGACGAATCCATACAAATACATGTTTTACGTATATACAAAAGATGACTTTTAAATAACGATAACATTTATTTATTTTATAAACGGAAATAAATACAACAAGAAGTTTTATGACAAATAAAACTTATATACATGTTAATACGTAAACCACGTGTTTAGAACTTATATATATACATGAATATGTATATGTATACACTTGACAAGGCATACGACGTGTGAAATGATAACAAAATTTCAACGCAACGTCACCAACGAATGCAACGACTTAAATTACTAATAAATCAACAATTTCTACAAAACAAACAAACTGTTAACATGAGTTGATTAAACCAATCAAACGTACTTATGTTAATACGTTTATGGTATATAGGTTAACATACCTTTGGGCTATTACCTGTCAGCTGCTAGCATTCATACCGAGCAAACCACAGTGAGTTTACAGCCCCTACTTTTAAATGTTTTCTGCTTTTAAACACAAGGGTGTTAAACATAGAAATTGCATGCCAACACATGCAATCAAGCTATAAATGCTTTACTGCTTTTATACAAATGTTGATTTGTGATATTACATTTTCACAACTATTTGGGAATTAGACAAAGGATCCTAGTACGGACCCAGACTGGGTTTGTGTGCATGAAAGACCTCATGACATGCTACTGTAACCATTAGCTAGGTGACTCTAGCCACTGAGTATACGGATAGTACTATTGCCGTGACGACCCTCCTACGGTGGAGCGTATACTTAAATGTCCGTTCAGGCAAACAACATAAGTTCTGGTTGTGGTTTGGTTATAGGGTTAGGTCGCGTTACTTTAACCTGCGAGGTTTAGCTCACCTTTCAGGGGATCACAGTCTAAGTAAAATTCCCACATACTTTTAGGAAGAACGAATCCTACAACTGTTGGACACCGGAAAACATACCGGTAGCTTGTTTTACACTGGTAAACAACCGGTAACATGTTTTGGGACGACATCCCACGTATAACAATACTTTAGGGTAACAACCCTACATAACTTGTATTTTTATAAATGAATAACAAATCATTTATACAGACTTGGTTTAACAAACCACATACACATGTAAACCTGTGAATTCACTCAACATATTTGTTGACGACTTTCTCTATGTTTTTCAGGAAATTAGCTGGGTAAGAAATCGCATGCATTCAGGATGGACAACCCTGGACCTATTAGGATGCCACATACTGTCGGGACCGCTTTTGGGGATTTCATTTGTATAACTGCAGACATTGCGGTCATACTTATGAAATCTTATTTTTAACCTTATGTATTTTTGATTTAAAACTAAAATGTTTTGAACGTCACTACTACTGTTACGACTTACATAGTCGTACTACTTTTGTAACAAATGTTTGAATTGGCATCCTTAACCATTATGTTGTGCAATAACCATATGCTCTGAGTGTGTATGTAACGGTGGGTTGAAATTACTGTTCGCAGCCCCGCCACATTATTAAAGCTTCCGCAAACTAAACATAACTAATTGTAATTACCGTCTGGCGGGGTGTGACATATATAAATATCCGTGTTTGTATAAGTTCGCTACTTGTGTAAAAACGGGTTATATGTTTAGTCATTTTAGCGATACTATACATCTAGTTGGAACAAAAGTAGAATGGCCGGGTTACATTGTGAAACAGTCGGTTTGGGCCTGTGTTGGGGTCCCACCCGTCCGGGTTAGGGTAACCCACCCGTCCGGGTTAGGGTCACCCACCCGTCCGGGTTGGTTGATCCACCCGTCCGGGTTGGTTGATCCACCCGATCGGGTCACTCAATCCACAGGTCTGTTTCGAGCAGGTACTTCGCAAAAACCAGTTTTAATCCAAATTTCAAGCATAGTAATCGTTTGTATAACTAATATGTGCTTGTAATTACATTATAAACTCGAAATAATGAAACACCCCGGAAATTTAGAACTATATATATTTTTTTTTTTTACACCTTGATTCAGTAGATTTAACAGTATGATTCGGTAACTATTTAACTTTGATTCAGTAAATATTTTAGCACTTTGATTCAGTAATTTAACACTTTGATTCAGAAAGCAGACCTGCACTTCCTAATACCATTTTCCGGATTTCAAATGTGTGAATCTCTTTACCTGTTGATCCAATGACTACAAAATTTTACACACACGTGTATTATGACAATATAAACATATTCCAATTTACACTTTTCATAAATTCACGTTTTAATGCGTTTTGGACTGTTGACCACTTATTAATCGATTTCGACCATTTTTATTGACATACCAAAACTTCAACTATTACACTTCAAACTTTGGGACTTTTACCATAATTTCAATACTATAATTGAAGTCTAATGCAATATTAACATTGGTTATACCTTAGCCCTAACTAGTTTTGGCACTTTGACCCATTAGTGACCCATTTGGGCACTTTTATGACCCAATTGGGTTTTTAACTATATTGTCTCTATTTCAACCTCAATATCACATTTCATTGACTATTCTAAATCAAACCAAATTACCAATATTATTTAAACGTCAACTTGACCAATATACATACATTAACCTTACCATCATTCATTAACTAATTATTATTAAAATTTATAACCTCCAAAATTTGTCAACAAGCATAACATAACTCATTGACTACTTAAACTTACACAACATACTACTATCAAACATTATATGGTAAAACCTTGTTTCTTTAACAAAAAGGGGTGGTATCAACATGAGCATGATTTAAGAGATAGCTTGTTACCGACTAGCTAACAAGCTCCACCACTAGTACCCCGCGGGTCTTTTGCCCGGATCCCTTTGATTTCCACTTGGTTCACCTAAAAACATGAAAACATAACAACGTAAGCATAAAGCTTAGTAAGTAATGGGCTATTATTTAAACATCCATTCAATCGTATTAAGGATCCTTAATTTCACTTATGAAATTCCGTAGAATTTACATCTTCGATCTAATGAGTAGTGTTACTTGGCTAATCATCAAGCTAACACTTTAACTCATTAATCGGCTAACATATCATCATCAAGCTAATGACACTCATTACCCAGCTAACATCGAGCTAATGAGCAATCATTACTTGGCTAAATTATAAATTCATCGAGCTAGTAACATATTCATTACCCGGCTAAACATCGAGCTAATGACATATGTACTACTCGGCTAACAATATCATCATCCAAGTACTTACCTTGCAAAAGCCCACTATTTTGATTACTTTGTACACCTTCAACAATCTTGACACCTTATACAAGAAGAATTAGTAGTTAAAAGCTCAAACTTATCAAACCCTAGCTTCAATTTAATCTCCCCTTTCCTTTCCCCCTCTCTCTCACGTCGTCTCTTTCTCTATCTCTCTCTGTGTTTATATTTTTGGAAAGTGTTTAGAAGTAACAAGAAACCTAGGGATTTTATTTATTCATTTTACATTTTATTCCCCTCACCATAATTCACTTAACAACTTAGATCCTTTTAACCAAATAAATTTTACATGTCAAGTCCTAGTAACAATCTAATGTATACAATTAGTTTTAAATCTTATTACACATTTAACATATATATATATATATATATATATATATATATATATAACTTAAACAAATAAACACATATTATATATTATATATATTTGTAACTTACAAATTTAGGGATGTTACAACTCTCCCCCACTTAATCAGGATTGTGTCCTCACAATCCATTCTTGATATAACGATGGATAATAATGAACAATCTCTTCCTCGGGTTCCCACGTAAACTCTGAACCCTTACGATGTTTCCACTGCACCTTATACAATTTAATTTCTTTATTCCTCAGCTTTTTGATCTTTTCATCTAAAATCATGACAGGTTGTTCAACGTAGTTTAATTGATCATTAATTTGGATTTCCTCCAAAGGCACATAAGCAGCTTTGTCAACCAAACACTTTCTTAAATATGACACATGAAAAGTGTTGTGAATTCCTGCTAGCTCGGTAGGTAACTCGAGATGGTAAGCCACTTTTCCAACTCTTTCCAGAATCTTAAACGGACCAATAAACCGAGGACTTAGCTTTCCTCATTTTCTGAACCGGATAATACCTTTCCACGGAGAAACTTTTAACATAACTCTGTCTCCCACCTGAAACTCTATTGGACGTCTTCTATTATCAGCATAAGATTTTTGTCTATCTTGGGCTATTTTCAATCGATCTCTAACTTGTTCAATCTTTTCTGTAGTTCTTTGTACAATCTCCGTGCTACCCAATTCTCTTTGCCCAATTTCGCCCCAACAAATTGGAGTCCTACACTTTCTTCCATACAACATTTGATAAGGTGGCATACCAATACTTGCATGATAACTATTATTATAGGAAAACTCAGCTAATGGTAAGTGAGTATCCCAGTTACCACCAAAATCAATAGCACATGCCCTCAACATATCTTCTAATGTCTGTATCGTCCTTTCACTTTGCCCATCTGTTTGTGGATGATATGCAGTACTCAAATTGACACGAGTACCCATATCCTCTTGGAACTTGTTCCAAAACCTTGAAGTAAACCTACTATCTCTGTCAGAGACAATAGAAATAGGCATTCCATGTCGTGCTACTACTTCTTTGACATATAAATCTGCAAGTGCTTCAGAAGTATAAGTTTCTTTAATTGGCAAAAACAGAGCACTTTTTGTCAGACGATCCACTATTACCCAAATTGTGTCATGATGACGTTGAGTTTTAGGTAATTTAGTGATAAGATCCATAGTAATATGCTCCCACTTCCATACAGGTATATCTAATGGTTGCATCTTTCCATACGGTTTTTGATGTTCCACTTTAACCTGTAAACATGTCAGACATTGTTCCACATACTTCACAATTTCACGCTTCATTCCTGGCCACCAATAATCAGCTTTCAAATCATGATACATTTTCGTTGCACCAGGATGAATAGAATATTTGGATTGGTGAGCTTCATCAAGTAACAACCTTTTCAGCTCTGGGGAATTTGGAATCCAGATTCTACCATAACGTGTCTTAATCCCACGTGAATCATCTATAATATTCTGAACTTGACCTTTAATCCGTTCTGCTTTCACATTTTTATCATGCCATGCTTTCATTTGTGCTTCCTTAATCAAATCAAGTAAATTTGGAACAACAGTAATTCGATGAGATTTGACAACTAAGGCATGATGCATAGCTTTCCGACTAAGTGCATCAGCTACAACATTAGCCTTCCCTGGATGATAAAGAATTTCACAATCATAATCTTTCACCAAATCAAGCCATCTTCGTTGTCTCATGTTGAGATCACGCTGATCAAAGAAATATTTAAGACTTTTATGGTCGGTATAAATTGTGCATTTGACGCCATAAAGATAATGTCTCCAAATTTTCAAGGCAAAGACAACTGCTGCTAACTCCAAATCATGAGTTGGATACCCTTTTTCGTGATCTTTCAACTGACGAGAAGCATATGCAATTACTTTTCCTCGTTGCATTAGAACACAACCTAGCCCATTATGTGAGGCGTCACAATAAACCACCATATCCTCAGTGCCATCAGGAAGCACTAAAATAGGTGCTTGGCTAAGCCTTTCTTTCAAAGTGAGAAAAGCCTGTTCAGCTTGATCATTCCACTCAAACTTGATATTCTTTCTAGTAAGTTTTGTAAGAGGCGTTGCAATTTTAGAGAAATCCTGAATAAACCGCCTATAATAACCGGCTAAACCCAGGAAACTTCTAACTTCTGACGGATTCGTTGGAGGTTCCCATTTCATCACCGCCTCCACTTTTGCAGGGTCAACCTGAATACCTTTGCTATTTACCACGTGACCCAGAAATTGAACTTCACGGAGCCAGAATTCACATTTGGAGAATTTTGCATAAAGCTTTTCATTTCTCAGAGTTTGTAATACTTGCCTTAAATGAGAATCATGATCATCAGCAGATTTGGAATATATAAGAATATCATCAATGAACACGATTACAAACTTATCAAGCATAGGTCGGCACACCCGATTCATAAGATCCATAAAGGCAGCAGGTGCATTTGTCAGACCAAAAGGCATAACCATGAATTCATAATGGCCATACCTTGTCCGAAAAGCGGTTTTAGAAACATCTTCTTCTCGAACCTTCAACTGATGATAACCTGAACGTAAATCAATTTTCGAGAAGAAACTAGCACCTTGTAACTGATCGAACAAATCATCAATCCTAGGTAAAGGGTACCTATTCTTGATGGTTACTTTATTCAGATCTCTATAATCAATGCACATTCTCATGGTGCCATCTTTCTTTTTAACAAATAATACCGGTGCTCCCCAAGGTGAACTACTCGGACGAATAAAACCTTTATCGAGTAATTCTTGCAACTGTTTCATTAGTTCCTGCATTTCTGAAGGAGCAAGCCTATAAGGAGTTTTAGCTATAGGTGTGGCTCCCGGTACTAAGTCAATTCGAAACTCAACTTGCCTATCGGGTGGAATACCCGGTAGCTCATCAGGAAATACATCTGGAAAATCCTTAACAACTGGTATTTCGGAGATTTTAGGAGTTGACTTCTGAACATCAATCACATGTGCCAGAAAGGCTTGGCAACCATGTACTAAGTGACGTTTTGCACGAGCATAAGTGCAAATAGATAATGAATGCTTTCTCTTTTCCCCATATATATCGATAACTCCCCCACTTGGCGAATTGACCCTGATTAACTTTTTCTCACATTGTATTATGGCATTATGTTTTCCCAACCAATCCATACCTATCACTACATCAAATTCGCCCATTTGCATAGGTATCAAATTTATAATGAAGATTTCGTTATTGATTATCAATTGATAACCTCGATACACATTCGTCACAAATATCACCCTATTGTCAGCAACTTCTATATCTAAGGGAATATCTAAACTAGAAAGAGGCATAGGGAAATCTTGACAGAACTTTTCAGACACAAAAGATTTAGAGGCGCCCGAATCGAACAATATATATGCAGGTTTAGAATTTACAAAGAAGGTACCTGACAACACATCCGGGGCTCTCTGTGCTTCATCTGCAGTAATCTGGAAAGAACGGTGTCTAGGTTTGGGTATCTCCACCGTCTTTCTGTCAAAGCTTCTACGTGGTGCAGAAGAAGTAGATTGAACTTTCAAATCAGGGCACTCAGATTTAATATGCCCAGGCTTTAAACAATGATGACAAACTCTGATAGGATTTGGACATTCTCTACTGTAATGTCCTTCTCTTCCACATTTAAAACATGAATTTGACCCCAGGCGACATTCCCCTCGATGCTTTTTATGACAAGTTTGACATTCGGGAATATCGGTTCTTTCACTTTTTCTGAAACTTCCACCCGATTTGAACTTTTTAGAGGAAGTAAAAGTCGACTCACTTTTTCTTTTAGCTGTCTTGTTTTCATCTTTCTTAAGCTCAAGCTCTTGGAATCGAGCTTCATCCACCATTTCTTCAAAAGTATGACAACGCTTTGGATTCACAAATTGCCTAATTTCCTTCTTTAATATAGTATGAAAGTGATCCATAAGCATTTTAGGGTCAGCCATATACTCTGGACAGAATTGAGCTCTATCCAGAAAATTTCCAACCAATTCATTAATAGATTCATTCGTTTGTTCCATTGAAAGGAACTCACGACGAATTCGCTTTAAATCGGCATCTTGAGAAAATGCCGTCTCAAACATCTTTTTAAACTCCTCCCATGAAAGATTTTTAATACTTTCTTCTCCCAAATTACTACACTGAACTTTCCACCAACTCTTAGCTCTTGACTTCAAAAGATTTGCAGCATATCTCACATATAATCTTTTAGGGCACTCTGAGGTGGCAAATGCCCCTTCGACTTCAGATAACCACCTATGACATTTAATCGGATCCATGTCACCTTCATAATCTGGTGGTTTGCAAGCAGAGAATTCCTTATAACTGAACCTACGGTTTTCATCAAGATTTTGTACCACCGGTTGAACTACCGGTTGTTGTACTATAGGTATCACTGGTCTTATCTCTCGTTGTTCTTCATGAGGTTCATTATTACGAGGAGGTCTTTCTAAATCAATTTCTTCATCATCTCTTCTTTGAAATTCATCCATAACCGTCTCTCTAATAGTTTCTGAAATTTGCTTTAATAACATGGGAAGAGACGCTTCTTGAGCTTTAGCTACTTCAGCAGAAATTAGGGATTTTAAGTCAGTTAATGACAACCTAGTGTCATCAGCTGTAGGCCTGGATCTTTGTCCACTGCCCCCAGCTTCCTCATTTTGTGCTTGCTCTCTAGTACTTGGCCCAAGAGTTAGTTCTACTTCTCTATCGGTCATGTTAATACTGAAATTAGACATAACCTTTCTATTATTAACACATTCATTCAATATATGTATACTATTAGCTTTACTACTATCACATTACAGTTAATAACTACCAAGACTTTATACCTTGAACATATCGTGGTTTCCAAAGTCCCGTACAATGTCATATAATAGTTACTGTGTTGGCCAGGCACACTAATTATTATATCACATTAATACGTGTCAAAAGTCACCACGTTACATCACAAGTCAAAAATCTTGACAATTTTATTAACTGGATCAATCAATAACATATAACATAAACATATCATGCTCAACATAAATAAAAATGGCTTAAGTTCAAGTACCCACTAATGGTGGATACCCGAATCCCTTAAACCATAGCTCTGATACCAACTTGAAACACCCCGGAAATTTAGAACTATATATTTTTTATTTTTTTTTTTACACCTTGATTCAGTAGATTTAACAGTATGATTCGGTAACTATTTAACTTTGATTCAGTAAATATTTTAGCACTTTGATTCAGTAATTTAACACTTTGATTCAGAAAGCAGACCTGCACTTCCTAATACCATTTTCCGGATTTCAAATGTGTGAATCTCTTTACCTGTTGATCCAATGACTACAAAATTTTACACACACGTGTATTATGACAATATAAACATATTCCAATTTACACTTTTCATAAATTCACGTTTTAATGCGTTTTGGACTGTTGACCACTTATTAATCGATTTCGACCATTTTTATTGACATACCAAAACTTCAACTATTACACTTCAAACTTTGGGACTTTTACCATAATTTCAATACTATAATTGAAGTCTAATGCAATATTAACATTGGTTATACCTTAGCCCTAACTAGTTTTGGCACTTTGACCCATTAGTGACCCATTTGGGCACTTTTATGACCCAATTGGGTTTTTAACTATATTGTCTCTATTTCAACCTCAATATCACATTTCATTGACTATTCTAAATCAAACCAAATTACCAATATTATTTAAATGTCAACTTGACCAATATACATACATTAACCTTACCATCATTCATTAACTAATTATTATTAAAATTTATAACCTCCAAAATTTGTCAACAAGCATAACATAACTCATTGACTACTTAAACTTACACAACATACTACTATCAAACATTATATGGTAAAACCTTGTTTCTTTAACAAAAAGGGGTGGTATCAACATGAGCATGATTTAAGAGATAGCTTGTTACCGACTAGCTAACAAGCTCCACCACTAGTACCCCGCGGGTCTTTTGCCCGGATCCCTTTGATTTCCACTTGGTTCACCTAAAAACATGAAAACATAACAACGTAAGCATAAAGCTTAGTAAGTAATGGGCTATTATTTAAACATCCATTCAATCGTATTAAGGATCCTTAATTTCACTTATGAAATTCCGTAGAATTTACATCTTCGATCTAATGAGTAGTGTTACTTGGCTAATCATCAAGCTAACACTTTAACTCATTAATCGGCTAACATATCATCATCAAGCTAATGACACTCATTACCCAGCTAACATCGAGCTAATGAGCAATCATTACTTGGCTAAATTATAAATTCATCGAGCTAGTAACATATTCATTACCCGGCTAAACATCGAGCTAATGACATATGTACTACTCGGCTAACAATATCATCATCCAAGTACTTACCTTGCAAAAGCCCACTATTTTGATTACTTTGTACACCTTCAACAATCTTGACACCTTATACAAGAAGAATTAGTAGTTAAAAGCTCAAACTTATCAAACCCTAGCTTCAATTTAATCTCCCCTTTCCTTTCCCCCTCTCTCTCACGTCGTCTCTTTCTCTATCTCTCTCTGTGTTTATATTTTTGGAAAGTGTTTAGAAGTAACAAGAAACCTAGGGATTTTATTTATTCATTTTACATTTTATTCCCCTCACCATAATTCACTTAACAACTTAGATCCTTTTAACCAAATAAATTTTACATGTCAAGTCCTAGTAACAATCTAATGTATACAATTAGTTTTAAATCTTATTACACATTTAACATATATATATATATATATATATATATATATAACTTAAACAAATAAACACATATTATATATTATATATATTTGTAACTTACAAATTTAGGGATGTTACAACTCTCCCCCACTTAATCAGGATTGTGTCCTCACAATCCATTCTTGATATAACGATGGATAATAATGAACAATCTCTTCCTCGGGTTCCCACGTAAACTCTGAACCCTTACGATGTTTCCACTGCACCTTATACAATTTAATTTCTTTATTCCTCAGCTTTTTGATCTTTTCATCTAAAATCATGACAGGTTGTTCAACGTAGTTTAATTGATCATTAATTTGGATTTCCTCCAAAGGCACATAAGCAGCTTTGTCAACCAAACACTTTCTTAAATATGACACATGAAAAGTGTTGTGAATTCCTGCTAGCTCGGTAGGTAACTCGAGATGGTAAGCCACTTTTCCAACTCTTTCCAGAATCTTAAACGGACCAATAAACCGAGGACTTAGCTTTCCTCATTTTCTGAACCGGATAATACCTTTCCACGGAGAAACTTTTAACATAACTCTGTCTCCCACCTGAAACTCTATTGGACGTCTTCTATTATCAGCATAAGATTTTTGTCTATCTTGGGCTATTTTCAATCGATCTCTAACTTGTTCAATCTTTTCTGTAGTTCTTTGTACAATCTCCGTGCTACCCAATTCTCTTTGCCCAATTTCGCCCCAACAAATTGGAGTCCTACACTTTCTTCCATACAACATTTGATAAGGTGGCATACCAATACTTGCATGATAACTATTATTATAGGAAAACTCAGCTAATGGTAAGTGAGTATCCCAGTTACCACCAAAATCAATAGCACATGCCCTCAACATATCTTCTAATGTCTGTATCGTCCTTTCACTTTGCCCATCTGTTTGTGGATGATATGCAGTACTCAAATTGACACGAGTACCCATATCCTCTTGGAACTTGTTCCAAAACCTTGAAGTAAACCTACTATCTCTGTCAGAGACAATAGAAATAGGCATTCCATGTCGTGCTACTACTTCTTTGACATATAAATCTGCAAGTGCTTCAGAAGTATAAGTTTCTTTAATTGGCAAAAACAGAGCACTTTTTGTCAGACGATCCACTATTACCCAAATTGTGTCATGATGACGTTGAGTTTTAGGTAATTTAGTGATAAGATCCATAGTAATATGCTCCCACTTCCATACAGGTATATCTAATGGTTGCATCTTTCCATACGGTTTTTGATGTTCCACTTTAACCTGTAAACATGTCAGACATTGTTCCACATACTTCACAATTTCACGCTTCATTCCTGGCCACCAATAATCAGCTTTCAAATCATGATACATTTTCGTTGCACCAGGATGAATAGAATATTTGGATTGGTGAGCTTCATCAAGTAACAACCTTTTCAGCTCTGGGGAATTTGGAATCCAGATTCTACCATAACGTGTCTTAATCCCACGTGAATCATCTATAATATTCTGAACTTGACCTTTAATCCGTTCTGCTTTCACATTTTTATCATGCCATGCTTTCATTTGTGCTTCCTTAATCAAATCAAGTAAATTTGGAACAACAGTAATTCGATGAGATTTGACAACTAAGGCATGATGCATAGCTTTCCGACTAAGTGCATCAGCTACAACATTAGCCTTCCCTGGATGATAAAGAATTTCACAATCATAATCTTTCACCAAATCAAGCCATCTTCGTTGTCTCATGTTGAGATCACGCTGATCAAAGAAATATTTAAGACTTTTATGGTCGGTATAAATTGTGCATTTGACGCCATAAAGATAATGTCTCCAAATTTTCAAGGCAAAGACAACTGCTGCTAACTCCAAATCATGAGTTGGATACCCTTTTTCGTGATCTTTCAACTGACGAGAAGCATATGCAATTACTTTTCCTCGTTGCATTAGAACACAACCTAGCCCATTATGTGAGGCGTCACAATAAACCACCATATCCTCAGTGCCATCAGGAAGCACTAAAATAGGTGCTTGGCTAAGCCTTTCTTTCAAAGTGAGAAAAGCCTGTTCAGCTTGATCATTCCACTCAAACTTGATATTCTTTCTAGTAAGTTTTGTAAGAGGCGTTGCAATTTTAGAGAAATCCTGAATAAACCGCCTATAATAACCGGCTAAACCCAGGAAACTTCTAACTTCTGACGGATTCGTTGGAGGTTCCCATTTCATCACCGCCTCCACTTTTGCAGGGTCAACCTGAATACCTTTGCTATTTACCACGTGACCCAGAAATTGAACTTCACGGAGCCAGAATTCACATTTGGAGAATTTTGCATAAAGCTTTTCATTTCTCAGAGTTTGTAATACTTGCCTTAAATGAGAATCATGATCATCAGCAGATTTGGAATATATAAGAATATCATCAATGAACACGATTACAAACTTATCAAGCATAGGTCGGCACACCCGATTCATAAGATCCATAAAGGCAGCAGGTGCATTTGTCAGACCAAAAGGCATAACCATGAATTCATAATGGCCATACCTTGTCCGAAAAGCGGTTTTAGAAACATCTTCTTCTCGAACCTTCAACTGATGATAACCTGAACGTAAATCAATTTTCGAGAAGAAACTAGCACCTTGTAACTGATCGAACAAATCATCAATCCTAGGTAAAGGGTACCTATTCTTGATGGTTACTTTATTCAGATCTCTATAATCAATGCACATTCTCATGGTGCCATCTTTCTTTTTAACAAATAATACCGGTGCTCCCCAAGGTGAACTACTCGGACGAATAAAACCTTTATCGAGTAATTCTTGCAACTGTTTCATTAGTTCCTGCATTTCTGAAGGAGCAAGCCTATAAGGAGTTTTAGCTATAGGTGTGGCTCCCGGTACTAAGTCAATTCGAAACTCAACTTGCCTATCGGGTGGAATACCCGGTAGCTCATCAGGAAATACATCTGGAAAATCCTTAACAACTGGTATTTCGGAGATTTTAGGAGTTGACTTCTGAACATCAATCACATGTGCCAGAAAGGCTTGGCAACCATGTACTAAGTGACGTTTTGCACGAGCATAAGTGCAAATAGATAATGAATGCTTTCTCTTTTCCCCATATATATCGATAACTCCCCCACTTGGCGAATTGACCCTGATTAACTTTTTCTCACATTGTATTATGGCATTATGTTTTCCCAACCAATCCATACCTATCACTACATCAAATTCGCCCATTTGCATAGGTATCAAATTTATAATGAAGATTTCGTTATTGATTATCAATTGATAACCTCGATACACATTCGTCACAAATATCACCCTATTGTCAGCAACTTCTATATCTAAGGGAATATCTAAACTAGAAAGAGGCATAGGGAAATCTTGACAGAACTTTTCAGACACAAAAGATTTAGAGGCGCCCGAATCGAACAATATATATGCAGGTTTAGAATTTACAAAGAAGGTACCTGACAACACATCCGGGGCTCTCTGTGCTTCATCTGCAGTAATCTGGAAAGAACGGTGTCTAGGTTTGGGTATCTCCACCGTCTTTCTGTCAAAGCTTCTACGTGGTGCAGAAGAAGTAGATTGAACTTTCAAATCAGGGCACTCAGATTTAATATGCCCAGGCTTTAAACAATGATGACAAACTCTGATAGGATTTGGACATTCTCTACTGTAATGTCCTTCTCTTCCACATTTAAAACATGAATTTGACCCCAGGCGACATTCCCCTCGATGCTTTTTATGACAAGTTTGACATTCGGGAATATCGGTTCTTTCACTTTTTCTGAAACTTCCACCCGATTTGAACTTTTTAGAGGAAGTAAAAGTCGACTCACTTTTTCTTTTAGCTGTCTTGTTTTCATCTTTCTTAAGCTCAAGCTCTTGGAATCGAGCTTCATCCACCATTTCTTCAAAAGTATGACAACGCTTTGGATTCACAAATTGCCTAATTTCCTTCTTTAATATAGTATGAAAGTGATCCATAAGCATTTTAGGGTCAGCCATATACTCTGGACAGAATTGAGCTCTATCCAGAAAATTTCCAACCAATTCATTAATAGATTCATTCGTTTGTTCCATTGAAAGGAACTCACGACGAATTCGCTTTAAATCGGCATCTTGAGAAAATGCCGTCTCAAACATCTTTTTAAACTCCTCCCATGAAAGATTTTTAATACTTTCTTCTCCCAAATTACTACACTGAACTTTCCACCAACTCTTAGCTCTTGACTTCAAAAGATTTGCAGCATATCTCACATATAATCTTTTAGGGCACTCTGAGGTGGCAAATGCCCCTTCGACTTCAGATAACCACCTATGACATTTAATCGGATCCATGTCACCTTCATAATCTGGTGGTTTGCAAGCAGAGAATTCCTTATAACTGAACCTACGGTTTTCATCAAGATTTTGTACCACCGGTTGAACTACCGGTTGTTGTACTATAGGTATCACTGGTCTTATCTCTCGTTGTTCTTCATGAGGTTCATTATTACGAGGAGGTCTTTCTAAATCAATTTCTTCATCATCTCTTCTTTGAAATTCATCCATAACCGTCTCTCTAATAGTTTCTGAAATTTGCTTTAATAACATGGGAAGAGACGCTTCTTGAGCTTTAGCTACTTCAGCAGAAATTAGGGATTTTAAGTCAGTTAATGACAACCTAGTGTCATCAGCTGTAGGCCTGGATCTTTGTCCACTGCCCCCAGCTTCCTCATTTTGTGCTTGCTCTCTAGTACTTGGCCCAAGAGTTAGTTCTACTTCTCTATCGGTCATGTTAATACTGAAATTAGACATAACCTTTCTATTATTAACACATTCATTCAATATATGTATACTATTAGCTTTACTACTATCACATTACAGTTAATAACTACCAAGACTTTATACCTTGAACATATCGTGGTTTCCAAAGTCCCGTACAATGTCATATAATAGTTACTGTGTTGGCCAGGCACACTAATTATTATATCACATTAATACGTGTCAAAAGTCACCACGTTACATCACAAGTCAAAAATCTTGACAATTTTATTAACTGGATCAATCAATAACATATAACATAAACATATCATGCTCAACATAAATAAAAATGGCTTAAGTTCAAGTACCCACTAATGGTGGATACCCGAATCCCTTAAACCATAGCTCTGATACCAACTTGAAACACCCCGGAAATTTAGAACTATATATTTTTTATTTTTTTTTTTACACCTTGATTCAGTAGATTTAACAGTATGATTCGGTAACTATTTAACTTTGATTCAGTAAATATTTTAGCACTTTGATTCAGTAATTTAACACTTTGATTCAGAAAGCAGACCTGCACTTCCTAATACCATTTTCCGGATTTCAAATGTGTGAATCTCTTTACCTGTTGATCCAATGACTACAAAATTTTACACACACGTGTATTATGACAATATAAACATATTCCAATTTACACTTTTCATAAATTCACGTTTTAATGCGTTTTGGACTGTTGACCACTTATTAATCGATTTCGACCATTTTTATTGACATACCAAAACTTCAACTATTACACTTCAAACTTTGGGACTTTTACCATAATTTCAATACTATAATTGAAGTCTAATGCAATATTAACATTGGTTATACCTTAGCCCTAACTAGTTTTGGCACTTTGACCCATTAGTGACCCATTTGGGCACTTTTATGACCCAATTGGGTTTTTAACTATATTGTCTCTATTTCAACCTCAATATCACATTTCATTGACTATTCTAAATCAAACCAAATTACCAATATTATTTAAACGTCAACTTGACCAATATACATACATTAACCTTACCATCATTCATTAACTAATTATTATTAAAATTTATAACCTCCAAAATTTGTCAACAAGCATAACATAACTCATTGACTACTTAAACTTACACAACATACTACTATCAAACATTATATGGTAAAACCTTGTTTCTTTAACAAAAAGGGGTGGTATCAACATGAGCATGATTTAAGAGATAGCTTGTTACCGACTAGCTAACAAGCTCCACCACTAGTACCCCGCGGGTCTTTTGCCCGGATCCCTTTGATTTCCACTTGGTTCACCTAAAAACATGAAAACATAACAACGTAAGCATAAAGCTTAGTAAGTAATGGGCTATTATTTAAACATCCATTCAATCGTATTAAGGATCCTTAATTTCACTTATGAAATTCCGTAGAATTTACATCTTCGATCTAATGAGTAGTGTTACTTGGCTAATCATCAAGCTAACACTTTAACTCATTAATCGGCTAACATATCATCATCAAGCTAATGACACTCATTACCCAGCTAACATCGAGCTAATGAGCAATCATTACTTGGCTAAATTATAAATTCATCGAGCTAGTAACATATTCATTACCCGGCTAAACATCGAGCTAATGACATATGTACTACTCGGCTAACAATATCATCATCCAAGTACTTACCTTGCAAAAGCCCACTATTTTGATTACTTTGTACACCTTCAACAATCTTGACACCTTATACAAGAAGAATTAGTAGTTAAAAGCTCAAACTTATCAAACCCTAGCTTCAATTTAATCTCCCCTTTCCTTTCCCCCTCTCTCTCACGTCGTCTCTTTCTCTATCTCTCTCTGTGTTTATATTTTTGGGAAGTGTTTAGAAGTAACAAGAAACCTAGGGATTTTATTTATTCATTTTACATTTTATTCCCCTCACCATAATTCACTTAACAACTTAGATCCTTTTAACCAAATAAATTTTACATGTCAAGTCCTAGTAACAATCTAATGTATACAATTAGTTTTAAATCTTATTACACATTTAACATATATATATATATATATATATATAACTTAAACAAATAAACACATATTATATATTATATATATTTGTAACTTACAAATTTAGGGATGTTACAAATAAAAAGGAAACTATGGTAGCTCACGAATTCGAAATGATGGCTCGATGATGATGATGAACCGTGAGGATGGTGATGGAGAAGATGATGATGAGGTGCTGTTGTTGCTGCTTGTTCTTGTTGTTGATGATGTCCAAGGATGATGATGATCGAGGGAGAGAGCAGAGAGCAGAGGGATAAATAGATAGATATGTGTGTGTGTATGTTTTGATTCAATTATTGGGGTTGGTTGGCTATAGCCGGCTCCAATAATTGAAGCTAGTGGGTATTTTCACTCCGTGTTCGTGTACCCGATCGTAAAGTAGTATAATCTTTTTAAATGATAAATTTCTAAATAAGAAATCGTATACGTTTTTAATCGAAGTATTTTATAAAATACTTTTAGTGAGATATACAATTATATCTTTGTTTCAACTCATTTTAATGGATAGTTTTCATTATACAAAATGTGTTAAAATTATTAACCGAGTATAATAATTATTATTCTTTACAATAATACATTATTTAAAAATGTTTTTCACCAACGTCCGTATTTAAGATTACGCGTTCTTTCAGATTCGTTTGTATGTGATTAAATAATCATTGTGTTATGTATATATAAATACATATATAATATTCAATACTTTCGTATTAACTCGTACCTAGTACGAAGGATTAAAGTTTAAATTAGCCGCTAATTTTGGCCCTTTTTGACCGGGTGTCACATTCTCCCCTTGTTAGGAGAATCTTGTCCCGAAATTTGTGCGTAGTAATTGTAGGTGTGTCAGAGTAATAGTCTGTGAGTTTACTGTGAGTGGTACATCACCTATCTATTGTTGCCTTCCTCCCCTTGTTAAATTAGTGCCCTACTGACAACCAAGGGAATAGAGGAAGTGATTTTCAATGTATTTAACCATTTTGTTTGTAGAAGCAAGTTCAGTCGGTCAGTCAGTCACTAAGGTGTAACTACACTTTGTACCAGTAGCCTAAAGTAATTGTAATTCCTATAGTGTTCTTAAAGTCTGTAATTGTCGATAATATTGTAGAGTAAGCTATACTCTATCAGTATCGCGTAGAAATGAATCCTATCTCCTCTATAGGATCTAAGGTACGGAATGAAGTACCAAGTAGTAGGTAGATGTCAGTAAAGCAAGCAACACGTAAGTAGTTAGACTGTTGAAGTAAGGCAAGTAACACATAAGTAGTTAGACTGTCAGAAATTGAAAGTACTCGCGTCCTTATTCGGGTCTTGGTAGTTACCTTCAGTGTTAAGCACAAAGAATCTGCCCTTAGCGTTGTTGTTGCTTTTGTTCTTCAACTTTGGGCAGTCCTAAACTTGATATCCGAACACTTTGCATCGGCTGCAGGGCGGAATACAAGGCCCCTTGTGATGTCGGTTGCATAGAGAGCAGAAAGGTTATTTTCCTTTGTAAGTATTGATTGTTTTCACCCTTTTTTTCTGAGGTTGAGTAGAATTGTCGCTACAAATTTCTTCCAAATTCCTCTTAGAGTTCGTCGTTCTTGTCTCAGTATTCTCTTCAGTATATTCACCATGTCGAGTCAATTGTGAGGTCGGGCTGTCAACTAAGATATTCGCAATTTGAATGATTGGGTGAAGTAGCATCAACTGTCTTAGACTGTTTTCCATTGTTAGCATGCACAGTTCATATTCGTGGGCGTGTCTTTCACTTTGGTAAGCAATTTGTCATAGTTCAACGATGTCTCCCTGTACTTCAGTCAGTTGATTTCGAAACAAGTTAAGGGTTTCCTTAAGGAAGTGGACAGCTTTCGTGCCTATGTTACTAGTAATAGGTATATCGATAAGGTCTGTGGTATTATCAATGGTGAGGTGAGGAACAGAATCTGATCTAGATGTCTTAGCAGTTCCTTTTGGCGGTGAACAACGCAGGCTCTGTCATTGATTCAGCCGGGTGTCTCACAGTTTCTTTCACATGCATCATCTCTTCTGACGTCTCTTCCATTGCTAGCCTCATATCGTTATCTAAGGTAAGAAGGTAAGGAAACATCATATGCTCCTCACTGAGTTGATCATCATCCGACGTGCAGTTGTTAGCAGAGTGTTTAGTCATTTCCTACAGTTAGATGTTTCGTGTTAAGGTGATATTTTAGTAGTTGTTTTCAATCATCCCTAAGACATGTAGAATTTCATAACACACAAATCAAGTTATATTCATCACAAGTTAATACAATCAAATTCGATAGGGAATGCACACTCCCATGAATGGATGATTTCAGTACAGTGTTTGGTCAGTCTATTTGTACAGTCAGTATTGTCGAGGCTCCCGGTCTCATCATGTAGGAGACACATGGGAAGAAATTGGGTGGCTAAGTTTAAAGTGCAATTTCTTGGTATTACACTGATGACCTAAAACAATTTGTTGATTCCTAATTCTATCGTGTACTTAGAATCTAGGGAAAACACTGGAATAGTTAAGCAGTAAGTACAAACTTCCAAAGTAAGTAGTATAGAGGCAGTCGGGTTATCTGGAAGCGAACATACCCGTGTTGAGTAAGTCAGCAAGCTTTGGGTCCTGGTGGTCCTCCCGAGCGTTGAGTATGTAGAATCTTCCTCGAGCAGGGTTGTTATTTTTGTTTTTCATATGTGGGCAATCCTTCCTGAAGTGTCCAGTATCGTTGCACTCATAGCAGGTCTTGGGTGCGGAGGTGTTGGTACTAGTTATGGCTATTTTGCAATCTTTGACCACATGCCCGAATCGCTTGCATTTGGTGCAAGGACATGAACCATCATGATAAAGGCTGCATTTAGAGCAATAAGGCTTGCTTCTCTTATACTCCTTCTTGTCGCCAGAGTCAGTTGGGTAGGTTTTAGCAGTCTCAACCTTTTTGTTGGATGTGTTGGGGTTTCCTTCCCACTTGCGTTTGCTAGAGTTTCCGGCAGGTGTTGCAGATTCCTCGCGTCGGATGACCTGCGCCATGAGCTCATGTGCCATACAGATAGCACTTTGGATGGTTCCATGCTTTGATGAAGTGACGTTCACCTGAATATCCTTCGGGAGTCCGCAGATGTATCTCTCAATCCGCTTGCATTCAGGATCTACCATGGATGGGCAAAGGAGAGCGAGTTGCTGAAATCGGGTTGTATAACCAATGATGTCGGTTCCCTGAACTTTCAAGTGCCAGAACTCGTCATCTCAAAATATTACATAAGTTATATGTAAAATTTATTAGAGTTTACAAACTATAAATATATATATATATATATATATCCTGGGCATTATATAACAAAACATGTTATATTGTATCAAAGTAATATCAGAGTGATCCTAGTAAAACATTCTTCAGTCCACTTCTTGCCCTGTCTAAATTTATCTCAAGACCTGTAAGGAGTAAATAACGGGATTAGCACAAAGCTAAGTGAATAAACCTGTTACAACAGTCAGACTTCGCCTAACAATACTGATTAACAACAAATAACACATAGACACTACATCATCAAGAGGATCAGTGGTCCTTGTGATGCCCTCAGTCCGCGGTGGCCCACCAAGCAACACTTATAATCACTGCAGACCAGTACAGTGATTTACCGATAACTGGTTGCTACCTTTAGTCAATATGTGTTCCATTCTCAACACATGATCACAAATCTTACATTGACTAACCTGTAGCAACCAGTCCAACAAATCATTGACCTCCAAGTCATCAAAATAATACATCACAGTTATATATATATATATATATCAACAACAACAATCAATAATCAACTATGTTTATTCCGTTGTAATCAATATGTTACAACTAAACCACACTGAAGTTCCAAGTCTATTCACCTGTACACTTCAATCTCCACTCAGTGTTCTATGTCACTGAGTCTTCGGTGTATCTGGAATTACCACAAAACAATTGAGTTAGTAACTCATTATAT
This sequence comes from Pseudognaphalium luteoalbum, assembly GCA_963422505.1. Classification (NCBI taxonomy): domain Eukaryota; kingdom Viridiplantae; phylum Streptophyta; class Magnoliopsida; order Asterales; family Asteraceae; genus Pseudognaphalium; species Pseudognaphalium luteoalbum. Next base: position 63,864,189 of record OY730195.1, read on the forward strand.
TAACACACTTCATCTCGAACATACCTCTTTATTTCGTATTCAAATGTACTAATTAATAATAATTATAACATCAAATTTACTGCATCATTTCTCAGTCTAATATATATATATATATATATATATATATATATATATAATTATAGTATTTTAAACTAGTTCTAGTTCCTGCTTCTGAGCACTACCCGATCGGCTATCCCCCACAGCCGATCGGCTGTCACTCATACACCCGATCGTCTCACTCCTAGCCGATTGGCTAGATTGAAGTTTTTCTAGACTTCTGTTCCGATGCCATGTTCTGTAACCATTTTACACTAAACTACCCGTTCATCTTAATTTACCCGATCAGTTCAATAGTCATACCCGATCGGCTCAGATACTATAGCTGATCGGCTATGAAGGTAAAACACAAAACCCACAAACCTGCACACTAACTACTGCACAAACCCTAACTACGAAATTGAATTCAATACAACTTTAAACTCAGGTTTTAATCATTCTAAAGCTACAATTAAGTCATCTAACATCAACCCATCATCAATAACAATTTCAAACACTAGATTCATAGCAATTTACACATTAACCTAACTTAACTTCAATCAAGCTTATATATATGAATAAAGCATCAAAACACATACAAATTGATAAAGCATCAAAACACTTACAAATTGATAGTATGAAGAAGATGGTGATGACAATATGATTTTTAACAACAAAATCACAACCTTGATTGATTGAAATGTTTAAGAATTTCTTTAGAATATAGGTATGTATGATATCATGAGTGAAGGAAAGTTGCAGGGGAAAAGTATAAGGGTCGAGTTATATCCAACTCATTTCTTTATCACAGTGTAATATTATACCCGTTCTAATTCTATTGTCTAGAACCTAAATATCAATTGCAGGAAAACTATTTTATTTTACCGTGAACTATAACTATTTTTAACAGTTAATAATTCACTAGTCACAATTAGTCCTTTGACCAAATTTCCTAAGTTATAAATCAAAACATATAAAACACAATATTTATAATATAATATCTAATAATATCTAAGTAAGGGAAATTACCGAATTACCCTTAGGTTATTATAGCGGGTGTTACAAATCTTCCCCCCTTAAGAAGATTTTGTCCCCGAAATCTCGCTAGACTCAAACAAATGAGGGTATCGCGAGCGCATGCTCGACTCAGTCTCCCAAGTAAGGTTCGCCCCCAAACTATGTCTCCATTTCACTAGAACCATCGGGATCTCTTTCTTGCGTAACTTAGTCACCTTTTTATCCAGTAACTCAATGGGCTCCTTAATCAATTTCTGACTATTATCAACTCTAAGGTCTTGTAATGGAAGGATTTGAGATTGATCCTCCACATTACATTTTCTCAAATAACAAACATTAAATGTGTCGTGAATACCAGATAACTCAGAAGGAAGATCCAAGATGACTGTCTGATCATTAACTACTTGTCTGATTCTGAATGGACCAATATACCTCGGGGTGAGTTTTCCACGTTTACCAAATCTGATAACACCGTTCCACGGAGAAACTTTTAGATAAACCATTTCACCCTCAACAAAAGTAACAGGTCGATGGCGTGGGTCGGCATACTGTTTCTGTCTGTCCCTGGCAACTTTCAATTTCTCGCGAGCTATAGCAACTTTATCGGAGCTAATCTGTACAATATCAGGACCCGCAAACTGCTTTTCTCCAACCTCTAACCAGTAAGTAGGCGTTCTGCAACGACGCCCATATAACATTTCATATGGTGGCATGCCGATACTGTAATGATAAGAGTTATTATAGGCAAATTCTACTAACGGCAGGTGAGAATCCCAAGAACCACCATAATCCAATATACACACCCGTAACATATCCTCAAGAGTCTGAATAGTACGCTTTGACTGCCCATCTGTCTGAGGATGATATGATGTACTGCGATTTATTCTGGTACCCAACTCTCTTTGCAGACTCTGCCAAAACCCATAAACAAACCTAGAATCTCGGTCTGACATAATCGATAATGAAATTCCATGCCTCGAAACTATCTCATGAATATACAACTGAGCTAACCGAGGCAAAGAAGCAGTCTCACTACTAGCCAGAAAATAAGTACTTTTTGTCAGTCTGTCAACAATCACCCAAATCATATCATTACCTCTCTGCGTTCTGGGGAGTTTAGTGACAAAATCCATCGTGATATGTTCCCATTTCCACTCGGGAATCTCAAGTTGTCTCAATGAACCATAAGGTTTATGATGTTCGGCTTTAACCTGGGAACAAATATGACAAGATTCTAGAATTCGTGCCACGTCACTTTTCATTGTCGGTTACCAGTACAAAGGTTTTAGATCATTATAGATTTTCGTACTTCCTGGGTGAATAGATAATCTAGATTTATGTGCCTCAGTTAATATCAAATCACGAAGTCCTCCAATCAATGGAATCCAAACCCGAGACTGAAAAGTTTTTAACCCACGTGAATCATCAATTAATAAATCTTTTCGTTTTAACATAATTTCAGATTTTAAATTATGATCCAACAAAGCTTTTAACTGAGCAGTTTTCAATCTACCAATCAAATCACAAGTAACTTCCAAACGCATAAAATAAACTCGGTCTGAAGATACCTTTCGGATCAATGCATCAACAACCACATTTGCTTTCTCGGGGTGATAACAGATTTCACAGTCATAATCTTTAATTAATTCTAACCACCGCCTCTGATGCATATTCAGTTCTTTCTGGGTAAACATATATTGAAGACTTTTATGATTAGTACATATCACACATTTCGTACCGTATAGATAATGTCTCCAGATCTTTAACGCAAATACCACAGCAGCAAGCTCCAAATCCTGAGTGGGATAATTCTTCTCGTGTCTTTTAAGCTGTCGAGAAGCATAAGCAATAACATGATCACATTGCATTAATACTGCACCCAAACCAGCATATGAAGCATCGCAATAAACTATAAAATCATCAAAACCATCCGGTAATACCAAAACTGGAGCCTGACACAACATCTGCTTTAGAGTCTGAAAAGCTGATTCCTGTTGTTCGGTCCACTGAAATTTCACATCTTTTCGAGTTAACTTAGTCAAAGGGCCAGCAATTTTAGAAAAATCTTTAATAAACTTTCGATAATAACCCGCTAAATCAAGAAAACTTTTAATCTCAGAAGAGGAATTTGGAGCATTCCAATTCATAACAGCTTCAACTTTAGACGGATCAACTTTAACTCCATCTTTACAAATAATATGACCCAGAAACTGTACCTCGCACAACCAGAATTCGCATTTGGAAAATTTTGCGTATAGATTTTCCTTTTTCAGAATTTCCAGAATTAATCTCAAATTTTGCTCATGTTCAGACTCAGATTTAGAATATATCAAGATATCATCGATGAATACAATCACAAACTTATCAAGAAAAGGTCAACATACTCGATTCATCAAATCCATGAAATTAGCAGGCGCATTAGTCAACCCAAACAGCATAACCAAAAACTCATAATGACCGTACCTGGTGCGAAAAGCAGTCTTAGGAATATCTTCCTCACGAACTCGCAGCTGGTGATAACCTGACCTCAAATCAATTTTAGAAAAATATGAGTATCCTTGCAGCTGATCAAATAATTCATCAATTCTGGGCAAATGATACTTGTTCTTTACGGTCCTTTTATTGAGTTCCCTGTAATCAATACACATACGCAGAGTACCATCTTTATTTTTCACAAACAATACTGGAGCACCCCACGGAGATGAATTCGGTCTAATAAACCCTTTATCTAACAGTTCCTGAATCTGACTCATCATTTCTTGAATTTCAGAGGGAGATAATCTATAGGGAGACTTAGCTACAGGAGTCAAACCATGAATCAAGTCTATCTCATACTCTACATCTCTTACAGGGGGTAAACCAGGAAAATCATCAGGAAACACTTCTGGGTATTCAGAAACCACCCGGATATCGGAAATGGATTTCTTTTCTAATTTAGCATCTATCACATAAGCCAGATAAGAATCACAATCCTTAGCTAGAGATTTTCTAGCTTTCATCACAGAAATCAATGGAATATTACCCTTCTCCCGTTCCCCTCGAGCCACGACGTATGACTTATCAGAGATTGAGATTTTTATTAACTTTTTGTAACAAGAAATGTCAGCTTTATTTTGACTTAACCAATCCATACCAAGGACAACATCGAAACTAGGAATCAGCATTAATAGAAAAGAAACTGGAAAGTTATGACCCTCTATCAATATACTAGCTCCGGAAACTGATGTGGTAACAAGAACCGTTTTACCATCAGCTATTTCAACTTCAAGAGGATTTGAAATCACAGAGGGAATCAACTTCAATTTATCACAGAATTGCATAGATATAAATGAGCAGTTTGCTCTAGAGTCAAATAACACACGTGCTGGTATAGAATTAACAAGAAAAGTACCAGTAATGACGTCCTCAGTGACAACAGCCTCATCAACTATCCTCTGAAAAGCACGACTAGCATCGGATGGCAGATTCTTCCGCTTTTGGCCTGAAGAAGAGGAACCACCACCCATACCCATTCCCTGTCGCCTCGCCTCTGGATAATCACCGGCTCTATGACCCTCCTTATGACAGTTCCAACATACCTGATTAGGATAAGTACAATCTCTAGCTGAATGTCCCAATATCCCACACTTGATGCACCTAGATGTCTGAGAAGTACAAGGCCCAGTATGTTTGGATCTAAATCTAGTACAATAATAATTGTCCGAAGAAATACCACCAAAATTAGATCTCCTATTCTGCGAAGCACCTTGCCATTTCTGCTTTCCTTGACTAGAAGATCACTTTTCGATCTTTGTAGAAACCTTTCTTTATTCAGTAAGTTCCTAGCCCGAATATCACTATCCACAGACCAAGCTAGAGTGAAAGCCTGAGGAAGCGAACCTGCCAATCTCACAGTGGTACGATAATCAGGAGGTAAAGTTCTAACAAAATAATCAATTTTGGTTCAGTCATCCGGAACCCACTGTTGTACAAATCATAATTTCTCTAAAAACTGACTAATAAGTTCATCAATGGTCATTTGATTAGTCTTTTGCAGCTCTAAAAACTCTTGTCTAATACGAGAAACATCATACTCAGTACAGAACTGCTTACAAATCTCAGAATGAAAATCTGACCATCGGATAGCACTTCTCTGTTGTGGGGTCAATGGTGAAGTAATAGAATCCCACCAAGACATAGCTTAGCCCTTTAACAACTGAACCGCGTAAGGTACCTTGTCTTCCTCCTCACAATGATAAACTTCCAACTTTCTCTCAACGTCACGCAACCAATCCAATGTAACTGTAGGATTAGGACTCCCAGAATATACAGAAGGGTTACTGGACATAAAGGTTTTGAGGGAACAAACCTTCGTTGACTGCTGAAATGGTGGAAATATAGGCATCTGAAAACCAGATGATCCCGACGAAGAAAATGGTACAGATGTCGAAATCCGAAAAGTAGATGTAATGGGTGGAGCAGTGCTCTCAATATGCTGATAACTAGAAACATGGTACTGAGAAGAATCAGATAATCTTCTCCTATGCTCTATCACTTCAGCCTCCAATCTCATCATATATTCTCGATTTGACTCTTTACTAACTGAATTAGATGTATCTTGATGACCCTGATTCTGTGGAGGTGCATCTGTCTCAGAGGCAGTATTGAGGGTAAGGTCTGGTTGCACATTCTCTGCCATACCTGTAATCACAACACATCTCACAGTTCGTTAATTGTTAGTACTAATATATTAACAATTTCTCATTTATACTAATCCCACAACCTAGAATGTTTGACCAACAACTTATAGATTTGGGATTGAACACCCTATAATTGTTCAATTAGCCCAAACTTATGCTTTGATACCAATTTATAACACACCATAATTTTTTTTTAAAAAAAGTCGGAAGCGTAAATATCCCCATTCATATTGTAAACATAAATGACCAGACGTCATCTCAAAATATTACATAAGTTATATGTAAAATTTATTAGAGTTTACAAACTATAAATATATATATATATATATATATATATATATATATATATATATATATATATATATATCCTGGGCATTATATAACAAAACATGTTATATTGTATCAAAGTAATATCAGAGTGATCCTAGTCAAATATTCTTCAGTCCACTCCTTGCCCAGTCCAAAATTATCTCAAACTTAGTGAATAAACCTGTTACAACAGTCAAACTTAGCATAATAATACTGATTAACAACAAATAACACATAGACACTACATCATCAAGAGGATCCGTGGTCCTTGTGGCGCCCTCAGTTCGCGGTGGCCCACCAAGCAACACTTATAATCACTGCAGGCTAATACAGTGATTTACCGATAACTGGTTGCTACCTTTAGTCAATATGTGTTCCATTCTCAACACATGATCACAAATCTCACATTGACTAACCTGTAACAACCAGTCCAACAAATCATTGACCTCCAAGTCATCAAAATAATACATCACAGTTATATATATATATATATCTCAACAACAACAATCAATAATCAACTATGTTTATTCCGTTGTAATCAATATGTTACAACTAAACAACACTGAAGTTCCAAGTCTATTCACCTGTCCACTTCAGTCTCCACTCAGTGTTCTATATCACTGAGTCTTTGGTGTATCTGAAATTACCACAAAACAATTGAGTTAGTAATTCATTATATTAACACACTTTATCTCGAACATACCTCTTTATTTCGTATTCAAATGTACTAATTAATAATAATTATAACATCAAATTTACTGCATCATGTCTTAGTCTAATATATATATATATATATATATATATATATGAATACATAGGAAATTATAGTATTTTAAACTAGTTCTAGTTCCTACTTCTGAGCCCTACCCGATCGGCTATCCCCCACAGCCGATCGACTGTCACTCATACACCCGATCGGCTCACTCCTAGTCGATCGGCTAGATTGAAGTTTTTCAAGACTTCTGTTCCGATGCCATGTTCTGTAACCATTTTACACTAAAGTAGCCGTTCATCTTAATTTACCCGATCAGTTCAATAGTCATACCCGATCGGCTCAGATACTATAGCTGATCGGCTATGAAGGTAAAACACAAAACCCACAAACCTGCACACTAACTACTGCACAAACCCTAACTATGAAATTGAATTCAATACAACTTTAAACTCAGGTTTTAATCATTCTAAAGCTACAATTAAGTCATCTAACATCAACCCATCATCAATAACAATTTCAAACACTAGATTCATAGCAATTTACACATTAACCTAACTTAACTTCAATCAAGCTTATATATATGAATAAAGCATCAAAACACTTACAAATTGATAGTATGAAGAAGATGGTGATGACAATCTGATTTTTAACAACAAAATCACAACCTTGATTGATTGAAATGTTTAAGAATTTCCTTAGAATATAGGTATGTATGATATCATGAGTGAAGGAAAGTTACAGGGGAAAAGTATAAGGGTCGAGTTATATCCAACTCATTTCTTTATCACGGTGTAATATTATACCCGTTCTAATTCTATTGTATGGAACCTAAATATCAATTGCAGAAAAACTATTTTATTTTACCGTGAACTATAACTATTTATAACAGTTAATACCTTTGACCAAATTTCCTAAGTTATAAATCAAAACATATAAAACACAATCTTTATAATATAACAATTAATAATATCTAAGTAAGGGAAATTACCGAATTACCCTTAGGTCATTATAGCGGGTGTTACAAAATTGGGTTTCTTTGTACACGTGACGTATTCTCATTGGTATTTCCATGCTTCCTCTAAATTCCCATGAAATGCATACCACAAGAATATGATGTACCTTAATTTGCCTATATGAAATGGATGTTTGGATCAATACTTCTCTTTTCCCCCAAAAAATGCAATTCCCTCTATATTATTCTAATATATATATATATATATATATATATATATATATATATATATATATATATATATGAGATTCTATGAAAACAAGGAGATAAAAAAAATAGTAAAACACATCTCCACCCTCCATCTAATCTAACATATATATATATATAAGGGGTGGGGATAAGAAACGGTGAAAAAACTTTTTGATTCATAATTTTTTAAGTAAACCATAAAAAATTAAGGTTCACACAAAAAAATATTTTTTGTGTGCAAAATAATATTTATTTTTGAAAAAAAAATTTAAGGTTGACAATTGAAAAATTCAAAAACTTTTATGAACCCAAAATAAAAAAATAAGATTTACAATAAAGTCTTCCACGTAGTGTTTTAATCGGTGACAGTTTACTTTGAAATTCCTGTCTGGAGCCTCGAGTTCGATGGAACCATAAGGAAATACTTTAGAGATTGTGAATGGACCGCTCCACCGTGTTTTAAATTTACCAGAAAACTTCTTAAATCAGGGGTAAAAGAGTAGAACTTTATCACCTGGATTGAAACGTGTGGGGCGGAGCTTTGAATCGTGGAGCAACTTGGTTCTTTCCTTGAATTTGTAGGAGCTTTCATAAGCTTGATCACAATTAAAAAAGTTAAAAACTTTATGTAAACCAAAATAAATTAAGGTTCACAATTGAAAAGGTAAAAAACTATCCGTGAACTCAAAAAAATTTAAGGTTCACAGTTGAAAAAATAAAGGTTCACAATTGAAAATTTTTGTAACTTTCCGTAAACCTAAACAAAAATTAAGGTTCACAGTTGAAAAAAAGGTTAACAATTGAAAAGGTTAAAAACTTTCTGTCAACTAAAAAAAAATTAAGGTTCACAGTTGAAAAAGTTAACAACTTTTCGTGAACCCAAAAAAAATAAAAGTTCAAAATAAAAAAAAAATTGTGAAAAAATTTACAACAAATTATGTGAAAAAAATAAGGTTCACAATTAAAAAATTTAAAAACTTTGTTGAAGCAAAAAAAAATAAAGATTTATGACGAAAAATTTATGTGAAAAAAGAAATTATAAGGGTTCACAAAAAAAATGTGAAGCAAAAAAAATTGAAGTTCACAATTTAAAAAAATTGTGAATCAAAAAGTGTTTTCACTATATTTTTTTTATCCCCACCCTTTATATATATATATATGTTAGATTAATGGAGGGTGGAGATGTGTTTTCACTGGGGTTTTTATCCCCTTTTTTTCACCGTAACCCATCCATCCATATATATATATATAGTGGAATGATCTGGAGGGTAGTGTATTTTTCCGGGGAAGGGGGAAACGTTAGTATTCATCAAAAAGCATATTACCCTCACACATACAAATCTTCAAAAATCAAAATGAAATTTATTAAATGTTAATCAGAATCGATGCTATGAATGTTAAGTTTCCTTGATAAATTCTTTCTGCAAGTTATAACATCGATTTAGGAACATTAGATCAACATCCGTTGATATGCACCGCGCTGAATATTAATTTATTATGCATTGTGATGAATATTAATAGTAAAAATATTTTTCAAATAATGTGAAGTTTTAATATGCATCGTGATGCATATTAGTTAATATTCATCACAGTGAATATTAACAAATTATTAAATAAATATTCATCAACTAATGTTATGACTTAAAAATGAAATTTATTTGTTAAAATATTATTTATAGCATCGATTTTGATTACTATATATATATATCAGTAAAAATAATTTTTTGTTGACATTTTAATTGATAATTGTAATATGCTTCTTGATGAATACTAATGCTTCTCCCTTCCCTCCAAAAAAGCACTTCCCTCTTGATCACTACCATATATATATATATATATATATATATATATATATATATATATATATATATATATATATATATATATATATATATAAGCCACAAAATGTATATAACACGTACAGATAGGCCTGTAAGCAAACTGAACGTTTGGTGAAGTATTCGAGAACCGTTCGGCGGGAAGTTCGTTTATGTTCGCTCGTTTAATTATATGAATGAACATGAACAAAATTTTACGTTCGCTAAATTATATGAACGAACATGAACACATGTCTTGTTCTTTCATTTACGTTCGTGAACGTTCGATAATATGTTCGTGAATGTTCAGTTAAATGTTCATTTATTAACTAATAATTTAATTAAATTAATACATATTTGTATATCTTATTCTATTTTAAGCTAAGTTTTATGTATAATATTACTAAATATTTAGATATTTTCATGTAATAATATTAAATAAATATTAAATACATAGAATTTTTACCTCACATTTCCCTCTCATATATATCTCCACTCTAAACACACATCTATTCTCTCCCTTCACTAGTTTCAGATATGCTGTTCTTACCTACGATCAGACCAAGCAAAGGACTCTATTTTCATATTGTGATCGTTTTGTAATGTTGAATATGCATTGCAAAGTATCAACTTCTATAATATATATATGTGTAGGTGTGTATATATACGTTTTGTTTATGTTTGTTGAGGTTCGTTCAATGTATTAACGAAGAAATGCATTAAATTATGTGTTTGTTCGTGTACGTTCGTTTGTGTTCGTGAACATACAAATTTTCTTAGTGAACGAACGTGAACAACAAAATTCGTTCGTCTATCCGTTCATGTTTGCTCGTTTATTCGTTAAAACCTTAATGAACGAACACGAACATACTCCGTGCATGTTCATTCGATTCATTTACAGGCCTACGTACATACGTGTCCAATAATTCAACTTTAACAATTACAAATTGGATAGACGTATAATAATTCTGATAGACTAGCTAAGCTTTTTATTAATGTAGCTAGCTAGGTCCGCATCAACTCATATAATAATAATGTATACGTAGTACGTACATTAGGGGTTTAATTGGAATTATTGTATTTAATTGAGTTTAATTTCTTGATTTCACAATATTACAATTAGAATAAGATAATTAACAATCATGTTGACATAATTAAAAAATAACAATTGTTTTGAACTCCACTAAACAAATACATATTGGTGTAATACTCCAACATGTCATTGTCTGTTCAGACTAAAACGACAAAAGATGGGTACATTCACTCTAAAATTGATTAACCATTACATCAAACTGTATAGGCATTAATCATTACATCACTGTACAGTCAATGAAACTCACAGTACAAACATTCTAAAAAACAAATTTAATGTATACAACAATTATTTTGTTATATTTATCACTTCTCTTTTTGCAGTATCTATTATTTTATATAATTAATAATTAAATATTACATATTATTGTGCATCACAAATATACCTACTATTATAGTAATAATATAGCGTAGGGTTGACCATTGATGATTTATACATTACTAAAAATTTATTCATACGCGTACCATTAAATATATTTTACATTGTTGTATTGTACATCATAAGATACAACTAGTGATGTACGAAATTTTTTGATAGTATACAAATCATCATGTTACGTAGTTCACATGACCATTATATATAGATAACATTAATCTTACCTACTATGTGGGTGAGCTTAAATGTTCCTCATTAACCTTCTCTACCACCTTACTTAATTACTTTCAAAACAGTTCTTTATATAATAGTCTAGCTATCACCAGAAAGAAGAAACTTAATTTGAGGTTTAGCTAGGTAGGTAGGTAAAGCAAGTGCACATTTTGGGAATTAGCAAGTCTCCAAAGAAAAGAAAAGAAAAGTAGAAAACTTGGAGTAAGTTTTGTTGATGATTACACAGCTAGCAATGGAGAATTCAGACCGAAATACGAATCATCGGGTAATGGAAGCGTCTGAGATTCATGACAAGCCTGTACCTGAGAATCAAACTGTTGCTGGTAAGAAACTACATATGTTCACATTATATATATATATTTATATATTTTATTTTATTACTTCAATTCTTGTCTGAAGAGTAGTGCCCAGCTGCCAGTGCCCACCTGTATGTGTCTATGTGGGTTTAAGATTGACAGGGGTTTAATTTGTTCCTTGGTATTGCTTCCTACATATATTCCTTTAACTGAAGAATTACTACATGTTATCTGCAATATAATGTTTCCTTTAATTATCTGCAAACTTCAAAGCTAACTTCACCTAATTACCAACTTTCTTCATTACAAGTTGTTAATGCAACTCAATGTATGCTATCAAGGCCCTCCTATTATTGTTACAAAGAATTATACAAGACAGCCTCCAATAAAGAATAAATAATTATATTAATCTATAGAGATATATAGAGATTCTACTGCTTTAGATGTTATTAACATGAAATGATGATGGATTCTTATTTGGATAAGACCTTGGAATAGGTGGTAATCATGAGTTTTTAAAGTTTAATTATTTTATTATGCCAATATTGTTCTATAATCATTTAAAATTAGCATATTAAAATTTTATATTTATGATGACATTTGAGCAGAAGAGGTGAATGATTCTCCAATTGAGCAAGTGAGACTGACTGTCCCAATCACGGATGACCCAACACTGCCTTGTTTGACATTCAGGACGTGGTTTCTGGGAATCATTTCGTGTAGTGTTTTAGCTTTCTTGAACCAGTTTTTCGGTTATCGCCAAAATCCTCTATACATATCATCAGTATCAGCTCAAATTGTTGTACTTCCACTCGGGAGGCTGATGGCAGCAACTCTACCCACAAAACCAATCCGTATTTTAAATACGAGATGGTCCTTCTCACTCAACCCTGGACCCTTTAACCTGAAGGAGCATGTTCTCATCACCATATTTGCAAATTCGGGTTCCAATTCTGTTTATGCAGTTGGGATCATAACCATAGTTAAGGCTTTCTATCACCGTAATCTCAACCCATTTGCAGCCATGTTGCTTACACAAACTACCCAGGTACATTATTCCATTATCTCTACATTTTATACTACTACAAATGAACTGCATTATATTAGGAGCTGAGATTGTCTGAATGTCTTTTAGTTAATTTGTTTGTGATATTTGTAGATGCTTGGATATGGATGGGCTGGTCTTTTCCGAAAGTTTTTAGTTGATTCACCATATATGTGGTGGCCTGCCAATCTGGTTCAAGTTTCCCTCTTCAGGTTCATCCTTGCTCTCTGTGTTTATCCGTGTCTATATTTATCTGTAGCAAACAAGTTCTCGATCAGTTAAGTTGCAATCTTTTTAGGGCATTGCATGATGAAGAGAAGAGACCAAAAAGGGGCTTGTCGAGGCTGCAGTTCTTCCTGATAGTCCTCATATCAAGCTTCGCATATTACATCATTCCCAACTATCTATTTCAATCCATCACAGCAATCTCCTTTGTTTGCTGGATATGGAAGGACTCGGTCACAGCTCAACAACTTGGTTCTGGTCTGCGTGGGCTTGGAATTGGAGCAATTGGGCTCGATTGGGCAACTGTATCTGCTTTTCTTGGAAGTCCTTTAGCAACCCCAGGATTCGCTATCATGAACATACTGGCTGGTTATGTTATAATTGTCTACATAGTCATTCCTATTGCTTACTGGAATAACTGGTATGAAGCCAAGCGTTTCCCAATTTACTCTTCTCATGTGTTTGATGCTAATGGAGGACGGTACAACGTTTCAAGAGTCTTAGATGCAGCAACCTTCTCATTCAACGAACAAGGTTATAATGATTACAGCAAGATCAATCTTAGCATATTTTTTACATTTGCGTATGGTCTAAGTTTCGCAACATTGGCTGCCACTCTCTCTCATGTGGCACTCTTCCATGGAAGGTATGTATAGCAGCCTTAAAAGGTCATGTGTTCATTTCATATCAGCTAATAAAGCTCGATAATGTATATGTTTGTTATGCTATCTACAGAACGATTTGGGAACAAACAAGAGCATCATTTAAAGACAAGTTTGGCGATGTTCATACTAGAATAATGAAAAAAAATTACGATCCGGTCCCACAATGGTGGTTCCATTCTCTTCTGATATTGGTGATAGGACTTGCTTTGCTTACTTGTGAGGGTTTTGGTGGACAGCTACAACTCCCATACTGGGGAGTTCTTTTGGGAATCGGCTTGGCTATGGTCTTCACATTGCCGATAGGTGTTATAACAGCTACAACAAACCAAGTAATACGAATACCATATAACCCGCTTGTGTGAATTTGAGTTTAATTACTTAATATATTGTATCCTAAAAGTGAAACTTTGTTACAGCAACCAGGACTAAATGTGATTACAGAGCTGATTATTGGTTATATGTACCCTGGGAAGCCACTTGCAAATGTGGCCTTCAAAACATATGGATACATAAGCATGTCACAAGCCATCATGTTCCTCCAAGATTTTAAGCTAGGCCATTATATGAAAATCCCACCAAAATCCATGTTCATCGTGCAGGTAAATAAATTATTTTCTAATTGAAAAGTCAATTAAGATATATACTCCACTGTCCATCATCATTATCAACATGATTAATTAATACTTGATGTTTGTGCTTAAAAAAGTTGGTAGGGACGATAATCGCTTCCTCTGTCTACTTTTCCACATCTTGGTGGCTCCTTACAACAGTGGAATACATCTGTGACCCAACTAAGTTACCTGAAGGAAGCCCATGGACTTGCCCTGGAGACGATGTTTTCTACAACGCCTCGATCATATGGGGAGTGGTGGGACCTCAAAGAATGTTTGGAAATCTAGGACTATACTCCAAAATGAACTACTTCTTTCTGTTGGGAATACTTGCACCAGTACCGGTTTGGTTTCTTTCACGCAAGTTTCCGAATAGGAAATGGATTAGGCTCATAAACATGCCGATTCTTATATCAGGTCCGGGGGGGATGCCACCAACTAGAGCTGTAAACTACAATATGTGGTTTGCAGTGGGAATTTTCTTCAACTTTGTGGTGTATAAGAAGTTCAAGAATTGGTGGGCAAGGCACAACTATATTCTATCAGCTGGACTCGATGCAGGAGTAGCATTCATGGCTATCCTTTGCTATTTCATGCTACAGATTAAAGACATCAACGGACCACAATGGTGGGGAATGGAGATAGATGATCATTGTCCTCTTGCAGGCTGTCCAACTGCTCCTGGTATCAAGGCTGCCGGATGCCCTACAGTCTATTGACATGTACACTCAATCGATATCTTTCATACGCTTAAATCTTGTTTGAATTGCTAAAGGTGTACAGATTTAATACATGTAAACATAATCAAACAGTCATCGGATGTAACTTGAATTTTAATGGCAAAAGAAAAAGTTCTGCCATTTAAGATCATGTTGTGTATGGCGACAACTAAAACGACAATTCAACACAAAGAAGTTTTATAGTGACAAAATCATATATCTATTTAGTACATTTTACGTACTTTTTTGTGATACATGTATACATTAGAAGTATGAAGGAACTTTGCCTCATTAATATATCCTTATCTAAATAAACAATAAAATTGGGCTATTCAAAAAAAGGACACTTGAAGCATAAAGTTCGGAGGAATGGAATATTATATACATTATACATTAAAGTTTCTCTTTAGAAAGGTATATATTACAAATATGTACATTAATATATATATATATATATATATATATATATATATATATATATGGGAAATTAAAAAAAATGCCACATTTTTTTTCAAGTTTATATCGTTTTGCCCCTAAAAAAAAAATTGACGATATGCCCCTTGAACACGCAAACGCAAATTTGCTTTTGCTAACGGGTTTTTGCTTTTGCGGTGGCACAGCAAATCGAGCCCTTGTCCGAGCAAAAACATGTCATTGCAAATCGAAAATGAGCATTTGCGATTTGCGCTTCACCTACGGACCATATATTTGCGATGGCACAAGAAATCGAGCCCGTGTCCGAGCAAAAACATGCCATCGCAAATGTAGTTTTGCGATTTGCGATTCACCTACGGACCATATATTTGCGATGGCACAAGAAACCGAACCCGTGTCCGAGTAAAACATGCCTTCGCAAATCGCAAAAGGCAGTTTGCTTTTTGCGATTCACCTACGGAGCCCAATCTTTGCGATTCACCTACGGCCACGCACTTGAACTTTATATTTTTGCGATTTGTTTTTGCATTTTATGTACACTATTTATAATATATTTTTGGTATGTTTTTTTACATGTTTTTTTATCCAAATGTTTTATAACATGTTTTTTAAACTATTTAAATATTTTAACTATATAAACGTTTTCGGATAACCAAATTTTTTGGGATAAGATTAGTGTATACGATTATCCGTGATTTTCACTATTTAATATTTTTGGATAAGATTTTTGGATTAGATTTTCCGTGATTTTAGAGATTTTGGATAAGTTTATTGTGCTCACCTACGGCCACGTGATTTTAGAGATTTTTGGGATAAGATAAGTTTATTTTTGGATTTTAGAGATTTTAGAGATTTTGGATAAGATTTTTGGATTAAATTTTTTATTTCCGATAACTGTTTTGTTGGATAAGATCATCCATGTATACAGGATATAAGATTTTTGGATAACCTTTTATGTGATTTTCGGGATATAAGATGTAACACCCCCAAAATCACAGTTTAGCGGAAGCAAGCTTTGGGGTGCTACTAATCAAATATCACAGCACAAAAGTAAAGCAAACGACATCTATATGCAACGTTTGTAAAATAGTTACATTTCCATACATAGAATGTTTGAAACATAACGTTTCCAGTTACAAAATGAAGTTCCCTAGAATCCGCGTAAAAAAGGCGGGAGATTCTATTACATAATCATAATAAATACAAAAGATAATGCTAAGAATCTCCGTTAAATGCAAGGTCGAAATCATGCGACTCTAGCTAGGTCCTGAGGGAATCCTACTCTGTAGGTGTACCTGAGATACAAGGCTAAAAAGGTCAACACGAATGTTGGTGAATCTCACAGGTTTGTAAATAAAGTAAGAGTTTGAACACAAGATTTCTTTAATAAGGCCCGCAGGCGTAAATCAGTTATTTGCAATACTCGCAATATAAAGTAAGTAAGTTATACCATTGCCATGAGGCTCATAATCGAAGCTTAACCCGTAAATAATAAATTTGCTCCCGTGACATGCTCGGAAATTGAGCAAGCATCAGTAACGAATAATAGTCACCCGTTTATACAGATCGGTTCGTGGTATCGCTACTACCCCGGGCGGGGAGGGTCATTTCCCTAATGGATCCATTAACTAGTGTTCGCGCTTAAGTACATAACTAACGATACATGATGAGGAGGCTTCCCCAAATAAATGGTGAGAAAACTCATGCAATTCCGTTTGGTAAACTTGTAAATCAGTACTCGTGTTCGTAAAAATAAGCTATGCATCTCACCCCGTAAGTAAAACAGTAAAACAGTAAAAGTGGGGCTATGAGACTCACCTGAGTCCAGTGAGTACGTATGCGTAATCAACCAGGTAAAAGCGGTTGTAAGTCTGTGTATCGATTTTCAGAATCCTGAAACCTTCTGGCGTCCGTAACGCACAAGGTTGTAAGTAAACTAGTAAACGAGTTGGTGTCTTAAAAGATCACCCATGCTAGCTGTCCACTCAACTAGGACGTGTTCAAGTGTTTGTTTAGTAAACCGTTTGTATTTTGAAAACAAGTATGGCCCGTTGGTGACGGTTTGTAAAAATAATCCGAGAGTGGTATTATTATGTATACTGTTTTGTTAAGAATCGTATCTAGGATTTAAATTCAGAAAACTGGTCAAGTCGGGTTATGAATTGAAATAGTGGTGCGAATAGGGTTCGCGGTGCGAGCCGAGTTCGGCTCGCAAGGCAGTAGGCTGCGAACTGAACTCAGTTCGCAACACAAGGTTCGGTTCGCAAGTCGACTCGCAAGTCAACTCGCAGGTCGACTCGCAAGTCATCTCGCAGGTCGACTCGCAAGTCAACTCGCAGGTCGACTAGCAAGTCATCTCGCAGGTGGGTTCGGTTCGCCGTTGGGTTCGCGAGTTCAATCTTCGGTTCGCAATTGGGTTCGCCTCGCAGGACGAACAGATCTCGGTTCGCAGAACGAGCTGTTCGAACACTTTTTCATAAAAACGCATTTTCAAGTCGATTTTTGGGCAAATCCTTGTTGAGTAAACGTTCTAGCATGTAAATAAAAGCTTTACAAGTAATTACATCGAGTTTTAAGGCGTTTCATACCACGAATCGAAAAATGGAGGTGATGAAGGTGAGGTAGAAGATGATGGCGGTCCTTGCACTTTCCCTTGTTGATGATGATGAACGATTTTTGGTGACGGTGGCGTTGCTCTTGCTGCTGTTTCGGTGGAAGAAGAAGGGGAAAGAAAAGAGAGGGTTTTGGAAATGTAAAGGTGTGTGTGTGTGTGTTTGTGGATGAAATGGAAAGAAAAGAGGGGTTTAAAAGAAAGTGGGTCATGGGTCGGGTTGGGGCTTGGATCCGTGGGTTTGGGCTAACCCATTTGGGTCTCAGTCTCGTGAATTCATTGTTCAGATTTTTATGTTACATTCCGCGATTGTTTAGATGTCGTTCCGTGTTTCGTGTTTAATTATATATATCCAAAATATTTTAACTGAAATATTTTTATCGAAACACTAAATAACGAGTTATAGAGTTATAATTTAAATTGTTTTCGCTTGACTCACGTGCTTCATGCGTGTTTGTCGTATACAGGGTGTTTTTATCAATTAGAGATACTTGGAATATATTCTCGCAACATATTATTGAAAAATCATGTTTGTTTGGATAAGTCCACCTTGTTATAAAGTTTTGTCACCAACGTCCATTTATTAATGTCGGACATTGTCCGGTTCGTAAGTGTACGATTTAAATTAGATCACGTAAGCGTGCCCGTATTCACACCATAATGTTACCTTTATTCAGGGTATTATAAAACTAAATACCCGAAATTTCGAGTAGTTTCGATACTAATTGTAGTCCTAAATTGGCGGGTGTTACATAAGATTTTTGGATAAGCTTTTGCGTGATTTGCGGGATATAAAATTGTTGGATAAGATATCTGGATAAGATTAATAGATAAGATTTTCTCTGATTTTCGTGATCTTCTACCATTTTATAAATAGTGTGACTATAAGCAGGAACACATTGTCAAGTTTGTGCCTAATTCTTATAAAATACAAAATTAAATTTATAAAATGGTTCAATCTGGTCACTTTTGGCAATTTCGATCTCCAAATGAAGAATCATTTACTGAAGAACTATATGCTGAAGTTCCAGAGTTGTTTTCAATTGCTTTTCGTCACGGTGGACATTTTCAGGGCGCACAAAGAATGTATTGGCAAGGTTTGTTGACGTTTATTGCTTGTGTAGATGTCGATGAATTTGACACCAAATTTCTGAACTACGCTTTGTCAGAGCTAGGTTATTGTGCTCCAGAGAGGTGGTTTTGTTACTTTAAAGAGCATGATAAAGACCTAGACGATGGTTTGCAATTGATAACTGATGATGCCGACCAACTGAAGCAGATTACTGACTACGCAAAAATACATAGAGAAATTGAGGTGTATGTTACACATAACGATCTGTCACATCCCTCAAATTCTGGGACAATGATGCCAGTAGCAATTTCTAAGATTATGACTGGTGCTTCAAGTGCAAGACGGTTATTCGATTAGTGGTAAGTCAAATCTTGCAATTCGTATGTATGTTTCAATCAATTGGATGGTTGCCAAATTATGTAATTTGTTAATCGTTATGTTGCTTATTTAGTATCCATTTACTTATTATTTGTAATGCGATGTTTTACCATTGTGTTGACAAGTAAAAGTGAACATATTATAAACTTATTGACCTAAATTAACCATGATAATTAAAAGTCCCTAGTAAAAAACAGGAATAGCATTGCAAAGTAGTACATCACATAGGTCTAACAAACTTAAGGGTGACTCAAATGAACACTTGGATAACTCTGAGTCGGTTGTGACGGCGTTGTTGCTTCATCCTCGGAATGGTTATTTGTAGATTTTGTGGACGGTTGCTGCAAGGAAAAATTTAACCTTGATATTAATAATACAATGTAATATTTTAGTTTTTATATTCATATAGTAGGAATTTACCTTTCGCGATCTTGATTTGGATTTTGATTTGGATTTTGATTTGGACCGTGAGTTGGATCTTGTTGTGGTTGTTAATTGGCTTTGCTCATCTGTTCTATCGTAAGGAGCCATACAAGTAATTCGACTATGGTCGTGTTCCTTGCAACGGCTACATTGTTTTGTGTATTTTCCTTTCTCCTCTCCTTTAGAAGGAATATGTGCACGCCCAGGTGGACGACCAGATTGCCGCTTCACAAGTATTGGCGGTAAGCAAATTTGTAGATTACCTGGATCGGCCCATTCTGAAGGATGAGGCAAAGGATTTATAGCCTCACTGTAGGCCGCTCGATATGTTTCTGTGGTGAAATACCTCTCTGCATAGCAGGTCACGCTGTCTATTTTAAAGTAGCGGGTCACTGCCGATACGTATCCGCAAGGTAAACCAGACAATTGCCATTGCATGCAAGTGCATGTTCTTGCTTCCAAGTTAACTGTCCCATTCTTGTTCCCATCAAGCACCTCACATATCATATTTGTCGATGGCTTGACCTTCCAGCGTAGCGACTTGCCAACCCTCTTACCGATTTTGTGCTCCGCATATGGTGTCACAGGTGTTGTAACACCCGCGGCAGTATTTCGATGATTGAAATACCATTGTTGTATTGAAGATCTAAAAAACTCCAAAAGCATTGTGACTTGGAGTTTTCTTGCATGCTTGGTCATGGCGTTAATGGACTCGGCACTGTTAGTTGTGAGGTAAGCATATCGTGTCTTTATTGAATGATTCCATGACCATCTTTGTTTCCCCACGTCGGTAAGAACCTTAGCTGAAGCTGGTAAGTGCCTGGCAATGGCACCATAATGGTGATCGAAATCTGACTGACGGTACGCCTTACACATTTTCCAATAATGCCATTTGAAGTGCTTGACTTTTGAAGATTTGCTTTTCAAGTTTCCCAAAATATGACGACAACATAGGGCGTGAAATGCATCTGAAAACACAGCAGAGATGCCGGATGCAATAGATGGAGCCCTATCGGAGATGAATGTCAGGTTGTCAATCCCACCAGCAGATTCTATGGCGTCACGTAAGTTCCCTAAGAACCACGTCCATACGTCGGACGTCTCTCCAGCCCCAATTCCATAGGCTAGCGGCAAGATGCCGTTATTTGCGTCCATCGCGACGGCAATCAAGTTGGTACCAAAGTAACCCCCCTTCAAATGGGCGCCATCAACGATGATAATTGGGCGTGTATGGTTGACAAAAGAACGTATCTACAAGGGCGTAATAAAAATTATATAAAAAATATATATAAATATACGTATACGAACATAAGATGTAAACCAACAATCATAACTTACAGCTGCACCAATTGACATGTAGCACATTACAAATTTATTCTCTTCGTCTGTACGGAGATTTGTAATGCTCCCCGGGTTATGTAGCTTTAGGTTGTGGAGGTAAATAGGAAGTTTCGTAAACGATTCAGCTGGAGTACCTCGCAACAACTCTATAGCATAACATTTTGCCCTCCATGCTTGGTTGTATGTAAGGCTAATTTTAAAGCGTTCTGTCATATCAAGTTTGATCTCCTTACCTCTGTATACACGTCCTTCCAAACTCATAGCCTCTTTTAAGATGTTACCAAGCACTTTCTTGCTCGCAGAACGACTGTTGGCCAAGATTTGAGTGCGAGAACAAGTGTGAACATCACGTAACTTCCTAACCTGGAAGTTGTTACAATCTTTGATGCACGCTGCACTTATCTTCCAATCACAGTTAAGCAATATACATTTTGCTGTGTACCTTTTCTTGTCTGACTTCTTCGACTGTAACACCCCAAATTTTGAGGTATTATTCTGGAATATAAAATAATAATTGTTTTAAATTATTATAACTTTAAGTACAATTAAAATAATAGAAATCGCAAATGGTTTTCCAGTTCCAGACTGTGGGAATCAATTAAGTGAAGTAAAATCACTACATACGTACTGAACATTCTATCATCTTCTAAAAGCTCCAGAACCTCAAAAGCAGAGGAACCAAAATCGCAAGAACCCTAGACCTCATCAAATCTTCATCTTTAAATTCGAATTCAAGCTTCAATCTTCAAGATAATCATCATCATCTTCTTCCTTTCTTGATTGTAAGTGTTTCTCATCTTAGTTTTAAACCTAGAAATGGGTATTTTGGGTTTTAACTAAGGGTTTGATGAATTGATAGGTTTAATCCGAAATTAAACCTTAATAATGATTTAAGTAGTGTTATTAAGTGTTATTGTGATGATTTGTAATCATAATATCACTTGTATTAGTTAAAATCACTAACTATGTTCTTGAGCTAATTAGTGGTTTTGTGTGAATTCATCTAGGTTAAGATTAATTGGCCTAGAATGATGTAAGAAATGATATTAGAGCGTGATTATGATGTTTGAATAAGAAATTAATTAGAAACCAAGAACTTATGTTAATTTTGAATATGGAAGTAATTGGGTTTATTGGTTTGGTTGGAATCAAACTTAGTAAACCCTAAGTGGGGGAGTATATTGTTGGTTTCTAGTTAATAGTTGATAATTAGAAAGTTCTAATTACTTGTTATATTATTATGTGATATATGTTTAGGTGATTAAAGACTTGGAGCACTTGTAATCAACTTGTTGTAGTCTTCATCTAAACATCAAGGTGAGTGTTGTGGGGATTAATTGGGTAATGGTCATGGGTTCCGGATTGCTTACGAGCAAGAGGTTCACATGATCGAGTAGTGATTGTTGTTAATTATCATTGATTATTGTTGTTTAGTTAATGATAATTGTTGATTTCGTGTATTGAGCATCTTAGTAGAGGTTGCTAACGATGTTAGCATAGAGTGTTGTTGACTTAGTATCCATTTCGACGTGATTTGGTACTAAGGGATGTTGGCCGCGGATCCGCATAGAGATTTGACCTCTACTTAGTACTCAGTAGTTGTTTGATGATAATTATGTGAATGAAGTAATCTATTTTTACTTGATAATGTGTTTTGATGGATTACTTAATTAATTGCTCATGAGCTCACTAAGCATTGTGCTTATTGTTTAAGTGATTACTTGTTGTAGGTGGTAAGTGAGCAATTGATTGGAAGGACGGTTTATACAATTAGCGTGGATTTTAGCTTGCAAGTTTGTAAGTAGCAAGCTTCTCTTTGTAATTATCGTTGTGTATCAAACTTGTATAAGTCGCCCTTAAAACATGTTTTGTAAGTTAACCATGGTAAGTCATGAAAATGTGGTTTTTGGTATAAGTTGACTTCGTAAGTCAACTGATGTAAACACTTGTGTAAATTATTGTTTGAATATATATGATGCATAATAGTAGTTATTAAAAGTGTTAAGGTAGTCAAACTAGTTGAATTTGGTAAAAGTGACCAATTGGACCCCTAAACGGGTCAATGAGTTAAAAACATGATAGAATGGGTATGTGGGGGTGACGAATAGGGTCACACGTCCAAAATATGTGTGTAAATATGTAGTTGAAAGGTTAGAGTCAAAATCTAAGCCATTTGGGATATGGCGTGTTAACTAAAATAGTCGAAAATGGCTCAAATGAATCATACGTCCGTTTTCTCGTAAAATGTGTAAATTGAAAAAGTGTAAAAAAGGAAAGTTTCATTTTGGTTAGATGAAAGTGCCTGCAAAATTTCAGAGTCTGACTCTTTACGGTTTAGTAGATATGCGCGTTTGAAAATCGAAAAACTGCACATAATATTGGCTCAGAAACTGAGCAGATCGGTTATGGTTACTGAGCCGATCGGCTATAGATTGATAGCAGATCTGCTATGTTTAGCAGATCGGCTAAGTTAGTTCAAAAACACCACAGAACTTACCCAGGAATGAAAAGTTTTAAAATGAACTAGGAAAGCCGATCAGCTTTGACAAAGCCGATCGGCTAAACACTAAAAGCCGAACGGCTTTCTTTAGCCGAACGGCTAAGCAAGATCAAAATGACTCCAGAACTTAAACAGTGGAAACAAGTGTAACAAACAGTGGAAATGAGTTTAGTAAATAGTGGGAACAATTCAAATCAGGGCGTTTCATCAACTTAACATGAAAACCTTCATCGAGGCACTTAGTATGCAACTGAAGAAGAAATTCATCTTTAGTTTCAAATGTTTGGCCCTCTCAAATCCGACAAGATGCCTCATACATGGTAACTGGTCGTTGTTTAACTTCTTCTTCTTCCTTTCCTAGTGGCGGTGGCATATTCCAGAATATATCCTTTTCTGCTGGTTTTTGAGGTATAGGTATGTCGTAGGTATCTCTTGGATCAAGCTCATCCTCATCATCATCCTCATCATCAATAACAATGTGATTAGAAAATGGATGGTCAGGATTCTTAGGTGGATTGACATTTTCTTCATCATAATGATCAAAATCATGAGGATGTGGATCCGGCTCCTCCACATAGTATTCTGAGTTAGTGTGATCATATGGAACATCCTGATGATATTTATAAGCATGTTGGGGTTCTTCATGTACCTTAAAAGATGTGTGTTGGGTATGATGTGTTGGATATGCGTGATTTGATGTGTTGTGAGGAGCAGCATGATAATGAAATTGATATTGTGGTTGAAAAGGATATGGGAAATTTTGAAATGGTTGTTGAGATGACTGATATTGGTGTTGTTGATTGTATTCATCGGTGTGTAGTTGTTGAAATTGTTGTTGAAAACCGGAACTACTACTGCTAGGTTGATTGCTACCCTTACCCGGTACATTTTGGACAATATCAACTATGTAAACTTCTATCGGAGTGTTGTTTATTGCATGACACAAAAAATCTCCAAAATCATCAGCATCATCATTTATATCAATGACATACTGATCTACCTTGTATTTTAGACATACTCGTGTATCAAGAGGTAGACCTATTTTCTTTAAAATATTTTTCAACAAAACTTTGGCTGTCATTGGCTTTTCCGGTGCCACCGGAAGTTTCAATGGCACCCTAGTACATTCTATTGGCAAATACATCGGCATATTGTTAATGTATTCAAAACGGCCTCCATAACAAATATAAATCTTGAACTTCTCCATAGTCAAAGTAAATAAAAAAACGATGGATCAAAAGTTGTACCTTATATGTTTTTGGAACGTCCAGCTGAATGTTGTTCCAAGGACGAATGGATAATATTTTGTTTAGTTACGTTGTGAAAAAAACTGAATCTTAAATACGTATATATGTGTATATATATATATTGGCAAATACAATGACACCCTAGTACATTCTATTGGCAAATACATCGGCATATATATGTGTACATACATACATACTTTATTATATGAACATCGTAAATATTATATGAACACCGTAAATATTAATCAACTCTATCTATGTATATGTATATATGTGTGTGTGTATATATATATATACATATATATGCATATGTATATGTATGTATGTATATGCATATGTATATATATGTATGTATATGCATATGTATATATATATATATAGATACATATGTATATATATATATAGATACATATGTATATATATAGATATATATTAACATATATATGTATACATACATACTTTATTATATGAATACTGTAAATATTAATCAACTCTATTAATCACTTACCGTCACCAACAAATGTTGTTTGAATTCTTTGAATTCAACCACCTTCCTTTTTCGCGCCCAATAGATGCCACGTGGTATTTCCTTGGGTTTTGGCCTAGTAGCAACGTCTCCTATCTGACGACGAAACGCCTCCCAAATCCAAGTCTTGTAAACATTAACAAAACAACAAATTACGATATATAATATATATTAATATGTTATATATCAATATGTTATATACTATATTTACAATAATAATAAATAATTCAAATAATAATAATAATAAGACGATGCTATCTTACACGCCCAACCGAATCCACTAAGCGTGTACTGCATCCCGTCTTGTGTCAACCGGGTCTCCAAACCCTTATCAAGCTGATCATATGTTCTAGCCCATATAA